>JAJKFI010000004.1:10785453-10818633 GCA_029204185.1 Lerista edwardsae
CTGCAGGGGCGGGGAAGACGGCGAAACGGAGCGGTACGCAACGGGCGGGCTGCCGCTCACCCGTTCCTCCCGCCCAGCGTTCCGGCTGCATGACGCTGCTGGTTAAGGGGAAGGGAAGGCCATGGGAGGGGGCTTTGAAATTGAGTAGAAACTCATGCCAAAGCTAGGAACAGTTTGGAATGCAGTGTAGGGCACTAAGGAGAAGTGGACTGAAGTCAGAGAAATAAGACAGGTGAATGATATTAACTAGCCCTGGCTACCACATCCCAGTTGGGTTAATAGCTACACTGTTTCCAGAAGACCAAACCTTGGTGACTCAACAGGGCTGGGGTGGGTGGGGAGTGGGCAGGCTGGCAAATGGACTGGTCTGGGGAGGGGCCGGGATGCGGCTATTAGGCCACATCCAAGGTCCCGTCAGGAGGCCGTGCAGCCCCAATTCTGACTGCGTGGCTTCTTTGCTTCTGCACCTGCTAAATAGCAGGCACAGATCCAAAGAACCCCATGGGGCAGCCAGGGTCTTCCGCGGGCCAAGGCCCACCAGCCTCACCAATCCAGTGCAATTTAGGATTGCACTGCCCGACTAGAAGAGATCTGCAGGTTGCAGCAGAGGTCTTTCTCAGCTGAGATTCCCAACTTACTTTTAACTGGAGTTTCCTGGGACCAAACCTGGGACCTTGTGCATACAAACCACCAACTCTATTGCCAAGCTATGATATTTTATCACTGTGTTATTCAAACTGTGGGTTGGGACCTACTTGATGGGTCGTGACCTGATGTCAGGTGGGTCGCGGAAAGCTGGGAGCAGCCATCTTGTAAACTGCAGACCTTACTCTTGTTATATTCCTTTTGTGAGTGTTAACAGTTTGGATTTTCAAGTGAGGGTTTACATAATATTTTGTCCTAATCCTGCTTTCTGTCAGGGATTTTTCATGGTTGTACAATTGCTGCAGCCCAAGAACGCCAATTTACATTTCAGGAGCGCCATTTCATTATGTTACAATGACAGCACATCCTGCTTCATGATGTCACTTCCTGCCACAGCATCACTTCCAGGTTAATGACATCACTTCTGGTGGGTCCCGACATGAGTGCCATTCTAAAAAGTGGGTCCTGATCTAAAAAATTTGAATACCACCGCTTGATAATAAATAAAAGTCACATAAATGGATGGGAGGGCGTAACGGAGAAAGCACAGAGGTAAAATGCTAAAGTTTCTTCAAAAAGATCAGAGGAGCAATTAGTTTTTTTCTGGGTATAGGAGCTATAGAGAAGTCAACTTCCAGCCAATTCAGGAAGAGTTGGGCAGATGATATCTTTGCCTGCTGACCACTTCTGGCTCTTTCACAAAAGGTGGCTGATGTTCCATTATATGACAGCATACTGAACTGTCAATACTTCATCATCACCTTTGGGTCTGGTGTCCATCTGTTGAAAGTGACAAATGACTACATGCGTGACATGGAAAGAATGGAATCTATCCCTGGACAAAAGAGGCTGGTGTACTATTTAAGTCGTCTTTTGATGATCTAAATAGGACTAAATTGGCTCACTGTCCTTGCGCTGACCTTTCTGCTTAGGGGCAAATTTCACACACAGAAAGCAAAAATATAAAAGGAATAGGAACGAAGGAGGGGAAAAGTCTGATGGGAATTCGTTATGACGTTTCTTTTCTGTGCAGTGAAGGCTGAGTAATTGGAAATTGCTGGTCAAAAGCTTATTTTCATCCCGAACGCCATTGAGAATCCAGGTAGCAGAGTTCATCCAAGCTGGAAGTAGACATTACGATGCCCCCACACTTACAGACACATAAGAAGAATGAGATGGGTCTAATTAAATGCACTATTGTTGCAAAGGAAAGGAAGGCATATTTATTTTTAAATACAACTTATTGGCCTCTTTATGGAACGGTGTGAGAGGCAACTGCCAAAGGTTTTCTTTGCTAGTGTTCATTAAATCTAGCTCTTCCCCATTTTAAAGATACAGTATCAGGGAGCAATCCTAACCTGGAGTTAGGCCGACACACTTAGGCCAACACAGTTTGGTCGGTGCAAGGGCCACCGTAAAGTGTGTTTGAACCACTCTCGGAGTCAGGGATGATGGTGCACATCTGTGTGCTGGCCTCTCTGACTCCAAGAATGGTCCAAATATACTTTACAGTGGCCCTTGTGCCAGGCAAACTTTGCTGGCCTAACTCTGCCAGTCTAACTCCGGGTTTGGATTGTGCTATTAATTAGAACAACAAAAAAATATTATGACTCTCAGTCAACTGGTACATAATATGAACTGGGACCATCACAAATGCTGCACCAGTAATAAAGGCAGAAGATTGGACGGCACTGTGTGACAATTTATAACATACATGTGTAGAACCAGTCTCCAAAACAATATTTAAATAAAGGACAACTTAGAAGAAATATTTGGGTAGGTGTAATTGGCACGTGCCAAGTACTAGGCATTTTGCCACTTTTGCCTTTTCAGACTTCCTCTGTCCCCACTGGAGGTTCAGACCTGGAGGCATGAAAAGGAAGAAACAGCTTGGGCACTGCTGGAGACAGACCCCAACAATGGACTGGAGACGGTGCCTATTAGTCAAGAGGCCAGGAACAAGTAATAGATCGTTTCTTCCCTTACCCCGTGTTACGCCCAGCAGCTTCTATGGGTCTACTCAGATCTGGTTCCACTCAATTGCTGGCATAATCCAAGTAAACCTGTGTAGGACTTTCAGGGGTGGGAGCGGCGATTCAATCGCATCCTTGTACTATCTTGTCAACAATGCACATCTACTGTATGCTATGTTCCAAGTCAAAAGATGACATTGAGGTCCAGGCCAGTCCTCAAGAAACAAACTGGTTGCTCTGGAAACAACTTATTAAAACCTTGGCTTTTAAAGCACTTCTCTTTGTCAGTCGAGTCAGACAGAAAGGGGAGAAGAACAGGAACCGCTAAGAGGACAACAGAAACTCCCAAGGCCATGCTTGTCAGTTTGCAGTCCAGGCAAAAATTATTTCCCAGCCTTGTCAACTGGTGACCAATTAAATCCATACCATACGTAAATGACATACAAAGCAGATCTTCAAAGCAGAAAGCCCGGAAAGATTGCTCCCCCCCAAAAAAAAATGTTTTATGCATCCTCTGTGTCAGTGATTCTCAAACTTGTTTAGGTGGGGACCCACTTTTTAGAATGGCACTCATGTTGGGACCCACCGGAAGTGATATCATCCAGCAGGAAGTGACATCACTGTGACGCAGGAAAATGACACCCCTGGAATGCAAACTGCATTCATGGACAGCAATTGCACAATCATGAAACATCCCTGACAGAAATCAAGATTAGGACAAAATATAGTGTAAAAGCACTGAACTAAGTACAATAAAAAAACCTCACTTAACAATTCAAGTTGTTCACACTCACAAAAAGTACTATAGCAGGAGTAAGGTCTGCAGCTTCCAAGATGGCTGCTGTCGCGACCCACCATTTGAGAAACACTGCTCTACGTTGCCCCTGAACAAAGGTTAGTTGGACTTAAACTGGTAAGCTATCTTAAGCATGCACTCTGGGCAGTTAATGCACATAGGTGAATCAAGGGAATTCTAGTCTGGCTACTCACAAACCAATGGGAACCAAGCATACATTAAAGATGCTGTAGGACTGCAAAAAAAACAAATGAGTGCTGCATTACAACTTTTCAACTCTTGAACAAATGAAGCATGGTGAATGTGTTGACATGATGGGTGTGCACTTAATTGTAAGCCCTACTTTGGATCAAAACGGTACTTACCCTGTCGCCTCTATCCCTCTTGACCTTTCCTCCCCCCCTTTGTCAGATTTCCTATGTGGCTTTATAAATAGAGGCTTGTTATCATAAACAATTACATCATACTGTGTATGAAGGCACCCTGCAAGCTGCCAGCTTTATTAAGTTAATAATAGATTTCAAAGTGTGAATCCTAATTAATTTCATTTTCCAAATGCACACAAAGCTCCATGGGAAGCCAAAATTATAGAGTAGCCATATGGTGCCTCATAAGTAATAATTAAAACTAATTTTCTAATCTTCACTCAGTAAGGGGGAAAAAAAAGTACAAACGGTTTACACACAATGAAGAAAATGGAACTTTGCTCACCACTTCAGATGTCATGTACCAAACCCTACTTGTACCAGGACTGAGATCAAATAGTCAACCGCAGGACTTGCATTCAAAATGTAACAAAACATCCAGAATGTTAGTAAACTAATGCTAATCGCCAAATTTGGGCAATGTAAAAATACGGTGAAATCCAGATGTATTGCGCACAATCCAGAGAGTTGAGAGCTCCGAAAATCCCACAGGAGTCGTCAGGACCTAATTGGGTGATTCAACCAAAATAAATCTGTACACAGCTTAAGGGCGCAATCCTAAACTACACTGGAACAGGCAAGCCAGCGGGCCTGTGCTATACTCAGTGCAGCGTGGGAGCAGGCTGGAGCCCCCATGGGGCAAGGGCACATTCGTCCCCATGCTCCGGGGTAGGCTCCAGCTCTCCCTATGGGCTACTCGGATCTGGGCCCACCACCGTGAACGGCAGCCTTGGCTTGTGCTCGGCTTGTGCTTTGTGATGTATTTCTTTTTATAGTATTTATGCTTATTATGTATGCGTAGCATTGTATGGAAGTAGCCTGTAGCCGAATCAAATTCCAAGTATGAGATTCATACTTGGCCAATAAACAACCTATCTATCTATATTGTGGGCCCAGGTCTGAGCACACTGCATGGCCTGAATTGGGGTCGCATAGCCTGGGGACGGGCATTTGGATGCAGCCTAACAGCCACCTACAGGTCCCAGCCCACTTCCTAGGCTGGTTCACCCCAGGTGGTGGAGGTGGGGAGAGACAGAGGGAAGGAGGGAGAGAGCTAACAATTGATTGCCTTGCCCAGGAACCCTTACAATCCTGACTGACAACCATTGTAAGTGGTGTCACGCCGTAGAAAGGAGAGTGGCAAAAAGAGGTAGGGGCATTCACTAGCCTGAACACCCCTTCCCATCCACCCGCTGCTCCTCTCCCCAAACAGCCTGCTGGCATAGATTCCTTGTCCACAGGACTCTCTCTTCTTTCTCTGACACAGAACAAACCCATCATCTCTTCCTGCTTCTGCCTGGAGACAAACAAAAGGGGAAGGCTGTGGCCCTTCATGCCCTGCTTGCTAGCCGGCCACCAAAACAGGATGCTAAACCTAATGCCCTTTGATCACAGAACCCCGGTATGTTTACTTCTGTACGACACAGCCCAGACTAGATTCAATTCATCACATTTATATTCCACTATTTTAATGCTGGAACTCAAGTGGGTTTACACAGGTCTCCCAAGCAGTCTCCCATCCAGACACTGGCCAGACCCAGATCTGCTTAGCTTCAGCCAGGTTGCCGCCTCATAAAACATACCTCCAGGCAAGGTCCTTCAATTCAATGCTATGGATAAATATGCTTTAGAATGTTATGAACTGTGCTCTTCTCAATGTTCTTATGTTGATTGTATATATCTGTCATATTTTTTTATGGTTGCTTTGATTGTTCTATTTACTGATGCCATTTTAGATCATGTTTTATGCTATTGCTCAGTTGTTTAATTCAGATTTATGACACTGTATTCAATTCTTTAACTTGGCCTTTGGATAATGGTTGGCTGTCTGCCCTCTGGAACACTGTCATAGGGTGCAATCCTAAACTGGAGTTAGGCTGGCATAAACTAAACCAGCAACATTTGGCCAGTACAAGGAACACCACAAAGTATGTTTGGACCACTCTTGGAGTCAGAGAGGCCAGCACACAGACGTGCACCATCCTCCCTGACTCCAAGAACAGTCCAAACACACTTTAGGGTGTCCCTTGTGCTGGCCAAACTTGGCTGGCTTAGTTTATGCCAGCCTAACTCCAGTTTAGGATTGTGCTCATAGTATGTTTATTCCCCTGGTCAATTGTCCCCACCCTTCAAAGGGCCTGATGAGGAGAATTGAGTCTCACTTTGTTTTTGAATGTTTTCTGTGTTCATGTTAAACATTTAATTTTTTTTTTAAAATGTATGTTTTACATATTATGGTTTCATTGTACTTCTTTGTTCTCTGTAAACTGCCTTGGGCATTTGCTTCAGCATGGGAAAGGCGGGGTATTCTTCAAATAACAATAAATAAATAAATAACTTGTAGGGGTGTTCTGTGGTTTTTCTAGCTGTATTAATATATTTTATTATATTTGTGTTTTCTTTGTAACATTGTAATATAACATTGTGTTATATTTGTAAGCCGCCTTGAGTGCCCCTTATTTGAAGAGAAAGGTGGAATCGAGTAAACCGCAGTTTTCCTTAGAATTGTTCCTTTTTTAAGTCACTTGGTTCTATCTTCCCTCCTCCAAACCAACTACAGTTACACCAAATTAATAAAAAGAACAATATTATGGCTGTGGCAATATGAAAAGGATCTTGGTGAGTTCTCACACGATTGCTCTTCAAAGCCAATTCGACACACAGCCTTCAGGACTGGTATTTTAAAGCCCATTTCACTGGGCAAACGAGAAATGAAATGAGATAATGTGCGCAATAATTGTCTTCTACTTCATTACTGCTCTTCAGAAACCGAACGCGTACAATCAAGTCATTTTCTTCAGCCAGAAAGATTGTAACACTAAATGGCTTTATATTTCCTTCCTCCTCCTCCCCGCTATATTAACTCAGTAGACATTTTCCAGACCTAGAGCAGCTGCCTATGGAACACCTAAGCAGCAGGAATTAAATTGAGGTTAGCCTCTTAGTTGCAGCCTAAAGCAATGGGGAGGTAACAACATATTCATGGTTTTTGTATTAGGAAATTTGTATAAGGGAATTGTATTAAAAGAGGAATGGATTTCTCTACCTGCCCCATCCAATCTCTGGAGGACTGATTAAAAATACACATAGTGTTTGGGGAAGAAAAACTTCCATCCTCTGATAATGAGCATGTGGTTCTCTTGTAAAAAAGTCAACTCTGCATCACAGGAAAACACTTAAGGACTCACCATGCTCCAAGAAATAATACTGACCACAGATCAGTTGTTCAATAGTTAGCCCCTGCTAACAAGGCAAAAAGACACCTTATAGATGCCCTCTAATATTTAACAGGGCTACATATAAGCAATTGGGACAGCAAGGGATAGCAATTGTCCCTCTTCACCGCAGTGTGATTTCTCTTGCAATAACTGTTGCTCACATCCCTTTTAGATTGTGAGCCTTTTGGGGAAAAGGAACCATTTATTTATTGTTTCGCTCTATAAACTATTTTTGTGCACTACTTTGCTGAAAAGTTGTCTAAACTGTAAATATTCTTAGTAAAAAGAAAAATGGTGATGGGAGTAGTAGTGAGAGGGAAAGAGGGATGAAAACTTGTGATTTGGGGCAGTAGTAGTAGTAGTAGTAGTAGTAGTAGTAGTAGTAACCACAAAGTGATGTGGACAGACTCTATTTACCTAGAAGTATAGCTGGGCGAGGGATGTTACAAGTGCATCAAATTATACAAGAAGAGAAAAGAGCATTGCAAGAATATGTGAAGAAGACGCACTGAAAAAGGTATGCCAGGAAAACATGCTAGATATTTGAGACGGAGATACAATAACAACAAAACTGGTTTATAAAAAAGACCAAATGAAGATCAAGGAAGAAAAATGGCACAGTAAAGTGCTCCACAGGGACGTGGTGGCGTTGTGGGTTAAACAGCTGCTGCTGAGCTGCTGACCGGAAGATTGTGAGTTTGAGACCATGTGACAGAGTGAGCTCCCGTTGCTTGTCCCAGCTCCTGCCAACCTAGCAGTTTGAAAGCACATAAAAATGCAAGTAGATAAATAGGGACCACGTAGGTGGGAAGGTAACAGCATATAGTCATGCTGGCGACATGACCAAGGAAGCTTGTCGTCGGACAAACGCTGGCTCTACAGGCTTAGAAATGGAGATGAACACTGCCCCCTAGAGTCAGTCATGACTAGACCATTCGGTCGTGGGGAAACCTTTACCTTTACCTAAAGAGCTCCACGGTCAGTACATAAAACATACTGCAGAAAGTGTTGACAATAGCAAAACCTGGCACTGGCTAAGAACAAGTAGATGGAAGAAGGAGACAGAGGGGTTAATTTTGGCCGCTCAAGACCAGGCACTAAGAACAAATGTGGATAGACCCAAAATTGAGAAAGCTTTTATGAACAGTTAATGTCGTCTGTGTAAAGAGGCAGATGAAACTGTGGACTACCTCGTCAGAGGCTGCAAGCAGATCGTGCAGACTATAAAGAAAAGCATGATAAAGTTGCAACAATTATTCACTGGAATGTGTGTAAAAACTATAAACTGCCTGCAAGTAGTAATTGGTGGAGCCACAACATTGAAAAAAGTGGTAGAGAATGAAGAAGTCAAAGTGCTCTGGGATTTTAGTATACAAACTGATAAGCATCTGTCACATAACACATCCGATAGAACCATGATTAATAAGAAGGAAAAGAAAGTCTGGATCGTAGATCTTGCATTACCCATGCAACCCTGAAATAAGCACGCCAGACACAAGCTTGGGAGAAAGGGTCTCTTTATTGAATAACCACAAAACCTGCAGCAGGGCAAACTAGTAACTATCCCCCACATGTCAGCTGTTAATTTGGGGGAAACAGCCCTAGCCATCTACCTCCCCCAGACTATACGGGCAGGACAGCCTGGCTCAAATCCTCCTTGGTCTTCAATCCAAGGGAGTTCCTCACAGTCAACCCCAAAGGCAGCTGGCCAAGCAGATGCCCCATAGACACGAGAGCTCACTGCCCAGCCAGCCTGAGGACTCAGCAGGCTGCTTCCCCAACCCAGACAGGAATTGCATGATCAATCCTGCTCCACCCTCAAGCCGTATACCAGAAGCCCTAACACCCTAACAACCCCAGCCCGCAGGTCACCTGGCCAAGTTACCAAAGGTAAGCAACCAACAACTGACTCAGAAAAAAAAAAACACACACCGACTCTTCAGTCTGAGGTAGGTGAAAAAATTACCAGCCCTGGCCAATCTAACGGATAGTTTAAAAAATCCGACTTTGCCCTCAGTAGAGCAGCCAGCTTTTCTCAGACTGACAGCCCAATCCTAAGTAAGGCCAATATAGTAAGGCCGACGTAATAGGGCTGCATCCTAAATCCCATTAGGAGGCAGCTGCAGCAACGTGCAGGACAAGGGCAGGTTTTCCCCTTACACCCGCGTAAGCCCCAGTCATCCCAATGGGGCTGCTTGGATCTGCATCTGCTGTTTTGCAGGTGTAAGTGTGCAGGAGTGGCCCAAATCGGGGCCACCCTGGCTGGGGACAAGGTTTAGGATTTGGTAGTGTTGTAGACTTGCAGACGCAAGGATTCGAGACCACAGGGGTGGAAGGAAAGTATCAAGCTCTTTATTTTAAAGTTGCGGAACTTGTCTCAGAGGAATTTCAATTTCCAAATTCTGAGCCCCGAACAAAGTGAGGATTTTATACATTTTTTATACATTTTATACATTTTATACATACATTGCTTATACATTTCCTGTGTCTACACAGACAAGCTTTATTGATTGGCTACCTGCATTTGCCTGCCTATATAGACTTGCTGAGGTTCTTGTTTTCTTTGAAATCTGTGGTTACACGTTTCCTATAGAAGCTGGTACAGCGAAGCAGCCGTGTAACCTTTTAAACTTTTCATTATGGGTATACAGCTACTGACGGAAGGAAAGGAGGGGGTGAGGTGGAGAGGAGTGGGGGTGAAAGCAAGGGCAGAGTTTTTTTCTATTACAGCAAACAGGTTTTGCAAAAGGCATAGTTTTCTGGACTGTGGCTACTTTTGCCTCTGGATTGTGGCTACCTCAGTAGTACGGCCGTCCTGCGTCACAAGCCCCATCTCCGCCCACTGCGCCGCCCAGTTACGCCCCCGGCATGCCTCTGGAACGCCCTCAGCGAGACCCAGCACCAACCACGCGCCGCCGATGCTCAGCCGGCACAAGGCTGCTGGTGGTTGCAGCGCCACCCAAGTGTTGGTGTTGTTGCTTGTGCCGGTCCAGCGCCATACCACCGAGGCTGATGTGCTTAACAGCACATTTGCGACAGCATAGCGCCAGCACAAGAGCGTAGCACCGGTGCAACAGGGGTATAGGATTGCGCTCTGAGAAGAGGATGGGTAGGCAGGCTTATTTTTTGCAGGCAGAATGAGCCCCAAAGGCACAGAGCTCCTCCAGCCCCCCGACACAGCGGCAGCAGAGTGTAGGGTAAAAGGGGGCAAAGCTGCAAACGTGCTTCACCTTCAATATCTGGAGATCATAGAATAGAAAAAACCGGATAAAATAACTAAGTATAAAGAACAGCAAATAGAAACTGAAAGACTGCTGTGCAAGAACGCAAGAGTAATACTAACTGTCATCGGAACCTTGGGTGCGATCCCAAAACAGCTGGAAAAATATCTGAATACCATCGGGATGAGCATGAGTATCATCAGTCAATTACAGAAGGCTGCTTTATTAGCAACAGCATAGATAGTACAACGATATTTGTAACGCAACATAAAATTAAAAAATAGCTGCCTAGCCTAAGTCCTCAGGTTGGACACGAAAGGTGGATAATACATGAAGAATCCAGTCAATATGCAAAAATGGGTTTAATGATGATGATGATGCGTCAACTGGGAAATGGGGGGATAAAAGATGAAGAGGTTAGGAAAATAGAACATGCATGAGCCTCACACTTTCCTCGGAGAAAATGGCTTTGCTAGAATGGAGCGCTACATCGAAGCTTTAACAAAGAAGCAATTGCTGATAGAAGCTCAATCACTGTTCTTCTATCCCAGACATCACTACCGCAGCCACTTTCATATATGGAATTTACTCACTGCATTCATGCCCACAATCACATGGAGAAAACTAGAGCTTGAGTGTTTAGAAGGGACCCTCAATCATCAATGAAAGCGTTGAGACAAGAGTTTTAACTGTGTGATTTAGTCCCACTGATGTTAATGGGACTTACGAGTGATGGCCACAATGGATTTGCCTCAAGGTCCACAGTAATGTGGCCTCTGTTTAGCCCTATGAAAAGACTGCTGATAGCTAGATTAGTTTTTGCACAGAAATGGAAAAATGAATGTATTCCAACTTTGGAGCAAATTATTGCAAAAATTTATGAAGTAGCAGAAATGGATGTTTTAACTGAAAGATTGAAAGAGAGAAAATCGAATGAGATTGGTCAGTATTGGGCATTATTTTATAACTGGATAGAGACTATATGCTAAAGAAGACGTTTAACTGGATATATTTTAATTTTGCTTAAATGTATGGCTATAGAATTTAGTTTATAAGCGGGAGGAAAAACGTTTACTTAACAATTGTTAAGAGTAAGATTTGATATTTTAAGTATTATTTTATGGTTTAAGACACCACGCAATGATCTACCTTATGTGTTTCCTTTGTTAACCCTTTTCCCTTTTATTTTCTGTATTCCTTACCCATATCTTTATTAATAAACTAAAAAAAATTTAAAAAAAACTGCTGATAAACATTTAGAGATCTCATATCTTGCCAGCTGTTTGTCATCAACTCTGGAGCTGTAATAACTGGATATATGTTTTACCACAGCCTTTTCATGGGGCCAGACAGAGGCAAATTCATTGTGGACAATGCAAAGGAACATCGCTCCAGCCAGGGGGTGTACAGTGATCATCAGAAGGCAACCAGGCAGTAAAGCAACATGAGCAAATTGTCCATTGAAACATAAGACAGTATATTGTGGAGTGACCTAAAATGGCTTCCCACCCCACCTTAGCCCCAACCATGGGGTGCAATCCTAAGCTGAGTTAGACTGGCATAAAATAAGCCAGCGAAGTTTGGCCAGCACTAGGGACACAGCAAAGCATGTTTGGACCACTCTCGAAGTCAGAGAGGATGGCTCACGTCTGTGTGCTGGCCTCCCTGACTCTGAGAGTGGTCCAAACACACTTGATGGTGGCCCTTGGGTTGGCCAAACTTTGCCGGCCTAACTCCAGTTTAGGACTGAGCTCGAGGTCAAACAAGAAAACCTTATGGTAGTTCCAGCAAATGCTCAGACTCCAACTCTGATGAATCAAAGGGCATGTCTGAAGTATGACTGCAGACATCAAGACCCAAACTTGATGTGATATCGGCAGACCATGACCAGATCATGGCCATTCAGTGCTTTGTTTTTTAAGTGTACACATACCATACGCCATAGGGTACTTCCAGTTGGAGACACCAATGGGTACTCACCCATGCCCAAAGTTGCTTAGCCCCCACAGGCCAAAAAATACATGTGCCCATATGGCAAACAGAGAGAGGAAGGAAAATTCATTGAGGAAACACAGTGGGGAAAAAGAGATTATCTCTAGCACCACAGTCCTGATCAGATTCTGTCCCATCACTGGCTATGAAACGTCTAAACAGCAATGGATACGGATAGCTGAAAATGACGTTACAGTCAGTCCTCTTTATAAGCAAACTCACTATCTGTGGATTTCCTTATCTGTGAAGGGCAGAATTCCTACTTATCTCATTACCTCTGTTCGTGTTTATGCACTAGGTAGAGACCTTCCAGAGGCTGCAGGGACCTTCAGAATGGCACCTTTATAAACCTTTATAAAATGGTCAGCAGAAGCATGCACCAGTCAGGTTAAGGGGTCCAGGCTGGTCACAGGTGTCATTCTGAAGATCCCTGCAGCCTCTGAAAGGTCTCTGCATTCAGAGGTGTTTGGGCATTTCCTGCTGCAACCTGATGGCTTCATGAGGGTCTCTGCAGATAAGGTACCCTTTGCACTTAACCCCATTGATCCCATAGGAACAATGGTTCATTATCTGTGAATTCACTATCTGCAGGATTTCCAGGAACCTACCACTAGCAGATAATGAGGATTGACTCTATATACCTAACAGAAAGTAAGCCCATTGACTTCGGTAAGACTTAGGTTGTAATCCAATCTTAGTCACTGGAAACAAACACCTCTACCAATGGAAGAGCCAATCACACATCTCCCAGGGTCACAACTAGTATGGCCCTAAGTTCCATTCTGTTTGAAGTTGGCAATGCGGTATAGTCTTTGTAGGTGATGTTTTGGGGTGTATGAAACAAAACCAAAAGGGAGAGAGCTAGAGAGGCATGAAGAGACAGTAAGGGCACAATCCTAACCAACTTTCTAGACTGACATAGCTGTGCCAATGGGGCATGCGCTGCATCCTGCAGTTGGGCGGGGGCAGTCACAGAGGCCTCCTCAAGGAAAGGGAACGTTTGTTCCCTTACTTCAGAGCTGCAGTGCCCTTACCCCAGTGCCGGAAGGTTGGTTAGGACTGCGCCCTAAATCAGACTGCAGAAAACCCTGTGTAATATACAGGATCCTTTAAGGCCTTACCATGACCTTCTCCTTGTACCAGCTGAAAGGAAGGTACCATGATTATGAAGAGGGGAATGCTGACCAACTGACCTGGCTAAGGTTGGAGCCATAAAAGAGTTTTGAGCAGAGAGGGGGATAGCCTCTTTGTAAGCTGGAGATTTGGATCAGCGCGGGAGATAAGTTTGTGCACTGCTTCTTTTTTATTTGCACTGAATGTATACTTCCCTACTAATAATTATAATTGCCTTTCTGTAACTTGAAACTTGTTTTCTATGGTCTTTAATAAATTGTCATGCTTGATTAATTCACAGTAGTCCTGGGAGTTTTGTTTGAAGGAACTGAACACTCCTTACCTGTCTATCCCTTTTATTTTCCTTCTGGTTTGCGGATTACCCCCCAAAGCAAAGAAATTTAAGGTGAGTGAACTCAGGACCTCAACACCTGCACCTGTGTCCCAAGTGGGTACCCCAACACAAGAGGATCATGTGCAAACAAAGGCCACGCATGCCAGCCAGTTGAGGAGTAGTTGCTGGAGACGGACATCCATCATCCGGCTACTTCATAGCAGGACAAATGGTTATAACGATGGAAAGAGCCATGGAATCAGCTGGAGGAAACGGGACTCTGCAACTCTGGCAGTGAAGATGGAACGATGCGGAAAAGTGACAAACAGAAGGTCAAACAGAGGTATCATGAAAGCAGCAAGGGACGCAAACATCACTGCCACCAGCCAAGTCTTCTGGAAAGGCGAAGCTGCAGGTAATAGCAATGTTTTCGTTCTTCTTGCCAGCCCATTGCAAATCCAAAGAGACTGCAGATGCACCCTCTGCATTTTTTTTCCAAGCTTTTGAAGGGTGAGATGTAAAATGTTTTTTTTTAAATGAATAAATAAAAAAGGGGTCACCTGTGAACCTAAACAGAAGCAGGGAAACAAAACTACGATCGCCAGCATAAACTTTGATTAAGAACTATAAGCCTATCACCTACGATTAAACAGACGCTGGAGCTCATAAATAAGCAACATTTCAGGCTGCAATAAAATAATTCATACAATCTCAATAATTCAATATCCATCCCCAACATGCTTCTATATATGAAATTCAAGATCAGATATATTCCCATCAGTTTAATGTATAAGAAATCAAATGCAGCCTTGCCTCTTTTTTTTTTACTTTTGTAAGGAGGTACCTATCCATTTAATGGGGGGGGGGTTGTCTCATTCCCAAGGGTTTTAGGGGAAAGAGTATCACATATCAACTCCTTCTGCTCCGAGACAGTTGTTTCATTCGGCCCCCACATCTCCATTCAACACGCGTACTGGGGAGGGAAATATGAAGTGTAGGTTCCTTGAAAACTGAAAGAAATGCTACAAACTTTGGTTGGTGACATAAAGCAATGAAATATTACCATGTCACTTCCTTGACACCACAGACCAAGGGGGCACAGTTGGCAATTTTCTGCTGACATCTCCAAGGATGTTATCGAGTGAGCGAGTCGCCTGAAACTACTCAAACACGACCGCAACTGATTCTTTCCTCCCTACACCAGAATGTTGTTTCTAAAACTAAGAGCCCAAATAAAAGGTTGATCGAATGCAATTTTCAATTTTTTAAAAAATGAGTAAAAAAATACATTGTGCCTCAGGAGCTCTTGTTTTAAAAGAACCGCACACCACAGTGATAATCCAAGGAACTATCTTAGACACACCGAAAGGTTTGTGCCTGCTGACTGAGATTTGACTTTTTTTTCTCATTTTTTTACAGCGGATCTATCCACTACAAAGGCACATGACCAACTACTTTTGAAATCCCCCAGGATTTCCCACTCAGCATAACAGGTAGGTGTGTTTTCAGCCCAAGTCAGATATTCAAAGTTCAGCAGGCAGAACTAAGGACACTAGTTCTTTTGATTCTGGCATTCAAAAAAGAGGTAAAGGAAATCACATATAAAAAGCATGCTTCAGTGTTTGTTCCGGACTACCAGCAGTTTAAACCACACCACTGAGGCTACAAGACTATACATACTTACTTGAATACTACAGTGATCACAGAGGCCTAGCTGGCAACACCAGATGTCTTGTGGGTTGGGCACAATAATAATAATACATAGCGTTTGTATAGTGGGTTTTTTTCTATGATTGTAAAACACTTCATGAAAGCAAAACATGTATGATCAGAACTGTGTCATGGGTGGAGCCTGAGGAGCACCTGCTCCAGGCGCTGGGATAATGGGGGCGCAGGATTGGCCCCAGGTTTCACTTTCATTACGGAGGTGACTGCCTTCACACTGCAAGTGGCAGGTAGGCAGTCACCTTCGGGCTGTCCCCGGAAAGAGGAGGTGCTGGCGATCGCGCACAACCCTTCCTCTGGGGAGATGCCGGGGGAGACTGCTTTTGCGCTTTTAGCACAGAAGCAGCCTTCCCCGTCCCCGAAGGAGGAGGCACTGGCAAGATGGCCAGTGCCCCCTCCTCCAGGGAGATGTTGGAAGACAATGTTTTTGTGCTTGGAGCACATATGCAGTCTCCTCCAGGTTCTCCCTGAGGGGCACCCACCCCTCCTCAGGGAGAAACTGTCATGTCACTGCCCTGGAGCGCAAATGGGCAGAGTCATGACATCACTGCCCCAGGTGCTGGGGTAGAACGTTACGGCTCTGATCTCGATGTAGTCTGTTCCACAAGGCAAGCGTTCTCTCCCCATATTGCAACTTGGAGGGGGGGGTATGAGGTAGGGGCCTGACTGAAGAGTATAATGAATCCCTGCTTTGTAATACTAATTGCTTCCATAGACACCATTTTATTGTGAAAATATTGTAATGTGAACCCAATAATGCAGGGTGGTGTAGTGGGCTGGGGACTGGCCTTATGGCCTGAAAGATCCAGGTTTGAATCCCAGCTCAGCCATTAAGCTTCCATGGATCAGTCACTCTCTCACTCACCCTCGCCTACCTCGCAGGGTTGTTGAGAGGGCAAAAGGAGGGCAGGCACCAAGTGCAGCGCCTTTAGGAAGGGTGGTACAAAAATGTGAAAAACTAACAAACTTGCTCCAAGACCCTCCGATTCCAAGACTGCCCCAGAACCAAGCTATTTCCTCTTCTAAAACATGATTTACATCAGTGCCTGCTACATTTTCCAGGGACAATTGTTATGTTAAACATGCTGCTTGGAGCTGCTACTTAAAAAGGGGATTGCAATTGAGGGAGAGGGAGAGGGAGATGTTAAGAGCTGAAACAACTCCAAACTTCACATTTGTATTTGCCTTCATTGGCTCCTTCCTTCAAATACACAGAGCCACAATGTTAAACATAATGCTACTGGCAAACACACTAATACCTGCAGTCCCTGATTGGCTTATCTATCACTCAGGAGGTTTTGTTGGCAGCAATCATAAGCCTATCCTACAGGAGCTAGCCTACAGCAGCAGTTCCCAAATTATGGGTCCATGGCCCACTAATGGGTCATGACCCAATTTTTGGTGGGTTGCAAAACTGACAGTCTTAGGCTATGTGCATCAAGGGTTAAACAACCAGCTACTTGGGAGGAGCACTGGTGCCCAATCACCATTATAGCCACAGAGGCTTTAGCAGCTGGTAAAGTGTGGGTGCAATCCTAACCAACGTTCCCACACTGATATAGCTGTGCCAATGGGGCATGTGCTGCATCCTGCAGTTGGACGGCAGTCATGGAGGCCTCCTCAAGGTAAGGGAATGCTTGTTCCCTTACCTCAGAGCTGCACTGCCGTTACCCTGATGCTGGAACGTGAATTAGAACTGCGCCCTGAAACTTGTTTTTAGGTGGGTCCTGATGTCAACGTTTGGGAACCACTGACTATGGTATTATATAGTGAGCCTTGTTTTGACATGGCCTTGTTTTGACATGGAAAGTTCACCGTAAAGTGATTTGAGCGCATAGTAAACCAGAGACCTACTGTACATATCAGAGGCTGATGCTTTTGCAATGATACAGTTCTATATGCACTTACTCATTTTAGACATGCATTTTGGGATGATAATGTAACTTATGCTTGATATTATATTACTATATTGTTTTTCAGCATCTTATACAGAAATGTGAAGAAACGTAAAGAAACAAATGAGAGAACGAGGGACAGAGTCATATATAAGTCTGAACAAGGTTGATAAATCTGAGGGCGAAATCTTAACCTGGAGTTAGGCCAGCACAGTTAGGCCAGCAAAGATTGGCCAGCACAAGGGACACCGTAAAGTATGTTTGGACCATTCTCAGAGTCAAAGAGGCCAGCACACAGATGTGCACCCTCCTCCTTGACACTGAGAGTGGTCCAAACACGCTTTATGGTGGCGCTTATGCCAGCCTAACTCCAGGTTAGGCTTGCGCCCTGAATATCACTCATCGTTCCAACAAACCATGCCTAATATTGATAAAAATCAAACACATTGCATCCTTTCACAACTTTTGGTTTTCTTCAGAGCATCGTTGGTTTCAGGAGAAGGTGTGTGGCATAAACTTTCTTCTTCAGTAAATATATTATTGCTTAGAAAAGTGCCTGCATAAAGTTCACCAGGGAATAGGAGCGCAAACAGCGTGTCACACTTTGCCCTTTGTTTAGATTGCTAGGTCTTCCGTTTGATCTCTCTTCTGCGCTTGGAAAACACAAACCTTTATTTTCCCAGTTGAACAAAAAGTAGAAAAGAGATAATATTTTATTAAGAGATTTTTCATCCTTCCCACAAACCTGTATTTCCTTATTTACATACAAAGAACATCAGTTGTTTGTTCTTTTAGGGGGGAAAATATGCTTACAAGAAAAAGAAAGCTCTCAGAAATTCATTCCCTGCGCAATAATTCACAAAATAGCAGTTGCTAATCGCCCAAACATAATTCAGTAAGGAGGTGGTTGTTGGGTTTTGATTTATTCCTTAAAAGCCAACACGAGTAAATCCCATAACAGTGTTAAGAGCCTGATCTCAAGAAACGGAAAAGGAAAGAAAGCATACAACAAAAGCTTTGAACGCATCCAAATCTGCACCAAACCAAATCCTTGCATGATTTCAAAATGGACATTTACTGTAAATAATATTCGAACAGTTGGTGAAGTATTAAGGTGGAATAACCAAATTGTGAATCAGGACTTTAATGGTTTAACTCTTGCTTCTGCCAGGAACTCACTAGGTGGCATTCAGTGAGTCTCTGCCTCTCAGCATCGTTATGTCAATATGGGGATACTATTAAGTAACATAGAGTATGTTTGGACCACTCTCGAAGTGAGAGAGGTCAGCCCACAGACATGCGCCATCCTCCCTGACTCTGAGAGTGGTCCAAACATGTTTTATGGTAGCCCTTGTGCTGGCCAAACTTTGCTGGCCTAACTCCATGTTAGGATTGAGCCCTGTGTCATGTTAATGTTTTTGAAGACGTTGTTGTTCAGTCGCTAAGTCGTGTCCAACTCTTCACGACCCCATGGACCACAGCACACCAGGCCTCCCTGTCCTCCACTGGCTTCCGGAGTTCGCCCAATTTCATGTTTGCAGCATCGTACTTTCCTTTCACTTCCAGACACATCCACAGCATTAACAAGATGCTTATGCAGTACTGTGTGCCATTCCCCCCCCCTCTGTGTAATGGATCAGCCCAGAGGGAGGGAGGAGAGAGGAAGTGAGAAGGGAATTTTTTCAGTCAGCGGTCATACTGTGTGTGTGTGTAGCAGCCTTTAGGACCCAGTGGCTACCTGCCTGGGAAAGGCAGAAGATAAAAATAAAATGGCCATTGGAGCAAAGGGGTTTTTATATCACACAATTCAAGCCCTGTTGAGCTTGAATGGCCCTGACCCTCAGATAGGACAAGGACACAATCCAGCCTTGATTTTCAGCCTTATACTTGAGTATCTATAGTAACTGTGACAGTTTGCTGGTCATAGGTACTAAGAAACAAAATTGAGCCCAATAAGTAATTAAACAACATCAGAATAGAACATCAATACATCAGCTTGGGGTTACTGGATTTTCTGGGGTGCAGACTAGAAAGAAAGGAAACAGGAATAATTTGAAGGCTCTACCTTGAGTGCAGGTCTAAAGCTCATCATGCTGAACTTCCATCCATGCCACTTAAGAAATGTAACACCATTTTGCTTTGCCACCTGGGTGGCAATTTGAAAAGAGGCAGCAGCCAATTACCTGATAGAAGTGAGAAAGTGCTAAGAGGTTTCCTAGATATTCCTCTATAATTAGAGTTACAATACGGGGCACATTACAAGTCTTGCAAGACCTCATATTAAGTGCCAAATGGCAATTTATTTTATTATTATGGAAAGAGTGCTCTGATGATACCTATCATCCAGACTGTGCCAAATGAGGCTTTAACTTGTCAAGAAGCAGAGAGGTAGATCTGTATTACCGTTTTATTATTACATACCATTTAGGAATTTCTGACCTCCGCTCTACTGCGTTTAAGTGACGGGTGCATGACCTGAACATAACCCCCCAATGCCAGCTGTTAATGTGGAAAACTTTATAGACTTTCCTGTTACTTCCACAAATGCGAAAACAGCTGGTTAATAATGTATGCACTCTAAATTAGCAACATGATTTATTACTCCACTTCTTATACTCAGCCCTGCCACGCATACAAAGTGCTGCTCTTTGCAGCTTCAAAATGTGGAATATTAGCAAATTTGATGGAGAGGGTCTGGAGGTGCAAAACACGTTTCAAAGCCTGGCATCTCCAGGGGTATTAACCCGGTATGTATCCACCTTCGCTGGAAATGCACTCTATTAACCCAGTATGCCTATCTCCTTTGTGTTTGCAAAAGGTGTGAGGTCATAGCTAGGGTCAGGAATGCAAATCTAATCAAGAAGGTTCCATTCAGCTAGTAATGCAATCAGGAGAAACCAACCTTTATCCTGATAGGATAATTAATTGTGCCAGAGGGGTATAAAAATACCCAGGTTTGGGGGATATAACAGCACACCCACCATCGAGACCATCTGGCTTAATACCCATCAAGACCATGAACTCCCTTGGTTGTACATTAGGCCTCCAAATGTTTCCAACCCTGTAGGACAGCAATAGGTCATCTTTGATAGTATGCACAGTTTATGACTGTTTATGCAACAAAAATACTGGCGAGCTCGGAAAACTAAGAAAAGTCAGTTGGGTCCTAAAAGTAGATGCATTATGGCTTTGCAAGACCCAAATATTTTTGAATTTTTCACTCTAATTTCAACGGAGGAGCAGGCTTCTGAATTTCCACACCAAAATGGTTTGCTTCTATCTCAGCAGCAGCTTCAGCAGCAGCAGCAGCAGCAGCAGCAGCAGCAGCAGCAACAACAACAACACATGTTTGGAACGCCTGAGTGCACTGGAAACATCAGCCAAAAAACTAAATGCATGCGTCAAAAGGATTATAAGGGTTTTCGTTGCAACAAGTGCAAGAAATGGAGAGCAGCAAAGAATGCACTGGTCAACGGTGAAATACGAGGCGCTTCTCAAGTGAACGAATTGTGCTCCTTCTTTGCAACATTAGCTAGGGATAGAAAGTCGCATACAAAAATTTTGATCAAAGCTGCGCTTGCAATTCTATATTTTTGGGACAAAAATCTGTCTCTTGCACAAACGAAGTTGATGCTTCAAGGGGTCGTTTTGAAGGCTGACATTACATCCGAGAAATTACGTCCAAGAAATTTGCTATCGTGCGATGAACGACACACAGCCAATGGGTGGTCCTGGAGAAATTATTCTAATCGACGAAAGTCTCATGAGGGGCCAGAGAAAATATAACCATGGAAGGTTGCTTCTTGGGAATCGTGCACCCCCAGCATGCCAGAATTATGGAAACCGCATCGTTGGCCCATGGATCTTTGGCATGGTGTGGAAGCATCCGAATGGCGAGCAAGAATTGTGCATGTTTCACGTCCTTCACCGAAACGAAGCTACGTTGAGACCCATTATTCAGCGCCACATTGCGCCTGGTTCTACGATGATGTCTGATCAGTGGGCCGCCTATCAAAATATAAATAATTGGCCCATGTTCAATTACATGCATCAAACTGTTAATCATGAGCAGAATTTTATTGATCCGGTTACAGGTGCTAATACTCAACGTATTGAAGCACAATAGGGCCATGTCAAGACTGAAATCCTGAGAAAAATGCATGGCACTTCCCAAAACTTGTTGTCAGGACATTTGGCCAAATATTGGTGGAAAAAGCTTCATGTAAACGCGCCATTTCATGATAGCAGAAATCTCCAGTTTCCGTTGGTATAAATGTGTTCACGTTTTACTTACGTATTTTTGATGACAGATGTAAAAATGTGTGTTTCAGTGCATTAATAAAGTAGGATGTAAAGAAAGAGAATCAATGCTAGAACCAGGTGGATACATGCATTAATAAAGTAGGATGTAAGGAGGATACATACTGGAGTAGGCGAGTGCGTCTCCAGCAAAGGTGGACGAAGGTGGATACATACCGGGTTAATACCATCTCCAGGTACGACAGGAAAGGCCCACCCTTGAAAGCCTAGAGCAGTGATGGCGAACCTATGACATGTGTGTCAAAGCCGACACACCACAATGTTTGGGGTGACACACCAGCATTCACCAATGCCTCACAAAAACTGAGTTTTACTCATTTTTTTTTCGTTTTTGCAATTATTTGATGTTTCTTTATATAATACACAGCACCAAATATGATTAAACTATATTTTTGTTTAAATAAATGAATATAAAGAATTGTTTCTCTCTTGTTTGGGAGTGGGATCGACACACCAACAGATTCAAGTTAAGCATATTCCTAAGTTTTGACATGCTGAGCCTAAAAGGTTCACCATCACTGGCCTAGACAGCCACTGCTAGTTAGTGTAGCCAATTCCAACATCGTGGAATCAATGGTCTGACACAGCACAGCATAATAATTCAAAACCCAGCAAGATCTGCTTTCTAATTATAAAGTACGTACCATCCTGTTTGGTGCTCCACTGTAGAAAGTATGGTTTCCATTGTTGTTTGCGGTGTCATGCAAAAACTGGGCTAGGCAAAAATTTTGCAACTTTTGGTTGGCCTATTGGCCCTCAGACAGAGAAGCAAACTCATAATTATGAATTATGCCAATGGTTATCAAATGTTTTTTCATCAGGACCCACTTTTTAGAATGACAATCTATCCGGGACCCACCGGAAGTGATGTCATGGCTGGAAGTGCAGTCACTGTGATGCCAGAGTCTGCTGCTTTCCTAGGAATGCAGCAATAAATTGGGTTATTTCTAATCCATTTTTCAATAGCAAAGGGAATCAGAAAGGAAAAAAGCCTATTTACAGCCTTAACAGAAGCAAAATAACCACACAGCCCTCCCCCTTTCCAGCATTCCAACATCCCATATTTTCAATATGGCTGCTTTTGGTGCTTTGCGACCCACCTGAAACTGGCTCTCAACCTGCTGTTGGGTCACGACCTTGGAAACCACTGAATTATGCCAAATGATCATAATGGGATTTGAGCAAGTTATTTTTTAGGAGTGTAAATTGCTAGATTGCCCGTATCAAAATTATGGAAACTAAAGTTGTACATAGATGAAGAAATCCAGAAAATAGAGGGAAATAATCCATTACACACACTGTCCTGCCCCCACCACAATTAGATAAACTAAGATTCCGTTAATCACAATCTATTAGAATAACACTATGAGAATCTTTTGTTCATTTGACAAAAACCTAGGCCGTCCAATATCTCCCTTGGCATTCAGAACCACATGTAGTCACCATTTTGGACGCCTTCATTTGTCTAAGGTGGTTTAAAATGCCCTTAACATGCTGTGTAATGCAATTTCTCCTAGCTATATGTCAGATGCTAAAATCTCAACTAAAATCCAAATTTAAACTATGTATTGCAATAAATCATTACTGTATTCATATCTAACTAGAGAAACGTAAAACCTTAATGTAAGAGACAAAACTGGAGTCTCAAAACTAGAAGGACGGGACTTGAGGAGATAAAAGTTACTGTCCACCCAGTGTACGATTTCACCAGCAGTTTCATTTTGCAGTATTTTATTTTATATTTTTTTTATTATACTCTGCTTTTCATCGTAGGGTCTCTGTATTTGTCCCCATTCCTGGTTTTGCTCATAATAAACCCTATTAGCATAAACACAAAAAAGGAAGAGTTCTAGATTCTATACTTGGATAGCTATAGAATTACATCCGAAACCTTTGAAGCCATAGTGACAGGTGGAATGGAACTTCTGGGAGTGAAATCAGAAAATTTGAGGATGAACTGAAATATGTGCAGTCTTGACTGACTTATCAAACCCAATTCCCTACTTCCACTGTGCTGTCTGCAGGTGATGGCAGACGTTTGCACCATTAAATAATAATGTGTCATATGTCTAAAACTTAAAAAGAATGAATTCTTCCATTTTCATTCAAAAGAATAATTGTAACTAATGCATGAGTGACACAACTACAAGGTGCTATACTCTTAGACACAACTGCTTCTTCTGTTGCCAGATGGCTAACAGGAAGAACATACACAGTCCAAATTAGGCCAATGCAATTTTTTGGACCAACCACCAAGAAACAAAGTATCAAACAACAAACTTTCAAATGCAGTAGACTTCTTCATCAGCTTAGATGGTAAGCAAGAGTGTGACAGGAGAAGAGTGGGACATGAAGTACGTTCTCCAACACCCTCCAGTTTGTAAAATCAAAAGATGGAGTTTAGAGGTTTTTCAACCAGCCTCTGAAGGGTGAATAAACATACAAGACTTAAGCCCTTTTCAGACAAAATACCAAGACCTGGGCAGCAATCTTTTATCTACAAATGCATTGAGAGCTGAGTGGAAGGCATTCCCTTCTAGGAACCAAAGAGAAGTCCCATTCTCACAGTGTGAGGGCTCCCATCAGGGACTGAGGGTGCAATCCTAACCTGGAGTTAGGCCGGCGCAGTTAGGCCAACAAAGTTTGGCTGGCACAAGAGCCACCGTAAAGCACATTTGGACTACTCTCGGAGTCAGGGAGGACGGCACACAAACTTGTGCTGGCCTCTCTGACTCCAAGAGTGGTCCAAACGTACTTTTTGGTGTCCCTTGTGCTGGCCAATCTCTGCTGGCCTAACTATGCCAGCCTAACTTCAGGTTAGGACTGCGTCCTGAAACTTTGCTTCAGATGACATTCTTTCTTGCACAGGATTATCCAACAGCCCGCTATTCTCCAGATCCTGCTTCTCAGAGCCTAGAGAGGAGTGGATCAGTGAACATTCCCCCAGAGTGCCCCAGAATCCACTCAGAACCACAAGTCTCTAATATAAGTAGAAATAGAAGTAAAGGCCCAAACCTATCCAACTTTCTGGTGCCGAAGCAGCTGCGATGCAGCCATGAGGTAAGTGAACAAATGTTCCCTTAACTAGAGGAGGCCTTCATGACATTCCCACCACCACAGTACACACCCCACTGGTGCAGCTACACCAAGGCAGGAAAATTGGATAGGATTTGGCCATAAGAGGCATTTTCCACAGATGGGGGAAAAAGGACAGATTCAGTAAAAGTGGTGCAAGTCCTAGTGTGCAATCCTAATCCAGAATTTGGCCAGCATTGTTAGGCCAGCAAAGTTTGGCCAGCTCAAGTGACACGATAAAGTAAGTTTGGACCATTCCTGAAGTCAGAGAGGCCAGCATACAGACATGCCCCATCCTCCCTGACTCCAAATGAAGTCCAAATGTCCTTTACGGTGGCCCTTGTGGTGGCCAAATTTTGCTGGCCTAACTCCAGGTTAGGATTGTGCCCCCAGTGATTTTTGTGGTGGTGCAAATGACAGGACTAGCGCTCTACCTCTGAATTCAAGAGGAAGTAAAATTGTTTTCATGTTTGATTGTGCTCTGAATGTTTATGCCATCCTACATAGTTTGCCACAACATTACTTGACACATGGTATTTCCTGGCAGCAAAAGTAAGATAGTTTCTCTCACAATCCTTTCATACTAAAAAGCAAGCTTTCATTCAGGGCGCAATTCTAACCTGGAGATTGGCCGGCAAAGTTAGGCCAGCAAAGTTTGGCAGGCACAAGGGACACCATAAAGTACGTTTGGACCACTCTCTGGGTCCGAGAGGCCAGCACACAGCCATGAGCCATCCTCCCTGACTCCGAGAGTAGTCCAATAACGCTTTACAGTGGCCCTTGTGCCAGCCAAGCTTTGCTGGCCTAACTGGGCTGACCTAACTCCAGGTTAGGATTGCTCTCTCAACGTTTGACAGAGAATTGTAGTTTCAGTTTCAAAAGGTTAAGTATCAATTCCAACATGCAGGTTTGTATTAAATTCATCAAGTTATTTTGTATATATATTTGCTGTAACAAAAAATACAAAACTCATTTAAATTAACAATTGGTTTTTATTAATTATTATTATTATTATTATTATTATTATTATTATAGTCCACCTCGGTGACAGACGGAAATGTGCCCATTCTCCCCACCACCACACACACTCCTAGCAACAGATGCTTGGTCCCCTGGGGTTAAAAACAAAACTAACAAGCCCCAGGAGAGATTGAGAGCTGGGAGAATTTGCTATAGAAAATAATATAGTCTTATTTATTGCTCTTCACACAGAGCAGGCTGCTAGTATTTTAAGCTTTTCCATGACTTCAACGCTGTCCTTTTTAACTGGGCAGGAGGCACTTTTTCAAGTGGTGTTCCTCTTATATCAGGAGGAGAGTAATTGTCCCTCTTCACCCCTGCACAGTGTCTTTTCTAGTGGCTGTTACTGGTGGTGTTCTGCGTTGTTTTGTGTTTTTTTAGATTGTGCACCCTTTTGGGACAGGGAGCCCTTTGTTATTATTATTTGCCTGTAAACCACTTTGTGAACTTTGTGTTGAAAAGCGGTATATAAACACTGCTGATTGATTGATTGATTGATTGATTGTCCATTCCCACCCTCTACTGGAACAAGTTTCCACTATGCCCGGAGAGTTTCAACTACCTTCACATGGGATACAAACACAGTATTTACTGCCAACTCTCAGTCGACTTATAACTCCAATATTCCCCAGGTGCCCCTGTTTAGCTGGGTCACTCATCTGTGACATCTTCAGGATAATGCTTAACCCTCACTTGTATAAACCATTTCCATATAGCATCCTTTCCCAATGTTTACACTATTTTATTGAGAAATGTAGGCCCCTGCAATTGACATTTTTATACAAAAAAACACAAATAAAGGATTTCCTTATCTTAGGTTCCGAGATTTGATATTGGTACTGGATTGCAGTGTTGGTGATTTTGGAAAAGCAGTGAGTTTAACCAAAGTTAAAATAAAAGAAGTTCCACTGTTAGCTATTTTCCCTGGAGCAGACACTCTTTTCTAATGTTTTACTAACACTAATCTTGCTGCACTCTGAGCATATAATATAGCACTGGATCATGTAGATGTGTCAGAGAAAACTTTTTTTATAAAGCATTATATTCTCATACAAGGTGCCAAAATGTTTACATGTACAATGTTTACATCTGCCCTGTTTGCTAAAAATGCAGTACTTGAAGAAAGAGCTTACAGAATGAATTAGCATTGTACAGTGGTATGAGGTGAGGGTTCCACAGAGCCGACACCTGTGAGTACCCCCCACTTCATCAAGGCCCCCCCAATCCAGGCCAGGGTTTACTAGGTCCCACCCATTCCCCATCCGGAGAGGCCTCCAGGGGCCGCAAGTGGATCCAGGGAGTGGACTTGCAAGGCGCTGCATCCGCTAAGTCTGATTGAGCTCAAATGGGCTCAGCATGAAAACTCTCAAGAAGGAAGTCTTCCCCTCCAAGCTGACAAGGAAACTACATTGACCTCTGTGGAAAGCAAAACTGAACCACCTGTGTGTGTGTACAAAGGCAAAGGGGAACGCAAGACCACCAGAAGGGTCTCAATCTGATGAATGTGGAGCTCAACAACTGCTCCAGAAGGCACCCACATGCCATAATAAAAAGTAAAAGTATGCCCCCCCCAAGCCATAGTAAAAAGGATAACCGACTTTGGAACATCTCCAAAGTCCAGTGTGAAGTGAGAGACTTTTGTCTTCCCCTGTATCCTGTCCACAAGCCAGAGGGCTAGCGGGACAGGGTCTGCTATTCCTATCCAGGACCATTTGAGAACACTCACACCCCTGGGGAGCAGGTCATCCTCTCAACTAATATGCTGCTGTAGGTGCCACTGGGATCCACATGTCATTCACGACCCACTCTTTGTGATTGGTGGCAATATGTCTAGCCTGGTTCCTTAGAGCTTCCTCAACATCTTTGAGTCATGTTTTCTTTGGTGCTGCCTGCTTTAGTAGGGAGGCTGCTCTCACCAGAGGAGTTTGTATGGCAGCCAACTAGTGTTCATTCTGCAGATGTGGCCAAACCACTGCAATCCACATTTTTGGATTTGTTCTTTGACTTAAGGTTGATGATTAAAATATAAGAACATAAGAAGAGCCTTGCAGAATCAGGCCAAAGGCCCATCTAGTCCAGCTTCCTGTATCTCACAGTGGCCCACCAGGGAGCCTCAGAGAGCGCAAAAGGCAACCAGATGCCTGCATCCGGTTGCCACTCCCTTACACCTGGCATTTTGAAGTAACCTACTTCTAACATAAGGAGGTTGCACAACCCATCATGGCCTATAGCCAACGATGGACTTTTCCTCCAGAAATCTGTCCAATCCCCCTTTAAAGGCACCTAGGCCAGATGTCATCACCACCTCTTGTGGCAAGGAGTTCCACAGATTAATTACCCTCTGTGTAAAAAAGTATTTCCTTTTATCTGTTCTCAGTCTTCCAACATTCAATTTTAGTGGATGTCCACTGGTTCTGGTGTCAATTGTAGTAGATGTACCCTAGTTCTGTAGACTTTTCCTCCAGAAATCTCAAGTCCCCTTAGAAATCTGTCCAATTCCCTTGCACTTTATTTGAATTGTCTTGTTATAATGGCAATCATTATATTTTCTGAAGAAAGACACCCAGATCTCTCTCTCTCTCTCTCTCTCTCTCTCTCTCTCTCTCCACACACACACACACACACACACACACACACACACACACACACACACACACCTTCTGAAACCTGTGCTATATATGGAGAATAAAAAAGGAAAAATAGTATTTCATCTGGATTGTGAGATCTGGGGCAGATGAGCTGTTCTGACCACCAAAACTTGACGATCACATTTGTGGACCCCTGTTTACACATTTTATCCGTGTTCAGTATTTTGATGGAACTACCTGGAGATGCTTTTGAGAGCCAATCTGAAAGAATATACAGTAAATATCAGAAGAATTCATCTCTTCCAACTGAATGCAAGATGAAGAGACATTTTATATTCATAGGCATATTGAAATGCTTTCATTTTTCTTAAAAGAAAAAGGGAAATCTACAAATATTGGAAGCAATATAAAGTCACCGTGACTTCTCAGATCTGCAGGAGCAGTTTATGCAAACATCAGAACGTCTTTGGCTTCACAAACAGCTTACATTTTAGGAACAGATTAGTGAGAAAAAAAAGGTTCACAACACCTACAGCTAATGAAGCTTAAATTTGCTTGTCAGGAATTGTTTCAATGTTAAAATTCCATTTTGGTTAACATGCATGCATGCATGCACATAATTTGACTTTTTTTTGTGTTCGTTTCTTTAAATTATACCTAAAATGGTTATGCAGAACCACTTACTTTATTTCACCTGGAAAGATACAGTTGCCTATAATAAAGTCTGTTCCCAGTCTCCTGAAGAACCTATGTTATATTCGCAAGTACCTGTATTATGGGCACTAGTTTGTTTTATTTATTTAATTTATTTATTTATTATTAATTGAATTTATATCCTGCCTTCTTGCCCCATATTGGCACACACAAGGCGGCTAACAGCATTTAAAAACAAGGGTGGCCCACCAGATGCTTCAGGGAGCACGCAAGACAACGAGATACTTGCATCTCGTTGCCACTCTCCTGCACCTGGCATTCTGAGCTAAGCAATAGGCTGTGGGTGAGCCAGTCCCACCCCCAAGAGACTTCTTGGCTTGGGGAGGCTGACTGGTAAGGCCACTGACTTGGATTGCAAAGGCAACTTCAAAGGCTTTGCAACTTGGGGGAGCTGATTAAGTGCAGGTGCCTCAGCCCTTTGGGGTGGCTGAGAGAAGATGGCTCTGTCTATTGACGGAGAAAAGGTTTGGGTCAGGCAGGGAATGCCTGCTGTTGGGAAACAGACAGTCACTTGGTCTCTCTCCCCTAAGTTAGTTGCCCACACGTCAGGGGGAGGAGTTTGCCAGATGCAGGTGTTTTCTGATTTTCAATGACGTGGTCCAGCTTAACCAAGCCTCTGTCTCACAGCGCAATCCTGCAGTCGACGTAGCATCGCCGCAACTTTGTTGCGTCGGTGCTACGTCACTAGCGCTGATGCGGGGGCGCCAACCGGCACCCCCACGTCAGCGCTAGGGCTCTCAGGCTGACACTACAAGTAGTGTTGGCCTGACAGCGCCGACGGTGAGCCTCCCTCGCGCCGACCGAAGCCGGTCGGCGCAAGGGAGGCTCCGTCCTGTTGTGGGATGGGAATTGGTGGGGGGAGGACGTGGGCAGGTCCTATGCCTTGATTCAGGCCACACAGTCTCCTCGGATCTGCACCTGCTGTTTAGCAGGCGCAGATTCAATGAGTGCATGGGGAGGCTGGAGCCTTCCCTGCAGTAATGGAGCAAACGTTCCCTTGCTGCACGGAGGCTCCAGCCTCTCCTAAGCAGCACAGGGTACGGCGCTGGCCCGTCGGCCTCGCCAGTCCGGTGCTGCTTAGGATTGTGCCCTCACCCGCTTATTGAGGAGAGGTGCATTAGCAACGAAGAATTATCACTGTGTCATCTTGCCTCTCACCATACCAGAAGTTCCTAACCAGCTCCTGCCTTCCAGTGTTTATCCCCACCAGTAGTGCAGTCAGAGGGGGCGGTGCAATAAGTACTGCAGGTGGTGCAACACGCCATGTAAGCATTGCAGTAGCTCTGACAGCAAATGAGAGGCCGTATAATGGCTGCTTATACAGTGTGTTATGGTGCCTGCAGTACTGTCTGGCTATGCTATTGGTCTTCACCCCACCACGGATTTTTCAGTCATTTATGACGAACTGATCAGCTAATATAAAGAAAAGGGAGCTTGTAGGTGAATCTGGAGAAGAATGCTTTTGTCCATTAAAGGGTTGTGCTGGCTAGCTGGCTAGCTGAACCCCCTACTGAGTCTTTCAACAATTGGAACAATCAGTAGGGGCTACAGAGGGTGGGCCTATAGCAAAACCAGGAATGGAATAGCAAAACAGGGGTGCTGCTTTTGGGAGAAGAGGGCCATCTCACGTACACTTTGCTAGCAGGGAGATCAGAGCTGCACTGAATTTGGAGCTCTCCTTTTAACCGCTAAAAATTGGTCACTAAGAGTGAACTGTACAGCCATGACACAGCACATGGAAAGAAACATGGTTACCGCAGTTTTAACAGCCTGGGGTGAAGGACACAGCCCTAAAAATAATGAATAGTTCAGGAGATATGTAGAGTCCCATACCTCAGAATTTCCATATAAACGAACTGTCAAGACAGTTTGGATCTCATTCACAGGTCCACTTGACCTAATCTATCAAATTATTTAAAAGCCCCAAACTACTGACAGAAATGAACCATAGCCTAGGTGAGCTGTTCCCTTAGGTTGCTTCTGATTCCAGCAGCTCCACGTCATAAGATAAAATAAGATTTTAATCTTTAAAATAAGATTAAATTATCATTTCCTTAAGCTTGCTGGACCCTGATCTCTTTTAGTCTTCCATTCTAAGAAGCTAAAGAGTTTGCAAATTCCCTCATGCACCAAAACGTATGGACGTTGTATACTGAGATGGTCACATCAAGTTCTGTGCCATGTAAGCAGTACATATCACATTTGCTTACAATGTAGTTTCCATATGCCTACTATATACTTCCTTATCTTTTCAACCCCAGTGTTTCTCCCTTGTGGGCTGGGGAAACACTAAAGGTAGGTCAGTATTACATCAAAGGTGTTACATCAAAGGTGAATAAGATATAGGCTTTTAAATTTAAACCTCTTAACTCTGACAACTGACTGCTTCTATAGCTTATCTTAACCTGCAGTATGAAATCCGAAATATCTTTGCTAACTGGGCAAAGAGGACCTTTTTTCGAGTGATGCTCATGATCACTTGATTATATTCAGTAGGAATAGACTAGCTGTGTCCATTCACTCCAACTCAGAATCTTTTCTAGTGGCTGTTTGATGGTGTTTCTTCTGCATCTTTTTAGACTGTGAGCCTTTTGGGGACAGGGAGTCATTGAGTCGTTTGATATTCCTTGTAAACTGCTTTGGGAATGTTTTGTTGAAAAGTGATATATAAATATTCTTATTCTTCATCATCATCATCATCTTGAACCAAGACTAAAACCAGCTGAGCACTAGATTGGCTGTTATTCTGCTTATAAATTATAAGAATGCAATTAATTCTATCAATATAGAAGAAAACGGCAGAAAAGGTCAATCCTAATTGTACATTTGGCCATAAACAGATTCACCTCCTCCTTTGTCTTCCTGGTTTGTGCGTCATTTCATGTTGATGTGGACACATTCCCAGTTCCCCATCTGCCCCCACACTCTATCCTCCAATCAAACCTGTGTCCTCCAATATATCTTATTCCTAACAAAAAAGCCATATTGGAAAAGCAAAGGTGGTGTGCCATTGCTCATATGCAGTTCTGAGTTGTTTACCAATGTACAGAGAAAAGGAGACTTCCTTTCCCCAAACTACAAAGCTGCATGCTTTCAGTCTTTTCTTAGATACTCCAGCCTTTCCAGCATTTTAGCCGACTGCATTTACTAGTTTTACCAGATCCTTTTGATATGGGCCTACCAGATTTGTACAAAGCCTTCTATGCACGGCACTCCACAGATCTGTAGAAGGTCATTATAACACTTAAGATGTCTTATATTTACTCTAATTATTCTCAACACTGGACATTTTTTTTTATTTTTTGCTATTGTCAACATGCATTTTAAAATTAGAAGTTGAGAAAAAAATAACACAGAAAACAGCCGTGAGATTTTTCAGACTGTACGGAGACAGATGGCTCTAGGGAAGGGAACAGACACAAGCGCTCAACTTCCTAAAGAACTGACACCAGATTCAGCACACCCTGACCTACATTCAGTGTCGGAGAGTGCATTTTGCAACATTTGCCTGTCAAAAAGAGTAATTCACTGATAAATGACTTTCTTCCAACTGTTAGCCATCCACTTAATTTCAGAGAGGCAGGAGGTAGATGCTCATTGCAGAGTACATATTTTGCCCATTCTGGCAGCCCAAAAAATCTCTGAGGTTCTAGTATCTCGGCAGCATGATTACTTGTTGGAGGTAATAGAGAGCCAATGCCAAACATATTGAGAATAGCAAGCCAGATGGACCTCTGGCTTGCAGCAATATAAAAGACTGTTCTCACAACCACCTAGTAGTCACAAAGCTGATGGCAACACATTGAAGTACACACAGTTCTGGGATGCAAAGCAACTAAACAGGGAGGAGGCTTTCCACTGGAACATAAGAACATAAGAAGAGCCCCACTGGATCAGGCCAGGAGCCCATCTAGCTCAGCTTCCTGTATCTCACAGTGGCCCACCAGGTGCCTCAGGGAGCATGTAAAACACCTGCATCTTGTTGCCATTCTCCTGCAACTGGCATTCTGAGGTAAGAGAAGTGGAGAAGGGGTACATAGGAGAAAGTGTGGACCCCTTCCCTACTAGAAGATTATAGGGTGTGTGTGTGTGTGTGTGTGTGTGTGTGTGTGTGTGTGTGTGTGTG
>JAJKFI010000004.1:10818643-10847218 GCA_029204185.1 Lerista edwardsae
TGTGTGTGTGTGTGTGTGTGTGTGTGTGTGTGTGTGTGTGTGTGTGTTTAGGCCAGCCATGCTGCGCCCAACCCATAGAAACCACACACATGACCTGAACCACATGATTGCATCTAAGCGTTAAGAGCCAATGTGTGCTAAGACAGTCAGACACGGTTGATTTCTGGTCAAGTCTTCATGGTAGCAGTGGCTAGTAAAAGAACAGACTTTTTAAAAGAAAAGTAAAGCTAGGACAATAGCACCCCATCTCCACCATGCCTATTACTATCTTACGTCTTGTCTGTGTATGTCTGTAAGATGAAAGTGACAATAAAATGAATGTTAAAACAAACTGACAGCCTTAATGTATTTCATGCTGCTGAGAGTATTTCAGTTCATTCATACCTAGAATGCACTGAAAGCACACACAGGCGCACACGTGCACACACACACACATTAAACAGCTTGTATTTTTTTTAACAGGACACACCAAAATTCCACAGTATTTCCTTAGCAATCAGGGATTAACCCAATTGTTGACTAAGTACAATGGTTAAAGCAAGCAGGCAGCAGTCAAGCCATATTCCTTCTTTCTTGATGCCCTTCAACCTGTTTCTTTCAATTAAGCCCTACTACACTCACAAAAAAGCTACAGCAATCACTGTACCAATCCTCTACAGCAGTGGTTCCCAAACTCTCCAGCTTTCTATATCCCACAGTGGCCCACCAGATGCCTCAGGAAGCACACAAGATAACAAGAAACCTGCCTCCTGTTGCCACTCCTTGCACCTGGCATTCTAAAACCAGGAGGTTGCACGTACACATCCTGGCTTGTAACATGTGACAACATTTCCTCCATGAATCTGTCTAATCTCTTTTTAAAGGCATCTAGGCCAGACATCATCACCGCTTCCTGTGGCAAGGAGTTCCACAGATTAATTACACACTGGGTAAATAAATAATTTTGTCTGTTCTCATCCTTCCAACACTCCATTTTACTGGATGTCCCCTGGTTCTGGTGTTGTGTGAGAGGGAAAGGAACCATCTATCCATCCTATGCTTAATTTTATATCTCCCTGCTTGCGGGCTTCCAAGAGCCAGCTGGTGGACCATGGTGGGTAACAGGATGCTAGAACAGAAAGCTTTTGGCTTGATCTAGTTCACTGCATCATTTGCTGGTGGGTTGTAGTGACTGCATGCATGCAACAGAAACTCATCATGCAGTGGTGGCTAAACATGGATGACAGCAGCATCTTGACTCTCTCTGAGTAACAACAGTTAAAAGTGCACTAAACTAATGTTAAACTACCATTCATGCAAGTACTGCTCACGGTGCACATAAAACTAATGTGTAATACTCCAGTTTGTAGGCATTAAAAAGAAATGGTTTCCCGAACAGATTCTCATTGCCGATCTCGTTATTTTTACTGCTGAAGAATAATAATACACATCATGATAAATTAGGAGGAAAAAACCCTACATGATTCTAGGAGCTGTTATTTGTAGTATTATTTGGCTTTTTTAGCAGATTTTATATATTTGGATTCATGCCTTGCACTGTTTTTTTTTTTTTAACAGTCAGAATTAAAGAATGTTTTCTATGACATATGCTAACTATGGAATTCAGTTCTCATTTCTAACAATGTTTTCTTTGTATTTTGTCTCTGTCCCTGGTTCCAAGTGGCAATTTTGGTAATTTGATCAGAAATCCAACACGGAGAACAGTAACTCAGCACAACATTAGTGTCAAACATCTGAAATGAGATTTTGATTTGCTACCCCCCTATCCATTACTCACATTACTATAAATCTATTTGATTCAAAGACGTTTTGGAGGCAGAGGAGGGTTATAAAATAACTAAAGGTATGTTGAAGTTCGTCAGACTCATTGGGGCCCTCAGCAAAACTTTCTAGAAGCATAAATGGGTAATTGTTAATACTTTGAGGAGGGGAGGGCTGTAATTTTCTAAAAGAGGAACCAAGGAACTGCCTTATTCGGAAGACCCATCGATCCGTTAGCTCAGTGGTTTACAAACTGTGATCCGTGGCTTTCACAATTTTGGCCACTAGTGTCAAGCTCAGCTTGTTGCCCACCTACAACGTACTGCCCAGTGCAACGACTACTCTCTGCATCCCCTTAGGAACGCCACTGATTACAGTAACCAGGACAAGCATTGTATTGCATCGGTATTGTACTGATGCATTCTGGGGCAAACCTGGGAGGAGGAAGGAACCTCCACATGACCCGGAAGTGGGTCTTGAGAGCTATTTTTAGCCCCAGGAGGCTTGGAAACAGCACAGTTTGTCCCTGTGAAGATAGGAGTGCTGGTTTTCATGCTTATTTTGCTTTTAAATATGTTTTTAAGTTGGACCCCTGTATCCCCTGGGACTTTGGGTGAGTCAAATCCACAGATACCAGGGTTCCATCATATTCTGCCTTGCCTCTTTACATTGACAGACAGATTTAGCTTCCCAATAGCCCATCAGGAAGAGAGTTAGCTACTCCAGACAAGAGGAAAGACCCAAAAGCACACAGTCAGCTGGTAATGGCTTTTCAGACAAAGGGTACTGCAGGGCCAGGTATCGACAGCCTTTTAGGCTGCTGAGCTGGCACAGAGCTTCTGAGTGGTTAAAGGTAAAGGTTTCCCCACGACTGAATGGTCTAGTCATGACCGACTGTAGGGGGCGGTGCTCATCTCCGTTTCAAAGCCTGTAGAGCTGGCGTTTTGTCCGAGGACAAGCTTCCGTGGTCATGTGGCCGGCATGACTCTACGCTGTAGCGCACGGAACGCCGTTCCCTTCCCAGCAAAGTGGTCCCTATTTATCTCCTTGCATTCAGGTGCTTTCAAACTGCTAGGTTGGCAGGAGCTGGGACAAGCAACTGGAGCTCACTCCGTCGCGCAGTCTTGAACTCCCAACCTTCCGGTCAGAAAGCCCAGCAGCAGCCGATTAACACGCTGCGCCACCATGTCCCTCTGAGTGGTTAGAAGTGTCAAAAATATGGAGAGTAAAGAGAAAAGTACAAGGCATTCATCACAAGGTATGGATTCCTTTAGCAAGGGTTCTTGCTAAGGGGCAGGCTTTAACAACCTATTAATTTCTAGAAACAAAACTACCCTATGGTTCAGGCACAAAACCAAAGATGGGTGGTAAATGAGACATACTAAGCAGGAATGCTGCCGTGATGATAATGTGTTCACACGGGGATTAATTAGTATTTAAAATGGCAGTGTAAGGCCGGCCTATGTTTCATTATCTGAAAAGCTGTTCAAAACACCAGACTCTTCCTCCTTGATCATACATACAAGGCTCAGCTTCAGCTCTTGCTGTAAGTCTATGAAGCATAATTAACACAAGGAATTTGTAATCCAAGAATAATTATCCACAAGACCCCCCCCCTTCAAAAGCAAAAATAAAAACATGTTTCAAAACAATCATGTTTAGGGGAAGAATTACATCTTTATTACTGGGGCCAGCATCACTGCAGGTAGGAACCCTTTGCAGAAAAGGGGTGGATGATTCTTTGACAAGGGCTGCCCCAGTCACTTTGCTGAAGGAGCTTTGGAACGTTCATGGAGTTCCCCCGGTGTGTCCATATGCCACAGAGAAGTACCCGACAACAGCCCCAGAGAAACTTAGACTTAGCAAACTGCAGTGACCAGTGACTCTGGGTATTAGGGGCTGCTATTATCACCAAGCACACTATCTTCTGTGGATGCACTATTGGCTTCACAGGCAGAGAACTGGGTGGAAGGAAGGTTTGATCTTGCCACCAAGAACAGGTGTATGTATGTTATATTTAACAGGTTCAGGAAAAGCTGGAAACATCTGAATATTTGGTATTTGTTTAGGAGCGCAAGCCTAACCCACAATTAGGCCAGCACAGTTAGGCCAGCACAAGGGCCAACATAAAGTATGTCTGGACCATGTTGGAGTCAGAGAGGCTGTTGGACAGACATGCACCATCCTCCCTGACTCCGAGAGTGCTCCAAACGGGCTTTATGGTGACCCTTGTGCCAGCCAAACCTTTCTGGCCTAACTGTACCAGACTAACTCCAGGTTAGGATTGCACTCTTAGGAAATCTTTGAAACTTAGCACAGAAACCATCAAAGCTCACCTACCATTTCACAGTCCCTAAAGACACCACTTCCCTTTCTTTCAGTTTATAAAAATGTGGTACTGTGCTGTCTTGTTAACTTCTTAGTTCATGTCTTTACACAGTAGGCACAATAATGTTTTGTTTGTAGAGCTGAGAGAGAGAGAGAGAGAGAGAGAGAGAGAGGGTGGAAGGAATCACTTTATAAGTATAGAGAGGGGGTGGCAATAGGGGGAAGGCTGGGACTGATTGTATAAGTGACATTTAAAACCATATTGAAAACTGGCTTTTTCTTTTGCACACAAAAGGGAATTAGATTATATCCTTTTCATTAAACAGTGGCTGCTAATATCGAGCAAAATTAAACGCATCTACAGCTTACTAATATAGCTGTATATTCAGACTCAGTAAACAGTAATACTGATACTGATAATTTTAGACTGTTACCTTTGCCCCATCTGTCTCTGATCCTTGCAGAAGTTCAGCTTTACATCCAACACAGACAACAAGCCCAGTGCAAATATTAATGCTGAGTTACGGCTGCTTCTTCACATGTGAATTGCAGAAACAGGCTTTTAAATACCTTAATTTATTCTATGTTCAATACAGATTGAAGAAAAAAAAAACAATTTCATGATTCTCTCTTAACAGATATCAGGCATAACAGACTGTTTTCAAGATTGTATAGAATGTGCTTTTCTTTATTTGTTGTGTACTTACAGCATCCTGACATGGAACATAAAATGACTTAATGTTGACTCCTAAGTAGTGCTCCTTGTAGTTTCATCTGAGAATTGTTTAGCAATGTACAAAGCCAGAAATCCTTTGGGTTTAATCATTTACTATACAGAACAGCCTTTGAAGGCAAGCATTAATGGCATGACTTTAATTTTCTAGGCATCTGCTATGCTTTGTTTGGTGAAGGAAGAAAAAAAAATCTACCAGCCCCCTAAACTTATTTACAAATCCCTTTATGTTCTTTCCACTCTTGTGCTATTAGTGCATTTTGACTAATGCACTTTCCAGGGAAACCATTAATCAAGGAATGTATTTAATGGATAGGGCACGATAAAATTGCCATTGACTTCAATACGACAGATAATTTTACATAAAGTGACTATATTAACCCACTGGATTCTTGGTTTTACAACAGATTCCCTGGTATCCTTTTATTAAATGACAAGTTTATGCTACCATACAAAAGAACCACCATCATTCCAAGTTGGTTACCGCGCACACAACGTTTCAGTCTCCCCTAACCATGGTTAAAAAGTTCTGCTTTTTCACCCAAAAGCTGAAACCCAAAAGCTATGTCAGCAGTCAGAAAGCCCTAGAACAGTGGTGCACAAAGGACTTTGAAACAATGGTAAGTGCTTGCAGGGGCGGGGCTGGAGTGCAGAGGGGGGGGGCTGCTCCAATGTACTGCAGTGAAGCACCACTGCAGGGACCCAGGGGCTTTTAGCAAAACCTGGGGGCTTTTAAAATAACCTAGAGGGTCTGGGAGGCTCACAGTCCCCTCTGCGGGCATTGCCACTGCTTGGAATCACCCCAATTCATGATCAGACCATACTTCCAGTTTTGGATCAAAAACCGGAAGTGTGCTCTTATTGCAAATTGGGGCAATTTGAAGTAGTGGGGAGGCCTGCAGAGGGGGCTGCAAGTCTCCCAGACCCTCCTTGAAGCCAGTATATCTTCCCAGGTACTGTTAAAAGCTGCTGGGTCCCCAACGCACTACAACCACTGTATTACCATCAGGGCACCCGTTTCAAGGCCACTCCCCTTAAGGGTGAATAGTCTGTTTCCTGCTCCCAATGGTGAGTCACAATCCACCACTTTAGGAAGTGCTGCCTGAGAACAAAGAAACAACTCAAACAAAAGAAGCTGCATAAATTCAGAATGAGCATCATGCATTAACCTGGGCTCAGTGTGAAATCTGAACAATCTACAAAAGGTTCCTTCTTCAGGTAACAAACATCATACACTCATGGCATCATTCCCTAGAATACTCCAAAAGACAATGTCAACTTTCTGAAAATGAGATAAACATCTGTTCATTTGTAAGGGCAATAGAACAACAGCATGTCAATTTTAACATGTGTTCTTCTAACTGTGTTCTAACTGAATGTGACGACACAACACCACAATACGCAACTATTAAGACGGTGATAATTGATTGCTTCTTAGATCATGGCACCGCTTTTGCAGCCCCGTAATTTCACGTACATTAAAAATCATAGTCTTTTAAAAACAAAACAAAAAACAACAGTGTATTATACAACACTGTGAATTCATTATGCGTTTGATGCGCTTAAATAAAATGAACAGCATTCACACTGCAATAATGGAAACATGTTTTTGGAGATGGAAGATAGCCAAGTTCAATAAGTCAGTTGTACAAATTCCATTATACTGTCATATGATTTGCTGGCATATGATATTTTTAAACTTTTCTTCTCCACATTTTAAAACATTACAAATATACCTCACGTTTCCTTCCCAGATTAATATCCTTGTAATCACATGACACAATCAATGGCAATATCATTAATAAACCATGGAAATGCCAAACAGTGAGAGAATGGTAGTCAATCCGGAGGGCTCTCTTTCTATTATGACAGGCATGTGATCTTAATAGATTAGCTTTTCTTTTTCTGCCCTATTTATAGAACCTCTTATTAAGTAGCACCAAATCTCAAGTTAAGAGCAGACAGCAGGTACACTACAAGATCTCTCAGCAGTACTTAAAGGGAACCGACGAGAGAAGAAAAAGGAGAGATTAAAAATGATTGGTTTGGAGACTGAGAGGACGATTTTCATTTTATCCTCTGAAGCAGCAGATATATTTTGCTGCCTTTTTGTCACTGCAATTTGAGGAGCTATCACTAAGACAATGTTCAGCGGCTGAAGAGTAAGATTGTACACAATAAGATTGTACACACGGAGCTTAGATCCATAATGGAGAACATAAACTCGTAAGCGCTAAGCATGTACTCAGAACTGCTTTTCCTTAAAATAAATGTGCATTTGATTGAGAGTGAAGTCTCTAGAAGCAGGAAAAGCCCAAGACCCTTATGAGAATATAAGAAAAGCCCAGCTACAACAAGCCAAAAGGTCCATCTAGCCAGCTTCCTATTTTCCACAGTGGCCAACCAGATGTACACAAGCAGACCTTTCCCACCTGTAATTGGTATTGAGATGCACAATAAAACAACTGGGCAGACATCTTGAGTGACCATGGATGAAGGGTTGCAATGAGACAAACTGAGCAGGCTAGAGCACATATTTGAGCCTACTCTGCAACAGTAACAGACGACTGAAGAACCAAGGAGGCTAAATTATGGTTTCCTGTCTCATTTGCCTTCATACCTTTTCTCTATCATCTTTATATCCTGACGGAACCTCTCCCCTTGTTCCTCCCTAAAATCACCAAGTATTTGGCAATCTAAAAGGCTATGGGGAAAGCATACCTTTATGGTCTTATATGTACCCAAATTTTAACGTTAGAGAGCACGTATTGCACAAGTCTTCACAATTGTCTGCTTTATGGTTACCTAAGAAGTGCTTGACCACTAACTGCACGAGGCAAAGGCTTCAACCTCATTCACAGATTTTATGAAATTTGAATTGCCGATGAGTTTGTGAATTTGAGGACCATCAAAGACGCCTGTTTTCAGTTTTGCAAAACTCAGTCCAAATGTATTTGACGCAATCTCTGTCCGAGGCCTTAACAAATTGCTTCATCAGTCTAAGCTTGTTATGGAGAGGTGGAAGGATGATTTTTTTTTCCCTCTGACAACCAATGGCTTTCTTTGGTTCATTAACTATCTTCTCTGCACCTACAGTCATGTTTTCCCTTGAAGGCCAAGTCACTTTTTTCCAATGATTTTGCTTTGCTCTGCTATCCCACAGGCAGATAAAACCAGGGTGCTTCGTGCAGCCACAAATAGTGTTTCATGTAGCCACAAACAGACAACGCTCATGATAGCAGAGCTTCCGCAAGACCATTTTGATACTTTTTGTTAAGTTTTGTTGAGTGAGCAATTGGAATAGATGCATAAAAAGGTAAAGGTTTCCCCACGACCGACTGGTCTAGTTGGGACTGACTGTAGGGAGCGGTGCCTGTTTCATGTCCGTTTCTAAGCCGAAGAGCTGGCGTTTGTCCAAGCTTCTGTGGTCCTGTGGCCAGCATGACTATACACAGTAGCACACGGAATGCCATTACCTTCCCACTGAAGTGGTACCTATATATCTACTCGCATTTTTATGTGCTTTTGAACTGCTAGGTTGGCAGGAGAATAGATGCATAGCCATCTATAAAAAGCCCCAAGTCTTCTGGTCAATATTCCGGTAGTCCCATTTGGAGAAGTAGTCCAGGAACAGTAAGGTAAAGGTTTCCCAATGACCGAATGGTCTAGTTGTGACCAACTGTAGGGGGCGGTATTCATCTCCGTTTCTAAGCCGAAGAGCTGGCGTTTGTCCAAGAACAAGTTTCCGTGTCATGTGGCCAGCATGACTATGTGCCAAGGCGCACAGAACACTGTTTACCTTTCCACCGAAGTGGTCCCTATTTATCTACTCACGTTTTTGCGTGCTTTCGAGCTGCTAGGTTGACAGGAGCTGGGACAAGCGACAGAAGCTCACTCCTTCACGTGGTCCAGGAACAGTACTGAAGTATAAAAGCTCTTCACCTTGGCTGAAGTATGGAAGAATTCCCTCCTCTCCTGTCTGATAAGCTGTTGTTTTAACTTCCGACTTTACAGTTCTTTTAGAGTGGATGCTTAAAGTTCAGATGTGGGCTTTGACAGGTCTTGTATCAGATCATTGAGTTCTTCTTAGGAGACCTGCTGAGGTGTGGAAAAGCTTCCTTCATATTCACGTTCACAGCTATCACCTGTGCAACACTCCAAATCCTGTACTACTTCAGCAACTGACAAAGGGAGGTCAAGTAGAAGTCCTCTTCCCATGCCGGTGTTTACTTTCCTACCTGACCTGACAAGAAGCATAAGTGGGAGTATCCTGATTTGGAATCAGCCAGGCAGCCTGTAACACACAGCGAATGTCTTGTAGCGAATCACTTGTAGTGACTGAAGCCTTCCCCATTCAAACCCCCAAAATAACAATCATTGTGGTGGTTTTGCAGCTCTCTCCGTACTATGCATGCACTAAAGTTTAAACTTTGCCTTTGCCCATTTTTCCACTGTCATAGACACTCTGCACACATTTTGCAAATGTTATCGGCAGCCCAAGACTTGACTTGCTCTCCAAGCTTCACTCCAAAACAAGCAAGAAATTCTTGTTTTACACAGATTAAAGATTACATTAAATAAAAGCAATGGTAAAGAATAAAAAGACAGACCCAACCCAGCTGCATACGTTAGTAGCCACATGCCATCCCGGGGTAAAATAACTTGAGAGGTATCCATTATGCCAAAATCTAGAGCCAAGTTGGCAAAACTAATGCCATTTTTAGATTCAGCACCCCAAAAATACCCCAAATTTGTTCAAATGTCCTTGACAACTAAACGACAGTTTTTGGGGGAGAGAGGAGGGCTGTGATATGTCAATCCTCATTATCCTCATAATGTCAATCCTCATTATCCACTAGGGTTAGTTAGGTTCTTGGAAATCCTCACAGAAAACAAATTCACAGATAAGAGTCATTGATCCTATGGGATCAATAGGATGAAGTGCAAGGGATCTGCCATCAGCAGAATCCAGCAGAGACCCTCAGGAAGCCAGCAGAGTGAGCTGGAGTGCCAAAAGATATTTACATGCTGCAGAGACCTTCCAGAGGCTGCAGGGATCTTCAGAGCGGCAGCTGCAAGCAGCATGGGGTCCCTTAAACACGGCCAACGGATGCTTCTGCCAACCATTTTAAAGGAGCTAGTGCAATTTTGAAGGTCCCTGCAGCCTTTCGAAGGTCTCTGTATAGTGGATAATGAGAACAGAGGCACAAAAGAAAATAGCAATTCTGCCCCTCTCAGGTAAGTGAGGTTGGCTATGAAGAGAATTGAGTGTATTTACATTTATCATAATCTACACAGAGGGCCTCTGGGATTGACTGCGATGAGTATCTAGATAAATCCATATAGTGCATTGGAAATCATGCTCGTTATCCTTACACATTTTATACACTTCTGATCTCGAGCACAGAATGTGCCTTGGCTTTCTGGCTTGCATGCAACAAAGCACATATGTATTTATTACAAAGCAATGCGATTTTCCAGGTCGGTTTTATAGCCACTGCAGATTTCACTCCATTACTAGCCCACTTACTTAGTCTCTTAGCAGCCTCGAGAGCATCGTTTGCCGTGTCAGCCACGAAGAATCTCTGAACTGTGACCCCATGATCAGCCATCAGTTTCTTACTCTGGTATTCCTGCAGGTTTAGCCATCGTCTAGAGGTTAGTTGAGCAGCCTGCAGAAATGAAATGGGGGAGGGGGGAAAATCATAATGATCATTATGAGCAGTTCATGCAACAGTCAACTGCGCTATTAAGCCTCATGGTGGTGGTCATCCACAGCCAGAAATCAACAAGGCTGGAAAAGATTAAATACTCTGCAGGAAGTTGACCATCTGAATGCATATGTGCTAACTCTGCCTGGATCCTAGAAAACATTCAAAGTGGCAAAAGTGTTCTAGTGTTTCTAATGCACAGGAGTGCAAATCAAAAGCGCACCTGTGGGGAGCGGGGGGAACCCCTCATATTTATGGTTTTGTTTTCATATACTCCTGAAAAACACTATTATCCGGTTACTGTTTTTACTATGCAACTTTGCAGCACTCATGCAATTGCAATGCAGCTACTAGGTAAGGGAACAAATGCCTTATTGGCACAGCTGCATCAGTCCTGGAAAGTTGGATAGGATATAAGAAAATAAGAAGCGCCCTGCTGGATCAGGCCAAGCTTCCTGCATCTCACAGTGGCCCACCAGATGCCTCAGGGAGCACATGAAACAACAAGACGCCTGCATCTTGTGGCCACTCCCTTGCACATGGCATTCTGAAGTAGCCTATACTAACGTAAGGAGGTTGCACAACCCATCATGGCCTATAGCCCATGATGGACTTTTCCTCCAGAAATCTGTCCAACCCCCTTTTAAAGGCACCTAGGCCAGATGCCATCACCACCTCCTGTGGCAAGGAGTTCCACAGATTAATTAAAAAGGTAAAGGTTTCCCCTCAACCGAATGGTCTAGTCATGACCGAACATAGGGAAAGGTGCTCATCTCAGTTTCTAAGCCGAAGAGCCGGCGTTTGTCTGAGGACAAGTTTCCATGGTCATGTGGCCGGCATGACTATATGCCAAGGTGCACGGAACGCCGTTACCTTCTCACTGAAGTGGTACCTATTTATCTACTTGCATTTTTACGTGCTTTCAAACTGCTAGGTTGGCAGGAGCTGGGACAAGCGATGGGGGCTCACTCTGCTGCATGGTCTTGAACTGCCAACCTTCCGGTCAGCAAGCTCAGCATCAGTGGTTTAACCCGCAATGCCACCATGTCCCTTACAGATTAATTACCCGCTGGGTAAATAAGTATTTCATTCATTCTAACTCTCCCTACACTCAATTTTAGTGGATGTCGCCTGGTTCTGGTATTGTGAGAGATGGAAAAGAACATGACTTTATCCATTCCATGCATAATTTTATACATCTCAATCATGTCCCCTCTCAGGCGCCTTTTTTCTAGGCTGAAGAGCCCCAAACGCTGCAATCTTTCTTCATAAGGGAGGTGCCCCAGCCCCATAATCATTTTCATCGCTCTCTTCTGCACCTTTTCCATCTCCACTATGTCCTTTTTGAGATGTGGCGACAAGAACTGTACTAAGTTCTGGGATTACGGACTAAGTTCTCAGTCTGTAATACTTTAGGACTGCATGCAGACAAGCTCCATTTGTACCTGCGGGATTTATTCTGGAGTACTTGAGATGTCAGCCTTTATATTATTTGTTCACTAAACTGCATCTGACTTTCAGACTTTTAAATCAAACCACAGAGAAATATGTAGACTTTAAAAAAAATGCCAAAGCCAAATCTAATCTATTAAGGAGCACTGGGAATCAGTGTGTTCTAGTGAATATTTGTCCCATTTCTGCTGATGGATATTCACTGGAGTACTGGCTAGGGAGACCTATGCTGCAATTCGTCATCAGCCGTGGGTTTGCGGGTGACCCCGAGCCAATCACTCTGCTCAGTGATGCACCAATTCTTTCAATTAACATGGAGGGGCAAAAGAGAAAGTGTAGGGATAGAACTGGAGATAGTACTGGGCATTAGGTTTTCAATCCTTGCAAACGCCAGTCTGAAAATTTGTGATAACAGAAATAGAATAATTTCTCCATCCAATCACTGCGTGCACCACTTCGGTCAGGAGCAGACTTGAAGCTAAGCCATACGCAGCCAAGCACTCCGCAGCTAGTGGAGCAATCCTATTAGAGCAGTGGTTTTCAAACTTTTGCCTGCCGTGACCCCCTGCTCAATGCTCAGCCACAAAGCCTTTCTGAGAGGCCCTGGGGCTGCTTCCAGGTTGCGCCAGGCCCGTGACCCGCACCACTGGGCACTGCGGACTCCAGAATGTCTCACAGAAGCGACCGGAAGCTGTTTGTGGTTTGTAGAAGTGGCCTCTGGTTTATTTCCAAGAGGCAATCTGGGGCCCATGGAGGCCAATGAAGTGGGTCACAGGCCTGAGGCAACCAACCAACCAACCAACCAACCAATCAATCAGAACCTTTATTGGCATAAAAATAGAAATTAAGGTAAAGCCGACACGACCGAATGGTCTAGTCGTGACCGACTGTAGGGGGCGGTGCTCATCTCCGTTTCAAAGCCTGTAGAGCCGGCGTTTTGTCCGAGGACAAGCTTCCGTGGTCATGTGGGCGGCATGACTCTACGCCGTAGCGCATGGAACGCCGTTCCCTTCCCACCGAAGTGGTCCCTATTGATCTGCTTGCATTTAGGTGCTTTCGAACTGCTAGGTTGGCAGGAGCTGGGACAAGCAACGGGAGCTCACTTCGTCACGCAGTCTTGAACTCCCAACCTTCCAGTTGGAAAGCCCAGCAACAGCTAGTTAACCCGCTGCGCCACCACGTCCAGTTTAAACAAATCTCCCATAAGTAAATATCTTGCCCACCCAATCCAATAAGGTGGATACCAGGAGCTTAACAAGCGGAGACCACTCTTAGAGTATGTCTAGTTATTATCCTCCTAACATACTTAGCCATCGTCTCTGCTATTCCTATTTCAACTCCCCTTAAAATATATTGGGTTTTAGCCAGAACAATTTCGCCAGAACTCCATCCAGAACAATTTACCAGGATTGGAGTGTCACAGGCCTGGCGCAACCCAGAAGCGACCTTCAGGGGCTCTCAGAAAGGCTTTGTGGCTGAGCACTGAGCATGGGGTCGCAACCCACTGCACACAGTTGGTCATGAACCACAATTGGGAAATGCTGCATTAGAGGTTTGGACAGAGCTGGGTCAGGTCTCATTTGCTTAGCTAAGCCTTGCCACATTGACCCACAGGCTTCCTGGCTTTCTCCCCAACATTCCCCAATGGAGCTTTCCCGAAGTTGCTTCTGCCTTTGAACTCTTTCCCTGGCTCACATAACTAGGTTTGCAGGCCAACTTTGGAGAGGCTCACAGCCCTGCAATGAGCTTCTGGCTGTCACATCAGGAAAAGTCAAGAGCAATGAGAAGTCACCCTGAATAACAGCAGTACTACCCAGCAGTGCTGTAATTACGTTCTGTGTCATAGGAAAGACAACCTCCTTCAGGAGAGATGAACTGTCCCCCTCTGGCAGCTAACCTGCTACCATCCAACAGATGCTCATCACAAACAGCCACTGTCAACATGATGGAGTCCACCAGTTGGGACCAAACAAACACAGGGAATTATTTATTACATGATTAATACCTTGATGTTAAAACAGCATACTATGAAAATGTGTTCTCTCGACAGTTTTGTATTGTTAAAAAAATAATAATCTGTCAATACTACAAACACACACACACATAATTGATATATAACTTTTTTATATATTAAACTTTTATATCAAAACCCACTTCCACCCACCTTCTGCTCTTTGCTGTGCAATGATACATATCATGAGCACCGAACATTAAAAGCCACAAGATTCCCACCACCAACGAATGACATATGGCTACGTAGGATGCAATAAGATACTCCCACATCACTTAAATAATCAGCAAGAATTGCATGTGGATTCTTGTTTTGTCAGAGAGTGGTATTTAAGAGTATTTCACAAAGAATAAAAATCTAGAAGGCTAGAATTCAAACTCCACTGCATACAAGAAGCACTGTTTCCAAAGGAGCTGCTTCAGACTCCGGGGGCACAATCCCAACCTGGAGTGTCCTAACCTAGGTATGCATATGTATACGGTATGTATATAGCATGTATACACTACTGAGACGCCTATGCCGGCTTGGGCATGTCGTGAGAAGGGCTGACGGTTGGATTCCAAAAGATCTCCTGTATGGAGAATTAGTGCAGGGAAAGCACCCTAGAGGGAGACCACAGCTGCGATACAAGGATATCTGCAAGAGGTCTTAAGAGTAGACCTCAACAGATAGGAGACTTCTGAGCATTCAGCTTGGAGGCAGGCGGCGCAGCATGGCCTCTCCCAATTCAAAGAGACACTTGCTCAACAGGCTGAGGCAAGGAGGTGGCCCGAAACCAGCGCAATCAGGGAGCTGGACAGGGGACAGACCGCATTTGTCCTCAGTGTGGAAGGGATTGTCACTCTCGAATTGGCCTTTTTAGCCATACCAGACACTGTTCCAGGACCTCTATTCAGAGCACGTTACCACAGTCTTTTGAGACTGAAGGATGCTAGTGCATGGTATGTATATGCATAACCCAGGTATGTATAGCCCAACCCAGGAGTATCGCAAATGCACTGTAAAGTGCATTTGGACCACTCTCGGAGTCAGGGCACACTTGTGCCTTCCTGACTCCAAGAGTGGTGCAAAAGCACTTTATGCTGCATTTGCGACATTCCTGCACAGGACCAAGTCCCTTGTGCTGGCCTAACTCCAGATTAGGATTGCGCCCTCAGAGGTCTGCAAATGTTCCTCAGGGTCAGCGGCGGCATTCAGCCGGTACGCTGGGCGGGACTTACCTTTGACCGGCAGTCCGCCCATTGCGTAACGGCCCGCCGGGGCAGGCGGGAAAGCGGCGGAACGTGCCGTTACGCAACGGGCGGACTGCCGGTCAAAGGTAAGTCCCGCCCAGCGTACCGGCTGAATGCCGCCGCTGCTCAGGGTATATTTTCACTGCACATACAGAACACTTCCTAACACAAAACAGGACAGACAGTGAAGCAGTCCTTATGTAGGACCTTGGAGTGTCCCAGATGTTTTATTTCTGAATTATGGCACTGAATTACACACCCTCCACCATATGTTACAGACAATAGGTAAACTACTTTTCTGCAAAGGGCAGACAAAAGGGTAAGTAGAGCAAGCCAGCAAACAAACCAATAAAGACTTCCATTGGGTATTGGTAGTAATACAACTATATTTCCCATCCAAGCTATAAGTTCAAACTACACCAAGATCTACACATTTCAGTGGCCTTGGTAGCTCCCAAAATGAGTGGACAAGAAAGCCCCTGTGCCTCCCTAAGGGGGAAGAAGCCTTGTTTTTTCATGGCTTGATGAACTTTGGGGGCAAGCGTCTCTGAAGTGCAATGCAGCAAATCATCCCACCTTCTTCCCCAGCTCCAAGCGGAATGAGAGGGCTAAAGATGCTCTCCAATCTGCACTCTGCTTCCAAGATACTTGGAGTGCTTCTGAAGCCCAGCACAAGAAAGCAGCCCTTGGCCTCCTTCCAAGCTTGGAGTTGGGTAGTTGGCAAGATACTATATGCATAGATGCTGTGCTCTGAAGCAACTCCAAGCGGCTTTGAAAACTCAGTGCAACCCCTGAGACACTGCCACAGGTACTGGCAATTGACTTTTCCACCAAAACTATTCCATCTCTCCACTACACAGGTAGCACTGGGACATCACTTTTGCATGATGCCAAACATTCTGTTGTCCAATCAGCAGCTCTTCCCCCCTCCACCACCACATTAACGAGCATCTTTTGGTTCCCCCTCCAAACTACAGCCCAGGCTGTTCTTGCAGGCATTACCTGTGGGAGCTAGTCAGATGCAAACCCTGAGAAGCCTATTGTCACATCTCCAAGGACTAGAACAGTGATTCCCAGACTGCGCATTGCAGTGCCTGAGGGCACTGCATCGAATTCATCGGGATGCCACGGGATGTCCCTACATCTTCTTCTTCTTGGCTCTTCTAGGTGCCACCATCTTGTATCTCATGAGAATCATGTGAGATCTTGTGCAGTGCAAGATGCTGGCACCCAGGAGATCTGTGAAGGCCGACATGAAAGAAGGGTGCCAATTAATTTTGGGAACCACTGGACAAGAGCCTCAGAATCACTTTATGAGATCCCAAGGACTTCCTACCACCAACGTGAAAGGCACAAATAAAGCACTATTAAAAGTCAGTGCACATCCTCCTCCTCCTCCTCCTCCTCCCTCCCTCCCTCCCTCTCTCTCTGTGGGTGCAATCCTAACCAACTTCCCAGGATGGACATAGATGTGCCAATGGGGCATGTGCTGCATCTTGTAGTGGAGTATTCGGAGCTGCATTGCCCTTAACCCGGTGCTGGAAAGTTGGTTAGGATTGCACCTTGTGTGTGTGTGTGTGTTGAACAGTTCAGGATGCTTGTGCAAAACAAAGGATAGCAATGGCGTCTACTCAAGATTTCACCATTCAATTTCCACCCCATTCCTGCTGAACAAGAGCCTGGCTGCAGAGCCGGCCAAGCGCGCTTTGCCTGCCAGAATTTCCCATTCACACACGTAGCCTTTGAGTGAAAGCCAAACATCACTGCAGTAGGGAATGGAGTTGCACAGATGCTTAGAGCTGTCAGAGGTGACCTTGAGGTGCAGAGCCAGATTCACTGCACAGTTAGCTGGGGTTTGTGACAGGCTCTTTGTTTGGCTCTGCAACTAAGGAGCAGCAGGAACCAGAACCTCAGGAGGAAAGTAACAAATGGGCCTAGAGAAGAAGCAGCATTTGAGGCAGAGGCAGAACATACCACTTAACCTAAGCCGTTCAAGCACTGGTGCGCTGGGAAAAATAGAATCTCTTTGTTTCTCTCAGTGTAAAGCCATTAACACTAGCTGGACATGATGGGATTATAGTAAAGGGAATACAGGGAACTGTACTAATAATGAGATGTGGTGGCGCTGCGGGTTAAACCGCCGAGCTGCTGATCGGAAGGTTGGCAGTTCAAGACCATGCGACCGAGGGAGCTCCCATGGCTTGTCCCAGCTCTTGCCAACCCAGCAGTTCGAAAGCACCTAAAAATGAAAGTAGATAAATAGGGACCACTTCGGTGGGAAGGTAATGGTGTTCCACGCGCTACTGCGTATAGTCATGCCAGCCACATGACCTCGGAAGCTTGTCCTCAGCTCTACAGGCTTAGAAATGGAGATGAGCACCGCCCTCTACACTTGGTCACAACTAGACCATTCAGTCGCAGGGGAACCTTTACCTTTACCTTACTAATAATGAGCTGTTTATCCTTTCCTTAGAATTCTGGGGATCTGTTCTGGCATCATGTTTTGTCAGGGTGTTTTTTTGGGAGGGGGGGTGGGGAGGGGGACATTTGACATCCTCCCTGCATTCATGAGAATTTAACATGCAGGCCAGTAACTCAGACCCAGCAAATTCAATGATCTTTGACACCTGAAAATGTGCATACTGATCATGCAGGGAGGTACTCTTGAATTAACCAAGCAGTGGTTCCTAAACTGTGGGTTGGGACCCACCAGTGGGTCGCGAGGCAACTTCAGGTGGGTCACAAAGCACCTAGAGCAGCCATATTGAAAACATGGGAAGATGGGATGCTGGAAAGGGGGAGGGATGCGTGGCTGTTTTGCTTGTATCAAGGTTGTAAATAGGGTGTTGTTTTTTTTCCTTTCTGATTCACTTTGCTATTGGAAAGTGGCTGAGAAATACCCCAACCGATTGCTGCATTCTCAGGCAAGCAGCAGGCTCTGGCGTCACAATGACAGCACTTCCGGCCATGACATCACTTCTGGTGGGTCCTGGACAGATTGTCATTCTAAAAAGTAGGTCCCAGTACTAAAAAGTTTGAGAACCATTGAACAAACAACCTGTATAGTGTGTTTCTTCCAAAAATGCAGAAGCAACAATGTCCACAAAAGCTTTCCTCCCCCACCCCCAAATATCATCAACCCCAAGGCACCTTATAAAAATAACTCTCAGGAGATGTTAAACGTCTCATTTAGCTGAATGGGTTTCTAGACGAACCAGTACAGTTTTTATGTTCCTTGACATTCACTTACTTAAACCACTCTCCTGAAATAGATTCAACCTTCATTTCTGCTGAAGAGCAGCTCCTGAATCCTTCTGGAAGATGATTCTCAGAAGGGCTCCAACAAACAATGGACTTCACAGTCACCAGGCTTGGAACCAGATAACTTGAGCATGGGATAGCAGCTACAGAGGCCCCCTGACTCCCCATTCAGGAAGCCGAATTCAATGAGGAGCTTTCACTGGTGGTTGCCCAATTGAATAATTCCATTGTCTAAATATTGTATGTTCCAAGGCACTTACAGTATTTATGTTCTCTTTATTGCTCCAATTAAGCACCTGAAGGATGACTTAACGGAACAATGTACAGTGAAAATTCTAGTCATTACCTTACCCATTTCTTTCAAAAACAACTGCAATATAACGACAGCTTAAAATGTGCATTATGTCGTATAGGCAATAAACCACTGGCTCATTGGCAAACAGGATGCAAGACAATAAGGCTACCTGATTAGAAGTCAACAACTGAGAGCTATTTTGGTAAGGAATGCATGATGTACACACTGGCTGTGAGCTATTTTGCTGAGAAATATGCCGTCTTGTTGAAAGCTCACGGCGACAGTATATCATCTGTAAAGCTACTCTTTATGTATGGGAATTCACAGATTTGACTTTTTGGAATACAGAAAAGCAAGCTAAGACCTGCTCGTTCATTCATTGGCCAGGATCTGGATAGACATCATCAACATTCAAATATGTCCCACATTTACAAAAGGAACACATTTTACAGCCCACCCGCCAGGATGCAGAAGATCCTGGTTTTCAAAGATAATGTAGGGGGAGTGTTTTATTCCCACCATCAAGGGAAAACCACTTTTCAAAACTGTGACTGTCTTTATAAGTAACATTTGCTGTATTTATTTATTTATTTATTTATTTATTTATTTATTTATACCCCGCCTTTCCCATGCCGAAGCAAATGTCCAAGGCGGCTTACATGGGTAGGCTAGTCTAAACCACAATTTTTCAATGGGGTTTTTACAAATATACAGTATTCTGCGATTCACCGAATCCTCAGTCCCAGATGTAGCCTTCACAGTGTGGTTCTCTCCTCTGGCCAGAAGGACATAGAGCTTCAGTAGGTTATCATAAGTCCAGCCTGGACAGGTCCTCAAGGTTGGACTCCCATCTTTGGCCAGCTGGCCATCTCACAACATTCCCGCACTAGCTAATCAGCTCCACAGTGACCCCGTTCTGCCACCACAGGTACTGCAGCTCGTCATAGCCTGGCATTCTGTCTCCCATCCAAAAAAATAGACCACAGATTCTCCTGCTTAGTTCCAGGCAGTACCAGCAGCTCAACCATCAGTCCACACCTCCTGTCAACAATTAGCAGCCCGCAATGCCTTCCACTTTTTGGAGACCACAGTGCATTCTACTTTTTGACCAACTCTGGCAGCGGTGGGCCTCGAAGGGGTCCAGGGGTTCACAAGCGGGTGGATAGGCAGCAGAGCCGCAGCCACCACTCGCCCAAGCTGCTGTAGACGCAAAAGCGAGCAGCGTTCGGCCCGCCCAGCCCTGTGCTGAGAGAGCTCTGAAATGGAGTGTGGCATGGCAGGGGGCACGGCGGGGGGGGGCGGCCCAGCCGGGGCGGAGCATCGGCTGGATCCGCCACTCAACGCACGTATTCACTGAACACGCTCAGCAACGTTCCTCCTGATCCTTGAGAATACATTTGCTTAAAAACAAAACAAGCAACTCTTCCCAAGAATGACAGCATAAAGCAATAATAAATCCTAACATTGTGTCAATCAAGAAACAGAAACAGAAATACTTGCCTCTCTTATTCATCACCATTTGCTTTGCAGACGGCCAAGTTCCAAGCACTGAATGGCCACTTTTCAGCGGAATTTCAAGCCAGACAGGCTTTCAATCAGGATTTTTCACAATACACAAACTCCTTGTGATAAATGAACTACTGGCGAAGACGAATGAATGCAGCCTACCACTGTATACAAGAGCCATTGATTACCTGTACACTTTGGAAATCACTGGAAATTGACTGTGCATTAAGAGCTTGGGAAAGCTAAAGAATGCTTGTTTAAAAGTTACATTACAAGCTTGGGAGAAAAAGAATCTTTGTCTTACAGGAAGAAGAGAAGCTGTCTCTTGTGCATAAGGAAACCTAAACTACTTTTTGAATCTCGACGTAGTAAATGATCTCTGGTTTGCTTGCTTTTTTGTTTTTAAAGTTGCATAGAGAAGAAAAAAAATGCATTGCAGATCTGAACGGGAGAACTGGCTGCTTTGCAGGGCCAGCATCAGAGGCACTTGCCAAGGGCTCTGGGCCATCCGGAGGGCTGACTGCCAACCCCTGGCCACCTGTGCTGATTCCACGGAGGCTCCAGAATGGCTTTCCAGTTGCTCCATAACCTTCTCCTCTCTCTCATCCCCAAAAGTGGGCTTTCCCCAGAAGCCCCCACATTATAACAGGAGCCTTTTGGGAGAAAGATGCCATTGGTAGGTAAGGGGGCACCTCGCAGAGTGTGGGACACCGCAGGACTCCATGCAAGTAAGGATCGTGGAGCCGAGCAAGGAGAGCCAACTGGAGCACGGCTGGACCGGCACAGCTGGGGCGCATTCCCTTCGTGATGAAACAGATAAAGGGGACAGCTCGGCAGGGGAAAGGGGAGCAGCGTACCTGGGTAGTGGGTGGACTGCTTTCCCTCGGCATGTGAAGGGGGAGAGTGGAAGGGTTCCGCGGGGAGGACTGGGAGACTGCTCAGAGGGACCCCTCGTCTGGGGAAAAGTGGTTGGGCCCATTCGGAGGAATGGTCAGCCGGCTCAGGACTGTCGGCACTCCAGCCGAGAAGACTAGGCTGAGGGGTCAGCTTGTGCCTTGGAGGATGTGTGGAGAGAGCTCCCCGAAGCAAGGAGCCTAGCCGAAGGGGACTTGAGCTGGCTGAGCAAAGGGGCCATAAGTTCAGTTGGGAGGCAGGGAAGAGCCTCCCTCAAGGAGCCTGTCATTGCCAAGGCTTGGACTTCCTTTGGAGTCCTGGCAGGGCCGTTCTCGGGGGAGGGGGGAGAGGTGGCTGGGTTACCCTGAGGCTATGTCGGATTTCTCCATGGGAGGAACGTGAGGGGTCCGGGAGTTGGTGCTGTGTTTTAATAAAAGGGGTTGCCTCATTCTGGCCTTCTTGTCCAGTGTCTCGCCTCTCTGCGCCCAGACGTCCTCACAGCTCCTCTCCCCAAGTGGGGAGGTGCCATTAGGAGAACCAGAGACATGACACAGAGAGAGTAACAGAACTCCAAAAAGGAAGGGGAAAGGAAGGAAAAGTGAGAGAAGGGAACACACCACTGGCAGAAAAAAGACAAACCATCCCAAATTAAGCCAAGTTAAGCCACCCACACGGAAGGGAGTGGTCCAACAAAGAATGGAGGGACCCACAAAAGACAGGCTGGCCCCCATATCTGCGAGGGATCCATTCCGGGAGGCACCCATGGATACGGAAACCATAGATACAGGGAACCCACATGTCCTGTGCATCCATTAACAAAGATTCGAACCTTACAGGGGTGATAATGGTCGTCCTTATATGGGTCACTATAAGCATTCAAGCTTTTAGCTATGTTAAGGTGGGCTGCCAGCAGCCTGAATGCTTGAAAGAAAGAAAATACTAGATTGACGCTGAAGCAAGACATTAACTATTAATATTTAATCTACTGTACTTCAAAACAACATATCAGCATTAGAAGGAAAGCATTCAGTCCACTAAAACACTGTGAATAGTCATCAAGGGCTTCCCCTTTGCCATACACCTTACAGCTGCAGTTTTATGAAATACTAAGTTTGAAAAAGAATGTAAAAATGGTACATTTCTCCCTCTTGCAATATAGCATCCCTTTTTTCCCTTGAGACTTGTTAACAAACAGGCAACTTTAATTTGGCAGAGAAGCAAAGCAGCAGGTGAATCCAGCTCTTGCATCAGGTACCTGCCAGCCGTAGAGCTTATTCTGACAATCTCCTTCATGCCACAGCTCACACCTGTCAACCACCTAGGCATCCTTGGCCGGGCTATGTCACAGATAGCTACGCATCCTGGCCTGTGCGTGACAGGCGGACAGCAGGGGAAACAGAGGTTTGTGCAAGGATCACTGGGTGCCATTTGAGTCTCTCTCACAGAGACGAAAAAGTCAACTGACTTTTGAGTGTGCGCACGCATGCCTGCGCATTATCAATCTGCTTTTTAACTACTGCTCTCTCTCTCTCTCTCTCTCTCTCTCTCGCTCTCGCTCTCGCTCTCGCTCTGTCTCACTCAGAAGCAACATTTCTGACTTCTCCCTACATCTGTTCCTCAGGAGGAACAGTTGACACAGACAATTCTTCTGGATGGATGCTATAGTACCTTACATGCTGAAAACAATAGACATACATGCTTGCAGATCATGGTGTGCTTCGGTCTTGAGCCATTTTGCAGCCACTTGCTTCTTTTCTTTCCTGTAGGGCAGTGGTTCCCGAGCTGTGCCTCCCTAGGCAGCTGTGGAAGCCAGGGCAACCATGGAATTCTTATTAAAAAAACCTGCCACCTATACAAAAGATTGCATCTCTATTGGGGAGCCACGACCAATGGCCCAGTTGGTCAAGGGAGCTGCCAGTTGAAAACATTTGGGAGCCACGGCTGTAGGGACACAAGACCAGATCTGCAAGACCAGACCTCGTTGTTGTTTTTTCCCCCTCATCTAGCGATCTACTGCCTCAGCGAACCCACCACAGGATCAGACCCTGGTGCTGATCTCATGAAATGTGGACGTATAACATCCTCTTTTGTGTTTATGGTCAAGACAATCCTATGGCCTCACAATGATGCTGAGCTGCACCTTGCTTCTTGGTACTGTACCAATACCCACCCACCCCTTATCCCCAGCTAAGGGGTTACTTTACTGGAAGTCAAGAGCTACAAGACCCAGTTGCCAAGCAGAGATCAGGGCCATTTTTTGATAAGCTTGGCTACATACAGTATATAATAATGCCACAAGGAAGGCAGAGGAAGGCCCATGGCCCATGTAAGTATGACATGGGCCATATTGTATATCCTTTGAGGTCAGTGGTTCTCTAATTTTTTCAACTGGCAGCTCCCTTGACCCACTCTTCCACTGGCCGCAACTCCCCATTACGACTACGATACATTGAAGTTCTTTTGCAAAGAGCACATGGCTCCCCTGGCTGGTTCCTATGGCTCCCAAGGAGCAACGGCGCAATTTGGAAACCACTGTTAAAGTTGTTTGCTTGGGCCTTGGTGTGCCCAAATTGGTGCCCAGATCCTTAACTAAAATAGAATTCAGTTAAAAGGCACTGGCATACAAAAAATCTCATCGTTTTGCAGGAGCATTTCTGACGGAAAGAACGTTCAATTATATGTCATTATGAGCTAAGTACATTCGTACTCTGAAACAGCTAATTGTGAACGTGGGTGACATTATGTTGGCTGATAAATTTCATTGTTTCAGAAACAACTCTATAGCATGTAATATATTCCCTATAAAAGAATATTCAATATTTATATTGGGGACAAAACGTATTCCATAAACTAAACCAATCCCACACAAAATACAAAGGAACTGTATTTATTTACAGTGAATAATGATGTATTCTCTTTATATGGCAAAGAATAAGGAATTAAATTCCATTGTATCTCAAATGGTCTTTAATAAATAGAAACCGTTTTATCGACTTTCATTTGGTATCAATTACTCCAATAATGAATAAATGCCAACCATCCTGGAACCAACTCATTAGCTTTTTGTCTACCATTCTTAACATGTACATTTTTTTTCCCCAACAAGACTGTAGCTTTCCACAATTTATCTACTTCTCCAAGGATAATATCTCTGGATTTCAAACAGAAAAAATCTTGCATGACCATTGTATTATACACTAATTTCTACTTTACAATGCAATTCCATGCTTGTTTACTCAGAAGAAAGTACCACTTAATACAATGGAGCGTTGCCCATAAGGATTTGGCTCTAAAAGAAATAAAAGCTAACTAACTTTCCAGTGTTGATGCACCCATCCCACCAGGGCATGCCCTGCGTCCTGATATGGGGAAGCAGTCACAGAGGCCTCCTCAAAGGTTAGGAGGAGTAATTTGCTCCCTTACTTTGGGGCTGCATTGTAGCTGCATCAGTGCTGGAAAGTAGATTAGGACTGGGCTGCTAGCCTGATCCATGCTGGAAACACACTTGTTTGTGGAATTGGGCGTCATAGCCCAGGCCAGTAATGTGACACTAAGTTCAAGGTCTGATGGCAAGAAGCTTCTGATCCAAAAGTCAAGGGAAAGCCCGCATTTGACATATCAGAGCACCTGCCTTACCCACCTATCTGGCTAACCCTGACGGTAAAAGGTAAAGGTTTCCCCATGACCAAATGGTCTAGTCGTGATTGACTGTAGGGGGTGGTGCTCATCTCTGTTTCTTAGCTGAAGAGCCAGCATTTTTCCAAGGACAAGCTTCCATGGTCATGTGGCCTGCATGACTATACGTCAAAGCACACCGAACGCTGTTTTACCTTCCCACCGAAGTGGTACCTACTTATCTACCTGCATTTCTACGTGCTTTCGAACAGCTAGGTTGGCAGGAGCTGGGACAAGCAACGGTAGCTCACTCCATCGCGCGGTCTTGAACTGCCAACCTTCCGGTCAGCAAGGTCAGCAACAGTGGTTTAACCCATGGCACCACCACTAATTCTGATGGAGCCCAAAACTCTTAGGAAGCAACCCCACTTTGCTGAAGCAGTAATTTTAATCCTGTAACAAAAGCCACTTCCTATGAGCTTCCTGACTTGGGAAATGATGACTTTATGAAAAGTCATTCATAAAGACTGGTCAGCTGTTACTGAATGCGGGAAAGTAAATTTCCTCAAAACACTGGGATTTCCTAGGAAGTTATAGGAAGCAGTAGCATCATTTTTCAGCAGGATACAGTGGGCTTGTCCTGCTTCTCCCCCCCAGGGGAATGGCTGGACAGGTCAATCTGAATGCAAGAACTCCACCAGGCAACCCAACTTTTGCAAAGTTGCTACACTTGGGAAAGGGAGAGGGCCAACTAAAAGAACATGGATCCAATAGCTGGGGGAAGGCTATAAGGAGAAGAGGAAATAAAAGGGGAAGACAAGGCATTCCTTAAAAGGGCAGAGCGAGGAGGCAGATTCCCAGGGGTAAGGGGTTGTGGGGACTGTTTTTCCCATGCACACAAAAAAAGTAAATTTATTGCATGTATAATGAGGATTTTTTTTCACCACATTCCCCTTCCTTTGGCCATGTCCCCCACTGAGAACCTCCTGGTCTTTGCTCTTATTGTGATTCCCCCAAGCTTTTCAAGAAGGGTTTCTCCTGCAGGGAACCTCATTTTCTTGCCACAGGGATTCCTGCAGGAGGAAGTCAGCTGAAGGATGATCAGCAACACCAGGTAAGGGACAAGCACAGCTGTGGCCATGAAAAAAGCCCAGATTTCGGTGGATATATGGTCACAAATGCGACACAGAGAAACTCATGGATATGTTTTCCCATGGAATAGAAGATGCATGTTTGGTCCGAGCCTTAACTGCATCATTGTTTTTAACTGCCATTTGCATTTTTACGTTTGTCACCCTCCTTCTCCTTCCCCCACCATTTTCCTTTTGCTGCCTTGCTTTTATTCCATACATCTTTCCTTCCATTGGGTTCATTTTGTAATCCTCTCACAATTTTCTTTTCTGTTTTCCGGCCTGGTCTCAGTTCACGTGGGATAGAGCAGGTTGATCCTAGGACTAAACTATTTGGGTTTCAGTACTGCTCTATTTTAAGATTTATCTTTCCCCCGCCCTTCCCGGGTTCCTGACAGCTCTCAATAAATCTGAAAGAGAAGACTTTGTCTGAGCAGTGGCAAGAAAGGTGCACTTCCCCCCCCCCCACTCCAATTCCAGTTTAGCCAGTAAAAAAGAGCAAAATGGGGCATAGGTAGGGATGTGTGGTTTTTTTGTTGATTTTTTTCCCCAAAAATAGCCACAAAAAAAAAAAAGGAAAAAAGAAAAAGAAGAAAACAGGGTATAGATAGGGGTGTGTGTTTGGGGGTGATACTTTTTTTCCAAAATTTCTTGATTAAAATAGCAAATTGCAGTAGTATGTGTTTTTGTTCTACATTCTCCTTATCAATCTTAATTGCTTTACACTAAGTAGATGATATAGGGGATATAGTATCATCAGATGCAACCACATTATTGTTTCTAATTGGAAAAGTTATATATTTTAATTTCTGGTGTTAACACCAAAAGGTGGTGTGTTGTGTTTTTATTCAAATATTTTAATGCCCCAAAGGCAGTGTTTTTTTAATCTTTTATGCAGTATTTAACAAACTAAAAAACCACCCCTAGGCATAAGACAGTGGGCACCGTTGCTAGCTGCAATGCCTGTTTTGCCCTCTGTCCTCCTTATACTAGTTAAGTCACTTTCCAGCCGCTTGCCTTTCCAGGGCCTACAATAACTCTGCCAACTCGATGGGCAGGGACCGTGAGACGCTGCTACTGAAGAGACTTTAAGAACTACTTTAGGAGGATAAAACGCATCATGTCATACACAGCCTCAGCACTTTTTATCATGGTTTACAAGACAAAAGAACTTTAATCTTTAAACACTCCGTGTAGGCTTTAAATATTGATGGACTGGGTTGTTTTGGTACCCAGTGAAACAAATGCAAAGCATGGGGGCAATGCAAATAGTTGCAGAGACAGAAGAGATCCACAAAGGATGGATAGAGATACAAATCTGGAGGTTTAAAAAAGTCTATTCCTAGGGTTATGCAAAATAGCCTCCTGTTTTGTTTTGCTTTTCAGACGAAAATATCAATTTCAGTGGGGTAAAACTATCAGGAACATTTTGATCAGTGTAAATATTCAACTATTTTTTTTCCAACTCTGCTTGGGGCCGTCATTTCCCTAAGGGCTGCAATCTTCACACTCACATCCACCCCCACCTCTCTTCTTCCCCTTCTGAATTAATCAAAAGAAAAATTGTACCAGAGAGCTGGTGTAGAATCGTGGTTAAAAATTAGAGCTGATTATCAGGACTTCACTGATCTGAGTCTGGCCTCTGCGCTAGACTTACTAAGAGCGCCATCCTAACCTAGAGTTAGGCCAGCACAAGTTAGACCAGCAAAGTTTGGCCAGCACAAGGGCCACTGTAAAGCCAGTCTGGATTACTCTTAGAGTCAGGGGGGATGGCGCACATCTGTCTGTTGGTCTTTCTGACTCCGAGAGTAGTCCAAATATACTTTACAGTGTCCCTTGTGCTAGCCAAACTTTGCTGGCCTAACTGTGCCGGTCCATCTCCGGATTAGGATTGCGCTCTAAATCATTTCAAAGTGTACAAGACATTCATTTTCGGGGTCTGGAAAATTTTATATGAGAATAAAATTACTTACAGGTATCTTGTGAGGACTAGATCAAGCATTTTGCACACTTAAAAAGTGCTAGATACATGCCAGTATTACTACCAATCATTCCAGCCAGCCAATCAGGGAACACAGAACATGTAGTGTTCCAAAGTGGTGTCCATAACATGTCATCTGGCCTTCGTTGCAGTAGTTTGAGAACGCATGACTCAAAAAAATCCTAAGAGAAAAATCCATACATAGAAAAAGGTGTTCCACATCAGAGGCCACTTCAGAGCAAGATCTAAATTTGGTAACATATACTCAGAGCGCAATCCTATACTACACTGGATTAGCACGGCCAGCTGGCCTGCACCAAATCCAGTGAAATATTGGTGAGGCTGGAGCTTCCGTGCAGCAAGGGCACGGAACAGGTGCAGCTCCGAGAAGACCATGTGGCCAAATCGGGACCACGAGACTTCCTAGACAGGCTTAGGATTCCGCCTTATGGCCAAATCCTGAGCTTGCCTCCTGGACAGGACAGCACACCTGTCATCATGCCCACTGCCTGCCCAGCACAGATGCAACCCCATTGTATTGACGCCACACATGCCATAGGATTACGCTGTCAGATAATTCAGGCCAATATATGCAAATAGTCCACTCACTTGCATGAGAGAGAGAGAGAGAGAGAGAGAGAGAGAGAGAGAGAGAGAGAGAGAGA
>JAJKFI010000004.1:10847228-10858378 GCA_029204185.1 Lerista edwardsae
AGAGAGAGAGAGAGAGAGAGAGAGAGAGAGAGAGAGAGAGAGAGAGAAGCCAAGCATCACCAAACAATCCAACCTATGGGTGATTTCTTTCAAATTCTACTATTATTATTTGCTGATGAATATAAAACTGATGAAATAATTAATATAAGAAGTCCCAAGGACTTGCAGTGGTCTTCACCCCACCCCACATCAATTGGAATGATTTATGCCTTCAATCCACTATCTCAAATGTAAGGTAAAAAGGTTTCCCCACGACCACATGGTCTAGTTGTGACGAGCTGTAGGGGTCGGTGCTCATCTCCGTGTCTAAGCCTGTAGAGCCGGCGTTTGTCTGAGGACAAGCTTCCGTGGTCATGTGGCCAGCATGACTATATGCCGTAGCACACGGAACGCCGTTCCCTTCCCAACAAAGTGGTACCTATTTATTTACTAGCATTTTTAGGTGCTTTTGAACTGTTAGGCTGGCAGGAGCTGGGACAAGCAATGAGAGCTCACTCTGTCGCATGGTCTCGAACTCCCAACCTTCCAGTCAGAAAGCCCAGCAGCAGCGGTTTAACCCGCAGCGCCACCACTTCCCTTATCTCAAATGTACAGAAGTATAAATGTGAATAAGATACCATCAAGTAGCTAGAAATGTTATCTTGTCTCTGAAGCAGGGGTGGGGAACCTGTTGCCTTAAGGCTGCATGTTAACTTTTAGGGTACCAGTTATGGCCCTAAATCTGCCTTTTACTTCATGACATAATCTCAAGGTATTTTCTTTGGTAACTTTTATTCATTTATTTTTTTCCTGGCAACTTGGTGATTGGTGAGCTGACAACAGACCAGTGACTGATGAGTGATTGTCAGGTGAACGACCCAAGAGAGAGAATTTCAGTCATTCAGTCATTTCAGTCATTCAGTCATTCAAGTTTCTGGCTGTGTAAAGCTTTAAACACCAGTGCTTTGAAATATGCTCGGAAACAGGCAAGAACAGTAAAGTTCTTTATTTAAATAATGGCAAGAGATGTTCTTGGTGCCAAACAGCAGTTTCTAAGTGGTCTTCAAAACGCAGCTCCATGCAGAATTTATTACAGCAGTGTACTCTGAAGTTGCCAAGAGTAGTGTTTTGCTATTTATACTTTTCAAAAGCCTGATCTAAATATTGGTTGTTTCGGTTTTACTGGCCCATACGCTTAGCACTGAATGGTTTGAAGTGCAACGGTGCTAGTAACCACGCACCTCCCTCCTTTCTAGAGGTTTCATTATATTTCACTGGCAGAATTTGATCAAGAAGTTCAGAATAAAAGAACAGGGGCAACGAGAGCTCGGCCTCAGTCTGGCACCATCGTGGGGACTAGCCTAGCCCCGTTTCTGCTTCCCATCCCGCTCCCGGGAACAGAGCAACAAGAGTTGGATGTGTTGTCTAGAGCACAGCAGCCGAGCCAGCATTCCAGTTTCGGTCGAGCTGGCAAGGCCAAACCTTATCTGTACTGAGTCCTTTGAATCTCAGGTTGGGAGGAGGGAGGAAGCCGGGAACGAGCAACCAAGGAGGGGGGGGGTGGAGGGGCATTGGAGGAGAGGGAACAAGGAGACAGAGTTGGCTGTCTGGGTGGGAGAGACTCACCTGCACCTCAGTAATAATAATAATAATAATACTTGGATTTATATACCGCCTTTCCTAGGTCACCAGATTTCTCTAATGACTATAACTCAAGGCGGTTTACATGGGCAGACTTTATTCAGAAACCCGAAGGTTTTTACAATTTGTACAGAAATGTTCTATCTTTCAAGAACTACACACATACAGATGGATCTTTCTGGATTTAGTCCTTCTTTCTGGCCACCCGTTTGTCTTCTTGCTGGCTGATAAGCGGCTTCCCTGCTCCCACCAGAGAAGCGGCTGAACTTCGGCACAACTCCCCCTCACACAAGGCAGCCGAAGCTCAGCTGTTAATCAGCCGCAATTAATGAGGTCTGCCGCTCACAGAGACTTCCGGCTGTCCCGAACTGGCGACCTTCAGATTAGATCTTCAGCTCTTATCTTCAGGCAAACAGAGGCATTAACCCTCTCGACTAAATCTTCTGACTAAACCTCAAGCCACCTGTTTCTGCTCTGCTGAGTGAGTGATAGCTAGTATAGTAGGATGTAGGAGCCAGCTTTTTTATTTTGTATTAAGCTTAAGTAGTTATGTCGTGTTTTGATGGGGCCTCTAAGCCTTTATTTTGTAAGGTGTGGCTTTAATAAATATACTTTCTTTTACTCCCTGGTGTGCCTCGTCTACTGGGAATGGAAGCTGGCTAAATCCAGGCTTAGCCCTGGGCTACATTACTGAGGGGGTAATGGGACAAGGGTAAGGTCTCCAGGGCCACTGGGGTTGCTAGTGGCCAGGAGGAACAGCATCCCGTGATCTCTGGGGGGGGGGGGCTTGGGGGGTCCCAGGCACCGGATATCGCGATAGCACCCTAGAAGTATACATAATTCACCAAAAATATTTAAACAGGAATATGTTTAAGGGCACAATCCTAACCTGGAGTTAGGCCAGCACAGTTAGGCCAGAAACGTTTGGCGGGCACAGGGGTCACTGTAAAATATGTTTGGGCCACTCACAGAGTCAGGGAGGATGGCGCATGTCTGTATGCTGGCAGCTCTGACTCCGAGAGTGGTCCAAACATACTTTACAGTGGCCCTTGTGCTGGCCAAACTTTGCTGGCCTAACAGTGCCAGCCTAATTCCAGGTTAGGATTGTGCCCTAAATCTCTGTTATGATGAAAGTTTTAGCATACAGCATATTATATAGATGAGGGACGTGGTGGCACTGTGTGTTAAACCGCTGAGCTGAGCTTGTTGACCAGAAGGTTGGCAGTTCAAGACTGCATGACGAAGTGAGGTCCCGTTGCTTGTCCCAGCTCCTGCCAACCTAGCAGTTTGAAAGCTTGTAAAAATGCGAGTAAATAAATAGGTACCACGTCGGTGGGAAGGTAACGGCGTTCCATGCGCTACGGCGTATAGTCATGCCGGCCAATGACCATGGAAGCTTGTCCTCAGATAAAAGCCGGCTCTTCGGTTTAGAAATGGAGATGAGCACCGCCCCCTACAGTCGGTCACGATTAGACCATTCAGTCGTGGGGAAACCTTTACCTTATATTATATAGACACAATGCAATATATTATATATAGACTGTATATAGACTATATAAATAGACTGCAAGGTATTGAGGTAAACTAGTTTGAAGTTATGTCTGGGATCTGAAACCATGGTTGGAAGTTGGTTCACAAACCACAGCTGAAGCTAAACAATGTTTCCCCTTGTCGGAATTCATAAACTCTGGAACAGTCCCAATAAGAACTATTGCTGCATTTGAACAGGCTGCTGCATCACAGCAACAGAAGTGAAATTCTGAAGGCAAGTCCTGAGTAGATGGGAACCAATAGCAGAGAAGGAGCAATAAACCATGGTTAGTCTCTAGAACATCTGGAAGTTTAACCCATGACTTGGATTCTTAACTAAGGTTAGTACAAACCATCGTTTATGACCAAACTGAAAACAAGGAAGAATTTCTAGCATAATGAAAAACTGGGGCTTAAAGGCAGCCATGGAGAATGCAGAAAAAAAGCATGTCCCTCAGTTCCATGACTCACAGCATTTCAGTGTCATGGAGGTAACAATCAAGAATTTGCAGGATAGAATGCAGCCTCTTCATTCCCATTCAGTCTCACAGAACTATTATCACCATAATAAGAGATTACAGGCGTTATACTGGTGTCCAAGCAAGTCTGCCAATTGTATATCAATTATTTATATTGATATACTGCTGGAGTTTATAAATATGGAATATCTTAAAATGTCATATATTGGAAACAATGTGAGGAGATGGAGGAGTCATTTTGAAAATATAATTTAATAGGAAAAGGCAGATGGGGTGGCAATCCATTATCAAAAAGAAAAGAGAACTAATATTGTATTCTCTATTGTTTCACATTTTATTTGATTTGCTAGTGTGCTTTCACCTGTGATACTCTTTGCAATTCCAAGACTACGCAAAAGTTGTCTACAATGAAGAAGTGTGCCATTCATCAATAATTGGAATAAAGCTTTTCTGTTGCATACATGGAGGATGCAATCCTAACCTGGAGTTAGGCTGGCGTGAGAGACTTGTGCCAGCCCAAGAGTGTGCCAGCCCAAGAAGGCAGACTCTGAAAGGGGTCCAAATGTGCTTTACGGTGCTTTTGCTGCACTCTTGGTCCGGCACACGTCTCTTGTGCCAGCTTAACTCCAGGTTAGGATTTTGCCCTGAATTATTCAATAAAATGTAACTCACGACACCACTGTTGCAGCAGTTCATAACCAAAGGAGCATTAGTAAGGGTAACTTGAGCTGATACAGCTTTCACCCAAACCAAACCACAATGTGCGTTAGGTTAAAGGCAAAGATTCTCAATTCCCATGTAACATGTGGGAGTACACCATCATTTCTTCCTAACAGGCAAGCACGTTCTGATGGTTTGCCTCAAACATTTAAGAACAGAAGAAGCCATAAGATCCAGTCCCACTGAATCAGGCCAAAGGCCTGATTCAACTTCCAGTATCTCACAGTGGCCCACCAGAGGCCTCAGGGAGCACACCAAACAACAAGATGCCTGCATCCTGTTGCCACTCCCTTTCACATGGTATTCTGAAGTAGCCTACTTCTGAAACCAGGAGGTTGCACATATCCAACATGGCTTATAACTTGTGATGGACTTTTCTTCCTGAAATATGTCCAATTCCCTTGTAATGGCATCCAGGCCAGATGCCATCACCACATCCTATGGCAAGAAGTTCCTCAGATTATCTGCTGAGTAAAAAAATGGATTTTCTTTTATCTAAGTACTAACTCTCCCAACACTCATTTTTTAGTGTTCCCTGGAAAGTAAACTAATAAGAATGAATTCTCATGTACCTTAAGGTATGAAAATGTGTTGGGGCAAGTAACATGGTAGATATCCCACACGGTCCATGCAGGTTTCATGGCCAATCATGGCATATAGTCATGTGTATGTGTGTGTGTGTGTGTGGGGGGGAGGGTTATCTCAGATTTACTGCAGCGTTAAGGGCCTTGAAAACAAACATAAATATTCAGGCTTCATTCATAACGCCTCCTTGGTTGACTGTCATGCCCTACTTCAATCTCTTCAAAAAATCTGACTAACTTGAGCTGCTACAAAGGTGAGACAGATGAGGTAATTGGTTTTCCACATGTGGGGAAAAATGACTCGAAGCAATATCTTTATTATTCTTTCAATTAAATTTTTATCATGTATTCACAGGCAATTTCTTCAAGTGGGATAAAACATTATTTTCTCATTTAAATTTCAATGGCCTGTTCATCCTGTAGAGATGCAAAATCGGGCATTGTTGCTGCGGTGTTATGAAAGCAAACTGATGAGATTTAGCCCATACATATTCATATCTCAACGTTCATTTACGCAAAGGGGTATCAAATGGTTAAAGGCTTTTAGTCTAGTTGATTAACTGGATTTCCTTTAGCTGATTTTTTTCCCCTTTAATTTTTTTTTCTGGCCTTCTTTCCAATATTCTTTTGACAGCTTGAGTTAAAGAAGGTGGTGGAAGAAGGGATGGTAGCTGTTCAATAGGCGTTCAGGGATAAAGGAATTCTCACAGGAGGAGAAATGTGGCTAATTGAATTGCTTCTATATAAAACACAGGCAGCCCAATCCTGAGCTGCCTGACTGCCGCGGGGGCAGCAGTAGCCAAATAGATACCACTACATCCAGTGGCAGCCAGGCAGCTGCCAGAGGCTCCTCGGAGCAAGGGGATGTTCATCCCCTTCCCGGGAGAGGGCGCAGTGCGGGCGATGGGTCTACTTGCCTTTGTGCCCAGTTATTTAGAGCATGGAGCGCGGGAACCGGAGGCAAAGGTCGTCACCAGTCCCACCCCTGTTCTGCCCCTTCTCCCCACCTCTTCTCCCAAGAGGTAAACGTACTGCTCGCCAGCTTACGTTGCCACCTCCGGGAAGCACGGGGATGATGTTAGAACAACAGGTGCAGTAAGCCCTACACCTCCCAACAAAAACATCCATCCCTTTCCCCAAACAGCAATACAAAGGCCACTGCCTACAAACACAGGTCACATAAAATCTTCCAAGAAAAGATGGCATCACATCATTCTGACAGATCAGTAACAGAGATCTTCATTTTCAGTTCTTTTTGTGACCAAGCGGAATCTGCTTAATTGCATCAGAACAGGTGAGAAATTCCTTCCGCGCTTCCCCAAGAGAGTAATGGTTTACCAGTCCCTCCAAGTCTCACATGACACACAGAAATGTGTCTTCCCACTAGACAGAAGGAACATCTTATCAGATGACACAAGGACATTCCTGACAGAGACGAGCAGCCCATCCAGAGGGAAAGTACTATCCTTGGTGCTCAAGAAAAGTTACACAACCATGGTTTTCAAACGCCACATACTACAGTATTCCTCTGTCATTTCCCATCATTGAATTTTAGGTGAGCTTTCCCTATCTCTTTTCTTTTGCAATATAAGGACAATGTGGGCATTGTACTTATGCTTGGGATCAGGAGTGGATTTTAGATTTTTTTCCCCTTATTTTGGAATATTTGCATATACACAACGCAATCATTCTTTGATAATCTTAGGAGTAGGGCCCAAACCCAAGCACAAAATTCACTTATGTTTCATATAGCCCTTATACACATGACCTGAAAGTAATTTTATACCATATTTTTAATAATAATTTTATGCATGAAACAGGATTTGCGCAGAAAACAGTTTATTTCTGTAGACAAAAAAATGTGTTGTTTAAGTCACATGGAGCTCAAAAAAGTTCTGTATTTTGGAATTTTCCATATTTTGGAATTTTGGATGGGGTATTCAACTTTTACTACTCATCAGTTGTCTGAAACCAAGTATAAAGTATTTCATGACCCCACAAGCCACGGTTATGTGGCCTTTATGACAGCAAATCTTCAACAATATTCAATATACAACAAACCTATGACACAGTGGGGATCTCAAAGTACGAAAATGGAGCTGTTGGAAGTCACATGCCGTGTGTTGCCTTAAATATAAAGAGCTAGAATTGAAAGGTCAACTCAAGAGTCAATCACGATGCTTGTTTCTAAGTGTCATTGCCCAGGAAACGGAACGTTATAGGAAACCATTATAGACCTTCCTCCTGAGTCAACCGTTAGCTTGGGTAGGTGGAGACACTCCAAGCAGATGCGGTCCCTGGCCAGGAAGCTGCTCCAATTTGCAGCCCAAGTGCCTCACCCCATGGGACAGCAGTGCACAAAGCGTGGATCCATCCCCAGACCCATCCCCACAATTTCCCAAAACATGGTTTGACTGCTTACAGGTGGATCTTCCCTTATCCAGTCATCTGAAATCCAGTCATTGTTGTCCAAGACTTAAAAAACAATACCTTTATGTTGTGTAATAACACTAGAAGGTCTCGTGCTCATTCCCATGTACATGCTGTAAGTTCTAGTCTCTGCTCTGTGGTGTGAGCCATTGATGAAAAAATGTCAAAGAGGCCAGCAGATACTCAAATGGGTAACAGCGAAAAGAGGAAGAGGAAGGATGTTGCATTACATTTATGCAGTTATTCCAAAATCCAGACATTTTCCCATCCCAAGCCATTCGGATAAGAGATACTCAACATATATCCGTATGAAAACATTCTACAACCAGATGACCAAAGTTAAAGAGGGGGAGGACAAATCGCTGGGGAAGCTTTCCATTGTGTTTTACACAGGCCAGTCCATTACATTGTGAACAACAACATGTTGTATACATTCCACTGTGCTCTGCTGTGATGAAAAATGTTGCTGGGCGCAGTTCCTGAGACCGACTCCCTATTGTTTCAGCAAGGTTTGCTGCTCCTGCTCAGAAATATTAAAGCCCATTGGAGAATCCAAAAGATAAAGCAAGTTGAAATTAATCAGAAGGCCTTCGTAAGATAAGATTAAAGTAAAGAGAAATAAGGATCCTACAATTAATATTTGCTCTACATTAAAAAAAAAGGTGATCAGGGATATAGGAAACAACTTGGCACAAAGGTTGACAAGACGTTGCTTCAGCAAAGAAGCACAGTACAAGATAAGCTCCAAAAGAACATCTCCTGCAGCTGAAGTTCTCAACAGAGTTCCTCATGGAGGTCCAAGTTATGCAACATAGGATGCAATCTTAACGAACTTTCCAGAACTGACGTAGCTATGTCAATCGGGCATGTGTTGAATCCTGCAGGGGGGGGGGAAGCAGTCACAGAGGCCTCCTCAAGGTAAGGGAATGTTTGTTCCCATATCTTGAAGCTGCATTGCCCTTACCGCAGTGCTGGAAGATTGGTTAGGATTGTGCCCATAGTATCTTCCATCGTAAATTACAATGCTAATTTTTTTTTTAAAAAAAAAAAATTTTTTTAAAAAAAATTACATTTGTAAATTTACAAATGCTAAAGGAAAAAAGAGCAGCTAAAAATCAAGAGTACCAATGTGTCAACATTGGCCAAGTGAGCCTCAAAAATCTGTTAGGCTCAGTCACAGCAATAGAGATTCAGGAGAGGTTCAGCATAGAGATTCAGCAGCAATTAGATAAGACTTCATAAAATAAGAGAATTGAGATCAGGCTCAATAAGTCCATAGGTCTATCCACACGCAACGTTCAGTTCAAAGATTCTGGCAGGTGGCATTCAGCTTTAGGGGTTGACGATTACAGCCTGGTTCAGGGTGCTGCAGCGCAGTTTGGGGACGACTGACCTAGAGACGACGCCATCCACTGTTACACACCAGCAGAAACAACAGGACAGGAAAACCCTTAAACTAAGGAACAAATCCCCCCCCCACTAGTGGAGGCCAATATTTACACCACCTCCACTATTGTACCAGTCTAACTTGCATACTGATGCGCCTCCAACTTCACTTTGCATGACAAGGATGCCCATGAAGGTTCTTTCTATCCTTGTAAAATCCAATTTATACCATTCACTGAATGGGTAGTGAATGAGCCAGAGAAAAAGCAAGGCTCATTTACAATCAAAGTCCTTGATTTTCGAAGTCCTTGCTATGCCTGAAACCCAGAAATAAGTCATGATGACGTCAAAAGCGTCAATCGCTGTACTCACCAGCAACGTGCTTCCGGGTTCAGAGGCTGCATTGAGCCTAAAAAAGAAGTAAGGTGACCAGGGTAATCAAGAGAGCTTTTCCAAGCATGCAATTTTTGCACACAGCAGCCTTGCCGGCTGTGCCTCCTTCTCACTATTTTTATGCTCACACTGCAGGCTCACTGCTCAGCAGTGGGTCTCCCACAATGCCCTGGGGAGGGCCTTGCATCATGCTAGTGTATCGCAACGTACACATTCAAAATCACTGGCTTAAATTTTTGTTGAAATGGGGTCCAACAACATGACCCTGCACTGAGGGTAGAACACTCGGTGGTGTGGGCACAGGTTTGGAATTTTCTGGGCCAAAGTAGGCTGATATTTTCCCTTCTCAGCTTACAAATTCGTTTTAATTATAACTGATAGCATCTGAGCTCCGCATGCTGGCTTGGAAGCCAGAACAGAGCACTGCTATCACAAAACAGCTCGCAAAACTACAAGTGGGGGTCAACGGTCTCAAATAGAAATAGATTGAATAAACTTGAGAATTCACTTCTTTTGGATTTTGCAACTTAAGAGCAGTAGCAGGACACAAAATTGCTTTGTTTCTGATAGGAAAATAGGGTAAGCAATGCGGAATACTTAACTTTTTCTAACTTGTCTCTAATAATAAAAAAAGAACACTTGACAAACTATACAAAGCTCATCTGCCTCTAAACCCACTAATTAGCATAACCAAAAAATACTGAATGAAAATCCATAGAACTGAAACTGGATTAATTCATCCACAGAAACGTTGGATTATCTACTTATCATAGCAAAAAAAGAGGCTTAAATTCTGTTTCTAAGTCAAGCTCATGAAAGATGGTGAAACACTTACAAACAAGAAACCAGCATAAAATATATTACTTAACTCTGAATCAAGCCATTTCTCCCCTGAAATGAAATTTTAATGCATTTTGAAGTATTTATCCTGCATTCATTCAGTCTATCTTCATTTGTTCAGCCTTCAGCACTAACTCACTGTAACATTTTGATTTAAAGGAATCTATCCTCTCATTAGCACTCAAAGAATTTAAGAAGAATTCAATTTACATTTGCCAGAAGTTAGGAAACCTAAAGAGTCTCCAAGCAAAGGCACAGATTTGCATGCTCTGATCCTTCCAGTAAAACAAACAAAATCAACATTGTGAGGTATCTGAAGGCCATTCAGAACCAATGGAAATAATCAGAAGTGATTGAAATTTGCAGGAAGGCTCCCAGCATTGGGAAGAAGGGTTGTAAACTCAATCATTTCCCTGTTTGTCAAACTAAACTGTTGCAGCTGGATCTGTGACTAAGTCCCAGCATTTTCCTTACCCTAATAATTTTATCACAGATCAGCTGACAAACAGTTATTTCCTCCTGCAATGATCTTCTTACCTACTCCAATCAAATGATGAGTCAAGAAGACGCAACTCCTACTAAACTGTATAGAAAGTGAGGTTGTGAGAACACCTTCCTTTCCTTTAGGGCACAATCCTAACCTGGAGTTAGACTGGCACAGTTAGGCCAACAAAGTTTGGCCGGCATAAGGGACACTGTAAAGTATGTTTGGACCACTCTCGGAGTCAGAGAGGCCAGCACACAGGCATGCACCATCCTCCCTGGCTCCAAGAGTAGTCCAAATGCACTTTACCATGGCCCTTGTGCCAGCCAAATGTTGCTGGTCTAACTGTGCTGGCCTAACTCCAGGTTAGGATTGCACCCTTAACTCTGCAGACTAGTTGCTATTGACATTTCAATAGGAAATTCTGAACTGGATGAACTCCATGAATGCAGATTGTGAAACAAAAATAAAAAAAAGGCATGCCCTGGTATCCGCTGGGGTTCTGTTCCAGAACCCACCATGGATACCTGAAACTGTGCAGACTGGGGATACCTTTTTAAACATAGGGGAACACCAGTGGTTCTGCTGAAACAAGGTTAAAAAAAGAGAAATAAACAAGGTTTGTTTGTTTGTTTGTTTGTTTGTTTGTTTGTTTGTTTGTTTGTTTGTTTGTTTGTTTGTTTG
>JAJKFI010000004.1:10871405-10886649 GCA_029204185.1 Lerista edwardsae
TACTTGAGGCTTGGAGCATATCTGTTGTTTTGCGGACCCCTTAACAAAGTCATCTTCCACTATTGTGCCTGAATTATTGACATATGGGGCTGGGAAATCACAAGCTGGAGAGACACAGAACCCAGATCAAGCAAATCTCAGAAGTACCAATATCAATCATTAGAGCAAGCACTATCAACTATTCACTATGATCAAAGAGACTGATCCTCAAGCGGATTCCTGCATTTCCCAACATCTCAGATCAAACATTCCAAGCAGGCAGTAGTCATTCATTTTATTTTATTTGTTTGTTTTTAAGGAAGTAAGAAAGCCACCTTTGATTTCTTTCTTCCTGGAACCCAAGCATGTGCTCTATTTGAACTTAGACATATCTTAATGTTTAAGTGTGGGAAGAGCAAAATCAGTTAAGTGGCAGGGAAGAGCAATTCTTTTTTTTCCATCAGAACTCAGCAGTTCTTGGAGGAGACTTAGATGCTGACAATACCAAACTAAATAAAACTGCAGTAATAGAGGTCACTGCCAAAGAAAATGCCAGTTCATACAGCCACTCATAAAAAGTAGTGTGATAACCAACAGCATCTATAGGGGTGTTCAGTGCCTATCAAGGGAAGCAAATCAGAGAGAATTCAGCTATCACACTAATATTTCGAGATCACGTTTGGCTGTGATAAATTATCAATCTGGTACCAATCATAATTCCACTAGAATTTGACTACATCCCCTTAGTTTTTTCCCCCTTGCAAAACAGATATTCAACAATTCTCTTATTTTATGGTACGAGTGGAAAATCTCTCCTTGGCTGATTTGTCAAGATTCAGCCATGCACCTAGCTGGGAGTTTGACTGTGTAGTCACAACTGCAGTTCCACACAATGTGACACAACCAGGGCAGAGTTTGCAGAGAAATGGGCAGGGCTAGAATGCTGAGCTACCGGTTCAGAGGACAGCCTGCAGCCACAACTTTCCGCAGCCGACACTGCCCCAAGGTGGGGCAAATACAGCTGGCAAGCAAGTAGTAACTTACAGCAGCAGGCTCACAGTCATGCAGCATTGGCCCAAGTGGTAAGGAGAGTTATATGGCGTTTCGCAGTGTATAAAAATCACCATGTTTCAAACTGACTAGTGAAAAGCCAAATGGTCTGGATCAAACCAAAGGCCTCACTGTACGTGGCTGATAAAACGTTCTTGTGACGATGTAAGAACATAAGAAGAGCCCTGCTGGATCAGGCCAAAGGCCCATCTAGTCCAGCTTCCTGTATCTCACAGCCGCACACTGGGTCGACACCTTCATTGAATTGTCCACCAGCACCCCAAGATCTCTCTCTCTTGAGCTGTCACAGACGCTCAAACCCATAAGCCTATAGGTGAAGTTTTATAGGTGATGTGAGCCTTTTTACATTCAGTTAAACCTCAAGCTGATGCAGCATTGCAATACCTTGACTTTCATCACTTTCCTCTTTCAGCCATTATAACCACATTTCACATTTTGTCCACTTGCTTTTCTCTTTTGTTCAATTCCATCTATCCATCCAGGGATGGCCTTAAGCCAATGTGCCCAATGTTGCCACATCGGGCCCCGACCAGCAGGGCGAGCATATTGCTTGCTACTGCAGCTGGGATCTCTATGCATTGTCAGTCAGTGGGGCGAGCAGAGCACCTGTACCTTGGGCCCTCCCACCTGCCCCCGCCTCTGAACAGCCCCAAATGGGCCATCTGGAAGCAGTTGGCGATGACGTCATCATGCCACCACCAACTATTTTCACATGCCATGCCTTGTGTGCGGCACCAACAGCGTTCTCCTTGGTGAGTGGGGGGGGCCCTCGCAGGGAGGTTGGGGGGGCTCCGCAGGAATGCCCTTCATTGAGCCCCACCACTACTAGAGCTGGCCCTGCATCCATCCATCCATGATGTTCGTTGTTGGTCTTGTGCTTATTTTTCATTTATTACATTTGTACGCATTTGCATGTGTTACATAGTTATACTCAGCGATGGGATTAACAAACGACCTGGGGGAACGCTGGGCAGAACGTACACGGAACTCTCGCGCGATTGGCTGCCCGTCAGTTCCGCCCCGCCACCTTCCCCGCCGCCGTGCGGGCCGCCCAGGCCTTGGAGGGGGTGCCTGCTTGCCTGGGAGCCCCCCCCCCGGGTGCCCGGGCACGCAGCAGTGGGGCGTGCCAACCGGGGGCAGCAGGCCCAGCCTGCGCGGCCGGCGGGGACGGCAGCGGGGCAGAACAGACGGGCTGCCAATTGCACGGGCTGCCAATCACGGGCTGCCAATTACGAGTACATCCCGCCCAGCGTTCCCCCAGGTCGTTTGTTAATCCCATCGCTGGTTATACTGGCCAAAGTACATTTGCAAGCTAAGCAAGGCTAAACTTTTTTGACTTCCGCCCATGTTCTGGTCCCTAACCAGAGAAAAGCGCAAGGCATTCCTGCTGAGTTGAAGAGAAGGAGCTGCAAGCCGGGACTTCTCCAGTTTGAAACTTGCCTCTGCCATGAACTCACTGGGTACCCTTCGGCAAGCCACTCCCTCTCAGCCCCAACTGCCCAGCTGCAACATGGGGAGAATACCATTTACTTATCCAACAGTGCAGTTCTAAGGACTATAACAATACATGTGAAGCCCTCTGCACTATAGAAATGCTAAGTGTTATTCATACGGATAGTTTTTTCGGTGATCAACACAGAATGCTAGATAACGAGAATTTCTACTCAAAATGCTAGATAATACAAAATTTAGATCAAAACGTGAAATAACACCGCTTTTGCTTATTTTTGACTGTTTGACACAAATTTAGATCAACTTCACAAAAATAACACCACTTGTGCTTACTTTTGACACAGTTTTGAGGAATCCACAAATAGTTTTCAGTAAGGGATCAGGAAGAGGAGGGGGCAGAAGCAGGAAGAAGCTTGCTTAAACTATGAACACGTGTGAATTTTTGAGCAGGTTACTTCGGGCTGGGGTGTGTGAGCCAGTGATGGCTTGCCTTTGTTGGACCATTCATCCTTATTTATTGCACTGTTTGTACAATTTGTGGGGACGTGGTGGCATTGCGGGTTAAACCACTGTTGCTGAATTTGCTGGCTGGAAGGTTGGCAGTTCAAGACCATGCAACAGAGGGAGCTCCTGTTGCTTGTCCCAGCTCCTGCCAACCAAGCAGTTCAAAAGCACCTAAAAATGCAAGTAGATAAATAGGTACCACTTCAGTGGGAAGGTAACGGCTTTCCGTGCGCTACGGTGTATAGTCATGCTGGCTCTTTGGCTTAGAAACAGCACCTTCCCGTACAGTCGTTCACGACTAGACCATTTGGTCGTGGGGAAACCTTTACCTTTACCTTTGGATAATTTGTGATAAAAATTTGGATAAAAACACATAACATCGCAATTTGCTATTTTTATCAAGAAATTTTGGAAAAAATATCACCCAAAGAACCCACCCCAAATATGTTAAATATTTGATACACGGCTACTCACAGCTGCAATCCCTTACTTTCACAGGGATTAGCTACCTATCCGTTGAACAGTAGTTAATTTCGGGCATTGCAATGAGTGTTGCTCATCTAGAGAGAGTCTCAATGGTCTGTATTTGGGTTTCACCATCCAAATCATTCATCACAGGCATAAAGGTCTTACACACCACTTCTCAGGACCAGAGGCATATAAAGGGTGCTGCGAGGGGAGACGAGTGCAGCAGGCGCCATTTGTGCCCACCTGCCCTCTCTTGAATCTGGTACACTCGTAAATTGAGTGATTCCGGTGCTGGGTTGTGGCAGGGCAGTGCAGGGGGCGGGTGGCAGCACTAGGGGTGCAGTGAAGTCGCCCTGCCCATGGTGTGATTGGAGCCATTTATGGCTGTGCTCAGGATGCCCCATGGGGGGGGCTGCATACACTGAACGCATGGGAGGTGGCGGGATTGTGTCTGCTGGCCATCTCTCTGGTGCTGACCCCTCCTGGGTCATGTCCTCCAACAGCCGCATGTCTGGAAGTTGTGTACATGGGCACTACTCACATGCATGCAGGTGGGTTCTCCACCCAATCAGTAAAGGTTCTGGAATGCATGGAGGAACTCAGGTGCATTAACACATGGATGCTGGGGGAAGGATGGTCAGTGGATGCAGGGGCACACCTAGAGGACAGCACACCTAGAGGTCACAATTCCACTTCTCTCTCCACATGTTCAGTGGTTCAAGTAGAGTAAGAACTGCATAGGGCTCATGATTGAGAAAGAACATTCCCCATGCACAGCAGTAGGATTAGCTCTGTGAATGTCACAAACTGCAATCCCTTACTTTCACTTTCCCCATCACCAGCTGGCCTATTTAAGCAATGGAAAGTGATGCTCAGAAAGGTAACCATCCATTTTCAGGCAAACAGTGTGTTTGAGTATCTTCCATTTACAGTTCAGTCATAAAAAGGCTAATTCAATTTAGGACAGAGTGGGGGTATTGTTTAAGGTCCATTGAATCCTGAAGGTCAGTGTTCTTTCGATTACACACTCTTAAGATAAAGTCTAGTCTTTATTAACTTGAACCACCTGAATACTTTATCCATAAAGGCACAAAATCATCCTGGAGAGTGAAAGGGAGGAGGGGGGGGGAAGCCAAATCACAAAACCACTGCCAACATTTACAATTATGCCTGCTCAGGCTCAACCTAGCTGATAACTACAAGCACAGGACCTTTGATCCTTTGCTCATAAACAGCCAGATTCCTTACCTATCTCCTACTTCTGCCTTCCACCCCAAACAGGAACACTTAAGTACATGCACGGCTTCAAGGGAAGCAAAGGTTTCAAACTGATCTTGAGTTTTATTTCCCCAGTACAAACAGATATTTTTTTTAAAAAGTATGATTCATTAAGATGACTAAGGGTGCAGTCCTAACTTGGAGTTAGGCCAGCAAAGTTTGGCCAGCACAAGGGATACTGTAAAGCATGTTTGGGCCACTCTCGGAGTCAGAGACAAGCACACAAATATGCACCATCCTCCCCGACTCCGAGAGTGGTCCAAACGTACGCTATGGTGTCCCTTGTGCTGGCCAGACTTTGCAGGCCTAACTATGCCGGCCTAGCTCCAGGTTAGGATTGCACTCTAAATGTATCATAACAAACTCATAGGTTACACTTGCATACCTTAAAACAGTGGTCTTCAGCATTCTTTCATGCCATGACCCTCAAAAATAAAGAAATGAATAAAGTAGGAAACTGCCAATCCCACCCCCTCCCAGGACCTGATCTGCCCACCCCCGCCCTTACTTACCCCATTTCACCCTCTCTCTCGGGACTTCACAACAACCCTATAAGGTAGCATCTTGAGCAGATGGGCAAGACAGCGAGAAGAGGCTGTGCAGGATTCTATCAGTCTCGATAAGGCAGTATCCGTATTAGACTTGCAGAGGCTTTGAAACCCTCCAAATGAGACTCCACAGCCCCATTGGGGTCCCAACCCACAGGTTAAAGAACACTGCCTTAAAGGGTTGTTGGAACTACTGCTGAAATCATGTATGTGAAGTGCTTTGAGCATGTACTGAAAGCACTAAGCTATGAGCCCAATCCAGACACGTTTTAGAAAACCCCATTTGTTTTAATACTGAAGTTAAAATACTTATCTTTAGCAGCACTGCACCCTACTATTGTTCATAGCAACCTGAGTAGCATATACACATGGAGGAGGGAAGAGAACCATGTTCTGCAGTGACTCAGAAATCAAACAAGTGGCCAAATTCTAGATCTTAATCACGACAAATTTTCTGCAGGCCATTTGGCCTGCAAAGGCTGAAACAAGAGAGTCCTGCTGATTTTTTATCACCCACTAAAGTACACGGATGAGCCAGAACCCTATATCAAATACATCCTCTGGTTGCTTCCTTCCTATAAAGAACGATGCAGCTGATATCCCTGCAGACAGCACCAGAAGCCTTCAAAAGGAAACTACTGTATAATCATAAGCCAATTTTAAAACACAGCACCACAGGGTGTCTTCAGATATCTTTAAATCAGATGCAGGAACAAGTATAAGGAAACCAGTGAGTTCTATAATAGGTTTAATGAAACATATTAAACCTTGACCTTCTCAATGGGTACTAAAGAACTGACATAGGTCAATGCTTAGGGCAATGAAGCTGCAATCCTGTACAATTACTTGCAACTCCAATTGAACTTAAAGCCCCATCTGAACCCCCACGTTGGGCGGATGCTGGTTGGGATGTGGGATCCAACACCCCATCCCCAGGCCGCACAGCCCTGATTCAGGCTGTGCAGCTTGCTCGGAGCTGCACCTGCGAAACAGCAAGCACAGGTCTGAGCAAGCCCATCAGGGCGGCTGGCGCCTACCCCGGGGTAAGGGGGCAAACGTGCCCTTGCCCCGCAGAGGCTCCAGCCAGCTCTTAACTTGTGCGGGAAATGGCGCAGAGACACCAGCCTACATTACATGCTCCAGAGCAAGTTAGGATTGCGCCCTTAGTGGAATTACTTCTAAGTAAACTCGCATACAACTGAATTATGCAAGTACAGGTATACAGGTACAGACTTATGCACTCTTATATTTAGGGGTCAATCAATACATCTTACTTCTGGGTAAATATGAATATCTGAGACCCTTGAGAACTTGAGATGCAAATCAAGAACCCTTAAAAGTTACAAGTTTACACAGTTGTTTGTGGAGGGAACAGAGTTTATTTTCCTGGGCTCCAAGTTCACCGCAGATGTAATGGTGAAAATGGGCAACGCTCCACTATATTAAGTGGTACTTTCTTCTGAGCAAGCAAGCATGGAATTGCACTGTAAAGTAGAAATTAGTGTATAATATAATGGTCATGCAAAATTTTTCTGTTTGAAATCCAGAGATATTATCTTTGGAAAAGTAGATAAATTGTGGAAAGCTACAGTCTTGTTACAGATTTTATCTTCCTGGGCTCCAAGATCACCGCAGATGGTGACTGCAGCCATGAAATTAAAAGACGTTTACTTCTTGGGAGGAAAGCTATGGCGAACCTAGACAACTTAATAAAAAGCCGAGACATCACCCTGCCAACAAAGGTTTGCATAGTCAAAGCGATGGTTCTCCAAGTAGCAATGTATGGCTGTGAGAGCTGGACCATAAGAAAGGCAGAGCGCCGAAGAATAGATGCTTTTGAATTATGATGTTGGAGAAGACTCTTGAGAGTCCCCTGGACTGCAAGGAGATCCAATCAGTCAATCCTGCAGGAAGTCAAGCCTGATTGCTCCTTGGAAGGACAAATCCTGAAGCTGAAGCTCAAATCCTTTGGCCACCTCATGAGAAGAGAGGACTCTTTAGAAAAGACCCTCATGCTGGGAAAAATCGAAGGCAAAAGGAGAAGGGGGTGGCAGAGTATGAGATGGTTAGACAGTGTCACTGAAGCGATGAACATGAAATTGGGCAAACTCCGGAAGCTAGTGGAAGACAGAGTGCTGTGGTCCATGGGGTCGCGAAGAGTTGGACATGACATAGCGACTGAACAACAACAACAACAACAACAACAACAAATATGGAGGGAGCCGGTTGGTTGATGATATTCCGTTGGGCTTCAAACAGATCTTACCTTATTTTGCTATTTCATGGATACTAGCCAGCTTGCGCAAACCTCAAGAAAGGGCATGGGGATTTTAAATAAATATATAAAGTAAATTCCCGGACTGTCCTTTATGAAGCTGAACATCTGCACATCTCTTTTCAGTGACAGGCAGTTCAAGGCTATTCAGACAGCTGTGTTTAAAAAAAGCCGGTGCAAGGCAAAGTTGTCGATGGGCTTTTTGCTAATCAAACTGTCTCTCCCAGACCTCCACAGACTTCAAGCAGGTGGCTGCACATGCAAAGGGGTCCAACTGCCTGTTACCGCTTGGGACCTACAGCTGGTTTTCCCAGGAAGAAGTGAGATGGACAAATGTGTTGTGTTAAATTCTTGCGTTATGTTGCATTCTTGTTAATAACATTCTTGGCGAGAAATTCAGGACTGCCGACCACATTGCAAAGAGATACATTTAATCAAGTGTCTAGCAGGATTTGCAGGTAATTTAAACCCTGCACTCTCCTTGTTTGCTTTGCCTACAACAAAAACTCCGGGAGGCTTCTTATATTTGGTATGGCAGCAACATCATGTGTGCATCTGCAAACACAATTTCTGACAGTCATTGTTGATAGATTTGAGCTGCTGCCAGAGGAACCACAGCAGCATGTCCAGGATCTAGGACTCGAATTTGCTTTCCAGGTATTGCTCCAGAGATACTATGCAAGGACCGAGGGCGCAATCCTAAACTGGAGTTAGGCCGGCATAAACGAAGCCAGCTAAGTTTGGCCAGCACAAGGGCCACCATAAAGCATTTTTGGACTACTCTCGGAGTCAAGGAAGATGGTGTGTGCTGGCCTCTCTGAATCCGAGAGTGGTCCAAACATACTTGATGGTGTCCCTTGTGCTGGCCAAACCTTGCTGACTTAGCTTATGTCGGCCTAACTCAATTTAGGATTGCCCTCTCTCTCTCTCCATTTGTACAATAATTTCTCTTTGGATTTATCTTATATTTGTGTTGTCATTTTGAGTTCACAAAAATAAGAGCTGAAATATGAATTGGGCTAATTTTATTCCCTGAAATCATGCTTTCAAGATTCCTATTTTAAATTAAAAATATTATTTTATAATAATAGACATGGGGAAATGATCAAACTGGCCTATTTTAAGATAGAATCGACCACTTCAAAACATTAAAACATTACAATAATGTTTGAAATGTTTCAATATGCCACATAAACTGGTAATCCTCCCAGAAATCGTAGCAAAGCTCTGCTAACATTCTTCGCTACAGGAAAAACCATGATATAAAACCATAGAATTTGGTTATCGCATTTATAAGATACTGCTTTTTCCAGCAATCCTAAATGGAGAAAATATAATATGTTTCTCAATTTATCCTGATGCAGACACCATATACGCCTTTTGTATGTGTGCACATGTTTCTGCAAACATGTCCGTGTTTATGTGTCTGAGTGATTGAGGTATGAGCTGGTTCTGACTTCATATGGAGCCATGTTTATTTTAATTGTGGCTTCTTAAATAACCCCATCTGTGAAATCGATCATCCAATTTGAGCTGCTTTCATATGCCCACTTTCCTTCGTGGAACTGTCCAATTCACAACTTCTTTGCTTTCCCCAGCTACCATATTCACACTATTTTCATCGGTTCTCAGAAAACAGGGAAAATTTAAATTGATGTTCACAGGCACAATCTGCCAATTTCCTCTCCATTTCTCATCCCAGGTCTCACATCAAAAAGGGTTTAAAAAATATATGTATTAGTTGAAGGAAAAGATGTCTGTGAAGTTTCACATCTGTTTGGAGCGGTGGCTTAGCAGAGTGACCACCTATGTGATCGCCTATTTTAAAGCAAGGGAGAGGTATGCAAGTAAAGGGGTTGCCAGACACATGAATGGATGGAGCTGTTCAGAGAGAGGGTAAGTGAGAGAAATTTGTAGCCTAGAGCAACTGTTACACTGCTGATCTAGGCTTGTGACTGTAGAAACTGGGGCTCTGAGGGTGGAGCCATCAGGATTGAGCTAGGTTTCTCAGTTCATATGTGACATGGAACCATGGTTAGGTCTAACTGTGGTTAACAAGCCTACTTCAAATCACAGGTCCAGATTATGGTTTAATCCTGGTGTGTTCACCCAAAATAGACCATAAATAGCAGGAGATCTCAGTTCAGGGGATCAAACCAACAATAATTAGATAAAATAAACAATGTCTGTGTACGATATCTGAATTGGTCCTATGTGACATTACATTGAAAAATCTAGCTCTTAAAACCCAGTAACAACACATAACATTCTTGAACCATCACAATCACACAAATCACAATTGTTATCTCTACACCAAGGGTCCGAGCCAATGCATCCCAGCACCACCGCTAAGCCCTTACCGCTGGCACTGGTGTCACAAAAGTGCCATAAGGCACTTCTAGAATCAGTGGTAAGGGCTTACCGTTGGCGCTAGGGCAGCACCATGAGAATCTGATGTAGAGCCAGTCAGCAGTATGTTTCACCACTGTTGGCAGTGAGCTCATCAGGGTAGGTAGGAGGGCAGAACTGGGTGGGAAGGGACAGAGCAGGGGTAGGACTATCGGTGTCCCAATACAGAGGCCCTTATGTTTGTGCCGGCAAAATAGCCAGTGAAGACTTGAGGACAGCCATGGACAGAATTTGATTTAAATCAAGTCGATTTAAATCATGATTCAAATCACTAGTAAAAAAGGCTTGATTTAAATCAACTCAATTTAAATCATAATTTTTAAAGAGCAACTGTCATCTCTGTCCCGCAGTGGCTCCTCCCCTTGCCCGCTATTGGCTCACCAACAGCCCCATTCACTTTAACGGGACGGCTGGTGATGCGGCAGTGACACAAACAAGGTGAGGGACGTGGCGGGCAGCAGTGGATGCCCACTGACAGGTGCTGCCATGATGGCTCTGAAATGGCAGGTGCTTTTTAAATGTAAGCACTCATTCTTGCCGGTAGTTAGAATCTTTATTATTATTGTTTGCAAAAAAAATGAAGGTTTCCTATTTAGAATAATAAGCTGTCAGGTTAGTACAACAGCGATATCAGAACCGATTTTAGGTTAATAGGTTAATCACACATATTGGAGAACCACTCAAATTCTTTTATTTAATTAAAACAATAACATCATATTACATATTCTTGTATTAGCTTAAACATTCATTTTTAGTAACTGAAGTGCATAAACAAAATATCTTTGAAAAAGCAAAGAAAAGAACTTAAACTGAATATATCAGCTGGGTCCACATTAAAAAAAAACTGGTACAGATGCATTTCTCTTCAAACTATCATACAGTTCATAATGTACATAGATTCGCAAAACAATGGGATAAAGGAATATTCCTGAAGTTTGTTTTATGATTTATCTCATGGTTACTGTGAATTTGTGTGAATGCATCAGTGCAGTGTATGTTATCTCAGCTTGCAGAGCTTGGATTCATTGAATGAGTTTACCAAAAATGTAAATTTTGCAGAATATACAGCCTCATGCTACATAACTAAGCTCCATTTCATGCTGAATAAACTAAATTATTACTGTATCTTAAATAGGAAACTATCTTGAGATAGATTTTTACTCCAAAAGCATTTTATTAAAATAAATTTGATAAAAATAAAAAAATCCAATTTAAATAAATAAAATCCAATTTAAATTTTAAAAAATCCATTTTTTTTAATCCACCCTGGCACCCTTACGTTTGTCCCCTTCTGCTGAGGTGTGTCCTATGGCTGTCGCAAGACTTATAGGAAGCCATTTTGTAACCATTTTGGCATCACTATTCCTACAGGGGCTGGGCACCATACAATTGACCTGCCCATCATTTCGCTGCCTCCACCTCCCAATTCCAACCTGCACACAAATACTTAGCATTAACAATGCATCAGTAGCACTGCACCCTCTCACAGGCAATTAGGTACACAATCATGAAAAGAAAAACCCAGCGATTCTCTGACTTTCCACCCCACGACACACCGTGCCAAGCTTTTGGGTATTTTTTTACATGATAAGCCCACCTCCAGTGTTTTCGTCAGCAGGAACATGACGTGACTCAGCCGGGAGCAGGCCGAAGACGGCTGAACACTTGCTCCACTTTCAGGGGGCATCCACTGAAATTGAGTGTTGGGAGGGTTAAAACAGATAAAAGGAAATACTTTTTTACCCAGCGGGTAATTAAGCTATGGAACTCCTTGCCACAGGAGGTGGTGATGGCATCTGGCCTAGATGCCTTTAAAAGGGGACTGGATGGATTTCTGGAGAAAAAGTCCATCGTGGGCTATAGGCCATAATGGGTAGTACAACCTCCTTACATTAATAGTAGGCTACTTCAGAATGCCAGGTGCAAGCATCTTGTTGTCTACTGAACTCCCTTAGGCACCTGGTGGGCCACTGAGAGATTCAGGAAGCTGGACTAGATGGGCCTTTGGCCTGATCCAGCGGGGCTCTTCTTATGTCTTACATGTTTATGTTCTTACTCCGGGTCAAGTCACATCGTGTTCTCACTGCCAAAAACATGCTCCGGAGATGGGCTTTTGGGAACTCGGCAACCTGTAAGCTTGGCAGCATTATGTGACCCATCAAACATTGGTTCGTAAACCACAACCACAGTTTGAGAACATAACACAATGCAAAGAATCTTCTGTCTGAGGTAGTCCCTCAGCAAAAGATGGGATATCGTACAAAAGTGACAAACACATCTTGAAATAGATCTGCATTCTAAAATGCCTAAAACAAAGCTTTACAGTCGCTGTTGATGACAGTGAGGGTCCACATATCATCTTTCACATGGCATTGCTTTTTCTTAAAACAGACACAAAATATATTGGAGGCCAAATTCATGACACAAAACTTCCCTTTGGAACTGAACTGAACGTTATTTACAGCCAGTTATAGGAGTGACTTGAATTGCAGGATACATATATCCATAAATGAGCACTAAAAGAAGACCAAGCGTTATCTCTGACCTAGATGAAAGTACATAAGACGTGTGTCTCTGGTGAGGCTATCATGTGAAAAGCTCTTAAAAGTCTATATTGCTATTTACTTCTTTGGATTGCAGCCTGAGCAAACTGGGACAAAAGGGTTGTAGATCACACATGCTTTATAGATATGTGTTTTGAAAGCTAGGCTCTGAAATCTCTAGTTCAGGAACTACCTTATGTGTATGTGATCCTCTACACTTAGGACACAATCCTCACCTGGAGTTAGGCTGGCACAGTTACGCCAGCAAAGTTTGGCTGGCATCAGGGACACTGTAAAGTATATCTGGACCACTCTCAAAGCCAGAGAGGCCAGTACGCAGGTATGCGCCATCCTCCCTGATGCCAAGAGTGGTCCAAATGTGCTTTACCTTGACCCTGGTGCCAGCCAAACATTGCTGGCCTAACTGTGTCGGCCTAACTCCAGGTTAGGATTGTGCCCTTAGTGATGGATGAAAATAAACTTTTTATTTCTCATGGTAATCAACACCTCATTTTCACAATCATATTATTCATCATCAATATGTTTAGGCTGCTTTTCCATATGTTTAGGCATAAAAGTGGTCTACAAATATAAGCAGAATGTGAACAAAAACCAAATAAAAGACAGTGATTAAAAATAAAGGTAGCAGGCCTAATAAAATCAGAATCAAGAGAACTGAGTTCAAAGTTCATGACCCAACACACTCGGCAATACCAAGCTAGGTCAGAGATCTCAAACTGCGTCACCAACCTTTGCCCAAATAAAGAAACCATGCAGCCTACCTAACTGCAATTGTAAGCAAAATACAAATATTTGGCAGAAATATTTGTTCCAGGATATTGAAATGAAAGGGAGAGAAAAGGTCTGAATAATAGACTCAAAAGCCATGTGCTGAACTACAGGCGTCTCCTACCACCAATCTAATGTACAAAGGCGAAGAGAAGGGCCCCCTTAATTGTGGAAAAAGCTCCTATGGGAGACAACAAAGAATGATACTTGCTGGCACTCAAGTTAGGTTCCCACAGGAATGAATTCCACAAGTAGAATATTACAACTGGGAAAGGATCAAAAGTACTTAAGGAACATCCTATCCAGGGAACTTTTTTTCCTCTAAGTTCGGCATTGGAATCGCCACTCCTCAATTTAAATTTGTGGTTGTCTGTTTATATTTTAGGTACATTGCAAGTTGTGTTTATGAGACGGTACTTGTATTTATTTTACCGTGTTGATGCTTGAGTGCTGTACACTGCTTTGGATTCCTTTACTAAAAATAAGCAGTGAAGAAATACCATTAACAAGCTGTGCTTTCTCCTCTGCCAATATACTCAAAAATATAAGCCCATACAAAGATAAATACTGAGATCTTCCACAGATTCTGGTTTTTCATAAACCCAGGTACAAATATTCACATTTTACTGCTATCATCCCAGTGTTTGTGATGAGTAATCACATTTTTTCCTAGGTAGCATGAGATTTAAAAAACAACAACAGAGAGGCAGCACAAAAGCATCAAAGTGCAATGCTTTTCTCCACATGTGAGAGTTTGGAGGGAATGACATCTACAGGCATGCGCCCCTGTATTCACTGGGGTTCCATTTCGGACCCCTCTGTGGATACCTGATGAATGCCTTTTTAAAGGTAGAACATCAATGCTTTTGCTGCAACAAGGTAAAAAATGAGATTTGTTTAATGTTCCCCTATCTTTTTAGTAAGCAGCCCAGCATAGTAGTCCATGGATAACTGAAACTGTGGATACCAAATCAGTGGATACCAGGACATGCCTGTATAATGCTTCCATACTAAATGTAAATAAAAGTGAGTCATAGGAAACTGTTCTTTTGTTATATTAAAGACATACAAATCCAAGTACAGGTATATGAAACGTATGTTGCTGTCAAGTAAAAGTCACCAGAATCAAGAAAGGTTAAAGTGTGTGTGTGTTTCTCAAACACACACACGTAATATTCGTACCATATTCATGTGTTCAAAGCAACAGAATCTCCACACTCCTAGAAAATCATGCCAGATCAGGTCTCAGTTTAGTTGAGACTTTGCAGCAATCACTAGACATTAACCATTAAATTCTGTTGCATCTGGCAGATTGACAAATGTACTTACAACACTCACAAACCGTGAATGCCTTTGGACTGTTAAAAACAGCCCTTTCATAAGAGCAACCTGCCAGAGGAGAACCTCTGGTGTCATGATGCCTCAGAAACCAACCGCCATAGGACTGAAGTGTGGCCTGTGGATCAGAAGTGCATAAAAGGGGACCAGCACTGTGTGGTAAATGTGATTACTGAGTTAGAAGTTGTGAGAGAAATTATGCTTGCAGTCCGAGAACAAGAGAATTATGTCAATGCTTCCCTTTCAAACGGGAAAAGACAATGGGGGAGTTATCATGGCGGAAAGCAACAGATAGCTCTGCATGAATCTGCAAAATCCCTTTTCAAAATCAGCGAAGTTAGTGGCTGTCACCACAAGCTGGGGAAGCCAATTCCTTAAGGGCACAATACTAACCCAACTTTCCAGCATTGACACAGCTGTGCCACAATAATCAATCAATCAATCAATCAATCAATCAATCAAACAAACAAACAAACAAACAAACAAACAAACAGTATTTATATACCGCTTTTCAACACAAAGTTCACAAAGCAGTTTACAGGCTAATAATAATAATAATAATAATAATAATAATAATAATAATAATAATA
>JAJKFI010000004.1:10886659-10907142 GCA_029204185.1 Lerista edwardsae
TAATAATAATAATAATAATAATAATAATAATAATAATAATAATAATAATAATAATAATAATAATAATAATAATGTTAAATGGCTCCCTGTCCCAAAATGGCTCCCTGTCCCAGCAATAGCCACTAGAAAAGACACTGCACAGAGGGTCTACACAGAGGGTTTACTCTCCCCCTGCTAAATAAGAGAGGAACACCACTTGAAGAAGTGCCTCTTGCCCAGTAAGAGGTTAATGACCATCAGAAATAGTGTTTGCAGATACACATGTGAGATTCTTGCAGTCATGCAAGATATAGGAAGCCTCCCGGAGGTTTTGTTGTAGGCAAAGCAAACAAGGAGAGTACAGGGTTTAAATTACCTACAGATCCTAGTGGACGCTTGATTAAATGTATCACTTTGGAATGTGGTCGGCAGTCCTGAATTTCTCGCCAAGAATGTTATTAACAAGAATGCAACATAACGCAAGAATTCAACATAATGCATTTGTCCTCCTCACTTCTTCCTGGGAAAACCAGCTGTAGGTCCCAAGCGATAACAGGCACTCCTCAAGGCAAGGGAAGTTTGTTTCCTTACCCCAGAGCTGCATTGCCCTTACCCCGGTGCTGGAAAATTGGTTAGGATTGAGTCATATATACAGCACTTGATCACATCTGAATGAGAACAGAAAGATCAACCCTGAAAACACCACTTGCCACAGGAGGACCAAGGTGTAACATCAACATGGAGATGATTACCTGACACCATCATACATCCATTTCTGGATTTCATGCAAAAGCACCATAGTAGCAATCAAGAGCTGGGAATCAACAATCAATGCCTCTCCTGCCCAAAGATTATTTGTAACCATTCCCAAAGGAACCCCTCCTTTAATGGAAACTTTGTCATAAGCAGCAGGGATACCAGCATGTTACCATTCTCAGAGATCCACATCTTGGTAAATCCATCTGCCCAAACCAACCCATCATCGTCTTTCATTAGAAACCAAAAGAAATGAAACACATGGACCCACAATGGGGTGCCAGCAATAAATGTCATTATACACATCACAAGTTACTTTTGCAGTAACAAGCCAAACTATTTCAAATGTGACATTCCTACATATGGATTTCTGATGCAGGTCTCTGTAGGAAGAACACTGATTCCACTACCACTGTATGTGTTAAAATTCTTGTTTCTCCCGGCATGGCAAATCTCATGTGTTTTATGCAGGATAATTCACAAAACCCATATTTGGGAGGGGGGAGGTTAAAGTAAGAAATGACACAAGGGGGGCAAGAAAAATGAAGGTTACCAGCCTAGACAGTTTCACATTATGCAGTAAAGTGAAGAATGCTGCCTTTGAGAGAAACTTTTCATTTGAATGTAGTAATTAGACACTGAATTAATTGAAATGTTTTATCAACATATTTAATATTTCACAGCCCCTTTTTAGAGCACTTTGAGTATTCGGGGAACAAAGAGAAGGGATTTTGAAGCATTAACACTCACTTGCTTCATTCGTCCTTTCCTGACAACTTTTGAAAACACTGGTTACCATTTTGTCAAGCATAACATCCCCTTGTACAGTTAAAACCCTGCCTGAACAACTGGACTATGCTTGACTCCATAAAGGAACCACATGATAGCATTGAAAGGGAAGAAAATGCATTTTGCAGACAGACAAATCCTGAGGTTAGACTGTGTTCAGCAACCACAAAAAAGCACAACATGATGCCATTAATGGATGGTCATGTCTTAACTGATTCCACGACACACTCAACAGGATCAGATATAGATATTTTTCATTTCTCCTTATGGGCAAACAGAGTCCTAGAATTAGGGAAGCAACTCTCTCCATGTTCAACATTTGCGCCTGTAAACAAGCACTAAACATGGAGAGAGCTGCATAACATGACTAAGGAGCATGTTAGGAAGCCTAACCCAGTGTAATCCTAACTGTGAGTTGGGACCCACTTGGTGGGTCGTGGCCTGATGTCAGGTAGGTCACGGAAAGCTGGGAGCAGCCATTTTGGAAACTGCAGACCTTACTATTATTATATGCCTTTTGTGAGTGTTGACATTTTGAATATTCAAGTGAGGGTTGTTGTTGTTTTAATTTTGTTTTAAGTTCACCACTTTTACATCATATTTTGACCTAATCCTGCTTTCTGTCAGGGATGTCTCATTGTTTTACAATTGCTGCAGTCCAAGAATGTCAATTTGCATTTCAGGAGTGTCATTTTATTATGTAACAATGACAGCACTTCCTGCTTGATGATGTCACTCCTGGCTATGACATAAAAGGTTTCCCCACGACCGAATGGTCTAGTCGTGACCGACTGTAGGGGGCGGTGCTCATCTCTGTTTCTAAGCCTGTAGAGCCAGCGTTTGTCCAAAGACAAGCTTCCGTGGTCACGTGGCCGGCATGACTATACGGCGTAGCGCACGGAACCCCGTTACCTTCCCACCGAAGTGGTCCCTATTTATCTACTCACATTTGCTTTCAAACTGCTTTCAAACTGCTAGGTTGGCAGGAGCTGGGACAAGCAATGGGGGCTCACTCGGTTGCATGGTCTTAAACTCCCAACCTTCCCGTCAGAAAGCTTAGCAGAACAGGGGTTTAACTCGCAGTGCCACCACGTCCCTGGCTATGACATAACTTCCAGGTTAATGACATCACTTTCAGTGGGTCCCAACACAAGTGCCGTTCTAAAAAGTGGGTTCCGGTCTAAAAAGTTGGAATAGCATTGGCATAGCCAGTGTTTTTCATTTCCCACTTTCCTTGCTCACTGAGTAAGGAGATAACAACTCCTGGACAGGGCTCTGAGGTTTATTTCATCCCATAGTGGTATTACATGTAACGTGAAATAGAACATAACAAGGATGTATTTGCAAAACCACAATATATTGATTCTCATCGTATTATCTAATGAATGTCTTGGTTACACATTCATTACACAGAGATCTTCTGACTCTCATTACAAGAGTTAATGGCAGTTTTAATTGAAATAAAGCTTTCTCTGCACTAAAGTATTTTAAAATTAAATTGCAAGGAGAAGAGGAGGAATTGACCTCAGAAAAGTAAACTTGCAGATGAAATACTAATGACAAATAAATGCTACCCTAAACACCATTAAAGACCAAATTTAATCTCATTTTAAAACAATATTAACATTACAGTTGATTTGGCATGAACATTAATTTTGTTCTTATTAATTAGTAGAGAAAACCAATAAGGGAATTGCTCAAAGGCCATGAATTCAAATGACATTTAGGTAAGAAGATATTAACTGGAATATTTGGGCTGTACATGGTAGATTAATCAGCTAGAAACTTGGCTTAGAATTGGGCTCTGGGACATGGTCAATGTTTCATTGCAGTTTATTCCTTTTAATTCAAGACATGCAGGAGACATGAATGTGAGAGTATGTGTACTTGGTGCTAGGTGTTTGCCTGGATAGCAAAGGATGGGACCAATAATGCGGCCATTCACAAGACTGATGGCCACAGATCTACAAGCCAGAAAGGCCACACTTTCGATTTAACCATGTAATCACCCCTTGCTTAACTTATCAATGGATTTCAACACTCCAAATTGGTATGATTTGTTTACTCCTTACAGCCAAATGGAGTTTTCATGCCTCTAAAATTCAGATGAAGCCTTCCAAGACTAAATCCTGCTGAACAGCATGTGCTTGCGATCATAGCCACATCCTTAAGAGCACAATCCTAACCTGGAGTTAGACCAGCACAGTTAGGCCAGCAAAAGTTTGGCTGGCACAAGGGACACCGTAAAGTACATTCGGACCACTCTCGGAGTTAGGGAGGATAGCACACATCTGTGTGCTGGCCTCTCTGACTCAGAGAGTGGTCCAAACATACTTTACGGTGTCCTTTGTGCCAGCCAAACTTTTGCTGGCCTAACTGTGCTGTTCTAACTCCAGGTTAGGATTGCACTCTAAGACTACCGAGTATGGGAAAACCAACTTTTGTAAACCAAGCAAATGTTTCACACCTCCAATGGCTCTCACCAATCCCACAATTAAGCTCAAGCTAGGCACAAGCCAATGACCTTTCAACTAGCCACCATGCTCTCAACTGGGTGGAAAAATAAAGGCAATGGTCCTCAGCTAGCAGTAGAGTGACCTAGCACCTGACTGATCTAGAACTCTGTAAGATTCTATGGGGTAAAAGACAACTATTGTTCATTCTCCGCTGTACCATAAGAATATAAGAACCCTGATAAATCACACCAAGGGCCTATCTAATCCAGCTTCCTTTATCTCTCAGTCACACACCAAATGCCTCTGGAGCACATATGTCAACAAGATATCTGTATCCTGTTGCCACTACCTTGCATCATACTCTGTCCTGCTGAGCACTGATGCTGCCTCTATCATCCCCAGCCTAGCTGCCATCGAAGGGCCATTGTACTGGCTGGCACTCATGCTTGGAAACACCTTGAAACTCTCCCTTCTCCACATCCCTTCCTTCCTCCCAAGAAAGACAGTTCACATTTCTCTCCTCAGTCGCCGAGGCTGAGTAAGGGAAAAGAAATGAAGTTCTAAACATGTACCCACAATAGCAACTGACCCTGTCTTATGAATGCCAACTACGCAGGTATAAAACAGGGACGCCAACACTAAACACTGTGTAATTAACTGCAAATAGATTAGAAGTTTTAAAAGTGCTCATTGACAACAAAAACAAGAAACTGCAAGCAGGCAAAAAAGTCATAGTGCATACCATTTGCAAGCTTCATTGACATCCCTAACTAAGCAAGTTACACTGCACAAAGTGAGGCTTACTTCCAAGTAAAGTTGCATGGGTTCAAACCAGATGAGTTTTAACTTTAGAGCAAGGACATCAAGAATGAGAAACAGCAACTTGCACAAAGTCACGCAGCAATGATCATTCCATACGCTATGGGAAAGAGGGCCTCCAATTGTCTATCAGAAGTCTCTGCCTTGGCTTTGTTACATACAAACCAATTAAAATGGTGTATACAAAAATGACTCATCTGGGAAAAGGTTAGAAGGTTCCCTTTGTCAGCTATTTCTCCGAGTGTTTGAAGGATGCCAAGCAAGATTAGCATGTCCACTGAATGTTTTGAAATGAGAGCGCAATCCTAATCTGGAGTTAGGCTGGCACAGTTAGGCCAGCAAAGTTTGGCCGGCACAAGGGACACTGTGAAGTATGTTTGGACCACTCTCAGAGTCAGAGAGGCCAGCAGACAGACATGTGTCATCCTCCCTCACTACGAGAGTGGTCCAAACGTGCTTTACGGTGGCCCTTGTGCCAGCCAAAGTTTGCTGGCCTAACTGTGCCAGCCTAACTTCAGGTTAGAATAGCGTTATGATTATCTTCATTCCACTGGTGAAGGGAGGAAGGAATCTAGATGTCTGGAAATCACTACAATAGGATATGGCAATAGAGGTCAGTATAATTTAGCTTTGCTGTGGCCGAGATAAACGTCCACAACAGTTAAACTGGTCATCACAGCATGCAACTAATTGCCATGAACACCTTTCAACTTCACACAAAAAATGCTTGTGGTCATTACAGTAAAACAATTTTATAATCAACAATATTGGGGTCTTTAAACTGTAACTTATTTAAAATAGAAAATGCTCAACAAGGAGCAAAATGCTTCTGTGACTTTCCAGTTCCATGAGCTCTGAGGGTATGCACTTAAAAGTGTCTAATATTCCATAGCACACTGTGTAAGTATTGCCATAATTTCTCTAATCACTACCAACAGCTTTCGAGCACGATTCTCACTCAGTGGACAAACTTTCTCATGAAGGAAGCAAAGGCTTGATGCCACAACTGACACATGGATCCGTCCATTTTTTTTACATAAAATGTAACATAAAAAAGAAGCAGCATATGTTCTTAGAATTTAATATACACCTTGCTTGCAAAACTCTCACAACTGCAAGTCAGTCAAGACCAATTAACTGCATTTCTGCAGCTCCAGGTGGTTTTTACCATCCTTTCATCTTGCTAAATATTGTTCTGCTTTCCCATATGTCATCAGTAATGCACAGAACCCAACTCGTCAGCTAAATATTACACTTTTTAACTCTCCCAACCCCAGACTGCCTAGCAAGGGATTAGAAACTGATAAAAAGCAATAAAAACTACAAGCAAACACATCGGAAACAGCAGACCCGGGTAAGGGTCAGTGGCCAATGTAACGTTTCGATGGGTGGGTAGAGATTTCATCTACAGTACCCTGTAGATTCTCACTCCATACACCAGATGATGTATTCCCCCCACTGAACCAGTATACTTGAAACAATCTGGTACCATTTCTTATGAAAGCAGAAAGGCACTAAGTATTTTAGCCATAAACTCACCAAGAGTTTTTGGTCAGCTGTCTCTCATCCTCAGTAAAATGTATGGGTATAATACTGAATAACCCAACAGAGTAGAGGTCAGATCAGTGTGTTCCTATGTAAAGGTAAAAGTAAAGGTTTCCCCATGACCAAATGGACTAGTCATGACCAACTGTAGGGGGCGGTGCTCATCTCCGTTTCAAAGCCTGTAGAGCCGGCGTTGGTCCGAGGACAAGCTTCTGTGGTCAAGTGGCCGGCATGACTATACGGCGTAGCGCACAGAACGCCGTTACCTTCCCATCGAAGTGGTCCCTATTTATCTATTTGCATTTTTAGGTGTTTTCGAACTGCTAGGTTGGCAAGAGCTGGGACAAGCAACAAGAGCTCACTCCATCGCGCAGTCTTGAACTCCCAACCTTCCGGTCAGAAAGCCCAGCAGCAGCGGTTTAACCCACTGTGCCACCAAGTCATGTGCTCCTATGGGGGGGGGGGCAAAATGCTAAGTGCTGCAGAAGCCTACGAGCAAAGTTTCCGAGCTGCTTCTCTGAGCTGCGAATGGCTCTGAAAACGAAGGGGAGAGACCGCATTACACAGGAACTCAGGCTCCTTTGCATTTCTCCCCCTATAGGAACGCCATTGCTTCAGATTAATGAGTGTATGCAAAACGCTCTGAACGCTCTACAATGTGATGGAATTGCTATTGCTACTATTTATCATGTGTCACACTAACCGAGATGCAAAGCCAGTATTTGCTAAGCCTTTACCGCTAGCATGAAGGCTCACTCTCGGAATACATGAGCCAAGGATGATATATTATAAGGGAGATACAAATTATAGGGAAAGTAACTCTTCTGTGTTTCAAAAGCAGAGAGCTGACATGGGATTACTATCAGGAAGGAGGACTGTGATTGGCAGAAGGACTCACTGTAGTAGGTGCTCATCTCTACTGTGTACGATGGCCTGCTACAGTGTCAGCAACAACAGTCCACCCCTGGCACCCAAAGTAGGCAAGCAAACGGCCATTTAGAGAACCAGCCATGCTTACCAGTTTTCTCCCTAAATAGTAGTACGGATTGGGCCCAGCACTGCCATCCAGAGGAAGCGGGCAGGGAAGCTGTTCCTCTGGCAAGTGGGTAAGGCAGCTATGGTGACATAGAAGCCACTGCTATTCCACCTTGCCGGCTTCCTCTGGGTTGTGAAGAGGATCGGGTCCTGCTCATAGCAATCATCTTTGTATTTTTGATACCTACTCAGGTGAGGCAAGGCAGAGCTGCAATTAGCCGTCTCTTCCCCTTTACCCTCCTGGATGGCATGTGAGAACTGGACCATTACATGGGGGGTGGGAGGTGGAGCCAGGTGGAGAATGGGGCTTCCATCAAGGGACGGCGGGATGTCAGGAGCCACCAAAATCTGGAGCAGGTCCAGAATGTCATTTTTAAGGATCCACTGTTACATGCACCTTAGAGAGCCTGCTCAGTAGGAGGACAAAAGATATACTCAGTAGACTGTGTTGGCGAGTGAGGAGCGGGGAGGCAGTCCTGCTCCTATCATCTCGCTGTGGCTCAGGTGCCTTCATCAATGCAAGGATTCCAGAATGGATTTTGAACAAAGGTTCCTTCCCGCTTACAGTGAATCTTGTGCTCACTGCCAAATGTGCAAGGGCGCCTCCCCTGCCTAGATGCTCGAACTACACATACTAGAAAGTAAGACCCCTTGAACTCCGCAGGGCTGATTTCTTCCTCCACGTGCGGGGCACCAGGCTGCACAGTTGCAGGGCTGTGGCTGCTTACTCAAGAGTAGTCACCAGGTTGCTCATTAGGGCTTGCATCTGGGGAAAGAGGAGTGCTGAGCTCTCCACCTAGGGCGGCATTACACGTGTCTTTTTTTGTTTACATTTTGCGTTGTAGTCACTAAAACACGTTCTGGGAACCTCAACAATACTAATCCGGAGCGCTTTCCCGAGAGGACCAAAAAGACGTTACGATGAACCTGAAATGTTGGTTTCAAACATCGACCAACTTCCGCAGCATGGAAGAGGAGCAAGCGAGTACAAAGAATCTTTGTATGGTTTACAACACAACGCTATGCATGTCTCTTCAGAAGTAAGCTCCACTGTGTTTGATGGAGCTTACTCTCAGGGAGTAAGACATCCCATGCAGGGACGTGGTGGCACAGTGGGTTAAACCGCTGCTGCTGGGCTTTCTGACCGGAAGGTTGGGAGTTCAAGACTGTGCAACTGAGTGAGCTCCCTTTGCTTGTCCAAGCTCCTGCCAACCTAGCAGTTCGAAAGCACCTAAAAAGGCAAGTAGATAAATAGGGACCACTTCAGTGGGAAGGTAACGGCATTCCGTGCGCTACGCCGTATAGTCATGCTGGCCACATGACCACGGAAGCTTGTCCTCAGACAAACGCCGGCTCTACAGGCTTAGAAACGGAGATGAGAACCGCCCCCTACAGTCAGTCACAACTAGACCATTCGGTTGTGGGGAAACCTTTACCTTTTACTCTCAGGGAAGTATGCAGAAGAGTGCAGCCTTAGACGTTTGCATAGCACTGTTGAAAAGCATGTCTGGAAGATCCTATACTTGGGAAATCAGGCCTGGCCCAAAAACATGCTTGCCACTTGCATTGCACAAACTTTATCCCCCCCCCCTATGCTGATCATTGCCTTATGCTGCAACCAGGACCCACATCTCTCTTCCAACTCCTCTGCCACCCTCTAACTTCCTTGTGGCTGCTGCTACCACCACTTCTTCCCCCATGTTCACCCCTCCTCACTTCCCCAGCCACCACTACTTTGCTGTTTCCCTTCTCCCTGCGGGCAGGTCCAGACCGTCATTTTAAGGCTCCACTATGGCACGCACAACAGAGAGGCCGTACTGCTGAAGTCAATGGGAGAGGCTCCCAGGTCAACCCAGAGGCGGGCAACGTCATCCCTGTATTGGCACCAAAGCTTTCTCGGGCACAAGGTCACTATATTTGACCGCAAAGGGGCGTGTTGAGCCTGGGCAAAGTACTTTGGTGTTCCTCCCGAGCAGCCACGCGCATCTTTGAAGGAGAAAGAGGATCGACGTATATCCCAGCAGTGCAGGAATTAGGGCCTGGATACGGCCCCCCAAATGCAACCTAAAACTCGCCGTGGGAAAGGCGAGGTCAGACCGGGAGGTGGCTCCACTAGTCGGGGATTACACAGCCCTGAAGCAGCGCGCGGCACGCGAAAGGACAGCGCTGCGCTCTTCCTAAGGCAGAGAGAAGCGACCTCGGATGCGCTGCCCGTTCGTTCCTGCAGGGGCGAGCCGGGCCAGCGAGCGCACTCACCGGGCTGCGCCTCCGGAGCAGGGAGGCTCGGAGCAAAGCCAAGTCCCGCAGCGCCGTGCCAGCCTGACTTGCCATGGGAGACGCCATCTTAGCCACACGTGTGCAGCGGGGAGGAGCCGTAGCCCTGCCGGCGCGAGGCCAGCCCCGGGGCCGGCTCCAGCTCAGGCACCGCCCAGCCTGCGCGAAGAAGGCGGCGTCTGCTTGGGAGAGGCTGCCTGGGAAGCGGCGAGCCCGGATTGGAGGTCTCTGGCTCAGCGGAAGGAGAACTACTACACGCAGTCTTGGAGGGCGAAGAGCGCGGGGCAGCCCAGAAAGGGAGCCCCGTGGAACTCCGTGGGGCTGGCTCCGCGCTCCGCGTGCCTGGGGCCGAGCGGCCCCGTTGCGTGGCTGCTCCTGCTGCTGCCTCAAGAGGAATCACCACGTGGCAAGCCTAGCCACACGTACCTGGGAGTAAGCCCCACTGACTATAATGGGACTTACTTTCTGAGAAGACGTGCATAGGATTGGGCCCTGCGTCTGGGGAAGGGGGCGGGGCTTAGCGCTCCACCTGTCCCTAAGCAGCGTGCAGCACTCCAGAGGACAGCGCTGCGCTCCTCCTCCTAAGGCCGGGAGAAGCGAGGCAGGATGCGCTGCCCGCGTCCTTCCGCTTGTTCCTGCACGAGCGAGCCAGGGCGCGGAGAGGTCCCCGGGCCAGCGAGTGCACTCGCCCCAAAATATACACAGCGCACTGGATTGGAGAGCGAGGAGCTGGTGGCAGCCCAGTCGCGCTCGTATTCTCGCGCGGCGGCTCACGTGCCTTCACCTACGCACCGATTCCGGAACAGAGTTTGAATGAAGACTCCTTCCCGCTTGCGGAGGAACCGGCCCTCACTGTCAACCATGCGTGCGTCCGCGCGCTCCTGCCTGCCTCGGTGCACCAATCTACATATACAGGGGTGCCCCGTATCCACAGATTTGGTATCCACAGTTTCGTTATCACAGGGATGTCTATGAAAAAGATAGGGGGACAGTAAACAAATCTATTAACGTTAAACAAAACCATTGATGTTCACCTATCTTTAAAAAGGCATCCCCAGTTTCCACAGCTTCAGGTATCCACGGTGGGGTCGGGAACAGAACGCCAGCGGATACCGGGGCATGCCTTTACTACGAAGCGAACTCTGTGGGGCTGACTTTGCACTCCGTGTGCCTGGGACTGTGGCTGCTTACCCAAGAGCGATCACCATGTTGCTCAACATAGCTTGTATTGAATCTGGGGAAAGACGGCTGCTCGGCTCTCCACCTATGGCAGGGTGGCACAGGTCGTTTTTTGTTCGTTTTTTGCGTTTTAGTCACTAAAACATGTTCTGGGAACCTCAGTTCTGATCTGGAACGCTCTCCCGAGAGGACCGAAAACATTATGATGAATCTGAAGAGAAGTGTTTGTTTTTAAAGTCAGCTTGAGGCGCGAGTGACATTTCCCTGGCTTAGACAGATTTGCAGAGCGCTGTTGACGTGCACTATGTGATCTCATGGCACTGATACTTTATCAGTGACAGTCAGAATTGGAAGTAATGAGCCAGTCCAACATCATAACCATCAAAAAATGTGGGTGTATATTATATGGCACCCACAGCTCAAGGCATTAGGCCAGGAGTCTCCAAACTTTTTAGCTGGAGGGCCGCATCAAATATCATTGATATGGCCACATCAAATATGTGTTGAGGGTGGAAAAATAAATAAAATCTAAATTTTAAATAAATGCGTTGGAAGATCCTATACATGTGAAATCAGACCTTGCCCCAGTGGCGTAGCTAAGCCATCTGCTACCTGGTGAGCACAAGTTTTTATAGCTCCCTCCTAGGCTGGCCTGCCCCGCCCTTCCCGGCAGCGCACACAACAAGCAGTCCCAGTCACCGGCTGGCCATGTATCCTGCCAGCCAGGCCACCCCTTCCTTGCTCCTGGAGGGCAGGAGCATCCACATGACTGTGCGCCCCAGCACAGGAGGACGGGCGGCAGAGTTGATTGGCTGAGCTGATTGGCCGCAGCTGCCCGCCTGCCTGCCTTTCTTCCCTCCATCCCCCACGCAAGGAAGAGGCAGAGCCACCCACCTCTGGGGCCAAGGGCCAGGCAGAGCAGCACCAGCAGCCAGCGCCACATGCCCATCACCTGCCCACAGCAGCAACAGACACAGCCGCTCTCACTGGGGCCTGGCTGCATTTATAGGCGGGCAGGCTGGCAGCAGCATGCAATAAGCAGTCCCGGTAGCACCGCTTACATTTTGCAAAGCGACTGGGACCGCTTGTTGTATGCTGCCAGCTGCTGGGCATCCGTCCTGTCTCCATTGCCACGGCTGTGCGTTTACGTTCCTCTTTAGGCCTGCCTGCGTGGCAACTGTGTGGGACCAGGCTGTAGCCCCACCCCCACCCCAGCAGCCAGCAGTGCTACTGGCTGCACTTAGGGCCCGATCATAATTGGACCAGTGCCTGCTGGCGCTTGTGTTGCAAAAGTGCCGTAAGTCACTTCTACCTCCAGCAGTAAGAGCTTACCACCAGCGCCGGTCCAGCCTGTGCCTTAGTAAGTCTTCTTAGTAAGGCTTCTAGGGCCAATAGTCTGCATCATTTGTGTGCATTAATTACCTCTCATACCTTTTGACTTTACCTTCTGTTGATAGCCACCATGGCTGCAGTGTGACGACACGGAGCATTTTTACACCCTTTCCAAACATACCGATGGATGAGGTAGGGATTCCATTCTGGGTTCACACTTGTGAGCACAACACCTGGGGAAGAGCAGTGATTCCTGATCAGCTTAATAGTTAAAAGTTTAAATGTTTAAAAGTTTATGTTGGTGTTCAAAGTGCTTTAGTGCTGAGTTACATTCCTGTAGCTTCCTCCTCTATTGGTGAACAGAGGCTGAAGACTTCTTCAGGTGTTGACTTTCTGAATGTATAACTGTTCTTGCAATTTCTCATTTTACTGGCGTGCCACTGGCATTTTACTTTTTGACACTGCTCTTTCAAGGCTTTTCAATTAGAACCAGATCCCATACATTCAACATGTTGTCCATTCTTTCTACTTGCTTCCATTTCTTCATTCATTTATATTTTGTATATACAGTATCATGTGTTATTTAGCTTTATTTGCAAGTGATATTTATGCAAGTGATTTGCACACATTTGCAAGCGATATTTATGTTTTTTGGCAACCATTTTGCGTTTGCAAGCTAAGAAAAAAAAAAAAAAGACTGTGGGCGCAGTCCTACCCTGCAGTTAAGCCGGCACAGTTAGGCCAGCAAGTTTTGTCTGGCACAAGGGCCACTGTAAAGCATGTTTGGACCACTCTCGGAGTCAGAGAGGCCAGCACACAGACGTGCGCCATCCTCCCTGACTCCAAGAGTGGTCCAAGTGCACTTTATGGTGGCCTTTGTGCCCATCTAACTGTGCCAGCCTAACTCCAGGTTAGGATTGCGCCCTGTGTTACGCTGGTCAATGATTTCCAGATTTAAACAGTGCTCTAGTCCCTATCCTGTCAAAGAAGCAGGGATGCCTGTATTTCATTCTGGACAGTATGTTAATTCTGAAATAGCATACTCATTTCCATATTCTTTGGACAGATTAGTGTTCTGAATTCCAATTTATTCAAGATGAATGTCATTCCCAGTGTTCCCAGCAGTTCAAAAAAAAATACTTGTTTATCAATAACCTTTCATTTAAGCACAAAAACTATATGACAAACACAAACTCATTATAACCAGCAGGGCTGCATGGAACTTTCAAAGGAAATAAATAAATAAGTTCCCTGAATGTTCTCTGAGTTCCTGCTGATACACATCAAGAATAAAACAGCCATTACAGCAGTGAAGCAAGGAGCATTTATGGGTTTGTGTAAGTGTGTGTTTGGATAATAGTACTTATTCTAATTTAGAATGAGGTAGGCAGAGCAAATCCGGTTTCACATGAACCGCGGCGTTATCGGTCCCATTGGTTTAAATGAGAAGTCGTCAAGCAAAAACATGCAAGATGTCAGATTTCCTTACTGGTAACATGACTGATTTCTTCTGAGGCTAAGGGTGCAATCCTAAGCTTAGCCAGCACATAAAAACAGTTCTAACATAAGAGTTAGGCCGACACATAAGAACATAAGAAGAGGATCAGGTCAAAGGCCCATCTAGTCCAGCTTCCTGTATCTCACAGTGGTCCACCAGGTGCCTCAGAGAGCCCAATAGACAACAAGATGCTTGCATCCTGTTGCCACTCGCCTGCACCTGGCATTCTGAAGAGGCCTACTATTAACGTAAGGAGGTTGCACAAACCATCATGGCCTATAGTCCACAACGGGCTTTTCCTCCTTTTAAAGACATCTAGGCCAGATGTCTGTGGCAATGAGTTCCATAGCTTAATTACCTACTGGGTAAAGAAGTATTTCCTTTTATCTGTTTTAACTCCCCCAACACTCAGTGGATGTATTGTATATTGTGAGAGAGGGAAAGGAACATCCCTCTATTGACCACCTCCTGTGGCAATGAGTTCCATAGCTTAATTACCTACTGGGTAAAGAAGTATTTCCTTTTATCTGTTTTAACTCTCCCAACACTCAGTGGATGTATTGTATATTGTGAGAGAGGGAAAGGAACATTAAATTCCTGAACATGAAATTAAATCCGGATAAGACAGAGGTGCTTTTGGTTCGGAAATCCACGGCTCGGGTATTGGACTATCGTCCTGCTCTGAATGGGGTCGCACTTCCTCTGAAGGAGCAGGTTCGCAGCTTGGGGGTTCTCCTGGATTCACAGCTACACCTGGAGTCCCAGGTGGCGGCTGTGGCCAGGGGAGCCTTTGCTCAGCTTCGGCTGATCCGCCAGCTGCGGCCGTACCTGAGCTGTGCGGACCTGGCCACAGTGACCCATGCCCTAGTGACATCTAGATTAGATTATTGCAATGCGCTCTACGTGGGGCTGCCTTTGAAGACGGTCCGGAAATTACAACTAGTACAGAACGCGGCGGCTCGGGTGGTTGCTGGAGCACGTCAGTTTGACTCTGTCGAGCCGCTGCTTCGGCGACTACACTGGCTGCCGGTTCTGTTCCGGGCCCAATTCAAAGTGCTAGTTTTGACTTTTAAAGCCCTTTACGGCTCGGGTCCGGGGTATTTGAGGGACCGCCTTCTTCCATATAATCCAACCCGTACTCTTAGATCATCTGGGGGGGGCCCTCCTGACTGTGCCGCCACCAGGAGAAGTGAGAGGGGCGGCGGCCAGGAAGAGGGCCTTTTCGGTGGTGGCCCCCCAACTCTGGAACACCCTCCCCTTAGAATTGAGAACTGCTCCCTCTTTGTTTATATTTCGGCGGGGGCTGAAGACCTTTTTATTCCAAAAAGCTTTTAACTGTTGACAGGCTGGCTGGTTATTATAATCCACGGGGCTTGTTGTTTTTATATTGTTTTTAAATTTGTTTTTTAATTGTGTTCTTAATTTTTGATTGTATTGTTTAATTCTGTTTTAATTGTTTTTAATTGTGAATTGTTATATTGTTTTTATATATATATTGTAATGCCGCCTTGGGTGCCTTCGGGCACAATAAGGCGGGATAAAAATCTAATAATAAATAAATAAATGAATAAATAAATAAATAATTCCTCTATCGACTCTATCCCTCCCGTGCATGATTTTGTATGTCTCAATTATGCCCCCGCTCAGGTGCCTTTTTTCCAGACTGAAGAGCCCTTAATGTTGCAGTCTTTCTACATAAGATAAGTGCCCCAGCCCCGTAATCATTTTTGTCGCTCTCTTCTGCACCTTTTCCAGCTCTACTATGTCCTTTTTGAGATGCGGCGACCAGAACTGCACACAATATTCCAGGTGCGGCCTTACCATCGATTTGTACAATGGCATGATAATATTGGCTGTTTTATTCTCAACCCCTTTTTTAATTACCCCAAGCATGGAATTGGCCTTCTTAATTGCTGCCGCGCACTGGGTCGACACCTTCATCAAGTTGTCTACCAGCACCCCAAGATCTCTCTCCTGAGCTGTCACACCCTAAGTCTTTGTAGCACTTTGTAGCATAGGCACATTTGACAATTTGAAGGGGGGAGGGTAAAAGACATGAGATTTGTAGTACTCATGCCTTGAAGTATAGAATTCTTCCCTCCCATCCTTACTTCTGTGGGGTGCAAAATCCTAGCATCTTCTCCCTTCTGGGGTGGTAAGATGGAAGTTCTAGCTGGATGATTGTGTGTGGAGTTCTCCTGGGGCAGAGCCCTTCCCATGGTTGTTTGCGCAGCATCAGGATATCTGTGCAAAATGCTCCTTCTCCACAGATTCCTTGCATGCTTCCTTTTGTGTGCACTACATAAGCATGATGTGAGGCCAGAACACACCACACACCACATATGTATGTGTGTATGCCACACACCACGCAGGCGCGCGGACACACACACACACATACACACTCCCAAGTACATACCCTCATCTGAGTTATAGTCTCCATGGCAGAGCTTAAAGTGCTGGGTTGAGATGGGGTAAACCATGGAGTTTAGTCTGTATCCTATGGTTCAACATAGATAGGGTGGAGGGGGCATGGGGCTTTTGCAGTCTTTGGGTCCTTTCCATGGATTTCTGTGGGTGTGGTAAGATTGCCAAGTTACTGGGGTTGCCAGAGGCCTTTGGAGCTGCTACTTCACATGCTGCCCCACTGCCTGTTTGTGGCAGCGTCCCAGATTCATGTGACAGCAACCTGGCTTTCGCGCCACCAGGAAAAGCCCTGTACTGCTGGAACTCGATTTCCCGCGAAACAGGGCAACTATAGGATTGGTCCCTAAGTACTGTAGTAAACATTAAGGGTAAAGGTTTCCCCATGACCAAATGGTCTAGTTGTGACCGACTGTAGGGGGCGGTGCTCTAAGCCTGTAGAGCCAGCATTTGTCCGAGAACAAACTTCCATGGTCATGTGGCCAGCATGAGTATACGCCGTAGCTCACGGAACGCCGTTACCTTCCCACCAAAGTGGTACCTATTTATCTACTTGCATTTTTAGATGCTTTCGAACTGCTAGGTTGGCAGGAGCTGGGACAAGCGATGGGAGCTCACTCTGTTGCGCAGTCTCGAACTCCCAACCTTCTGGTCAGAAAGCTCAGCAGCAGCGGTTTAACCCACTGCGCCACCATGTCCCCTATGTAATGGAGTAAACATTACTTAACTGGTAAACCAAAGGAAAGCTAAAATCTTGTTATTTGCCTACCAGAAAGTATCACTTTGTTCTAAGAAAAGGAACTATCTTAACATGTTCTTTAAATTTTCCTTTGAGTCTACCAAGTTTGGCTTTCCGACCGGAAGGTTGGGAGTTCAAGACTGCGTGACGGAGTGAGCTCCTGTTGCTTGTCCCAGCTTCTGCCAACCTAGCAGTTCGAAAGCACCTAAATGCAAGTAGATAAATAGGGACCACTTCGGTGGGAAGGTAACGGCGTTCAGTGCGCTATGGTGTATAGTCATGCTGGCCACATGACCATGGAAGCTTGTCCAAGGACCGACGCCGGCTCTACAGGCTTAGAAACGGAGATGAGCACCGCCCCCTACAGTCGGTCACGACTAGACCATTCGGTCGTGGGGAAACCTTTACCTTTATATATATACAGTAGTGAAGTTCAGGGGGTTTGCCCAGATTCTATAGAACCGGTTGTTAAATGGCCGGGCCCCACCCACTCGCTTACCTCGGCTGGCTTCAGGGTTTTTTTTGGCTCCGGCTATGACATCATAGAACCGGTTGTTAATTCATTTGAATTGCACCATTGGAGAGAGAGAGAGAGAGAGAGGTTGCTTCTTTGGTGTTGGACAATGGGCTGGACAAGGGGTTCCAGTGTATGCCTTTCGGCACTAGTGACCTTTGATCACTCTCTAAGGAGTCCTGCAGTGAAATCCTCTCTTCACAAAAGTCAATAGCTAAAACTTCCACCCACCTCAAGAGATCCCAGATTTCATCCAGAGCGAACACTTAATAACACTCAAGAGGAAATAACAAGCTGGGAAGAAACAAGAGCGAAAGAACTGCTTTGTGGGAGTTTTTTGTTTTGTTTTTGTGTGTTTTTTAAGGAGATTTACAACTGGAGTGGCTAGAGGAGAAAGAGCCATAATAATCCCTCATTCGTTTGGTTATCAGACTGTGTGAACTTACCAATAACGTGGGGAGGGAAGAGGAAACAAGCACAGTAATTATGATTGAAACAAATTCACTGAAAACAGTGCAAGTGGCACATCAATTTACAAAAGAGATGTATTGTCTTTAGCAAAGGGACTGCCATATAATGAAACAGGGAAGCAGCAGCAGTCTTTGGAGAGAGATTTGCTATAAGTCTTCAACACCTGGTTCCAGAAAGGAACACACTCAATATTGGAGAGGGATGTTTGCAAGGGGGGGGGGAGAGAAGAATTTTATTGAATTTCTGTCAGAGACAATAGAAGGCCATGCAGGTAAAAAGTGTTAAGATCTAAGCTGTGAGATCTAGTGGAAGAAAATGACTTCTCTGGGCATGGACCACTGAGAAAATGTGATTATATCCCTTCAAGGATTTGTTAAGAAGATGCTTTAAAAATATTATAGACAATTGTGGAAAAGCCGCCTAACAAGGACGAAGGATGTAGGGTTTTGTTTTTTTGTTTTTGTTTTTTGTTTTTAGGACAGTTAGGGGATCAAAGCTGGCAGATTACACTGGTGCAAAAGGAAGGAGAAATTTATCTGAACTATGTATACTGACAGTGTTAAAGGGCTTCTGTAAAATGCCAAATCCGGCCTTACACACCAGGTGACTGAACAGGCTCCTGAGAGTTGGGTTTTAAAACAAAACGAAACATAAAACCAGACTTAGGTCACAATCCTAACCTGGAGCTGGGCCAGCATAGTTTGGCCAGCAATATTTGGCCGGTACAAGGGACACCATAATATATGTCTGGACCACTCTCAAAATCAGAGAGGGCAGCACAAAGATGTGCGCCATCCTCCCTGACTCCGAGAGTGGTCCAAACATGCCCTATGGTGGCCCTTGTGCCTGCCAAACTTTGCTGGGCTAACTGTGCTGGCCTAACTCCAGGTTAGGATTGCACTCTAAGATGGTCCCTATTGGGAATGGAAGGGTGGAAGATGGGGAAGGGGCTGCATAAATCTTATCCTTTCTGCCATTCTCTGCTCAAAGCACTGCCAAACGTCTTCCCTGTAGATTCTGGAGAACGTATGGGAACTAGGAATGAATGAGCACCCCAAACTGTAGCTCAGAAGTCAGGTTGCCTTTTTGTGTGCTGCTTTCCAAGCAAATATCTGTCTCAGAACCACCAGTCTGATTGCTTGCAAAGGCTCCAGTGTGCTCCCAAAGGGTCAAACCTTTGCAAGTGCCAGCCACTCAATATTTCCTGTTCCCCTGGTAGAGTGCTTGCAGCAACTATTGTCATGGGGATACTGTGTGTGTCACCCCCTTTAGGAAGAAAAGCAGATTTGGAAGGATGATTGAAAACAGATAAATGGTGGAACTGGAAAGAGTTCAGCAGCCCCTTTCCTCCAAACTGGCAGACTCTCACAGCTTCTTTTCCTTGGAAGACAATTCATGGCTGTCCTTGATCATTTTGGGTGTTTGAAAATGGTGTTTTGTTTTGTTTGCAGATTTTGGGACTTGAAAGGCAGAAAGCTGTGTTATGTGTTTTTAGTCTAAGTTCTCATTCCAATTCCAATTCTCATTGCAATTATGGTTAGTAGTGTGGCTCCTGTGTGTTTTTGGAACTGTGAATCCATAACTATAGACCCAATCCAATGCGGCCCCAAGGTAAAGAAGCAAACACTCCCTTAGCTTAGGGAGACCTCTGTGACTCCACCTCCCCACAGGATGCAGCACATGCCCTGTTGGCAGAGCTACATTGGCGCTGGAAAGGATGAGGTCCTAAGGTCTTCCAGGTTCTGATCTATGAACTGCCAGCACCTTGCAAGTGTTTTGAAGTTCACAGGTCTGGCCAGGAGCCACAACATTCATTCATCCATTCAGCAAAACATAGCAAGGCAGGAGTCTGTCTTCAAAGTGATTCCATTGTTTTGAAAACATAAGGAGATACTGTATACCTCTCATGGACTTCATATCAGCTATGCATTGTAGAGGAGAACGCAACAATCCATTCTTAATACATCCAAATGATGGAAGTAAGCAATTCAGTGATGCCAACCAAATCAAAGTGGAAGTTGCAGTGTATCGTATATAGTCAAGCAACATCATGAATGGATCAACCTTTGAAAGGTGATACAGCCACTACAGGTCTAAACTAGGGCTCTGATATAATTCCGTCAGGTTTATGGTTTGGAGCAAGGCCAGATATGACAACATTTCGGAGGTGAGCTGAGGTTGATTTGACACAACTATCCATTTGACCTGTGGACAGTCATCCTATTCTTGCTACTGCCGGATCTCCCCCGCCCGCACCATCTTGCAATGACCACAGTGTCCCGGAAAAGAGCACAGATAAATAATAAATCAAGATCTTGTGCTTTCTTTTCTACGGATCATTTCTGTAACAGCTGTGGGCGATGTGTTGGTTTTGTGATGCTTTCTTGCATTCAGCATGAATGAAGGACAGGAGTAATAGACCAGGATAGAATGGTGGCAAACTGGCTGTAACATGGATGTACAGGTATCCCCCCCCCCCCGCTTTGCAACAGTTTTCAGTTATACCTGGAAGCCATTCGTTCAACTCATGCTCCACTCTTCCAACTTCTTTCTGCTGTTCTAAAGGCAAAAAATTGCCCTCCCCCATGTTGATTTGCATATGACATGGTGGTTCAAGCAGTTTTGGGGTGTGTGTGTGTGTGTGTGTGTGTGTGTGTGTGTGTGTGTGTGTGTGTG
>JAJKFI010000004.1:10907667-10975008 GCA_029204185.1 Lerista edwardsae
AATAATAATAATAATAATAATAATAATAATAATAATAATAATAATAATAATAAAAACCCATTTTCCTAATATCAGAAAAGCAGCCTTTGACTAGTGCAGCAGTTGGCATGGGTCTGGGTTTCAGCACAGTGGTGTCAGTGGTTCCCTGGCCCCCAATGCTGTACCAGGGGTGGGTCATTCAGGAATCTAAACACGGCTGGAGCTGGGAAAGAGGACAGAACACTGGAGCTGCTGCTCCTCTCCCCATTGTCTACTGAGCTGGAGGATTCTCACTGACAGCCCAATCCTAAGCAGCGCTGGAGCAGGCCGGCCGACGGGCTTGTTCTGTATCGAGCGCTGCTTACAGGGAGAGTGGAGCCTCCCCAGAGAAAGGACACATTGGTGCCCTTGCTATGGGCTCCTCAGATCTGCGCCCGTGAAATTGCAGGCACAAATCCGAGGAGACTGTGTGGCCCAAATTTGGAGCTGCACGGCCTGGGGATAATACTTAGAATTGAGCCTTACAGTCGAATCCCAAGCCCAGCATGCCCTTTGCTATATATTTTGCGTTGCTGCTTGGGATTGCCCTAAGCCGCAGCAGACAAGCGGAGTGTGATCAGGCAGAGGCATAGACCCTGACAATGGCATGGGCCCTGGGCAAGTGCCTGCCTAGGCCCAAAATGTGCCAAGTCTCAATACAGGTGCTCTAGGATCAGGTCCTGATGCTGTGATGGATCTCATACAGGTAAAGTCAGAGGTTCTCAAACTTTTTAGCACCGGGACCCACTTTTTAAAATGACACTTCATTGCAACCCACCTAGCTTTACAATGCTTTTTTTTAAAAGGGGTGATCTAGAAAGAAATTATTTACTTAGGTTACAAGTAGTATTTATTTATTTGCAAACGAAAAAGGTCCATTTCTTATAATGAAGCAACCCTAATGAATAGCCTCAAGGCTTGGGGGGGGGCTAGTTATATGACCCAGCCTTCACATGCCCTCATTACCTTTGGGAAAAAAAACCCACGAAAAAGTCGCTCAAACATTTATCTCCCTATATATACACAGGCTTGCAAACTGCAGGAGCTCAGCTCTTTACAGAGCAATTTGCATTTGTGCTTCCGGGACTGGACCAAACACCTTAACCTGTTATGTATTTCATCCACTCTTTAAAATATTTTAAAATTCAAATGTTACGGATTCCATAGGTTACATATATTAAAAGGCCAGGTGTTTTCAATCACCATACAGCTCTTTAACTCATTAAAAATCTCATGCTGTTCCTCTGACTGTAATAAAAGCATGGAAAATTATATCCGGACATTCTGCATGAAAATAGCACATTTACGTTCAAGATTGCTGCAGGCTGCCATTGGTTCTGCTATCAGTCTGAGTTCATAAAGGATCAGAACGCTGACAAGTTTAACCTTGTTAAAAAGTTTACCATAGAATCAGCCTGTGCTTTAGTTCTCACAAACTTTTTGCGCATAAAAGGAATGCTCAGAATCCTTTATTGTATTTTTCATATTATCAGTCTATAGTTGAGGAATGATTCTGTGTTGTTTGTCTTCCATGGAAATCCACAAAAGATTTAAAACATATGAGGAATGTGATGTATTTTAAGCAATAAATGACAGTTCATAGTCTACTAAAAATTCCAAGAGGAGAATGAAAAGTAGAAATGAATAGCTCATTCAAAGCTGGTAGAGATTTAATGTATAAAATTTTAATACAGTAATATGAATCTAGCATACCCTCCATTGTGGAGGCTTGTTGTTGTTGTTCAGTCACTAAGTCATGTCCGACTCTTTGTGACCCCATGGACCACAGCATGCCAGGCCTCCCTGTCCTCCACCAGCTTCCAGAGTTTGCCCAACTTCATGTTCATTGCTTTGGTGACACTATCTAACCATCTCATCCTCTGCCGCCCCCTTCTCCTTTTGTCTTTGATTTTTCCCAGCATGAGGGTCTTTTCTAAAGAGTTCTCTCTTCTCATGAGGTGGCCAAAGTATTTCAGCTTCAGTATTTGTCCTTCTAGGGAGCAGTCAAGCTTGACTTCCTGTAGGATTGCCCGATTGGATCTCCTTGCAGTCCAGGGGACCCTCAAGAGTCTTCTCCAACACCATAGTTCAAAAGCATATATTCTTTGACGTTCTGCCTTCCTTATGGTCCAGCTCTCACAGCCATACGTGACTACTGGGAAAACCATAGCTTTGACTATGCGAACCTTTGTTGGCAGGGTGATGTCTTGGCTTTTTATTAAGTTTTGTCTAGGTTCACCATAGCTTTCCTCCCAAGAAGTAAACGTCTTTTAATTTCATGGCTGCAATCACCATCTGCGGTGATCTTGGAGCCCAAGAAAATAAACTCTGTCACTGCTTCCATTTCTTCCCCTTCTATTTGCTAGGAGTTGATGGGAGTGGTTGCCATGATCTTAGTGTTTTTAATGTTGAGCTTCAAGCCAATTTTGGCACTTTCCTCTTTCACCCTCATCAGAAGGTTCTTTAGGTCTTCCTCACTTTCTGCCATTAGAGTGGAGGCTACTGGCTGTTTTATTCACATATCTTAAGTGACCTATCCTTTAGACCAGCGATCCTCACTTTTTCGAATGACAGTCTGTCCAGGACCCACCCAGAAGTGATGTTATGACCAGAAGTGCCATCATTGTGATGCCAGAGCCTGCTGCTTTCGTGAGAATGCAGCAATCAGTTGCGTTATTTCTCAGCCATTTTCCAGTACCAAAGTGAATCAGAAAGGAAAGAAGCCTATTTACAACCTTTATACAAGCAAAATAACCATACAGCCCCCCTCTTTCCAGTGTCCCATCTTCCTATATTTTCAATGCCGGCTGCACTAGGTGCTATGCGACACACCTGGAATTGGCTCGCAACCCGCCTAGTGGTTCCCGACCTGCAGTTTGAGAAACATTGCTACAGACCTTACAATTACTTTGATTGAATTTCCATCTGTTAAGCAGTCCCAGTGAAATCTGCTTATCGCTACAGGGAACATGATTCGAGTTAGCATTCCAAAGTCTAAAGAAATGGTGGTCTTAATCACAATTCTAATTATACTTGGACTGGCTATCTTTGCAGAGAAAAGTCCTGGGCTGCCAGCCACACCTGTGTAGCGATGCCACTGATTGCACCGCAGGTGGGAGATGCCATTTTTGCCTGTCTGCCCATGTATTAATAATATGCGTAAACAAAAACAACTCATGCATTAAGGATAATGGTTCTGTTCCAGCACACTTTCTGCTCCATTGATTTGCAGATTGTAGAGCATTTTTTTTTGTCTCAGGAGAACATTTAAAACTGAGACGCCCCCCCCCAGCCTCTGAAATGATACAGTCCCTTCTATCAATTTAACAACTTTCCCACATCATTCTTCTGCATATGCCAACCAGGCTTTACATCCATGTTAGTAGGAACTGACAAAACATCCATTTTGTTACGGTTCTACCTAATATAAAGGAAGTAACAAAATAGCTGTTGTTTGAAGGGAGGGGCATTTGTGGAGGGAGTGCCTACAGAGACACAATCCACTTGCTTTCCAGGGGTCCCTGTCAGTAGATCCTGTTCCAATCACCACCGAGATTGGTTCAGAGGGTTTTGCCATTTTGTCTCCAACTGCAGGGTTTTATTGTTCTCCCTATGACTTAATGATAGCTGTTGTGGGAATATGTGAGAAGGCCAACCGGCAGAAAGAACGGAGCACGCCCTTGGCCTGACTTAGGATTGCCTGCTGAAGCTCGATGGCATGCAGCCAGAGGAGAGAACCACATTGTGAAGGCTACATCTGGGACTGAGGTTTCAGAGAATACTGTATGTGTGTAAAACAACAACAGCATTGAAAAAAATATGGTGGTTTAGACTAGCCTGCCCTTGTAAGTCGCCTTGGGCATTTGCTTCGGTGTGGGAAAGGCGGGGTATAAATTCTTCCAATAAAATTAAAAATCTGCGCCAGTTAAATCACTGGCACAAATCTGGGAAGGAACAAAGTTGGCAGGACCAGGAAGAAGATTAGGATACAGCAGAGGCCGACTCCTCTGATTCTCTGCTGATTCCAGCCCCTCCTGGACCTGTCCCATGCAAGTTCTCCCCTCCCCAACACACACCCTCTCCACTTCCATTCTGCCCTCCCCTTTCCTCCCTAAGTACCCATACCACACTGGTTGGCCCTTTCCTTACTTCGGCCAGCAGCCACTCCTCTGGATACAGTTGGCATAGGCCTTTCTGCCAGCCCTTTGCTGGGCAGTGGTCTCAAGCATTCTTTATGGCACATTTGCGGCACTCCAGGTTGGTGTGGCAGCCAATAATAGGCTTGTGCGTGAGTGTCCTTTGGAGTTCTGGGGTTTTAAGAACCATTGATGAGTCCGGAGCACAGTCGTCACTGCAGAAAACACGGCCCTTCTCTGTAGCCTTTCCTGCAGTGGCCAATCAGGTCCTTGGGCGTCTGTGCTAGCCCTTGAAAGCTGAAACAACCCCTTGGGAAGAAGACAATGACATCCAAGTCAGGTTATAGCATTTCCAATTAGTTATTGCTGCCCGGAAAGCTCAGATAGCTGCAGAGGCAGATCTAAGGGAGGGCAAAGCTCTAAGTTTTGCCAGAAGCCTTGCCTTGCACTGGAAATCACTCCTCTCCTGCACCGTTTTAGCCAATCCTCACAGGGAACAGCAACATCTTGGTGTTGCTTACTGGCTACAGCAGCAAGGGAGAGGCGGGATTTACATGACAGGGTAAGGCTCCTTGCAACACTTAGAGCTTTGCCCTCCCTGTAGATCCACCTCTGGGTAGCTGTGGGTGGTCCAATATGCATCATACCCACTCCCGGAAGCATATTTAAACTATACAGCACACAACAAAGTAAGAATAAAACTTACTCAATCCAACAGCAGTTTGACGTCCCAGTGGATCCGCTTTTTTCCCTTTTCTGCAGGCTTTAAATCCCGTCTGTTTAAATACTGCTGAAGAAGAAATCACTGGCGGCAATTCACAACAGATACACAGAAGTTGCAAGAAATTTGGTTGGGCCTATTATTCACTGTGACTTATTCTTCAGCTCCTTGTCACCCAGCGATACACCACATGCCTTGGTCCTCTGATTGATAAGCCCCGACAATGAGCAGCAGGAACTGCTGAGGCGGTGGCCGCTGCTTCGGTCTGCCGTGTTCCATGGTAGGAATAAATTCTGTTCTCCCGCATCTTCCTCTGAGAATTGGAAGAAGCTGGGTGGGGGCTTGCCTTACATCCAAAGATACAGGTTGGATCCCGTCGCAAAGTATACAGCAAGAATACCTTTCAACACTTTAGCCTTCAAAAGCCTTTTGTGGCGCAATTCCACCCTCAATGTAGCGCTGATGCAACATAGTTGCGTTGGCACTGTGTCACTAGCACTGGCGTGGGGGTGACGACCAACAGCCCTGCATTGGCACTAGAACTTGGCTGGCGCAGGGGCGGTTCTGGGAAGAGGGAGGGCAAGAGGAATTCCTGGGCAGGAGTGGGCGGGCCAGTGGGTGGGCTGGCCTGGGGAGCAGGGTGGGACTGGGATGTGGCAATTAGGTTGCATCCGTCCCCAGGCCATGCGGCTTCCTTGGACCTGTGCCTGCAATTTCATGGGTGCAGATCCGAGGAGTCCAGCAAGGAGTCTGGAGCCTCCTTTGTTGCAGGGGCATAAACGTGCCCTTGCGCCAGGAAGGCATCTTCTGCCTCCTAAATGGTGCTGGATACAGCATAGGCCCATAGGCTACGTAGGATTACACCCTCCTTCTTTTTAGACCTGCAGGAGAGGGAGAGGGGTGGTCATCATCTCTGTTTTAAAAGAAAGCATGGAAGCAGAAGAGATGATGGATTATGCAGCATTTACTGAGAAGCAGAGATCTAAGATTGGGATGCACACGTGAAGTGACAGAGTTGATACAAGAGATCTTCAGCGTTGGCTTCTTCAGCATTTGTGTCGTCTTAGGCTGGGTATCGATGGAGGCCATTGTTGCCATTAGTGCACTTGTTTGTTTTTGTGCACTCCTATCATTACTGGACAAACTGGTTTTGCAGGGGTTTGTACCGTTTTCTCCCTGAAAAGATGCAGCATGCCTTGGGCATAGCTAAAGAAATGCAGAGGGGTGCAATTGCTCTGGGCAACAAGCTGTAGCGGGGCAACAAGTTGACCTTGACACTAGTGGCCAAAATTGTGAAAATTGTGTATGAATTATACCATCACGTTATATACTGTTTGATGTGGAATTTAATGCAGAATGCAGTGAAACAAACAATAGTGTAATATCTTTATTCTATCAAATGTTCTCACCAAAAAAACAGAAGATGACAATACAACTATCATGTAAAAATTGTGGTTTGTTAAAATCTGTCATGTTATATATCATCTCTCTCTCTCTCTCTCTCTCTCTCTCTCTCTCTCTCTCTCTAGTGTGTGTGTGTGTGTGTGTGTGTGTGTAAAGAAATGCAGAGAGGTGCAATTGCACTGGGCAATGTGTGTGTGTGTGTGTATATAAAGAGTGTGTGTGTGTGTGTGTGTAAAGAAATGCAGCCAGGTGCAATTGCACTGGGCAATTGCATGTGTGTGTGTGTGTGTGTGTGTGTGTGTGTGTGTGTGTGTGTGTATAAAGAGTGTGTGTATATGTGTGTGTGTAAAGAAATGCAGAGGGGTGCAATTGCCCAGTGCAATTGTGTGTGTGTGTGTGTGTGTGTGTGTGTGTGTAAAGAAATGCAGAGGGGTGCAATTGCACAGGGCAATATGAGAAGGCACTAGCCGCTTGCATCGGCCCAACATCCCTAGTGCAGATGCGGGGGCGCCAACCGGCATTCCCGTGTCAGCGCTAGTGCCGTTGGGCTGATGCTAGCAGGAGGGTTGGCTGAAGGGCGCCGGGTGAGGCTCTGCTTCACTGCTCCTGCGCCAGCTGAGCTTGGCCGACACAAGGGCGGCTCTGCTCCGTGGGACAGCAGGCGGGAGGGAGAGACTGTATGAGTGTGGGAGGCAGGGCTGAATTGGACTGCAGGGCTTCCTCCGCTCTGGGCCTGCTATACAGATCCAAGGGGAGTGCCCTTGCCCCGGGGAGGCTCCCCAGTGCTTCAAAGCTGTCCTGCACCCAGTACAGGCCTGCCGGCTTCACGGTTCTAGCACAGCTGCGGATTGCGCCCTAAATTACATACCGTTGGAGGATATTCTCTTCTGAATTGGACTCCAGCGTTTCACAGCTTTTTGGAGCAGGCCTCCTTTGTTACTTTCAACGCTGGTCTGGGCACTGCCGCCACCCCCTTTTTTTCTTCTTCACTGGAGATGATTTTTATATAGCAAACATTGAAGCCGTTTCTTGACAAAAGGGGGAAGATCGTGAATAATGTTGTTTCCACCCAAATGTTGCAGAATTTGATTCCCGTTGAACTTCGCTCTTTCAAAGTGGGTGGACAGTATATCATTCTGTTGAATTACCAAGTGTTCCTCCTCACTCACTCAAATGTCACCGTAAGATAGATAGATACAAGGTTTATTTTGAGGCGCTTTTATCGATCAACTAAGGTGGCATTTTTAGCAGGGAACTAATTTTCATTTATAGAAAGCCAGCCATTCCAGTAATAATGCAGGAAGCCTCATTAATTACAGCCTACACTTCAGAAGAAAGTCACCCTAAAGAACCAAGCAGGTGGCGCAATATAATTTTTTAATTGTAACTTTCATGGTAGGAAAGGCAAAGGTTTGTGAGGTCAATGCAACTTTTTTTTCCAAAATTTGGCTTTCTATTTTCATTCTCTTCCAAAAGTATTATTATTTTTTAAATAATTAGTGCGGTTCTGAGTTGCACAGAGTCGTCCTCAGTTTTGGCTTGTGTGAAGAAAACAATGTTGCCAGGGAGCCATGGAATCCTTTCAAAAAGTCTGCCCTCTAAACAATGCATGGGAGGGATAGGGTGGACAGGGACACGTTCTTTTCCCTCTCTCACCATGCCAGAACCAGGGGACACCCACTAAAATTGAGTATTGGGAGAGAACATACTTTTTTAATCCAACCTGTAATCAATCTGTGGAACTCCTTGCCACAGGAGGTGGTGATGGTGTCTGGCCTAGGTGCCTTTAAAAGGGGATTGGACTTGATTTTGGATTGATTTTGGGCTACAGGCTGTGATGGGTGGTGCAACCTCCTTACGTTAGAAGCAACCTCCTTGCTTTGGAATGACAGGCTCAAGGAAGTGGCAATACAATTCAAGCCTCTTGTCTCGTGTGCTCTGTGAGGCATCTGGTGGGCCACTGTGAGATACAGGAAGCTGGACTAGATGGGCCTTTGGCCTAATCCAGCAGGGCTCTTGGGGAGCTGTGACCAATGGCCCACCCACCTAATGGCCCACCAGTAGATCAAGATCCGCCAGTTAAAAGATTGCCTCAGTGCATCAGATGATGAACCAGAGGCAACAACCAAAAGCACAGTTGTGTGTGAATATAAAATGCTAGGATTGCTGGTGTCATAGGCAGCGATGGGATTAACAAATGACCTGGGGGAACACTGGGCGGGACGTACGCGGAACTCCCGCGCAATTGGCTGCCCGTCAGTTCCGCCCCGCCGCCTTCCCCGCCGCTGCGTGGGCCACCCAGGCCTCGGAGGGGGTGCCTGCTTGCCTGGGGGCCCCCCCAGGTGCCCAGGAACGCAGCAGTGGGGCGTGCCAACAGGGGGCAGCGGGCCCAGCCCCATGCGGCCAGCGGGGACAGCGGCGGAGCAGAACAGACAGGCTGCCAATCACGCGGGCTGCCAATCACGGGCTTCTAATTACGAGTACGTCCCGCCCAGCGTTCCCCAAGTCGTTTGTTAATCCCATCGCTGGTCATAGGGCCATCACATTGATGAGATAGAATACCACCCCCTTACCAACTAGTGGGCACATGTCTATCTCAGCAGGAGGGTTGGTTAGAATCCTTTGTTTTTAATTCCGGACACGGACACAAATCCACCTAGCTCCTCTCTGGGTTGTCATGAAGCCCTTCTGTAAATAGTCACCCATTATGGGAAATCAAAGACTTTTGTCACATCACTTTTCTTCTGTTTTGCCTGTTCACATTGCTGGCAGTCTGTGGGTGTGGCCAACAGGGCAGGCCTTAAGCCAATGTGACCAATGTCATCACACGGGGCCCTGTACTTTCTGAGGGGCCCCACACCAGCGTGGCAAGCATATTGCCTGCTTCTGCAGCTGGGATCTCTATTGGCTGCAGGTCAGTGGGGTGAGCACAGCAGCTTTGCGTTGGACCCTCCTGCCTGCCAAACAGCCCAAAATGGCCTTCCTGGATGGCGTGGGCAGTGGCATCATCAGGTCCCCACCAACTATTTCCAGGTGCCACGCTTTGTGCACAGCCCCGCAAGTGCTTTTCTGGGGATTGGGGGCCCCGCAAGAGGGTGAAGGGCCCCATGGGAATGCCCCGCATTGGGCCCCGCTACTTCTAGAGCCAGCCCTGGTGGCGAAGAAGGATCTGCTGTGTGTGGCACTGATTGATTCCTTCAACTCCACAAATACTGAACCACCTCCTTCAAAGAGCTGTTGTGAGGATACAGTGTGGGGGGACGACGACAGGGGGCAGACCAGGGGAAGAGCAATTTCATTGCCCTGCACTCCTTGAAGGGATAGTGGGAGGAAACCAAAGTAAGCAAAAGAAATTGCATCCTAATACTGATTTGAACGACTATTCAAAAATCTGCTTTTGTCAACTACATCTCTGAATGCACTTGTGCTGAATATTCTACTATATTACGGACAAACATTCCAGAGTCTTACTCTTCTCTTTTAAATCCTTTTTAAGATATCATTATACCATTTTTCCAATTGTGCTGTAGAAAACCACCTCTAGTACAAACTCTTCCGAATACAAACTTTCCACACTAGCGGTCTGAGACACATTACAGTTTAACTCAACTGTTAATGTAAAACTAAGATTCACATCCAGGATGCCTGTATCAAGATGCTGTGTTCTGTTCAGAATGGTTTAGAGAGGATCAAAACAGAACATATGCGGAGATATTGGATGGAAATGGACAATTATTAACAGAAAAATTGTTGCAAGATAAGGGTATTAATTTGGATTGGTGGACGATGGCACAAATAAGATCGAGATTTAAAGAAGATTCAAAATTAGGATTTTATGGGAAAGATTGGGAGTTTGATGAAATTTTATTAGCAGATAAAGATAAATTTATTAAGAGAATGTATATATTTTTGTTGAATTTAAAGATGGAAGATGAAGAGGTAAAAGAGGCAATGGTTAAATGGGCAAGAAATTTTGGACACTCTATTCCGTTGGAAGATTGGGAAAAAGTTTGGAAGAGTAATATAAAATTATTAAAAGCGGTTTCATATAAAGAAAATATTTATAAGATGTTTTATAGATGGCATTTGACACCAGATAAAATTTCTAAAATGTATAAGAATTCATCAAATTTGTGTTGGAAATGTAAAAATGGGGCTGGGACTTATTTTCATTTGTGGTGGACATGTATACATGCTAAAAGTTTTTGGAGAGAGATACAAAAAATTTTACAAGAGATTTTAAAATGTACAATTCCCTTTAAGCCGGAAATATTTTTGTTGAATATTATGGATGATATAGTAGATATGAGACAGAAGTACATGATTATTTATGTAACCACAGCAGCAAGATTGTTATATGCGCAGAATTGGAAAAAAGATAAAATCCCTACTATTGAGCAAGTTTTGGGGAAAATTTATGAAGTTGCTGAGATGGATATTTTGACGGAAAAAATGAGAGAAATTAAAACAAACAGAGCTATAGAGGTATGGAAATATTTTTATGACTGGATGGATTCCCTGTGTTGAAAAATGGAATTTGGAGAATAATAGATTATGTAAGATTATATATTGAGATATTATTTTTTGAAATTAAGTGTAAATTGATGCGTAAGGTTATAGATTATTTTGGGTACGCTGTAGCAGTTTCCTTATGTGTATTCCTAAGTCTACCTGTCCCTTTTGTCTTTTGTATCCCTTACCCATGACTGAAAGTTTCTAAAAAAAAAAATATTAATAAATAAAAAAAGATGCTGTGTTCTGTTCATCGCCCTCTAGGAAATTATGCAGAGGTTTTTGTTTTGTTTTGTTTTTTGTTTTGCAGATTACAACATTTTGTTGCTGCAAAGAAAAACACACACACATCAAAATGGAATGGATTCGAAAAGGCATTGGTTTAAAGCAGAGCTCTGCAAACTGGTGGGTTGCGATCCACCAGCCTGCGGAGCACTGCCCTATTCCCCTTTAAGGGATTGGGAGGGGAGAAGGCAGTGATGTGATCCCCAGGATCATGCCGCTGCCTGCACAGAAGGGGTTTGTTTTAATTACCTGAAGATAGCACTGGACTCCGAGTGGTGCAGGGAGCCCCGTGGAAGCCTTGGCAGGACACCCCAGCACTGCAATGGAAACCACGGTTGGAAACCACTTCCTGTTTTGCAGTCGTCCCACCCCCACAAACACTGAGAGCACAATCCTAACCTGGAGTTAGGCCAGCACAGTCAGGCCAGCAAAGTTTGGCCAGTACAAGGGCCACCATAAAGTGCGTTTGGACCACTCTTGGAGTCAAGGAGGATGGTGCTTGTCTGTGTGCTGGCCCATATGGCTCCGAGAGTGGTCCAAACATACTTTACGGAATCCCTTGTGCTGGCCAAACTTTGCTGGCCTAATTGTGCAGGCCTAACTCCAGGTTAGGATTGTGCCCTTAGTTGGCCTTCTCTTCACACTGAGGACTTTGAAGACCACTGGCTTAAAATGTTCTTGGATAGACTGAATAAAGTGAGGAAGTCCGGCGGTGTGTCCTTATATTTGCCCTTGACCTTTTAAGAGCGCAATCCTACCCAGCGTTGGATTGGAAAGGCCGACTGGCCAGCACCAAATCCAAAGCTGGGTTGGGGAGGCTGGAGCCTCCCCTTGGCAAGGGCACGTTCGCGTCCTTACCATAGGGGAGGCTCCAGCCTCCCCAATGCGCTACTTGGACCTGCGCCTGCTAAACAGCAGGCACAGATCCGAGGACCCAAATCGGGGCTGTGTGGGGGCTCCCAATCAGGCTTGGGATTCGGCCTTATGACCAATTCCCAAGCCCGCCCACATCCCGCCCACAATCTCCCTCCCACCGTCAATCGCTCTCCTGCCTTGGCACCCAGCCTCCCTCGCGCCAGCTGTCTTTGGCCAATGCGAGAGAGGCTCTGCGCGGATGCAAGGTGCCATTGCTCAAGTGCCAACACAGGGATGCCAATCAGCGCTCCTGCGTCAGCGCTCACCCAGTTGCGTCGACATAACGGGCAGCATAGGACTGAGCTGTGAGTTTACTCTTTCAAGTGCCAAATAAAAATCAGAGTTTTTTTTTACTTAAAACAAGCTTAAAACAAGCTTTTGAGATGGACTGATTTTTTCTCTCTTTCAAAATGATAATTTAAGCTTGGAGTATTTAGCTTTCTCTGGCTTTTTAAAAAATGCTGTTGTTTTATTGATGTATTCTGACTGTGTTTTGTAATTAATTCTGTTTTCCATTTTGTGTGTATATATTGGCATTTGCTGAAAAGGCAAGGTGCACATTTAAAATAAAATACAGCTCTGTGAGATTTGTGTCTGAGTAAAATGCATAGGCTCAAACAGTGTAATCTTATGCATACCTACTCAGAAATAGACCCCATTGAATTAAGTGGGACCTATGATCATATTAGCTTTGCAGCTTAACTTCTGGCTTGGAGGCAAGTATGCACGGCCTTCCATACTTAGGCTGCCTCATTGAATGCAGTGAAACTTACTTCTGAGTAGCCGCACTTAGGATGCACTGCTAGTGTTTTAACGGAATGGATCATCATAATATCAATAGCAGGACTTAACAAAGTAGAAATAATCATAGCAACTACTTACTTATTCCATTCAGCTCATTCAATGAGATTCTATTGAATACCATTTATGATATCTTTTTCTGTACTTGGGTATGTTGTGCAATTGCAGCAGAAACACCCCCATCCCAGATCTTTTCATGCCATTACCCTTAAAGGAGGTCAAGAAGTCACATTTAGCTCTGAAAGGTTATTATGTTGCGTTGGTTTTTGGCGTAATTCATTTATCTTTCTGTTTCTTTGAGTGTTTTTCTGGACACATCTCTGGGATTTATGCATTAATATCAGGCCCCAGATGGAGGAGCTTTTATTGGATAAACAATCTTGATAGGGAGACGTGAATGTTAACATTGCGGATGAAGGGTGGAACTCTATTCACCCTTCGACTAAATCCGATTCCATTTGGATGACTTATAGGATAGAATATTTTTATTTTATTCACTGGTTTTATTACTCCCTCAATAAACTACATAAATTCAATGTGAGCAGGGAAAAAACAGCAGTCCATGATGGGTGAAAAATCCAATTGCAATGCACAGGAGGAACCAATGAACATATATTTCAGTTTGCCACCTTCCCCCCCCCCTTTTTGGCTTCCGATGGCTGATTGTCTTGTGCGTACTTTCAGAAGACTGGGATCAATATTCTTCAACACTCTAAAGTGCAGCTGATATCGCTTCCATAAATGGATAATTCTCAGGGGATCATGAGATTTGTAGGGTTTCAATCATATCTTGCGTCTCAGACGAAGATTTGTGGGGAGATTGGATGGCTGGATTTCTCCCATACGTACCAGTTCGCCCTCTTAGATCATCTAAAGAGGCTTGCCTTCAAGTGCCCCCTCTGTCCCAAGTCAAAGGGATGGCAGCCCGGGGGCGAGCCTTCTCTGTAGCGGCTCCACAAAGATGGAATTCCCTACTACACACATGGCCTTTCGGAGAGTGCTCAAATCATACCTATTTCGTCTGGCCTTTGGATGACTGTGTGGCTGTCTGCACTCTGTCCCTCTGGTATAGTGTCATAGTTTGTTCACTCCCCTGGTCAATTGTCTTTCCCACCCTCCAAACACCTGATATGGAGAACTGGGTCTAGCTTCACTCTTGTTCACTCTCTGGGTTCCTGTTAATGTTTAATGCTGGTGTTGTTTTAATGTGTTTTACTTATTGTGCTTACATTGTATTTTGATGTTCTCTGTAAGCCGCCTTGGGCATTTGCTCCAGCACGGGAAAGGCGGGGCATACATTCTTCAAATAAATAATAAATAGGGCTGTTGGGCTGTGGCTTGCAACAGCTGCAGGAAGAGGCGTCGCAGCTCCGTTCCTGCGTCAGCCAAACTCAGCTGGTGCAAGAGTGGTTCTGGGATTGGGGGCGGGTGGGAGGGAGGAACTGGGTGAGGGTGCCAGTAGGTGTGCCAGTCTGGAGAGGGGGTGGATATGGGATGCAGCAAGTGGCGTCATCTACAAATGAACTAACAGAAAGCTGGGCGGGACTTACACGGGGCTTCCATGTGATTGGCTGCCCGCACATTTTGTTCTGCAGCTGCCCTGGCCTTGGGGGGTACCTGCTTGCTGGGGGAGATGGGTGGGGGTGCGCCGGGTGCCTGGGCAAGCAGTGGGGCGTGCGCCAACTGGGGGCAGCCCCCCCGAGGCCAGGGCAGCCGTGGAACGAAACGGGTGGACTGCCAATCACGCGGAAGCCCCGCCCACGTCCCTCCCAGCGTTCCGTTAGTTCATTTGTAGATGACACCACTGAATGCGGCCAGTAGGCTGCATACAAGCCTCCATCCCAAGGCTTTGCGGTTCTGATGTGGGCCACGTGGCTTCCTCTGCTCGGTGCCTGCTGTACAGTAGGTGCAGATCCAAGGAAACCAATGAGAAGGCTGGAGCCTCCCCTGGGGAAAGGGTACGAACTTGCCCTTGCCCCGGGGAGGCTCCCCAGCACACTGAAGCTGTGTTGGATTTGGCGCAGGCCTGGTGGTCTTGCCAATATAGCGCAGTTTAGGATTGTGCTCTCATTTACCCCAAGGAGACCTTTCCAATTGCCTCCCTCCTATGGATACAGCTTGTGCTCCATTGACATGGCTGCATCAGTGGGGAGGGGATTTGGGTAGGATTGGGCAGAAAGCAGCTTGAACAGGTCTCCAGAACCTCATACAGGGGAGCTTCTGCACTTGGCATTGTCAAACAGGCAAGTCTGGTTCAAAATTCCCACGTCCAAGTCCCCCGGCGCACGGGATGTCATCATGAAATAAATGGCCACAAATCACAGGAGAAGCTGCGGCACAGACTTCCCAAAGCTGAAGTACAACCAAGACAAATGGCCATTTTTCGGAATTAAAGTGCAGTCAAGCGTATTGTTTCTCAAGCATACGCGCACCTCTCCTTAACCCACTAACACCTTGGCTCAAACAGGTTCAGCAGCAGGTTGAAATCCCCCAAAACCTGCAAAGCCCGTTTAGCAGAGAGCAAAGCGGTTTGGGCAGACCCGCCGTGGGCATCACCTTCCAGATCTCTTCCCTGCAAAAGAACAAGCTGCTCGATTCAGACGCGGTCCTTTGTCCTCCTGACTTGCAACCATCATCCTGGCATGGTGGTGGCTGAGACGGAACGCGCAACATCGCTTTTCACTTTCTGATCGCCACCGCATTTCAGAGGCATTTCTGATCCATTTTCTTTGCGAGGGACCACGTTGTCAGAGCCATTTGTCACTGTCAGAAGATGCACTTGGCTGAAAACCTTCCTCTTCTGACTGTCTGGGGTGACTGCTGTTCGCAAACATGCTCCAGCCTAGGCAGCTTCATCTCTTGATTTATTTTCATCTGGTTTCCATTTGACCTGCATGCACACAGTCTATTACTTGCTCAACAATGCTCTCAGGTGTACAGATCTACATCGTCTTTTGCTGTTGAGCGTGATCTGGAGGCCTGTCCTTTCTCCAGCATGGATTCCTCATGGCTGAGAAGGACTTCCAAAATTATATTTTCCTGTTATTCTGTTGCACAAGCAATTGGACAACATCTGTCAAAAATGGCCCAGCAATATTTATTATTTCACTTCAACTATACAGTATTTCAATAAAAAATGGGGAAAAAAACTCATCATGGCTAGCTTTACAACCCTATGTGCCCAGCACAAAAATCTGTGACTTCAAAAAAGGTGCTCATCATGTTGAAATTTAAAGAGTACTTTGAGCAAATGAACAGTATAGCACATTCATTGATTGATTTGATTTGATTGAAGAATGTATATATTTTTTATTTATTCTGAAGAATTTATACCCCGCCTTTCCCATGCCAAAGCAAATGCCCAGGGTGGCTTACATGGGCAGGCTAGTCTAAACCACCATTTTTCAATGGGGTTTTTACAAATATACAGTATTCTGCGATTCACCGAAGCCTCAGTCCCAGATGTAGCCTTCACAGTGTGGTTCTCTCCTTTGGCCGTGTGACAGTGAGCTTCAGCAGGTGATCATAAGTCCAACCTGGACAAGGTTCTCAAGGTTGGATTCTGTTCTTTTGCCGGCTGGCCTTCTCACAACATTTCTGCACTGGCTAATCAGCTCCACAGTGACCCCGTTCTGCCACCACAGGTACTGCAGCTCGTCACAGCCTGGCGTTCTGTCTCCATCCAAAAATAGACCCCAGATTCTCCTGCTTAGCTTCAGGCGGTACCAGCAGCTCAACCATCAGTCCACCATTTTTCAATGGGATTTTCATAGATATACAGTATTCTATGATTCACTGAATCGTCAATCCCAGATGTAGCCTTTCCAGTGTGGTTGGCTGTGTGCCATTGAGCTGCAGCAGGCAATTGTAAGCCAAGCCTGGATAAGCCTTCAGGGTCTTACTCTGTTCTTTTGCTGGATGGGCCCCAGTGAGCACTCTGGATTGGCCCCAGCGAGACCTCAGACTTTAAGGTGGGCAGGGAATTCTATCACTGCACCTCCAACTCCTTGGACCATCTTTCTTTGGGTCCTGGGCTTTCCCTACCTTATACCAGGGTCAAAAACTCCTCTAGCCCTCCAACTATCCTTAACACAAGTCAGGCCTTGAGTTTCAACCAGTGGTGTTTGGAGGGTGGCGTCAAAATGAAAGAATCTGAGCTCCCGTGTAATATGGTGCCTCCCCCTGTCTCCAGAGCCATTCGTGGCTGGGAGAGCAAAGCCTCTGAGCCAGCTCTCCGAACTGCGAATGGCTCTGGAGGTGAGGGACTGCGTTACACAGGAGTTCAGGTTCCTGCAACATATAGCATTTTGCGTCCCCCCCGGTAGGAACAGCACTGGCTTTAAACCCTGGGTACCCTCAGCTTCCCCACCCCTTCCTGCCCCACCTCCCATCTCTGTCCTCTCGCATCCTTCTCCTTTGTCTCCAAGTCCCTTTCCCCAAAAGTGTTAACCATGGTTGGCTGGCTTGGGGAGGTCTGGCTGGAGCTGGCCGGTCCCACACGCATCTGCTGGTTGAAGCCCATCTTCAGTGGTCTCACTCCTGCAGTGCTGCTGTGGCCATGTTTGCTCATCAGCAGTCTTGTGAGGTCCAGAAGGGAGTCCTGCAGGAGTGTGTGCTGTTGAGGCACCTGCCAGAGCTTTCTCCAGCATCTAGACTTGCTTCTTCTCACCATATGGAAAGGCCCTCCTTGGTTAGGGTTGAGTCCATGTCCAGACAAACCATTCCAAAAACAATGTACGAAAGTTAAGTATACTATTTGATGAGCATCCCTGCCTGAGCTGGTCAATCCTGCCTGAGTCCGAAGGTCGGGCCAGGGACTGCCTACCTGTCTGGCCATCCCAATGCCACCAGGCAAGGCACAGGGGGCGGAGCCAGCCCAACCCTGCCCAACGCAGGCTTGAGCCTTGTTGGGTCCCAGGCCTCCAAGCGGCTTGGAGGCTCTGAGGTCGGGGCAAAACCCAGAGGGGCGAGCCCCCAAGAAGGGGTGGAGGCAAGGCCTATAAGTGGAAGGCAGGCCAGTGATGAGGGTCAGTCCAGACTAGGGCGCTGGTTGCTGGGAGCTCTCAACTGGCCAGCTGTCTGGTGCCTGGTTGGAGAGTCGGGCCAGGGTGGAGGAACCCCCGACCGCCGACAATGACTTGGAAGTTCTGAGGCCCAGCCTGACATGAGAGGAGCGCCCTGGGTTCCTACGCCAGGGCCGCCAAGCCAAGGTTGCAGTGGCTTGTCCAATGGACCCATTAAGTAGCTTCTATGATTAGATGTCTAATCAAACTTTCGTGTCTTTGCATATTAATTAAACAATAGTTCTAAAGAAAAAAGCTATCCAGGGGGTAGGCACCTCTATCCTGAGTGAGAAAAATTGCCTCCTACATGGAAAGAAAATAGGGCATGCCTCTTCCAAGATGTCACTTCCCCCTTGTAAGTGCTTCCTTTTGTAAGTTCTTGTGTGTGTGTGCGTGTGCATGTGCGTGTGCGTGTGTGCTTTCGCCCACGTGCATGCACGTGCACGATTTTGGAAGATTCTGCTCCCTGATGACCTGTATCTCACAGGCTGTGAGTCACAGTGGCCCTCCAGATGCTTCAGAGCGCCGATGGGGAGCCTTCCTCGCGCCGAGCAAAGCTGGTCGGCGCAAGGGAGGAACTGTCCTGTTGCGGGACGGGGATTGGTGGGGGGGAGGGAGGTTGGGGGCGGGACATGAGTGGGCTTGGGAGGCGGCCATACGGCTGCATCCTAAGCCCGCTCAAGAGGCCATGCGGTCTCCTGGGATCTGCGTCCCTTGCCATGGGGAGGCTCCAGCCTCACCTATACTGCGTTGGATTCAGCGCTGGCCAGCCGGCCTCCCTAATCCGGTGCAGTATAGGATTGCGCCCTAAATGTTTTAGTAAAATATGTTATATATAGAATATGTGTACTCTCTCTCTCTCTCTCTCTCTCTCTCTCTCTCTCTCTCTCTCTCTCTCACACACACACACACACACACACACACACACACACACACACACACTATATACAATGTGTATATATACGGTATGTGTGTTTGTGTGTAATATATATATTACACATATTCTATATATAACATATTTTACTAAAACATATAGTATATCTAATTTGAGTAATTCTACCAATATATCATCAAATAAAAATTACAGCCCTAATTCAGATAAAGTATATGAATTATACCTTCAGAGAGGCTGGTGGCTTATAGAATATTGTGAGGCTTGGTAGTATAAATAGAGAACACGGTTTTTCTATTTTGTTTTTTCCAGTTTCCACCTTTGGCCTGAGCATCGCTGTTGCTGTGCCCTGCGCATCTTAAAAAAAGGCCACAGACTACATTTTGAAGGGCTAGAAAAACCCACCACTCCCCAGTGAACAGAGGCAACAAGCTTGTGGGAGAAGGTCTGACAGATTGCCAGCCCCATGCTGTGGGCCTGTCATTGACGCCAAGTGTGTACGTATGGCAATAGAAACCCTTCAGAATGGGAAAAGAGAAATGTGAAGGAAAGCCGTTTTACAAACTGCCAAAACTGGTAAAATAGGTGGCATTTGCTACAATCAGAAAGTTTTATTAACTATTATATTCTCCCCAGTGTAGCCTTCCTACAGTGTAGGAAAGACAAACTTACTGATTGCTCTTGACCCGGTGTTGGCCTCAGGCCCAAAAAAGATATGCAGGAGGTGGCCGACAGAAACCTGTGCAGGCGAATACCCAGAAAATGTTGATTTATATAGCTAGCCAAATGTCCAGTAGGCATATACTGTAAGTAGGAATGAGTGGTCTTGACTTGGCATAATATAATGTAAATATAACCACAGCCTACTTGGGCCTAAGGGAATGATTACATGAAGTTGTTTACCAACAACATAATGAACCGATCACGAAAAGATGTTACATTTGAAATCTTTATCCATTTAAGAACATAAGAACATAAGAATATAAGAAGAGCCTCACTGGATCAGGCCAAAGGCCCATCGAGTCCAGCTTCCTGCATCTCACAGCGGCCCACCAGATGCCTCAGGGAATACACAAAACAATCTCGTTGCCACTCCCCTGCATCTGGCACTCCGAGGTAGCCTACCTCTAAAGTAAGGAGGTTGCACTAACCATCATGGCCTGTAGCTTGCGATGGCCTGTAGCTTCCTCCAGAAATTTGTCCGTTCCCCTTTTATGGGCATCTAGGCCAGATGCCATCACCACCTCCTGTGGCAAGGAGTTCCACAGATTAATTACCTGCTGGGCAAAAAAGTATTTCCTTTTATCGGCTCTCACTCTCCCAACACTCAATTTTAGTGGATGTCCCCTGGTTCTGGTATTGTGAGAGAGGGAAAAGAACCTCCCTCTATCCACTTCATCCCTCCCATGCATAATTTTGTATGTCTCAATCAAGTTCACCCTCAGGCGCCTTTTTCCTAGGCTGAAGAGCCCCAAACGCTGTAGCCTTTCCTCATATGGGAGGTGCCCCAGCCCCGTAATCATTTTGGTCGCTCTCTTCTGCACCTTCTCTAGTTCCCCTATGCCTTTTTTGAGGTATGGCGACCAGAAGTGTACATAGTGTTCCAGATGTGGCCTTACCATTGATTTGTACAGATTTGTACATGTCTCAGCCAGGATGCTTAGGGGGCCCCGTCCTAAATGCCCCAGTGCCAGTGATGCACCTGTCAGGCACTTTAGTGCTGGCAGTGAGACCGCAGTGCCAGTGTTGAGACCAGTATCGGTCAGCACTGGACCTCAGCGCCTAGAAGACTCATAGGAATAGCTGCCTTCAGTATCGCCGCAGGTTGGCGCTGAGTCTTTTTGGAGCAGGGGTGGCAGGGGAAATGCGGGGAGGTAGCCAAATTGGGCGGAGGGAGGGCGGAAGACAGGGAGGATCACGCCTGGGAGGGGACAGCAGCAGAGACTGCCTCCAAATCCTGAACCTCCTCCCAAGCTACTCAGAGACCTGAGCTGCGGACTCTGCTAAATAGCAGGCACAGATCTGAGTAGACCCATCAGAGCCACTGTTGCTTTGCATGGGGTACGGGAACCAATGTTCCCTTACCCCAATGAGACCTCTGGTAGCTTCCCCGGCCCCACAGGATACAGTGATGGTCATTTCAGCACCGCTGTTCCTCCACGTGCTGGGGAATCAGTACCCAGATCAGATTGCCCGTTGGTTACAAGGGAATGAAACATGAAGCTCATTGTGAAGGCAATATCGCTCTTGTGTTGTCTTGTGCTGCATTGGGCCAGTTTGCCTCCTCTGCCTTGCGATGGCTCTCTGCTGCCTGAGGACCTTGTTTGTGGGGGAGGCCAGAGGCGGATCTACAAGGAGGGCAAAGCTCTAAGTGCTGCAAGAAGCCTTACCCTGTCATATAAATCCCTCCTCTCCCTTGCTGCTGTAGCCAGTAAGCAACGCCAAGATGTTGCTTTTCCCTGTGAGGATTGGCTAAAACGGTGCAGGAGAGGAGTGATTTCCACTGCAAGGTAAGGCTTCTTGCAAGACTTAGAGCTTTGCCCTCCCTTAGATCTGCCTCTGGGGGAGGCACTGGAGATTGAGACTTGAGCCTGACTTATTTGGGGTATTTGTTGACCATGAATTTGTTAGCCCCCCAATCTTATATTTGTTCAAGGAGTCCCAAGTGGCCTTGTATGAGTTTCTTTCCTATTTTACACTTATATCCTATTTTATCCTATACAGACATGCCCCAGTATCCACTGGAGTTCCATTCCAGACCCCCCCCATGGATACCTGAACCCGTGGATACTGGGGACGCCTTTTTAAAGATCATGGGAACATCAGTGGTTTTTCTGTAACAAGGTAAAAACACAAGATTAGTTTAACATTCCTCTGCCTTTTTAATAGGTACCCATCAATAACTGAAACCATAGATACTGAATCAGTGGATATTGGGGCACACCTGTATTCCTACTTCACCTTTACATTATATTCTTCATTACCATTAAGCAGTCATCTATGATAGGTAGTTGCAGGATACTGGGAATCTGAGCCCATTGCCTTTTGTGGATCTGCTCATCATATCAGTTTGCTAATTTGGACACAAGCTCTTACACACAAGGTGAAATGGGATTTGAATTCAAGGGCATTGAGCATCCCAAGCATAGGGACACTGGACAATTGCAGCAAATCATAAGTGAAATGTATGCAGTGATTGCAGATGTTGAGCATGTGACCAAGCCAAAAATAACAGAAATGATGCCAAACATATGTGTGCAGGTTTATATCTTAGCAAGCAATTGTGGCTAAGCTTTTTTTTCCATCCCCCAAAATAAGTATTGTCTAGACATCAGTCACAGTGTCGTCTCTAGCAATGCACAAATGAAAAATCTGTGATCAGAAAACCTAAGTTCAGTGACTAATCAGACGAAGCAACTTGCCATGCATCAGCTGAATGAAATGGATTTCTTATTTTTCATGGAACGATGGGTTCTTTTTGATAGCACAAATCTAGGCATGTCTAATCAGAAGCAAGTCCCACTGAGTTCAATGGGACTCAGAGTGCAATCCTAAACTGGAGTTAGGCCAGAATAAGCTAAGCCAGCAAAGTTTGGCCAGCACAAAGGACACCATAAAGCATGTTTGGACTACTTTCGGAGTCAGGGAAGATGGCTCACGTCTGTGTGCCGGCCTCTCTGACTCTCTGGCCAAACTTTGCTGGTTTAGCTTATGCTGGCCTAACTCAGTTTAGGATTGTGCCCTTACTCCCAGATAAGTGTGTATAGGATTGCAGCTTTTCTAAGATGTTAGGATTGAGGTTATGAAAGGAAAATAGTCATGAAAAAATTACAAACTGGTGGGATACACAGATGGGGACAGAATGTAAAAATCAGTTTCCTGTTTACTTTTTCCATTTATTTAGCTGTGCAAATCAAATTATGGCCCTTTTTTGTTGGAAAGAGCTACTGACATAAGAGGCGGAGGAAGGGTGTAGCCCGGGGTGGCGTGAGCCATGGGCGCTGGCAGCGGTGTGGTGGTGTGGCGCGTTTGCACAGAGTCCGTGGACTAACCCGCGTGCTGTTTGGTCCACCCGCCCTCCCTGGCGTTTGTTCCACTCCAAAATGGAGCTATTCCGGGTGCAGGGAGGCGTGGCTGGGCGACACATGGGGGCAGGGCAACGTGCTGGGGGTGCGGTTTCGTCTCCCTGCCATGGGCGCACTCAGGGCTCTATTCGTCTCTGACTGACATATTAATCATCATCATCATCATCATCATCATCATCATCAACATCATCATCATCATCATCATCATTTTTGTGCAGAATGGCAGCTAATGCTCACCAAAATGTAGTTACTGCCCCAAACCTCATGACCACATTCCGCTCTCCTTTGAAATGTTTGGAAAAATGTGTCCCATTCTGTGCTGTAGGCACTGAACAGGAGAGCCAATTCCTGATGTGTTCTTGCATCATAGCAGCCACCATTACTTGCCTTCTCTGGTTCTTTCTGGGCAGCAGCAAGATCAATTCTGCCCCCCTTCCCAAAAAAGTACAGGTGTGCCCCGGTATCTGCTGGGGTTCTCTTCCAGACCCCACTGTGGGCACGTGAAACCCTGGATACTGGGAAGACCTTTTGAAAGATAAGGGAACATCAGTGGTTTTGCTGCAACAAGGTAAACAGAGGGACAACAGGTGTCCCAGTATTCATGGTGTCCATGGATTAGTGAAACCGTGGTTACTGGATCAGTGATTACGGGGTACGCCTGTAGTTTGCCTCAAGCCAATCCCACTCCCACTGCCTGTTGTGGAACATCAAATGGTGACCTGTAACGGTTCCCAAACTGGAACTACCCTCGTTGTGATGTCTTCACACGTGCCTTCTCCGCCACCACTGGAGGTAGCAAGAAAATGCACAATGTAATGATGTCATGACATGGGAAATGATTCTACATATTATGGGGAAAACAATTCAAAATGGGGAAGCTGGTTTCAGCAAAAGCCCCACTTTAGGCATAAGATTTAGTTTTGTCCCAAGTCTCCAGGCAAATTGAATCTACATTCACAATTCTGAAATTACCCTTGGAGTTCCCTTGCCCTGCATTCAGACAGCAGCAAGGCACGCATTGTAAGTCAGATAATTTTGTTAGGAAACATTGGCGTCAGAGGGCGGTTTTGCTGATATAGTATAACTAGCTTCCCAGCCTCTACCCTTCAGAGCATAATACAGAATAATTTATAATCAGACTTCACAGAATACTTTAAATTAGATTCCAGCAGTGGCATAAGTTACTGTACATTAAGGGGAAGCTTGCAAAGCCTGTAGGCTGGAACACGGAGCCGTTCCTCAGCTAACTAACTGAACCAAATTCCACCTTTGTCACAAAGCAATCAAAGACAATACGGAATAAGAATGATGGCCACACAACGGAGACACGAATGCACCTAGAAAGCTGCTAACGTGCAAATGTTTCTTATGCTGGATTGGATAAAGAGGGAGGGGAGGTGATTGGCACCAGCGAACAAAGGTCAGCAGAATCTTTAGAGCAGTGCTATTCAAATTGTGGGTAGGGACCCACTTGGTGGGTCATGACCTGATGTCAGGTGAGTCCCGGAAAGCACTTCCTGCTTGATGATGCCTCTTCCTGCCACAACATCACTTCCAGCTAAATGACATCACTTCTGGTGGGTCCTGACATGAGTGCCATTCTAAAACGTGGGTCTCAGTCTAAAACCTTTGAATACCACTGCTTTAGAGCAAAGAATTAAGCTTTGAAATAACAGCCCAATTCTAAGCAGGCTGCCCATCCCACAGCACAACGGTGCCAAAATGGACACCGCGGGGCCCCAGAGGCGGCCAGAGGTCTCCTCAGGGTAAGGGAACATCGGTTCCCTTGCTCCGTGTTGAGACCCGGCAGCCCCTACGGGCCTGCTTGGCACCAGCTCAATTGCTGGTGCAGAACTGAGTCGACCCACGTAGGGCTTTGAAGCACCGGGAGGAGGACAGAGTCCAGCAGCAGCCTCTGCTACCATCCTGCCCACTCCCAGGCCTGAACAATCCTGCCTGCCTGCCCTCCTCCCTCTGCGTTCTGCCCTCTCCCTACGTTCCCCTGCCTTCCCTCTGAAACAAGGAATGTCTTTCCATCACGGTGGGGAACCTACAGCTGCCGGTTCCCAGTGGTTGTCCGACTGGCGCAGAGGCCCATCACCCACGGACGCTGGCCTCCCTGCCCGTGCCTCCTTTCTCCTGGCTGCCACCATGTGCCTTGCGGCACATTTGTGATGACTGTCTCCCAGGCAGTGCTTGGGAGGCCATCGCTGGCCTGGGATAGTATCAGGCTGCAAATGCTCTGATTAAAGTTCTCATACCAACGAGCATCTCTTCAAAAAGAGGCACCCAGTTTTGGCACATCCAACCACCTTACGAGGTCGATGAGATGAACAGCACTGGTTATGCAAAAGTGTGTTCCACTGGGCTCAGCAAAGTGTATGGCGCAGTGGTACCCCAACGTTTGAGCAGCAGGACCCACTTTTTTAAAATGATGGGGAGTTTTACAAGGCTAAAAAAACGTTCACTTTATGAACTGTCCAAGCCTCTGTTGGAGGGAAAACTGGCTTCTGGAGCTCTCTATTAATCAGATCAGAACCATTCTCGTGGCCTTGCATTCCTCTTCGCCTGGCCTTTGATAAGAGCTGAGGCATGTTTGCCTACTCACAAGTAAGTAAGCATGCATGTGCGACAGGCAGCCCAATCCTAAACCTGCGTTGGAGCAGGCAGGCCAGCAGGCCTGCACTCAGTGATGTTATGCAGGGGGAACGCGGGGGAACTCAGTTCCACTAGTTAAAATTAGGGCTGACTCCGCCCACTTCACTCTCCCCCCCCAATTCCTCTGCAAAGAGCTTTTCTTCTTGGTTGGCCGGCACTCAGAGGGTTAGAGGGAGCGACTCCGGATTCCTAGGGGGGCGAAGGCAGTGATGTCATTCAGGGGGAACGGGCATTCCGGATCCTAATGGGCTCCGTGGCTGGTTCCGGGTTCCCGACAAGTGCCAATCAAAAGTGAGTTCCTCTTCCTAAATCATTTGAATGACACCACTGCCTGCACTGTACCCTGATGCAGGCTGGGAGGTAGCTGGAGCTCATCTTGGGGCAAGGAAATATTTTCCTGGGCTAAGGCCCAGCCAGCCCTATGGGGCTGTTCAGATTTGCACCAGCAAAATAGCAGAGGCCAGTCCAAGCAGCCAGGAGTGGGCAGGATTGGGGCTGCAAGCCTGAGGGTGGGGGGTTGCACACAGCTTAGTGTCGTGTCCTGTCTCCTCCCCTATCCTGGCCTGGCCCGCCAATGAATCTGCCCCCCTCCTCCCCATTCTGCATCCCTCCTGCCTCTGGTACAGGCCTGGGCCGGCAGAATTCTGCCAGTGCAGCTGAAACGTCAGAATGACACTTGGCAGAAGTGCAATGGAAAATGTTGATGAGAAAAATTAGAACAATGTACTATTACTGCTCCTACATCATCAACATCATCAAAAAGCAAAGGAGGAAATCAGCATCAAGGAAGATTGCAGCGTTCGGGGCTCTTCAGTCTAGAAAAAAGGCGCCTGAGGGGGGACTTGATTGAGACATACAAAATTATACATGTAATGGGAGGGATAGAGTCGATAGAGGGATGTTCTTTTTCCTCTCTCACAACACCAGAACAAGAGGACATCCACTAAAAATGAGTGTTGGGCGCGTGAGAGAAAAGGAAATACTTTTTAATTAATCCATGGAACTCCTTGCCACAGGAGATGGTGACGGCATCTGGCCTAGGTGCCTTGAAAAGGGAATTGGTTGGATTCCTGGAGGAAAAGTCCATCGCGGGCTATATAATAGGCCATGATGCGTGGTACAACCTCCTTATGTTAGAAGTAGGTTACTTCAGAATGCCAGGTGTAAGGGAGTGGCAACAGGATGCAGGCATCCTGTTGTCTCGTGTGCTCCCTGAGGCATCTGGTGGGCCACTGTGATATACAGGAAGCTGGACTAAATGGGCCTTTGGCCTGATCCAGTGGGGTTCTTCTTACGTTCTTTAGCAAGCCTACAATTTTTGTGCTTAGCATAGATGTTCATTTTTGCAGGAGAAGGAAGATTTAGCAGGTGTCCTCAGGGACGGATGGGGGGAGGGAAGAACTGCTTTATCGGCAGGAGCAGAACAGGGTGCTTGCATGGGGAGTTTGTCAGACAGAATTAAGAAGTCAGCTGGAAGAAGCAGGAATGCATAGGATGGAATGCACTGATAGCGAATTCCCTTCAGGATCAGTTAACAGAAAAATCTTGTACTGAGGTAGAAAATTGGAGCTATAATGGTGGACCTCTCAACACAGAGAAGAAAATAGTTCAGAATGCCAGGTCAAGGGAGTGGCAACAGGATGCAGGCATGTTGTTGTCTCATGTGCTCCCTGAGGCATCTGGTAGGCCACTGTGAGATACAGGAAGTGGGATTAGGTGTGCCTTTGGCCTGATACAGCAGGGCTCTTCTTATGTTTTTAAGGCTCAGCTGCTGAGCTTGCTGACCAGAAGGTTGCCAGTTCAAGACCGCGCGATGGAGTGAGCTCCTGTCGCTTGTCGCAGCTCCTGCCAACCTAGCAGTTCAAAAGCACCTAAAAATGCAAATATATAAATAGGTACCACTTCAGTGGGAAGGTAACAGTGTTCCGTGTGCCTTGGCGTATAGTAACGCTGGCCACATGACCAAGGAAACGTGTCCTCAGACAAACGCCGGCTCTTCGGCATACAAATGGAGATGAGCACTGCCCCCTACAGTCAGACTAGACCATTTGGTCATGGGGAAACCTTTACCTTTACCCACAGACAGAACAGCAAATTCTGTTTTATTTACTTAATATTTACCTCAGAATTTTATCTCAGAAATTTACCTCAGAATGCCAGATATGAGGGAGTGGCAACAGGATGGAGGCATCCAGTTGTCTTGTGTGCTCCCTCAAGCATCTGGTGGGCCAATGTGAGAAACCGGAAGCTGGATTAGATGGGTCTTTGGCCTGATTCACAGGGCTCTTCTTATGTTCTTAAAATGGTTGTTTCTTCAAAGTCCTGCTCTTTGGTTCTAGCCAAAATATTTTCCGGATGCCGAAGAAGTGACAAGGGTTGAAATAGAGCAGTGAAAGATAGGAGGATAAAGAGAGATTGAACAAGTGGTGGAACAGTTGAACTTTGGGAGATGACAGATGATGTGAGGCAGGAGACCGTGGTATCATCAGCAAGTTCTGATCTTTTAGCTCAAGATAATTTTGCAGAGATTGATTTTTCTAGTTTATGACTGTCGCGGAAATTGAAGGCCCAAAACAGTATTGTGACCATTACTGACCCTGAGCTGTCTCATGCATGCATATATTTTATATGGTACGTCACAAGTTGTATCATTGTATTGTAAAATCTATAGACCTTCGGTGTATATCCTGTTTTAGAATAGCTGAGCACCTGTGAGTTGGGCTCCAAAAATGCTTGCTGGCCTTTTATCATTTGGCTCAAGTGAGCATCTTTTCATTTGTAATCACTTGGTGTGTATTTCTGTTCGTATATTATCATTTGACTGTAATTAAGGGTGGAATCCTAACCTGCAGTTAGGCCGGTACAGTTGGACCAGCAAAGTTGGGCTGGCACAAGGGCCACTGTAAAGCACATTTTGGACTATTCTCAGAGTCGGGGAGGATGGCTCACGTCTGTGTGCTGGCCTCTCTGACCTCGAGAGTGGTCCAAACCTACTTTAGGGTGTCCCTTGTGCCAGCCAAACTTTGCTGGCCTAACTGTGCTGGCCTAACTCCAGGTTAGGATTGCACCCTAAATCTGCATATCAAAATTGTATCAAGCCAGGTCTGTAGACAAAGCTTCTACTGAATTATGTGTTACTTAGGAAACAGAAACTCAGGAATATGCCTCTTTGTGCATGCCCAAGATGGGAGAACAGATGAATTATGCATGCAGAGAAGAGAATAGTCTTTGTTGCTATAGATTCTAGAAACATTATAACTTTGCTTTGGGTGCACGCATGACTTCACCACTGACTTAGGTCAGGGCTGTTAAATGTGTGCACCAAGCAGCTGCTTTTAACATAAAAAATTAGACATGTTGTCCTTTAGACTTCTTTGTGTCTTGAATGATTTACCTCGCTGGATCAAACTTGAAGGGGGGAGTTGTTAATTCCCTCAACATAACCTATAAAAGCTTGAAACAATTTGGGACAGCTCACATGTCAAAGGAACTGGGTTCTTCTATGTCCTGCTCTTTCCCGTGGCACAAAGAGGTCAAGCTCTTTGGCCTTACTTCTTGAAGGAGCCTCTTGGCTAAAAAGGACCTTTGTGGAGAGGACAGAGACTGCTGGATTGTCAAGTGGGAAAGCCCCTAAGCGGAGAACCCTCTGATAGCCTCTCACAGCTTCTGTGTTGTTCAGAAGCACATCTGGTTTGGTGAAGATAATCTTATAGACCTTCTTGATACACAAGTCTCACACTGTGACTCCTAGTGGTATAGCAAGCAGGGTGCAGGAGAGGGTGATTGTCCTCAGGTACCAGACCAGAAGGGGATAATGACGTGTGAGTGTGCATACTCCAGAAGCAACTGCAGCACATGTTCACTTACAGCAGTGGCTGGGGTGATTTTCGATGGGGTAATTTTGTCTTTGTGTTCACTGAATATGAAGAGGAGGAGGCTGCCTCCTCCTGGAGAACCCAGAAGTGAAGTTGCGATGTTGTGTGACATCACAATGTTGTGTGACATCACAACATTGCATGACATCATTATGTTGCTGCCCCAGGCGTTTCGGCCCCTGGAGACGCTGCTGATGACTCCCAAATGTACAGTTTTGAGAATGCATTGTTTCCAAGAATCATTGTTCCCTGGTATAATAGGCAAAACTGAAGGCAAGTCATGAAAAGTAGCCATAGTTCAGTGTACCTTAAGGAAGAAGAAAAAGTGGACCAAGGAATGAATTGCATTGATCTTAAGCAGGCATTTGCATTTGTGAATTTTCTTATTGCTTTCTCCTTTTGAAGAATTGATTTCTGCCAAGACAGAGAGCAGCAGAAATGGATTGGTTGTATTGAATTCACATTGGCATGATTAGGAAACATGGTAGTTATGAGAAGAATACACATTTCCTTTTTTTATTGCATGATATTTTCTCTCCGCCAATTTATTGGCTTAATATCAAGCTTGGGCAAAAAGACATAATATTATTAAACATAATCAGGGTAGCAATTTAAGTAGCCAGAATTTTTCCATATAATTTTATAACTGGAATATAGTTTTCTGTGGTAGTTCGTATTGTGATCAGGATTGCATTGCTACCCTGTGTGAGTCTGTGCACTGCAACAATGGTTTTCAAAGGGTTTGCCCTATGTTCAGCTCCTTGCCTGTCAATTTGCCTGACCAGTCCATCCCCCCGTTCCCCTGTGGCTCTTACCCTTTGAAAGTCTTGGTGGCTGGTGGCTTCCAATATCTGCCAGCCAGCTGCATCAGCTACTTCCAGCTCTGCAGCTCCACCTCTATCTCATTGGTGGCTCCAATTGTGAGGCTCCATTTCCCAGCCAGCTTTTGCCCGATGTGGCATAGCGGCAGCCATAGCACCTTCGGTAGGAGTCACATTGAAATGGGGGTGGAGTGCCCGGAGTACAACCTCCTGCAGAGTAGGTCTATATAGCTATATACATTAATTTGAATAAATTTGTGTCTCCTTGGGGTATGTGGGCAATCCTAGCCTGGATTAGGCTAGCAAAGTCCCTGACTCCGAGAGTGGTCCAAATGTGCTTTACAGTGGCCCTGGTGTTAGCCAAACTTTGCTGGCCTAATTGTGCCAGCCTAACTCTAGGTTGAAGGGAATGTAGTGGCGCTACGGGTTAAACTGCTGCTGCTGGGCTTTCTGACCGGAAGGTTGGGAGTTCGAGACCACACGATGGACTGAGCTCCCATTGCTTTTCCCAGCTCCTGCCAACCTAGCAGTTTGAAAGCATGTAAAAATGTGAGTAGATAAATAGGTACCACTTTGGTGGGAAGGTAACGGCGTTAAGTGAGCTACGGCGTATAGTCATGCCGGCCACATGACCATGGAAGCTTGTCCTCGGACAAAACGCCAGCTCTACAGGCTTAGAAACGGAGAGGAGCACTGCCCCCTACAGTCGGTCACGACTAGACCATTCGGTCGTGGGGACACCTTTATCTTTAACTCTAGGTTAGGATTGTGCTCTGTGTCTGCCACATCTAGCACAGCTGTTTCCGCACTGTGGGTCGGGACCCACCAGTGGATCGCGAACCAATTTCAGGTGGATCATGAAGCACATCGTGCAGCCATATTGAAAATATGGGAAGATCGGATGTTGGAAAGGGGGAGGAGTGTGTGGTTGTTTTGCTTGTGTCAAGGTTGTAAATACACTTTTTTTTTATTTCTGATTCACTTTGCTATTGGAAAATGGCTGAGAAATAACCCAGTTTATGGCTGCATTCTCAGGAAAGCAGCAGGTTCTGGCATCATAATGTCGGCACTTCTGGCCATGACATAACTTCCGGTGGGTCCTGGATGGACTGTCTTTTTAAAAAGTGGGTCCCGATGTTAAAAAGTTTGAGAACCACTAATCTAGCATATTAATTTTGCTATGTGACCTGGTTTGTGAACTAATATTGAAAAGCTGTATATTCTTAACAACCATGTTGTCACTGTGGGTTTTCACCCTCTATCAGAGATAACAATGGGACAGGCAGCAATATGTCCGTTAAACTGTCCAACAATTTGAAAAAAAAAAAGGCACTTACCCCTTCCATTTTGAAAGACTACCAGGTTATCAAATAAGAAAAAAAAAAGACACTATCTGTTATGAAATTTGTAAGGTAAAATTTGTAAGGAAATTTGTAAGGAAAATTGTAAGGTAGTAGAACTAGCCCTGCTTATATTATTATAAAGACGGCTAAATTTGAAAAAAAAGGGCTTGAACACCTGTATCAATAAATAATTACAAGTATTTTTTTAATGGCTCCACTTATTCCTGGGTGGTAGGTCCATAAGCATGAATAACAATGATTAGATTGCATTTGTGATTCTGTCAACTTACAAATGAGTATTCACAGTTCATTCCACAGTAACTCTGGATAGAGGGTCTATCGGTCATGATAATTGCGGCTACATTAAATCCATAGCAGGACCAATATTCAGCACTACACTTGGGCTGCATTCAGCTGCACACCTGCTCTCATCGCATGCCATGCTGTAGTCAGTGTGGACAATATGCCTTATTCATGAGCTTCATAATGGTACATTAGAAGCGCATGGAATATGCTATTAATCCAATTTGTTCAGTTTAGGATTTCCAGTTTGCAACCTGGCCTGTGCCTTTAAATTCCCCTGATGCACCAGCGACAGCTCCTATGAGGCAACGACAATCTGGCAGAGACAGCTACACCTGCCTGCCCATCCTTTCCCTCATGTGCTGTGAAGAGCAGGACTCCAGATGCGCTGTACATGGCAAGGGAGTGAATGACTAGGCTGCAGGGGAGGGGAAAAAGCTTCAGGGCACAATCCTAAACTCAGTGGTGTCATCTAAATGATTTAAGAACAGGTACTCACTTTTGATTGGCACGTGTCGGGACCCGCCCACCGGAAGTGATGTCATAAGCCAGAAGTGATGTCATGGCAGGAAGTGACATGAAAAAAGCCCTTTTTGAGGCCTCAGACGATTTTAAACTGACCCAACAGTTGCAACAGTATTCCACAGCACCCCCAGAACATGTTAAGGAGGCCTGGCATCATGTTAAAACCCCAGAGCAACTCATTTTTCAGTGGCAAGGAAAGGAAAGGCTCCGCTCACTGCCTGCCTGCCTGCCTTGCTCTGAGAACACGCAGGCAACTCAAACATGCAGGAAATTCAAATGTTGCAGAGGGTGGAGTCGACGAGTGGGCGGGCGAATGGGCGGGGACAGCTGTAATCCTAGAAACCGGTACTCGCGTACCCCCGCGTACCCCCTGCATGACATCACTGCCTAAACTGCGCTGGAACAGGCAGGCCTATGCTGTATCCAGAGCAGCTTGGAGACTGCTGGAGCCCCCCTGGGGCAAGGGCACGTTTGAGCCTTTGCACCAAGTGAGGCTCCAGCCTCCCCTATGGGTTCCGCGGATCTGAGCATGTGAAATTGCCGGTGCAGGTCCGAGGAAGCCACATGGCCCAAATTGGGACACGTGGCCTGGGACTGGAGCCTTGGATGCGGCCTAATGAGTTCGGCTGGAGCAAGGGCAGGCGCTCTCGGGCCGATGCTACTCCTAGCGTTGACCTGAGCTCTCTAGCATGGATACGGGGGTGAACATAAGAACATAAGAAGAGCCCAACTGGATCAGGCCAAAGGCCCATCTAGTCCAACTTCCTGCATCTCGCAGCAGCCCACCAGATGCCTCAATACCACTAGATATGTGCATCTTGTTGCCACTCCCCTGCATTTGGCACTCCAAGGTAGCCTAACACTAAAGTAAGGAGGTTGCACTAACCATCATAACCTGTAGTATAGCCTGCAATGGACTTTTCCTCCAGAAATCTGTCCAGTCCCCTTTTAGGCCAGATGCCATCACCACCTTCTGTGACAAGGAGTTCTACAGATAAATTACCTGCTGGGTAAAAAAGTATTTCCTTTTATCTGTTCTCACTCTCCCTACACTCAATTTTAGTGGATGTCCCCTGGTTCTGGTATTGTGAGAGAGGGAAAAGAACCTCCCTCTATCCACTTTATCCATCCTGTGCATAATTTTGTATGTCTCAATCAAGTCCCCCCCTCAGGCGCCTTTTTTCTAGGCTGAAGAGCCCCAAACGCTGTAACCTTTCCTCATATGGGAGATGCCCCAGCCCCGTAATCATTTTGGTTGCTCTCTTCTGCACCTTCTCTAGTTCCCCTATGTCTTTTTTAAGGTGTGGCGACCAGAACTGTACACAGTAGTCCAGATGTGGCCTGACCATCAAGTTGTACAGTGGCATAATAATATTGGCCGTTTTATTTTCAACCCCTTTTTTGATTATCCCAAGCATGGAATTGGCCTTCTTTACCGCTGCTGCACATTGGGTCGACACTTTCATTGAGTTGTCTACTAGCACTCCAAGATCTCTCTCCTTACCTATCACCGAAAGCTCAGAACCCATTAGCTTATAGTTGAAGTTTTGATTTTTTGCCCCAACGTGCATCACTGTACACTTGTCTACATTGAAACGCATCTGCCATTTGGCTGCCCATTCCTCCAGTTTGGAGAGATCCCTCTGGAGCTCTTCACAATCCCTTCTGGTTTTCACCACCCGGAAACGTTTTGTGTCATCCGCAAACTTGGCCACCTCACTGCTTATGCCCGTCTCCAGGTCATTTATGAACAAGTTGAAAAGCATCGGCCCCAAGACAGATCCTTGGGGCACTCCACTTTTCACCTCTCTCCATTGTGAAAATTTCCCCTTGACCCCCACTCTTTGCTTCCTGCTCCCCAACCAGTTTTTAATCCATAAGAGAACCTGCCCTCTTATTTCCTGACTGTGAAGTTTAACCAGGAGCCTTTGGTGAGGGACTGTGTCAAATGCTTTCTGAAAATCCAGATATGTAATATCCATGGGTTCGCCAGCATCCACATGCCGGGTGCCGGTCAGCACTCCCACGTTGGTGCTAGCGATGTAGCGCTGATACAATGATGTTGCGTCGGCACTTCATCTGTTTGAGGAGTGCGCCCTCAAAGACATCTGGGATATCAACATTTTGTTTTAATTGTTCATATCCATCGTTTCTGAAACCCACAATTTGGTTCCTTCACCCCAAGGATATGGATACTCCTGTTAAGAACCCCTGTCTTATAGGACCAGTCAAAGACAGAGAGATTGCCAAAGCTGATTGAAACTATGGATGGCTATCCCTTCTTGCTCACCCACATAGGAATGAATGATACTGCAGGGTGTAGCTAGGAGCAGATTGTTTCAGACTATGAGGCTCTGGGCAGGAGAGTGAAGGACCAGGGGGCCCAGGAGGTATTCTGATCTGTCCTCCCAGTAACAGGCAGAGGACTTCAGAGGGGGAGAAGAATCCTCTGGGTGAATGGCTGGCTCCATCAATGGTATCCTTGTATTGGGAGAGTTTTGGTTTCTGGGACCATGGACTGCATTTCCTGGATGAAGGACTGCTAGCAAAAGATGGATTGCACCTCACGAGGAGGGGGAAGAATTTGTTTGGTGGAAGTATGGCAAGCCTGATAAGGAGAACTTTAAACTGAAGGCTGAGGGGGTTGGAGATGTCCTCAGAGAACCGCAGACTAACTAAAGAAGGGGACATCAGGTTGTAACCTTGTCATCATCCATCCCGCCGTCGGGAGCGGGGGGGCTGGTACTCACCCGGCGAAGCTGTTTTTTCCGGGCCGGACGGCAAGAAGCAAGCGACAGGCGGGTACAGGTGCGGTTCCAACGCTTTATTGCAGTGATGGCTTTGACACTCATAGGTACAGGCCGAGCTCCTCCGAAGCGGAGGTGTCACAGTAGGGGTACCTGTTCCTTTCACAGGCCCCCTCTAGTAAACAGTCTTTTACACGGACCTGCGACGTCTCCCCCGAGAGATCCCCTTCTCCCTGTGGGCTTGGCGGGTTGCCTTCTGGCCGAGGCTGCTAGAGTGAGGACCCTCCGTAGGGGTTCGCCTGTAGGCAGCCCCCCAAGGAGCCCAGGCAGGTGAGTATCCCCAGTAGCCCCACGGGGGGTCTTGCGTGCCCCAGGATCCTCCAAGGAGCGGGGTGCCTATTGCCCCGGTAAGGCGAGGGTAAGGAGCGAGGCCGGGTGCGCAGGCCGGCTCGCCAGAAGTCGTCCGTCCGCTCGCCCTCCGGCTCGGGGCAGGACGACCTCCCCGCCCTGCTGCTCGGCTCCTTATGAGCCTCCCGGCTTCAGCCGGGAGCTCTGCCTCTTCCGGCCCCTCCCCTGTTTGGAGATCTCGCGGGATCTCCTCCGAGCCTGCGGCGCTGGCGATGACGTCATCGCCGAGCGCCGCGGTGGAAGGAGGCCTACAGCGCGGCACCCCAGGCTCTCCTGGAGCGGTGCCGCGCGTCGTCGCCCCCCTGTCCTCTTCCGCGGGGGTCTGCTGGCCCGGGAAGGCGGGGGCGACGCGGCCTTTGCCCCTCCAAGGGCTTCGTTGTTCGAGCGGCTCCGCGCCGCCTTTTCCCGGGGCTGCCGTCGTCGAGGGGCCGCTCCCGGGGATCCCTGCAGCCGCTCCAGATGCTGCCCACCAGTCCCGGATCCCCGGTAAGCCGCCCCTCGCTGGGTCTTCCTTGGGGGGGCCAGTCCCGGGGTGACAGACCCCCCCCACCAAGACCGGCGCCACGGGGTCGAGGGGCCATGGGGCGGCTGTGTCCTGTCGGGAAAGAGAATCCACATTAATATGCTGTCTTCCCTTGCGGTATTTGACTGTAAAGGAAAAAGGTTGCAAGGTTAGATACCACCGCGTTAAGCGCGGATTGGTATCTTTCATTCTCTGAAGCCACGTGAGAGGGGCATGGTCTGTTACCAGCACGAAGGGGGCCCCCAGCAGGTAATATCGGAGGGAGTGCAAGGCCCATTTTATGGCCAACGCCTCTTTTTCGATTACGGAATAGGCTCTTTCTGCTGGGGTGAGTTTACGACTTAGATACATTAAGGGGTGCTCGTCTTTTCCCTCTCCTTGTGTGAGGATGGCTCCCAGTCCAGTGCCAGAGGCGTCAGTCTGCACTATGAAGGGTTTCGAAAAATCCGGGGCCTTCAGGACTGGTTCCCTGCAGAGGGCCTCTTTGATTTGTCGAAAGGCTTTTTCGCAATTCATGGTCCACTGCCAGGAAGTTCTTTTTCCCCCTTTAGTTAAATCTGTTAAGGGGGCCGCCAGGGAGGCGTAATGGGGTATGAAGGCCCGATAATATCCGGACAGTCCCAGGAAACGACGGACTTCTCGCTTGTTTCGAGGTCGGGTCATCTCTTGGACGGTTCGAACCTTGTCCATCACCGGCCGGAGCAGCCCGCTGCCCACCAGATGCCCCAGGTATTGGGTCTGCCTTAATCCTATTGCGCACTTGGCCGGGTTGGCGGTTAACCCCGCTTGCCTCAATGCCTCCAGGACGGCCTCCAGGTCCTGGAGGTGGCGGTCCCAGGTAGGGCTGTATACAATGATGTCGTCGATGTAGGCGGCGGCGTACCCCTGATGGTCCTGCAGTACGTGGTCCATCAGGCGTTGAAAGGTCGCCGCCGCCCCATGAAGGCCGAACGGCATCCTTGTAAAGTGAAACAGCCCTTGGGGGGCCGCAAAGGCGGTTTTCTCCCGGGAAGACGGGGTCAGGGGGATTTGCCAGTACCCTTTTGTTAAATCCAATTTGGACAGGTACTGGGCGGTCCCCAACTTCTCTAATAATCCGGGCACAATGGGCATGGGGTAAGCATCGAACCTGGAGACCTTATTAAGACCCCTAAAGTCTATGCATACTCGTACGGAGCCATCCGGTTTGGGAACCATAACCGGATGGCTCCTCCAGGGGCTTCGCGAAGGCTCTATTACCCCTAATCTCCTCATGGTGTCCACCTCTTTCCTTAGGACCTCTTCCAGGTGGTAGGGCCGCCGCCGAAGGGGCTGGCACACTATCTTTCCTGGCTCTGTTTGTATGTGATGGGCGGCTATGGTCGTCTGTCCTGGGATTGCAGAGAACACGTCAGAAAACGCTTTCTCCAATGCCCTTACCTGCTCTACTTGTTCCGGGGGTAGAGTATTGTCCAGGGTGAGGGTCTGTAACGTCGTCAGGCTGGCCCCCGTGGGCCCCCAGTCCTCGTCATCCTCCGCCAGCAGGCACTCTTGGGCCCTCCATGCCTTTAACAAATTGATGTGATATATTTGTAGCTCAGGCTGATGGTCGGGCCGGCGAATCTCATAGTCTACCAGCCCAACCCGTCGGGTCACTTCATAGGGCCCTTGCCACTTGGCAAGCAACTTGGAGTCTGATGTGGGAAGGAGTAGCAGGATCCTATCCCCTGGCTGGAAGGACCTGGGGCGGACCCGACGATCGTACTGCCCTTTCTGGGCTATTTGGGCCTCTCGAAGGCGGAGGCCAGCCCAATCTGCCAGTCGGGTAAGCTGTTCCCTAAGCTCAGTAATGTATTGGAGGCTAGAGCGTGGGGTACCCCGGGGGCGTACCCAATCGTCCCGGAGGACATCTAACAGCCCCTTGGGCCGGCGCCCGAACAGTAATTCAAAGGGTGAAAACCCGGTGGATGCCTGTGGCACCTCCCGTACAGCAAACAAGAGGGGTTCTACTAAACGGGCCCACTGACCAGGATTTTCCCCCACAAACCGGCGGAGCATACTTTTTAAGGTCTGATTGAAACGCTCTACAAGACCATTGGTTTGTGGGTGGTAGACCGAGGTCCTTAATGGGCGTACCTGGAGTAACCCCCATAGTTCTTTCATGACCCTTCCCATAAAATTGGTGCCTTGGTCTGTCACCACTTCTAACGGGAACCCAACCCGGGCGAAGACTTTCAATAATTCTTTAGCTAGTGTTTTGGCATCGGTATTCCGTAAGGGTATGGCCTCCGGGTACCTGGTGGCATAGTCCACTAATACCAGTAGGTGGGTGTATCCTCCCTGGGCCCGAGGTAGGGGCCCTACTATATCCAGTCCTATACGTTCGAAGGGGACATTGATTATAGGCAGGGGTACAAGCCCCCCCCCCTGGAGGTCCCCGGGGCTGCGTACGCTGGCATTCGGGGCAGGCGGCACAATACCGTCTCACCTGTTCCCTAAGGCCCGGCCAAAAGAACCGTTGCGTAAGTCGCTTCCGGGTATTGTCTGCCGCCAGGTGACCCGCCGTGGGGATCCCATGGGTGGCTCTCATAGCCATTCCCCTCAATGGCTGGGGTACTACTAACTGATCGACGTCTTGTTGGGTGTGGGGGTCCCGGCCCTGCCGGTAGAGGACCCCTTCTTTAAAGATAAACCGCACGCCCTCTCCGCCTCCCGGCGCAGGGTTGGCGGCATGGAGGAGAGCCTCCCTTAACGTGGGGTCTTCCCTCTGTAACTGTCGAATATCGTCCCTGGGTGCTAACGGGGCTCCTGAGTCCCCCGAGTCTGGGTCCTCCTGTTCCCCCAAGGCCCCCACCTGAGTCTCGGCCCATGTCATAAGGTCCGAGAAATGCGGCCAGTCGCGTCCAATCACTGCTCCGTATTGCAGATGCGGGACTACCCCTACCTGGAGGAACTGGCAATTGCCCCCGACCATTACTTTGGCCCAGCGTAAGTGGTAGGGGCGAACATCCCCATGGATACAACGGAGCATGAGAGTTGCATCCAGGGGTTGCCCCCGGGCCCGCTGCACTAGTGTCCGCGTACAACCGGAGTCCACCATTGCCGTGACGGGCTGCCCGTCCACCCACGCTGGGACCAATAACTGACCGTCTCCCCGGGACCCCCGTACCTGGGCCGCTGTCCAGGCCTCGGCGTGCGAACATTCCATGACTGGGCAGTCCCGTCGCAGGTGCCCCGGCTGGCCACAGGTGAAGCAGACGACTGGAGCGGCGCGAGATGTTCCGGACGCTGTGGTGTTCCCCGTCCGGTCGGGTCTGTATATTGGGGGAGGTAGTCGGGTCGGGGGGCCTGACCCGGGTCCCGGCCCCGGCCGTCGTCCGGTGGTGTCGTCCCGTCGTCCTCCCCGGGGCAGGTTGCCGGGGCCAAAGCGGCCTTCAGGTTTCCGGCCCAGCCCCTGTAAGCCGGCAGCAAAGGTGGTACTGGTGGCAGATTCGTACTTCTCTGTTAAGGCAATGGCGGTATCCAAATCCTTGGGTGTATTACATAGTACCCAGTTGCGCATCGCCTGGGGCAATACGGCCAGGAACTGTTCTACTAGTACCAGCTCTGCCACCTCCTGGGCGGTACGAGTGGCCGGTTTAAGCCACCGCAGGCCGTTCATCTTGACCCGATTCCCTACCAGTCGTATGCTGGCCCCCTTTGGGAATTCCGTTTCTCTTAGCCGTCTACGGTAGGTTTCTTCGGACACATTCAATGCCCCCAAAATGGTGGCACGCACGACTTCGTATTTCCCCGCCTCGTCAGGGGTAAGAGTGTCTACTGCCTCTTGGGCCAATCCTGACAGGCAGGGAGTAAGAATGGTAGCCCATTGGGAGGGTGGCCAGGCAGCTGCGGTGGCGATCCTTTCGAAAGTGTTCAGGAACGCCTCCGGATCGTCCTCAGGTCCCATCTTTTGCAGTCTAATGTGAGGCGAGCGGTCCGCCGCCCCACTGCCCAGCGTGAGCCCCCCTCCTGCGGGTGCTGTGGGAACCCCCTGTGCTTGAGCAAAGACGGCCAATTGCTGTATGAGGGCAGCCTGTTGATCGGCCAAAGCTGCCAACAAACGCTGTTGCCCATCGGCTTGGGATTGTTGTTGCGTGGCCCACCAACGGAGCCATTCGGGAACCGCCCCCTCGGCGGCAGCGGCCGCCCCTGAGGCGCTCCCCGGCATCTCCACCATCGTGTCATCATCCATCCCGCCGTCGGGAGCGGGGGGGCTGGTACTCACCCGGCGAAGCTGTTTTTTCCGGGCCGGACGGCAAGAAGCAAGCGACAGGCGGGTACAGGTGCGGTTCCAACGCTTTATTGCAGTGATGGCTTTGACACTCATAGGTACAGGCCGAGCTCCTCCGAAGCGGAGGTGTCACAGTAGGGGTACCTGTTCCTTTCACAGGCCCCCTCTAGTAAACAGTCTTTTACACGGACCTGCGACGTCTCCCCCGAGAGATCCCCTTCTCCCTGTGGGCTTGGCGGGTTGCCAGGTACACCTGGCGTGGACGGCCGTCTGGGCCCACCTTCTGGCCGAGGCTGCTAGAGTGAGGACCCTCCGTAGGGGTTCGCCTGTAGGCAGCCCCCCAAGGAGCCCAGGCAGGTGAGTATCCCCAGTAGCCCCACGGGGGGTCTTGCGCGCCCCAGGATCCTCCAAGGAGCGGGGTGCCTATTGCCCCGGTAAGGCGAGGGTAAGGAGCGAGGCCGGGTGCGCAGGCCGGCTCGCCAGAAGTTGTCCGTCCGCTCGCCCTCCGGCTCGGGGCAGGACGACCTCCCCGCCCTGCTGCTCGGCTCCTTATGAGCCTCCCGGCTTCAGCCGGGAGCTCTGCCTCTTCCGGCCCCTCCCCTGTTTGGAGATCTCGCGGGATCTCCTCCGAGCCTGCGGCGCTGGCGATGACGTCATCGCCGAGCGCCGCGGTGGAAGGAGGCCTACAGCGCGGCACCCCAGGCTCTCCTGGAGCGGTGCTGCGCGTCGTCGCCCCCCTGTCCTCTTCCGCGGGGGTCTGCTGGCCCGGGAAGGCGGGGGCGACGCGGCCTTTGCCCCTCCAAGGGCTTCGTTGTTCGAGCGGCTCCGCGCCGCCTTTTCCCGGGGCTGCCGTCGTCGAGGGGCCGCTCCCGGGGATCCCTGCAGCCGCTCCAGATGCTGCCCACCAGTCCCGGATCCCCGGTAAGCCGCCCCTCGCTGGGTCTTCCTTGGGGGGGCCAGTCCCGGGGTGACAAACCTCCAGGGTTTACATTGCATATATACAAATGCACACAGCATGGGAAATAAACAGGAGGAGGTTGAACTTCTAGCAAGTGAAGGTAAATCTGACTTGATAGGAATAACTGAAACCTGGTGGGATGACTCTCATGATTGGAATGGGCAAATGGAAGGCTACCAGTTGCTCAGGAAGAACAGATGTGGTAAAAGGGGAGGGGGTTCCCAGTCGTGGTCCGCTCAGGGGTAAGGCCCCATTGGCCGCCCCTACCCAGAAGTAATTGCAGTGACATCATCACCATTTTCAATGGGGGAAAGAAGTAGACAGCCCATAGCCATGCCAAAGGATTCAGAGGATAGGTAGGCGACCAATGAATCTCTACTGCTTGACCCACCACCTCCCAGATCTGCCTCGGTGCTGCGGCTGAGGGGGAAGAACAGCAAATTGTGGGGGGGCTTCTACTATAGACCGCCAGACCCATGGAAGGAGGTGGATGAGGCTTTCCTGGAACAACTCACAGACTTTACAAGAACACATGAGGTAGTTGAGACTTGAACTCTTCAGGTATCTGTTGGGAGACTAACTCGACCAAGTATGGGAGCACCAACCAATTCCTGTTGTGCCTGGAGGATTACTTCATCTTCCAGAAAGTCGAGAATCAAAAACCGTGAACACCCTTTGCTTTGCTTAAACTCCAGCCTGATGAAGAGTTTTGGAGAACCCTTAGGATACTCATTCACAAGCTTGCATAAAATTGTGTGAGCATGTTTAGGTTTGTGCTACCTACCATTTTTTTTTGGGGGGGGTGTTTAATAAACTCTCAGCATGTCTCCATTCAAATTGTCTTTGACTGAACTACATCTAGATCCCTTAACCACTTCTCACCTATTTCATCTTCTATGTCTCTTCCCACCTTCGAGCTCGCCAGTAAATGAGGAACGCTGGAAGTGAATTCTACTATGTGAATGTACTCTTTTGATAAGTTCTCCCCGTTATTCCCTGAAGTGCTCGTCTTTGGTGTGAGGGAGCGCACCTTTTGGGAAGCCAATTGCAAATTGACACCATTCCTATTTTCACTTCAAGGAAATGTCGTCGCTGGTTTGAGGCAAGGGCGACTGTCCTTTTCAACTCCAAATGTCACCTGAGTTTCAAAAAGATCTCACATTTTGGGTAAGAGCAGTATTGTATAGTTCTTCTAGGATGCAGTCCAGTAACACCTAAGCTTGCTTAATGCCCTTTGGTAACTTCCTTCCTTAGCTTTCAGTCCTGCACTCTGTGGTATGAACGGGAGGGTCATAGCCATAGGGGGTCTCCAGCCCCCATCTCTGAACTGCAAGTTTTCATTGGAAAAAGAAAGTCTCTGTTTTATTTCTACAGATATAAAAGAAACAGTGCACAGAGTATTCTAGTCAGTTGCCACTCAATGAATGAGGAAAGGAGAGCTGTCAAATGTCTCTATAACTGGCACCTTTCTTGACTCATTTAACCGACTTACAGGTGAAGAGACAATCGTGTGTTATGTGTATTATATTTGTGTATTATATCCAGGGCAGGAGGTGCACTCCCCGTAATGCTTAGCTTCCTGCCATTCCATATCTAGAAGCATCTGTGCCCTGGAGAAGCTAACAGACGACACCCACCAGACTACATTGTTCTGTTCTGTATGCAGGAGGATAGCCAGGGGTTAAGCCCTAGCAAGAGAGCTGGAGGGGTTGAGCTAATCACCCCTCCAATCAGGAGCCCTGGGGGTGGAGTTAACAATACACAGGGGGTGGGCTGTTGCCCTTCAGTTTAGTTCAGTTCTAACTGTTGCCTGTTGCATTAAACGTTCAAGCTGCACCTGCCTTTGTCTGAGTTTCTATTGCATGGAACCCAATATATAACAGTACATATTTTGTATAGTATTGCTTAAAAACAGTAGCATGCTTGTCAGGTCAGTCCAATGACTGCCTTGAAGGATATGGTATTTTTAGGGTCCGCACCTAAGAATTAGCACCATTTGGATGGGAGGCCATATACATATATCATCATAACCAGGAGCACAATTATTCAGTGCATATTCAGATGCACTGAATAAGGCAGCAATTGCATCCTCACCACCGTTTTCTCTCAGCCGTATCCTTTAAATTACAATATCACGTAACGGTTTAGATTAGGCCTTCTCAGTGGATGGGCTGACTGATGTTCAGAGACGGACAAAGCAGGCCCAGAATCTGTTGCGCCGATTTCTCATGGGACTTGGGGAGGCCTAATGAATTTCTGATTGCAGAATTCCTTGCTAGCCTCGGATGAAAATTGTCATCTATTATTATTCCCCCCATTACACTGTCACCACGGAACAGATTGTGAGGGGCTGCAATTAGATGTATGCAGGTGGTTTTACCTTCTGCGTGTTCTTTATTTCGAGCTGAAGCCAAGCAGCTGTTGGTGTTATTTTTGCATAAGTGATTTTTTTTAATGGAAGTGTATAAACAAGACCAAGCAAGCGTGTGTTTTGTCATAGCCACAGTCTCTTTTCATTACCTCCCTCGGTGCTACCCTATTGACCACTTACATCAACAAATGCTCTGGCCAACCAGACAACAAACAGATTTTGTACACTGGATCCAAATCACACAGCATTATTCTTCATGTATGGAAGAACTGCCACAGTTGGAAGGTGCAGGAATGGCCAGATACTTGGGACTTCCTTCCTAATTATTAGTTCATTTTGGTTAGTGTCCATGGAAATCAAATTCCTGGCAAAGCATCAGGGATAATGGGGTGTACTAGGACAGTGGTTCTCAAACTTCTTAGACTAGGACCCACTTTTTGGAATGGCATTCATGTCGGGAGCCACTGGAAGTAATAACCTGGAAGTGTGTCATAGCCAGAAGTGACATAATCAGGCAGGAAGTGCTGTTGTTGTGACATAATAAAATGACGCTTCTGGAATGCAAACTGGCATTCTTGGAGCGCAGCAATTGAAACATTGTACAGCCATGAAACATCCCTAACAGAAAGCAAGGTTAGGACAAAATATTATGTAAAAACACTGAACTAAAACATTTTTTCAAAAAACCCTCACTTGACGATTGAAATTGTTAACACTCACCAAAGGAATATAGCAAGAGTAAGGTCTTCAGCTTCCAAGATGGCTGCTCCCAGCTTTCGGTGACCCATCTGACATTGGATTGTAACCCACCAAGTGGGTCCTGGCCCACAGTTTGAGTAAACCCCCTTCCTTCCACATCTGAAAGGATTGGTGCGCCTCGTGAATGTCTGGTGGTGCTCTGTAGACCTGTTTTGCACACCTTCCTCAAAAATGGAAAATGGGCTGATTTGTAGGTGATGACTTCTTGTTTTTATGTTCTGCTGCTGTTTTATTCTCTGTTGCTTGGTTTGATGGTTTTAATAGAACAGTTACCTCCTGATGTGGCATGCCAAATGCTGCCCCCTTACCCATGATGCCCAGCCTCTGCTCTTCCCGCTCTCCAGGGTTCTAGTTCGGGGGCCCCTCCACTTTTCCTCTGTCCCTCTCATTCCCCACCAATCTGCCGCCTGAGCCAGTCACTTCACTTGGCCTTATGGATGGACCAGCCATGATGGCAGAAGTCAACCAGGTCAGAAGCAGCCAAGAGCCCATGACAATAGAGGGGCCACCTATCTGGGCTGATCTTCCAACCTCTCAGTACTGGGCAGCTGCTTCATATACCACCCCTTTTGGCCAATGGGAGAGTGGGAGGATGTCACCCACTGCTGTTACTCATTGCTGCTAAGGTAAGGGGCCTCAAGGCCTTCTGTGCCAGGGCCTGATATTGGCACAGCATCAGAGAACAGGCATAGGACTGTTCCAGGTCAAGGGCACAAGTCAACTATCATCCGAGATGGCCAAAAAATAGGTATGATCTATTAGAGAGCAAAGCAAGCAAAGAGCAAACAGGATAAGGAGACGTTTGCAACACAGCTGCAGGCTTTCGTTTGTCCTGTTTTTATTTGCAGTGGTTTCTCCCTAGAGGAGGAATCGCCAAAGACAACCTGGGTTTTGATTTGAAGAAATGACTTTTAGGGAACAATCCTAACCTGGGATTAGGCTGGCACAGTTAGCCCAGCAAAGTTTGGCTGGCACGAGAAACACTCTACGGCACGTTTGGACCACTCTTGGACTCAGGGAGGATGGTGCACGTCTGTGTACTGGCCTGTCTGACTCAGAGAGTGGTCAAACATACTTGATGGTGTCCCTTGTGCCAGCCAAACTTTGCTGGCCCAGCTGTGCCAGCCTAACTCCAGGTTAGGATTGGGCTCTTAATGGAAGTAGAGCGAGCTGCTTAAGGAAAGGATCGAGCCACTTGGCAAGAGCTGAAGAGCATCTGCCTCTATGCGTAGTGAAGAGCATTGTTGAATAACGTTGGTCTATCATGAGATCATATTTCAAGCTCACGGGACTCTGTTAGCTGAAGTCCCGTGACACGTGAGAGTGCTTCAGTGGTGGGGCTCCCTTGGTTGATGTCACACCGTTACACAAGTGCTCTGGGGGGCTGATTCACTTGCTATGAAACTTCAATAGAGTTGCAAACATGCTAACCACAAAACAATATACTTTTTCCTTTAATAGTACAACCTAAGTCTTGCATGAGATCCAACTCCCACACCATTTGCCTGTAGAACAGCCGCAATGCCTTATTCATGGGCAGAACTGTGCTGGAGGAAAAATGCCAGGAAAGACATTTTTCAAGTTGAATTAATGAAATGAGTATACATTTATTTGCGTGGGGAGAAACTGGCCTTTGATTCTAACAGATCAGGGTATATTTCTGGTTTTTTTCTCCCCACTTCTAAAATAATCTCATGACTAATAATTTGCCATCTGTGCAGTTGTGGTTCTTGTTATAGCTGTAACCCAAATCAGATGGGGGGTGCGCGCATCATTTTTGAGTTGAAGAATGATGATTCATACCCAACTACTAAGAAAGGATCAGTGGGCTTCTCCCCCTTTACAACTGCATTGTTCTTATGGCAAGTGGGGCACATGGCTGGCTCCAGGAACGGTGGGGCCAAATGTGGGGCATTCCTATGGGTCACCACCCCACTCAACAAGAAAATTATTGTGGTGCCACATGCAAAGCTTGGCACCTGGAAATAGTTGGTGGTGACATGATGACATCACCACCAATAGCTTCCAGGAGGCCCATTTTGGGCCGTTTGGAGTCAGGGGCAGGTGGGAGGGCCCAAGGTAAAGCTGCTCTGCTCACCCCACTGATTATAGCCCATAGAGATCCCGGCTGCAGCAGCAGGCAATATGCTCACTATGCTGGTGTGGGGTCCCCCAAAGCGCTGGGCCCAATGTGACGTCATCCCACATACAAGGATTACACCATGGACTTCAGATTGCAATGTAGGGAGGTACTATGAACTTTCCAGTGGTGCCAAAGAATTTTGGAGTGGGGGGTGTCTGAGAATGAATGTAGTCATGCCCTAGCAGTGCAGACGACTGACTGTAAGGTATGGTTAGGAATGTAAGAAGAGCCCTATGGATCAGTCCATCTGACTGCGCATTCTGCTGATGCCTCTGGGAAGCTCACAAGCCAGTTGTGAAAGCACCAGCCTTCTCCTACTGTTTGAACTCCCAGTTGGCATATCCAGAGATATAGCTTCTTTATGGTTGATTATGGGTGTACGTGTTGTAACAACCACCATCTTGGAAGAGGCATTCCTAGTAATGGGGTTTATGAGATGAAGTCTACTGCAGGTATGAGCCATAAGAGGGAGCATCTTATGGTGGGAATTTCTGTTCCCTTACCCTTCAGAAAACCTCTGCTTCCTCAATGGGTCTTGTCATTACTTTGCCAGCCATTTTTCGGGAATATAACCAAGGGAGAGGGAAGGGGAGAGGTAGGGAGCACAAGATACTGGTGCATGTGTGTGTCACTGGGAGCCACCCTCTCCCCCTCCATTCCACCTCCTGCACTCCCACCTCCCACCCCAACACTCCCCTATTCCTTCCACCACCTGCCACTGGCAGACAGTGACTGGTGCACGCATGTGGTCACCATCCATTGCACTGGTGGCCTCATTCCACTCTCGGACAGAACATTACTCCTGCCAGCATCTTCTCCCATCAGTGGAGTGTGCATTCTGTCAGTGGAACGGGGGGGGGGGTCAGACTGAACAAAACAAATTGATTGCAGCTGCAATCCTGTACTCACTTACCTGGGAGTAAGCTTCATGTATGCAGCAGGAATTACTTTTGAGTAAACATGTATGGAATTGCACTGCAAAGTTTGCAGCCTTTTACGTAATGCTGTGGAAAAGATAGAGGTGTGGATACACAGGAAGGGATCCAATTACCTTGCTTCCAGTATCTACCTGTTTGTTTGTCCACTCTAAATATTTTCTTAGCAACCATGAAATGAAAACGCAGGGCGTTAAAAGGCCTCATATCCTCTGAATGTGGTGTGGAGGACAGCTATGGCACCTGAATAAGCAGAGGTTTAGAATTATTTTTAAAGGAGCCTGTTGTACTGTTTTCTCTCTTCGCTGTCTCCATTTCATGGTTATTATTTGCTGTGACTGTTTCTTCCTTTTTCTGTTTGTACAGGCTTTTCCAACAAAGCTTGCACAAACACAAGCACACGCACGCATGCGCACACGCCTACAATTCTACATCAAAGCCACACGAAGTCAGAGTTCACAAGGATATTCATTTATTTACAAGGGCAGAAAGGTTCTGTGTATGTGAGCACAATCCTAACCTGGAGTTAGGCTGTAACGGTTAGGCCAGCAAAGTTTGGCTGTCATTAACCTGGAAGTGATGTTGTGGCAGGAAGTGACATCATCAAGCAGGAAGTGCTGTCATGGTAACATAATAAAATGATACTCCTGAAATGCAAATTGGCATTCTTGGACTACAGCAATTGTACAACCATGAAACATCCCTGACAGAAAGCAAGATAAGTACAAAATATGATGTAAAAGCACTGAACTAAAAACAATTTTTTTAAAAAAAAACTTCACTTGAAAATTTGAACTGTTAATACTAACAAAAGCAAGAGTAAGGTCTGCAGCTTCCAAGATGGCTGCTCCCAGCTTTCTGCGACTGACCTGACATCAGGTTGTGACCCACCAAATGGGTCTCCACCCACAGTTTGAATAACACTGCCATAAAGTATGTTTGCAGCACTCTCTGAGTCAGAGAGGGCAAGACACAGATGTGTGCCATCCCCCCTGACTCCGAGAGTGGTCCAAATGCACTTTACGCTGTCTCTTGTGCCAGCCAAACTTTGCTGGCCTAAGTGTGCTGGCCTAACTCCAGGTTAGGATTGGGCTCATATACACAGCACCTTGTAAATAAATGAATATCCTTGTCAACTCCAGTTTAGGAGTGTGCCCTGTGTGTGTGTATATATATCTGTCTATATATCAAACGTTCTGCCCATTAACTCAAGGTGGTTTACAATTTGAAATAGTGCTATACAATCTGAGAGCGCAATCCAGAGCGCCTCCTAGGCCAACACATATAATTTGCATTGCCCCAGGGCTGTCGCAAACATGCCCTAAGGCATGACTGCAATGGCACTGGAGGCACTGGGCTGGCATGTGAAGTCATGCCGACCCAGTCATGCCACAGAGCCGCCCAGGTAAGCTGACCCGATGTTGCCCTAGTTTGGCCCTTACGGGGCTAGACGAAGCTGGAGGCTGGAGGAAGGTGGGAGGGGGTGGAACAGGACAGAGGAAGGGGGTGGGCCCAGACTGAACCAATCCAGTTGGTCGATTTCGCTGTCACAGATCCAAGCAGCCCCTTAGGGCTGGCTGGGATTCACCCTGGAGTAAGGGGAAATATCCAGGGTGAGCTCCAGCTGCCTCCTAGCCTGTGTTAGAATGCAGTGCAGGCCTGCCGGCCTGCCTGCTCCAATGCAGGGTAGGATTTAGCTATCCGAGACATGACCCAAAAGAAAAAAAAGTCATTTTTTTAAACATAATGTTACCTAATCAACAGCATAGCCAAAGGGAGGCAGCAGTGAGGTAAGTACTGCAGGCAACGCAACTTGCCATGTAAGTGGCCATTCCCACTTGCTTTCGCGGCCCCGAATGGCTCTGAGGGGGATGGGTTGCTTTACACAGGTGTTCAGGAGCCTGAAAAACATAGTCTCTTGTCCCCCCTCTAGGAACACCACTGGAACCTCTAACTCAGTGTTATTCAAACTTTTTAGACCGGGACCACTTTGTAGAATGGCACCAAGAAGGTTAGATACACTGGAGGGGACATGACATCATTTTCTTGAAGCCATGGGTATACAAATATGGCTGACTCAGATCTTTCCTGCCAAGGAGGATTGCTGCGAATTCAGGAATGAAAATCTCCCTGCACGTGTGTAAAAATTAATCTCAACGTCTCTAATCATGCCTGCGTGTTCTGCATACAGGTGTGCGAATCGCTGTATGAAAAAATGGGATTTAATGTCCACGGAAAGATTCATGTATTCACATTACATCGATTCAATAAAATGACCGTTAACTGAAACAGTGAGTGCATTTTTTTGAAGTTGTGTAATTTCTTGTTGTTCCTAGCAATCTTATTCACCATTTTCTGAAACCCACTGTTAATGGTCTAGAAGGTAAGAAAAATATATATTTCCCCCCTCCTTTTTCCCCCCTTCCCGTTTACACGTCTTTTCCCGCCTTCCATTTTCTACAGTAATATTTTCAAACTTCTGAACATTAACAGAATTTGTTTTATGGGGGGGGGTGAGTGTAGAAGTTTTTTAAAAAATCTTAATAGTCTAGAAGTAAAAAAGAATTACTCTCATATTGACAACTACTTGTGTTATGAAGAGATTTAAATGTAATTTTCCTATATATTTATCTAATTTTTGCCCACCCTCCCCTTTTTTTTCTTTCCTTCCCGTTCACACTTTATTTTTGCTTGTGTAGATTTAAATAAAGTCTGTCAAAATAGTGCAATCTGAGTTTAAATATTTGTCATTTTGTCCGGTATGTTCAATAATATAATTATGAGGAATTTAACCTTGTAAGTGCATATTAAATCATAATCAGGTTACCAATAATGTTTCTACATGATCACACGTTTTTATTTTCGTAAGTTTTTATTTCAGGAGTAAACTATTCAGTCCTAAACAGTACGAGCAAAGCAATCTGAAATGCTTGGAATAAGGATTGTTTTGAGTCAACCAACATGGCTGCTAAGCCCGCCCCCTGGCTTCATTTGGCTGCTATTAATTCTTAAGGCATGTCCCCTCCAGTGTATCTAACCTCTTGGAATGGCACTCATATTGGGACCCACTGGAAGTGATGTCATTAACCTGGGTACTGTTGTGGCAGGAAGTGACATCATCAAGCAGGAAGTGCTATCAGTGTAATATACTAAAATGACATTCCTGAAATGCAAACTGGCATTCTTGGACTGCAGCAATTGTATAAACATGAAACATCCCTGAAAGAATGCAAGATTAGGACAAAATATTATGTAAAAGCGGTGAACTAAAACCAATTTTTTTAAAAGCCTCACTTGAAAATTCAAACTGCTAACACTCACAAAAGGAATATAACAAGAGTATGGCCTGCAGTTTCCAAGATGGCTGCTCCCAGCTTTCCACAACCCACCTGACATCAGGTTGCAACCAGTGGTGGGATTCAAATAAATTAACAACCGGTTCTACGACGTCATAGCCGGAGCAAAAAAAAAAAAAACCCGAAGCCAGCCGAGGTAAGCGAGTGGGCGGGGCCTGGCCATTTAACAACAGGTTCTATAGAACCTGGGTGAACCCTCTGAATCAGTGGTGTCAGCCTACCGGTTCGCTGGGCGGAGTTTCTTCGCTCGCTGGGAGGGTTTCCGTGGTGATCGGCAGCGTAGATTGACTGAGGCGTGATTTGCATGGATCAAAAATAATAGTTTTATAATAGCAAATGAATGGCCCTGAAAAGCTAGAAGTGGGATTTTGGCAAGGCAAAGGTTTTCAAACTGATACAGAGTTAACTTAGGAGAAGGTTTATTTCTTGAAGACAACTAACAGATCGTACTGTGGATTTAATTAAAAACAATAGAGATAACTCTTATACAGTACCACGAAGGAATGTTTACTGTAGAAATTGATTGCTATCCATAGAGAATGTATTCCCTGTTCCATTTATGGAAAAGAATGCAGGCTGATGATAAGACGTTCTCCCTTTTTTTAATTAAAAGGTGCGTAGAAGACATTGAGAACGTACTTAAGGACAATAGAAATATTCGGACAGAAGCTTAATGGATGCTAATGCACTTCTTTCTGCCGCTGAGTGATGGTTGATGGACGCACATCAGTCATAAATGTGCTGCCAGACCCTAAGAGTCGCCTTGTGTTGAATCAGACAGATCCAGACCAGAACTGATTATTCTCGAAATGCTCAAGACGTCTTGTGACAATTCCGTTCCTACATCCTAAGAACATACGAAGAGCCCTGCTGGATCAGGCCAAAGGCCCACCTAGTCCAGTTCCCTGTATCTCACAGTGATCCACCAGATGCCTCAGGGAGCACACGAGACAAGATCCCCGCATCCTGTTGCCACTCCCTTGCACCTGGCATTCTGGTAACCTACTTCTAACATAAGGAGGTTGCCCTACCCATCATGGCCTGTAGCCCACAAAGGACCTTTCCTCCAGAAAACAGTCCAATCCCCTTTTAAAGGCAACTAGGTCAGACACCACCACCACCTCCTGTGGCAAGGATTTTCACAGATTAACTACCCGCCGGGTCAAAAGTAATTCCTTTTATCTGTTCTCACTCGCCCAACACTCAATTTTAGTGGATGTTTAACTGAAGGTGTCACAGGTTGAACATTTTACAGGCAGACTGTATGCTCTGAAACTGCACCCCAGGCTTTTGGAATGGAGTGGAGGGTGCCTATATATGAATCAAGCCTCAATTATGTCAGTTCCTGTGTCAACCCTGCCCAGTGTCATTGTAACATAAAGTTATTATGACACCCCAACAACATTAACCACTTTTTTATGGGTTTGTTCAGAAGCTTGAGACCACTGGGAAGGAGGGCACGCCTATCCGAATTGGAACTCCAGTCCCTAGGAGCATCTAGTCTGAAATGAACTCCTGTCCCTTCCATGTTTTACACCAATGAGAGGGACAAAACACTAGGTTTTTCAGGAGCCTGAACTCCCTTGTAAAGCAGCCCCTCCCTCTTGCCTCCAGAAGCTTTGACAGCTCTGAGAGCGAAGCCTCTGAGCCAGTTCTCTATGCCATGAATAGCTCTGAAGGTGAGGGGGGAAGGGTCGCTTTACATGGGAGTTCAGGCTCCTGAAAAACTTAGCACTTGAGCCCCCTTCTAGGAACACCATTGTTTTACACCAGGGATTGACAGCCTTTCAACTTTAGTGCTCCTGGACCTTTTAAATTAAGAAAATAAGAACGACCCTGCTCGATCAGGCCAAGGGGCCATCTAGCCCAGCTTCCTGTACCTCACAGTGCCCCACCTTCGATGTCTCAGGGAGCACTGAAGACAATTAACAAAGAGTAGAGGAGGAAATTTCAGCAGGTGCAGCTTGTCACCTTTGGGAGAATAAGCTGCACCTGCTGAAATTTCCTCTTCTGCAGAATTGTCAAAGGTTCAGGAGTCCTAAAGTCAAAATGTTGACCATCCCATCCTATACCCCTATAACATAGGTATAGCCTCATAGATATATCCTGGTAAATATAGCCTTCATCTGTGACATCCAGAGAAAGACTTGTATACAGAATCACTTTGTGCTGGGTTGTCTTGGCTACATTAATTCTAAAACCCAATTCCTTCAGTTAGGTGCATGGGTGTTGCAATTATTTCCTTATTTCTGATCTGCTTTTGTGAGATTTCTCAATGCAGAAGAATTTTCTTTTTATGTGTACATCACCCAGGTCCAAAAGATAGAATATTCCCAGCAGTACAAAACAGCCTGTGGCAAGGAAGTTAAGAGCTGTCAGTTGTACACATGGGGTGCCTGACAAACATATTACACATACAATTCAAGGCTGACCTTATACTGCACCTGAATTTAAATCTGTGTACAGCATTTGCTTTATAGCTCCTAAATAGGCTGTTAGTGCATTAGAGTACCAGAAGCCCTCCATTTTTTTTCTTGTTTTTCATTTGGCGATACACTATAATGGCAGACTTTAAATTGCCATAAATGGGCACCAGAAGGTAGCCCCATAAAATTAGTTCATTTGACAATAAAGATGCCAACTAATTGCTGGGCACGTGGGGGGAAATAGATCTTTTAGAAAATAGTTTCCCACTCACAGATAACAAGGCTGCTCCTGAAAATGTACCACTTGTAATTACCTGGCGCTTTAAAATCTATCATATGTCACAGGAATATACAGGCCTAAGAGCAGGTTGCTTTGGGAATGTGAATTTTACGGAGATGCAAAGTGAATGGTACAGAAAGTACTGCACAAGAAGGACCCATTTGGCAGGATTTTGTGCCTGGACCCAGATGGGTTGTTTTGAGCTTCAGCGAGGGTGGGGCCTGATTTGTTTCACAGCAAGTTGCAGAGATCAAGGTCAGAAACCAGGAATCAGAAACCAGGAAAGCCCAGGCAGAGTTACTGGTAGGGCCTTAGAACCCTGGCGGCACTTGTGTTGCTCCCCTGTGCAAAACTGGGCAGAGGTGGGAGAATGCATGCAGCCGATTGGCTGCAGGTTTCACAGGGTGGAGTGTGGCTGTTGTTGGGGCTCCTGTGAGCCCCTGTTGGGACTCCTGTCTGTGTCAGTCATGCAAGCCCTGCCCACCAACCCTATGTACAGTCCAATGGCTGGTCGCTCATTTGGGGGGGGCGGGTAGGGATTTTTGGTCAGCAACCTGATTGGCCAGGGTTACTGGTTTTTCCGCCTACCTTGGACTGGCATGCGAGTGTGGCGATTGAAGATAATTTGGGAAGGGGCTTTCCTTAGTTGGGCAGGTGGCGTGCCGGCTGGGTAGCCAGGATGGGGGCTGGCATACATGCTGAGGTAAGCAAGGTCAGGGGGTGAGCCAGGAGCAGCGTGACAACACCTGTCCAGGTTGAGATGCTGGCTGGCGAGTCCCTTGGCTGGTTGATGCAAAGGCCAACACAAGGCTCTGCCTGGGTAAGTCGGTGCTGGCCAGCTGCCTCAACCCTTTGGGGTTGGCTGGGATAGGCAAACCCAACCCTGGGTTGGGTGGTGCCTGGAGCCAGTATGTCATGCCCATTGGTGTATGGGGGAGGTAAATGGCCAGGGCTTTTTGCCCCAATCGAGTAGCTGCCAGCATGCTTGGGGTTTGCCCCCTAGAGAGGTTTTCCCTGCTGCAGGTCATGTTGTGATTTTTATTCAGAAAACGATAATCATCCCAAGCATGCTTATTGGGGGGTATCAATGAAAATGCAGGTTCTTGTGAGTGAGTGAGTGAGTGAGTGAGTGAGTGAGTGAGTGAGAAGGATTCAAGGCATGCCAAGGCATCCAGATGGGCCTGCCGTCTACCGTAGCGAGGGAGAACACGCAGACCAATATGATCTATAAAGTTCTGCTTTATTGCTGCACACAAGCCCATATTTATGCTTGGGTTTACAGAGCATATGCCATTAATCATCAACTCGGCAATTTGCACTAATCAATAACTCAGCAAGTTTCGGTAGACAAGCTTAACAGGCTTAACAAGCTTAACAAGGTTAACAGGCTTAACAAGCTTAACGATTTCGCGGCTTTTGCTATCTTCCTTCCTTGTTAGCGCAGGCTGCTTCGTTTCCGATCCCGATCTCCTTGTTTCGTGGGTCAACGTGTCATGCAGGGGTCAGCAGGTTACAGCGGTTTTCCACTTTGCTCTGGTTCAGCTTCTCCCAGTCCCATAATCCTTAGCAAAAATCAATCTTTCTACAACATCTCCCCCTCTTTTTTTAAACATTTGCTCGGCAGTCTTAAAAGCGACATGTTGAATACATTGAAAACAGCAAGGTCCGAACAAGCACATTAAGATACATATGCCAGCTATCATCAGTATCGGTTGAAACACATGCATTAGCCAGGCTGGCAACCCCAGTGAGTTGAACCAATCTGCTACGGGGTCGGTCTGGATCCGGATCTTCTGCAAGTTCCTCGTCAACTTCTTGAGTTTGCTGATAACAGAATCTGAGTGATCAGAAAGGTTAAAGCAACACAGACCTTCCAGTTCGTCACATCCATGGTTATGAATCGCAAGTAAATAATCAATGGCGGCCCGGTTCTGTAAAACTGCTCGGTGCACCCCCCTGACATCCATGGCTATATCTGCGAGAACGCTAGCCGTTATATTCACTTGATTTCTAGCCCAGCACGCCAGCCGGCGTATCTGGTCTGCGTTAATTCCTGCTTGAACTCCAGGAGCGAGCCAAGACGCAAAGACAATGGCAGTGGTGCTGCTAAGTTCTACCTTATCATTGCAATCAGCGGGCAATGCAATATCACGCTTAGCTCTCCTTTTGGTGAGATTCTGCACGACAGACATATTTACTGTGTCTAAGTTTAAAAACACAAGCTTACCAATATAACACGGGCCCCCGACCGGCCGCCAGGGTATCCCAGTAAATGCGCGGTTCTCACAAATCAGAAATACCCCAGGGGGCAACGCTCGAGGAGTGGGGATTTTTAGATTAACATAGGCTGGCCGAGTATGAATAGCAGCATGCCATAGATTACTCCCAGTAACGTTGGTATATTGCTCCCAGGGGGGTCTACCTGGGGTTATACTTTGATAGTATGCGGCACCATCAAAGGCTATCATGCCGGTACCATTTACAAAATCCATCGGTCTTCCAGTGGAGGAACAGCCCTCAAGCTGAGTAACATTTTGTTTTATCCCGGGGGGGACTGACCACAATAGGTCAATTTCTTCCGGGGGATCTTGTGGGACCTGATGCAGGGCTCCAACTATACTACCCAGCAAGCAGGTGGCCCTATAGAACGGCCACAGCATTTCTTTTGAAGCGTTGTCACAGATACACGCGCAGTGTGTATTCTTAGAAACCTTACACTCTGAAGACACCTGAGAAGAATCTATATAAGACTGTAACTCAGTTCGCAATTCCTGTGGGGTCATAGGTACTCCTATCATGCAGGATCGAAACGGATCACCCGCCGCCGTCATCGCCAGGCACATGTGGGTCTGATTCAGCCGCTCTGCCAACGTCATCCACAGGTTCTGTTTCCCCATCTGCAGGTGCTGTGTCTCGATCGCTCTGCTCCCCGGCAGGTTCAGAAGGCTCGCAAGGAAGAGGAGCCAGGTGTGGACGTACCCATTTCGCAGGAACCCATCGCGACCCATCTCCTGCGGAAATACAAGCATACCCTCTTCCCCACGTTATTAACTGACATGGTCCCCCCCATGCATTTCTTCGTGGGTCATAACATTCTACTAACACCTCTGCAGAAAATTCATTACTTGTTTTGTTATGGTGAAAATAAATTGGTTGCTTGTCTTGCAAAATTGGTCTTACATTTACCCAGTTTAAGACATACATGGCTTTTGCCACCACCCCAAGAATGCCCAACTCCCCCTTTTCTTTTAAAAAGAGGGAAATATATCTTTTAACATCCTGATGTGTACGTTCAATGATCGCTTGGCCAGTAGAGTTATAAGGGGTCCCAAAAACATGTTTTACCCCCCATTGACTCATGACTTGGGCTACAGAATTTGCATGATACGCAGGGGCATTGTCAGTTTTAATCGTGTCGGGTTTTCCTAAGACCGCAAAGGCTTGAAGCCAATGCTGAATGGCAGCCTTTGCTGTGGTGGACGTGGCGGGTGTGCACCAGACAGCATGTGAATAAGTGTCCACGGAGACATGTAAGAACTTTATCCTCCCTAGTGCTGGAAGCTCAGTAACGTCAGTTTGCCAAAGCTGCAGGGCTCGAGTCCCTCGAGGGTTGGTTCCTTGTGTCTGTAAAGGAGGGAGCCGTGCACAATCGGGACAGGAGGCGACGATCCCTCGAGCGGTCATCAGAGGAATTTTGAATTGCTGTGATAATGTTTTCGCTGATTGATGAAAAAACTGGTGAGATTGACTAGGCAGTTGGCAGACGTAGACGTGGCTCACGCTGGCGTCAATCATGTTGTTTCCTGCAGCAAACGGGCCGGGTAAAGATTGGTGACTGCGCATATGAGTAGTCCAGTATGGGTGAGATCGGAGTACGATGCAATGTTGTAACGTTAAAAGGGTAGCGCTGATCCTGTTATCTGTGTGAAAATGCAGTAGAGCAAAGGGTAATTTTAGCAAAATGCCATGGACATATAATGAATCTACTACCACGTTGATAGGCTCTTCCGGATGATCGTTGAAAACTTTTAGCGTGGCCAGAAGTTCCAGTTGTTGTGCTGATCCGTGGGCGGTATGCAAACTGGTCTTCCAAACTCCTTTTTCCTCCCACGCATAGCCATATGTCTGTGTTTTGGCACTAGCGTCTGCAAACAAAGTTTTAGCACCAAGTATTGGTTGATCTGACCGCAAAGGGCGCCACTGTAGCGGTAAGTTCGTTGAAAAGAGGGGATCGGCGGGCAAATGCGGATCAATGGGGATGTCAGTCACTGCCAGGGCGAAAGTAACCGATTGTTGCATGGCTTCTGTTACGTTTTCTGCCGAGCAGTCCGTGAGACGGAGGTAAATGGTTTGCGGTAACTGCCCAGTCATTTGAACTGTTCTCTGCTTTGCTTTCAGTAACATCTGTCCTAAGCAGTCAAAGAATGCGGTGACCGTCTTTCGGGGTAGGGAGGCATGTACCCATTCCAGGATATTTAGTTTGGCGTTCTTGTGCTGTCCAATAATTACTGCAATGGGCAGTTGGGTGCCGTAGACATACAGGTTGACAGGAAGAGTAGCATCAAATCTTTGTGAAGATGCGTGCATAATCTTGTTTTCAATTATTCTTAAGGCTTTCTTAGCTTCAGAAGTTAGCTCACAAGGGTCCGTGACTGCTTTAGCTCCTTGCAGGAGGGAATATAGTGGCTGCAATTCTTGCGTAGTGATGTTTGCCCGCGGGCGGAGCCACTGAATATCTCCCAAGACCTGTTGGAGGTCATTTATCGTAGTCAGGCATTCTGTTCGTATCTTTGTTTTCTGCGGGACTACCGTCTCTGGGAATATTTTCAGTCCCAAATAATTCCAGGGTGCAGTTCGTTGGACCTTTTCAGGTGCAATACGAAGTCCAAAACGAGACAGCTGTGTCTGAAGTTCTTGTAACATGCCTGACGTCACTTCCTTTGGATCACAGCACAAAATATCATCCATGTAATGACAGACCAAGGTTTGGGGGTACCGCTTCCTCCAGCCCTCCAAGGCTTTGTCCACATACCATTGACATATGGAGGGCGAGTTCCGCATGCCCTGGGGCAGGACCACCCACTCAAATCTTTGAGTGGGTCCTCTCAGATTAATTTCAGGCACTGAGAACGCAAAATATTGACAATCGGCTTCGTGAAGAGGAATTGTGAAAAAACAGTCCTTAAGATCTATAATAACCAAGTCCCAGCCTTTCGGGAGCATGTTTGGGGATGGCATTCCTGGCTGCAGCGCCCCCATGGGTTGCATAATCCGATTAACAGCTCTCAAGTCCTGGAGTAGTCTCCAGCGCCCTGATTTCTTCTTAATAACAAATACAGGAGTATTATAAGGGCTGGTGGAAGGACGAATGTGACCTTGATCCAATTGTTCCTGAACAAGCTCTTTTAAATGTTGAAGTTTCTCCGCTGGTAGCGGCCACTGGCCCACCCAAACAGGCTCTGATGTAGTCCAAGTTAGTTGCAATGTGGGCGCGGAGGTACTGCCAGTGACCGCTGCTGAAAAGGCGGGGTGACGATCATAGCTCCCCATTGTGAAAGAACATCCCGTCCCAACAGCCACAAATGTGTATTCAATACGTAAGGAACGACTTGCGCAATGTGTCCCTCGTGGTCCGAAACAGTAAGCCGACAGGCTGCTTGGAATGTCCCTTGATGGTTCGTTGAGCCCCCTATTCCAGTCACGGCTGCTGCTGGTTCCATCGGCCATGCTGCGGGCCAGGCTTGCAGGGGGACAACCGTCGCGTCCGCGCCAGAGTCCAGCATCGCGGGCACCCTTATTCGGATCCCGCTGGGTCCCTCTATGGTGACCTCCCTGAGCGGGCGATCTTCCGTCATGGGTGTAGCAAAGGCTATAGTTACCGCTTGCGCGTCCGAAGAGCCGAAGCCTCTTTGCTGGGGCACATCTGGGGTTGTCGGCGCAGCATTTCGGAACGGAATCAGCTGGGCAAGCTTATCACCGGCGGTGATTACAACGGGAGGTGCCCAGGTTCGCACCATGACTTTAATCTCCCCTCGGAAGTTCGCATCAATACATCCAGGAATGACGAGGAGCGCCCGCTGGTCGCTGAAGATCGTCCTATTAACAAAGCAGAGAGTCCTTCCCCCAAGGGGCCATAAACACCGGTGGGCACGTGTACTACATCAGGGGTATTTAAGGTAACTGTACTGGCTGCTGCCAGTTCCACGCCGGTAGACCCACTTGTGGCGGCGCGGAGATTATGGGAGCAGCCACGGGGTATATTTGACTGGCTGGTGTGTGGTTGGAGGAGTATTTGTTGACCGCGCTCCCCCCGCGGTTCTGCTGGTTTCCCGGCAGCGGTGAGCCATCTTTGTGAAATTTAGATCGGCATTCTGCCGCCCGGTGACCGAACCGGCTACATCTATTGCAGCTTCCCTGGAACTTCACCTCTCCCTGGGGGGCGGGTGCCCTCCGTACTCCTTGATTATTCTGAGCCGCTCGGTTGGGGCAGGCTCTGCGGATGTGGCCGGGCTGGTGGCATCCGTAGCACACTGGCCCTCCGCTTTGATCATTTTGCCCTGCTGGCACTGCTTGTTTTAAGGCGGCGGCCAACGCAACACTATGAATCTGTGCCTTTTGCTCTTCCCACACCAGGCGCTCCCGTGCGCAGGCTTCAATCATCTCAACCAAGGTGGCTCCCATAGGCAATCGTGCCAACAATTGCTTGCACGTAGGGTTTGCATTTTGCATTGCTAGCTCCTTCACCATAGTAGCGCGCATTTCCCCCTGCATGTTGGGAGCTTTATCTACGGCTTCCTTCAACCTGTCCACAAATTGCATAAAAGACTCTTGCTCCTTCTGGATAATTTTAGTGTACGGCGGGCTTACAGTTCCCATCTGAGGCAATTGTTCAAAAACCCACAAGGCGCATCGTTGCGACTGCTCTCGGATTCGCGGGGCCAACGCAGCTTGACGCTGCGGATCCGTGAATGGCCCCTTTCCCATCAACATATCCAAAGTGGCGGTGGACAGGGGATCAATAGGGGGAAGAGCCACATTTTCCATCATTTTCATTTCCAATCGCTGCTCCCATTTTTGCAAAAACAACATATTTTGAGTAGGTGTCAACAACGTCTCCATCAACAATTTAATATCATAAGGCACCAAATCAGTATGCGTTAACAAGGTCCCAATTTGCTGCCTCACCAGACGATTGTCTGTGCCATAATCCATTATATTCTTTTGAATCTTATTAATCATGTTCCAGTCAAAGGACGTCCATTCTACTGCATTGCCCCGTCTCACCACGGGCATCATGATCGGTTGCATAGTCAATTCTCCCTCTAAAGACGCATTCTGTATCACCGCTCGCCACCGCTTTCTCTGATCAAACGCTTCGTCCCTCTTTGGCGGGGCCGAATCCCGGGAGGGGAAGGGGTTCTCCGTCAAACGCCTCATTCTACGGAACCGGTCTCCACCCTCCGGGCTCTTCCGAGTACCCTCCTTCTCCCTTTCTCTTCGCTCATCCCACTCTTCCAACAATTCCTGAGTCCTTATTCTCTCCTCTTCCTCGGGCAATAGGGGCGCTCCCAACTCCCTTTTTTCCCAGGGAGTCCACCGTCCTTTTCCCCCATATCGCGCCATCAACCACTCCTCCGCAACTTCCCAAGTGCATTCTCTTTCCAATACCTGCTTCTTTGCTCTCTCCCTGTTCTCCAAAAACTCCCGATCATCCCAATGCTCTGAGCCCATTCGCGGGGGACGCGCCCCTGGTGGGACTTCATAGGCTCCCTCTTTATTTTTCTTCCATCTTGACAAATCAGGGTACAGTTTGTCTGGGATATCCTCATCCATGGGCAGGGGAACATCGGCGGGGTCATGTGGGGCCGTGGGGCTAGTGAAAGGGGCTGCCTCAGGGATTGGGCTCGTATACGGAGGGAGGCTGTCAGTGGGACCCCCCAAGGCCGCCTTCTCAGCTTCTGAAAGGGGATACATTTCAACCTCCTTAGATGGCACCCCTGACGCTGCCGATCCTGCATCTTTTCCCTCCTCCTCACCGTCATCAGCGATTCCCAACGCCTGCCTCATTGCTCGTTTAGCCTCCACTTCCCCATGCAACCCAGACATAACTCTATTCATTGTCCCGTAAATGGGGGCTAATCGCTGCGCCTCCGCATTCCCATTCTGCACTGAGCTCCACAAATCTGCCCCAATGTCTTTCCAAGTCTGTTTCCAAAACACATCTTTCAATTGCTGAAGATGACCTCTTCGCCGTGCCCACTGACAAACAGCGGCGGCATCCTTTTCCTTCAGTTTACAGTCATATTTCTGAGCCAATTCACACAACAACCGGAGCGCTGCTTGTTCCGAGACCGATACGGTCATTCCCATCCCGTTTTCCCTGACTCGCCGGTCAGCGCTTTTCTGACTCGCCGATCAGTATGTTCCCTGACTCACCAGTCAGTCGTGGCCACTTCTCTTTTCCCGCCTCTCTCCGGGCGTCCGCCTTCCTTCGGGCATCCGGGGGACCCTTTGGCTCTTGGCCGCGGCGATCCACTCCCGTCCGGGATGCTAACCTCGCACCGTCCGCTAATCACGTCGGGGTCACCAATTGCCGTCTACCGTAGCGAGGGAGAACACGCAGACCAATATGATCTATAAAGTTCTGCTTTATTGCTGCACACAAGCCCATATTTATGCTTGGGTTTACAGAGCATATGCCATTAATCATCAACTCGGCAATTTGCACTAATCAATAACTCAGCAAGTTTCGGTAGACAAGCTTAACAGGCTTAACAAGCTTAACAAGGTTAACAGGCTTAACAAGCTTAACGATTTCGCGGCTTTTGCTATCTTCCTTCCTTGTTAGCGCAGGCTGCTTCGTTTCCGATCCCGATCTCCTTGTTTCGTGGGTCAACGTGTCATGCAGGGGTCAGCAGGTTACAGCGGTTTTCCACTTTGCTCTGGTTCAGCTTCTCCCAGTCCCATAATCCTTAGCAAAAATCAATCTTTCTACAACATGGGCCCTCTTCATTGCAGCTGCCCCACTGATGTTTGAGAGGCACTGATGTTTTGATGCCCCACCTTTTGTTCAGGATTCTACTGAGAAGCAACTCAGTAGAAATTTGCAGCATGATGAGGAAAACCAGGTAAACTCGGGCGATTGTGCTGATCTTCAGCTGAGAGGTGGTGAACTTTGGATGGAAGTCTCCTTCCATCCCCTGTGTACCGTCAGGGGATGCTGTTCACATTATTCTCTGACTTAGCAACACAACCATCATTTGGATTTTGCTGTCCTCTGTTCTGTACTTTGCAAACGTTTTGTGAAAGTTGAAAGGAAATACCTGGCTCAAAAGTCCTGATTGTTGACTGGCGATTCATGGTTTCCAAGGCCGTCCTTAGTCCCTTAAAAAGCAATCCAATCAAAAAGCAATCCAATCAAGGAGCATTCAGGGCCTCTGCAAGGATTTTTATCAGGGGGTACAAAGTTTCTTTTGTGCCCCTTCTGAAATAGAATAGGGGAGGGGACGTCACAGGGGGGCAAAGAGAGGCAGAACAGGACAGAGGAGGGTGGTGACATGATGGGCAAAATGAGGATAGCAAAAGGGCATTACAGGGCAGGGGGGAGGAGGCAACAGCCGGAATAGTCTTTGGAGTCCAGGTTTACCTGCCCACACAAGTAACCAGCTAGATTCAGTAATACGGAAAACCAAACACACTCCTAAGTCTCTCTGAAATCCTTTAAATATAGAAAATCGTTGCAGAAAATTAGCCTCACTGGATTTAGCTCACACTAGAATGGAAAGTGATCTGTGTGTACCAAACATTGCAGCTGCAGTCACCCCTTCCTCACAGCTGCGTCCCTGCATGCCTACAAGCCAAGGAGCTACTAGAGTAGGCCAGTTTCCTCCCGTATTTGATGCTGCATCAAGGAACATCATTTATACATTCCTCAGTCTGGCGCATATGGCTTGTGGCAGCTGCCACCACATGCCTGCAATAGTGCCCACTGCATCCCATGCAGGTAGCAAGTGCAGTTGGAAAATGTAAGATCCCACAAAATTTCTGGGCCTCCTCCTTTAGCTCCTGGGCCACCTTTTTGGCCCTGGGCCCAGGTACAAATTACTTCCTTTACCCCCCCCTTCTCATGGGCCCTGGAAACATTACCTGGGTACCCTTCGAATAATCACACAAGATGAAGGCTTCGATTGAACAAGGGCCACTTTATTTAAAATGCAGCACGGTCATAATGGAAAACCCCAAGACGGACAGGCAACAGGGGAAACAGTCTTGGCTGTTACCTCCCCCAACAATAAAAGGGCAAACGATCTGACACAGGGCGCAATCCTAAGCAGCACCGGACTGGCGAGGCCGACGGGCAAGCAAGGGAACATGCACTCCCTTACTGTAGGGAAGGCTCCAGGCTTCCCTATGTGCTCCTCGGATCTGTGCCTGCTAAACAGCAGGCGCAGATCCAAGGACACCGCATGTCCCGAATCAAGGCCATGCGGCCTCCTGAGCGGGTATAGGATTCGGCCTTATGGCTGAATCCTGGACCCGCCCACGTCCCGCCCCAAACCCCCTCCCCCCTGCCAATCCCCATCCCAGAATGGGATGGAGCCTCCCTCGCGCTGACCGGCACAAGGAAGTCTCACTGTCGGCACTGTCAGGCCGATGCTACTTATAGCGTCGGTCTGAGAGCCCTAGCACCAATGCGGAAGTGCCACTCATCGACTGCAGGATTGCTCTGTCAAGGATGTACCTGGTCATGGACCAGGTGAGCCCATCATAGCCAACCTGAAGAGTCAAGGCAGTCATAAAGTGCAGGTTGCATATTCCAACTGGAGGCTTGGCAGCCAGCCTCACTGACCTAGACCAGCATTGTCTGGGCAGTACTGGCTCACCCCCAATCCTTGCCAATCTCAGAATGGACATGGAAATCTTCCCTCCTTCCTATCTGGCCGGCAGACTCCTGCCACACAGGGAGTCAGCCTAGCAACTCCCAGAAGAGCAAAACCTTACGAAGACCCTGTTGCAGGTCTCCATCCCTGCAACATTTGTGGCTCGCGCAAGCAAGACTTTGCTTGTGCAAACGTGTGCAATCTTTTCGTGTTTGAGTGGCGCATTCAGAGTTAATGAAACAGTTTCAGGAAGGTATCTTCACATTAAGCAAGATGAACGATTCATTGATGGTGTATGCGCTCTCTGAAAATAGTTACCGACTTTTAAAAATGTGTTCCCAGAACTTGTAAGTGAAAGGCTCTCGTCTCTGGGGATTCACAGCTTCTGTTCATTATGAAATGGGCACAGCCTAATAAGGTATTCTTTCCTGTTTGGATATGACAGATATTCTCAAAGGATCTAAGCTCATTTTTGCACAGTACAGTACAGACAACCTGTGGAAGCAAACAGCCATTTATCTCCTCTACATAGAACTCCCCAGCTTAGCACACAAGCTGGATAACCTGAACTGAACCTTGCCTATGGATGTTAATCTACAACTTTGATAGAACACTGAAACTTTCTATTCCAGGGGGGTTTGGGGTATTTTTTTTTCCCTTTTACAAATTATACATAGCTAGGTTGTAAAGGAGGAACTCTCACCAGCATTCAGAAGGAGGAGTTGATGAGTTATACAGATTTTATTACGATCTGGGTGTATTGACTTTTAATTATGCACTGTTTAACCACACAAATAGGGCTGTCAGTTCCATCAAGAGATAGTTACAAAGCACCATACCTATTGTGATTTACTTTTTCACTTAATAGGCTTATGTGAGATACATAGAAATGTGAGAGTTTTCAGTCTGCCTGGAAAAGAGGGAAGGCATACCAGGAGCTGCAGGGCACACAGACGTGTGCCATCCACCCTGATTCCGAAGGTGATCCAAACGTGCTTTACGGTGGCCCTGGTGCCAGCCAAACTTTGCTGGCCTAACTGTGCCAGCCTAACTCCAGGTCAGGATTGTGCCCTTAATTTTTGGAAAATATCTTAAACACCCAAATGCAGTGCTTGTGTTTTTATTCGGATATTTTCACAACCAAAAGGCAGTGTTTTGTGTTTTTATATGTTTTTAACAACAAATGGTGTTGGAGAAGACTCTTGAGCGTCCCCTGGATTGCAAGGAGATCCAATCGAGCAATCCTAAAGGAGGTCTAACCTGATTGCTCCCTGGAAGGACAAATCCTGAAGCTGAAGCTCCAATACTTTGGCCACCTCATGAGAAGAGAGGACTCTTTAGAAAAGACCCTCATGCTGGGAAAGATGGAAGGCAAAATAAAAGGAGAAGGGGGCAGCAGAGGATGAGATGGTTAGATAGTGTCACCGAAGTGATGAACATGAAATTGGGTGAACTCTGGAAGCTAGTGGAGGACAGGGAAGCCTGGCGTGCTGTGGTCCATGGGGTCGCGAAGAGTCGGAGAAGACTGAACAACAACAACAAATGGCTGTTATAATATGCCATGGCTGTTATATGACTGACTATACAACCCCTCCATCCTTACAGTCCAATGCAAACCAACCCTTCTTCACAAGGCTGTAGGAATCAGAGCTATTAGATCAATGTGCTTCCCTTCTATCAGAGCAAGATCTAAATTCCCCAGTAGGGGAATTACTGCTAGTCGGTATTCTCCGTGTTACATGAACCATAAGCCGAGCTCTCTCAGAGAGTGCCTCTCTATCTATGGCTTCTTCCCAGCTTTTGCTAAGTGCCCATCCCTCCCTCATTTCCTCCTGTCAGATTATTACTGCAGTTGCATAACAGCTGAGCCCACAGGCCCTCCCCAAGAATATTTTAGGAACATATGCAACATAAATGCCTAATGAGGATGTTATTCACATACAAAACCACAAGCCGAGGTCCTTTCCACTTGTTTTATTTGCTAATTAATTTGTGGCATCTTCACAGAGTTTATTTTAAAGAGTCTAATTTACAGACACATGCTCACACATGGAGCAGAGTCGCTCTGCGTAGATAGCATATGTTTCCAGTGCAGGCAAGGCATGACTTGCCATTCATGTTCAGGGCCTGAATGCAGTTTGGCTGGCCCATGACATGATGCTCTCAAAGCACGTGCAGGGTGAGCATATAGTAAGTACATCCAAGTCCATTGTGGGCTGTAGGCTATGATGGGCAGTGCAACCGCCATACTTTAGAAGTAAGCCATCTCAGAATGCCAGATGTAGGGGAGGGAAATGAGATGCATGTATCTAGTTGTCTTGTGTGCTCCCTGAGGCATCTGATGGGCCACCGTGAGATACAGGAAGCTGGCCTGGATGTCCCTTTGGCCTGATCCAGCAGGGCTCTTTGTATGTTCTTAAGAGAAGGGTGCCCAAGATGCAGGCTTGGAGCCCAAAACAAATGACAATGGAATAGGCTACATGGGATTGGACATATAATCAAGATTGGATGATAGTGACTTTCCCATTTCATCTGAGCACCATGAAGAACTGTCCATTGTGATCTTTAGGAGAGGTGTTTTTGAACCCATAGGACAGTACCTTCTCTGTAGCTGTGTTTTGGTACTCCCTCTCCAGACAGTGTGAGCTGCTTCATCCCGGTCTCCCAGAACTGCCACAGGTCTGCCACAGGAGGTGGTGATGGCAGCTGGTCTTGATGCCTTTAAGAGGGGATTGGACAGATTTCTGGAAGAAAAGTCCATTGTGGGCTATAGGCCATGATGGGTTGTGCAACCTCCTTACGTTAGTATAGGCTACTTCAGAATGCCATGCGTAAGGAAGTGGCCACAAGATGCAAGCATCTTGTTGTCTCATGCCTCCCTGGGGCACCTGGTGGGCCGCTGTGAGATACAGGAAGCTGGACTAGATGGGCCTTTGGCCTGATCCA
>JAJKFI010000004.1:10975018-11009637 GCA_029204185.1 Lerista edwardsae
CTGTGAGATACAGGAAGCTGGACTAGATGGGCCTTTGGCCTGATCCAGCAGGGCTCTGCTTATGTTCTTAATGCTATGATTACGTGGTAGAGGAGGACTTTACACATCACTTCAAAGAATGAAGGTACAACTCACACACTTGGGTGCCCTTCTTTCTCCGTGCAGCTTCAAGCAAGACTTCAAGAAGCCCAAAAAATGTATGCCAAATTGCCCTATTTTGACTTTGTGGGCATGAGACACACTCCTTAGAAATCCAAATAACGTGGAACTTCTGCCACGCCAACTGGATTAACTCCATTTGTACCAATATATGTGTGCCTAATGTACAACAATGAGGCCATCTGTCTCCAATAATGACTACAGCAGCAAACCTCTCAGTTACTTTCCTACTCAGGAGTGAATTATAGTCTACTTTAACTCCTCACCTGGCTGTATAATTTAGCACAGTTTTGTAATTCTTAGTGCTGAAATTATACTGTACAACCGAAGATTTATTTTATAGCCTCAGTTACCAATGGTAACATGAGCTAGTGCTGGCAAAAGGGAGGTATAAATGCAAATTATTATTAGCACAAATACTATCCTGATAATGTGTGAAGATTATGATGAACTGATGATGATATGCTGCGGCCGCAACAGTTGGCCTGTTCCAATCTCTGTCTTCCTCTTGCTCTGTAGTGTACAGGCAGCCTGAGCTGTCCTACTGCTGGTGCTGCAGCCCCAGTGTCTGCTGTGGGTGTTGTCAACGTGCCGTAGGGCCACCCAGAGAGGAAGTAGCACCAGTAGGGAGGCCTATGCCACCCTGTCAATGCTGCAGATTGTCCCCTGGCTGTCAGCATAGCATTGGTAAGCTCCGAGCAGCACGGAAGCATGGGGAGGGTTCTGGGGGATGGGGAGGAAGCATTTCGGGGGGGGGGAGGATGGAATGTGGAAGTCCATGATCCAAGTTCCGCAGTCCATGGGCCAGTCCAATGATCAGTATGCCAGGTCAGTCCAGGTCCAAGTTGTGCCAAGCCAAATCGGAATCCAAGCTCGTAGTCCATGCACACGGGTCATATACAGGTTTATCAGTCCAGTCTCTCCACTTACACCAAACTTTGCTCCTACCACCACCCCCACACTGGCATGCTGCTCCTGCCTCTACATTTATACATCTGCAGGCCTATCAGAGACTGTTGCTGGGCAGGCTATAGCTAATCAGCCACACCCATCTGCACCTGTGCCTCAGTCACTCAGTGTGCAGTTAGTACCTGCTGAGTGACTCAGCACTTCTGCCTCTAACCAGCCCTCATTAGCCTGCCTAGACTACAGCTGAGGACAGCAGCAGTTCTGGGGTTAGCCCAATGTGCTCTGGAATCAGCAGGGAGGGCACTGCAGACACCACAAGCTATGTCCATTACATGGATGCATCCTCTACTGAATTCTATCAGGATTCTCAACAGTAGCCATTTGGAGCTGCTGTTTCTGTGCTGGATAGGATCTGTGCCCAGTGTTGACCCTGCTTATTTGTTGGGAGGGGATCACTTACCCCCAGGTGGCATGACGGTGAGAGAAGGGGTGGTGCAGAGGTGTCTTGCCTCTCGCTTAGGCGAGCTGCATTGGCCCACCCACACTTGCAATAATGGAGGGTGGCATGGCGGGGTGGCGTAGTGGGGGCGGCACAAGGTGTGGGGAGCCACTCAGAGGGTTGTGATCGTTGATCCGGCCCCATGGAAGAGCCTCAGGAGGGTCCGCCACCAAAAGGGAGAGAGAGAGAGAGAGAGAGAGAGAGAGAGAGAGAGAGAGAGAGAGCAGCTAGCCAAAGGCCTCGTAGATGGCTGTTGTGGTCTCACAGCAGAAGTGAGATTCAAACCAGGAACTTCTGATTTGTAGCTCAATTTATTTGCTGCTATGCTACATTAGCCCTGGCGATATTGGTAGCAACTAGCCTGCTCTTGGGCTGCACCATTCCTGCTTTTGCAAAAGTGTTATTTCTCACTATTTAGCACACTGAGCTACAGCAGAAGCATGGACACAGCACCAGGCCAGCAATGCTGCGGCAGAACCCCTTACACTTGTTCGTCCGTGTTTGGCTGACGTTTCGAAAGCCAAACACAGGTTAGAAGAGAATTTCCATTTCATTGATCTGGGCCAGCTGAAAGCAGACTGCCTTTTGTCCTCCAAAATGTGACAAAGCGACATGTGCCAATGCTTATAATAAAAAGCCATGCAGCACACTGACATAGAGGCCACATGAGCCAAGACAGGGATGCTGCCATGTTTCCTTATTGGCCTTATCCATTTTATGTTGCATTCTGCAATCAGCACGATCCAATCACCACCATCAATATAAGTGTTATATTCCCCAAAAGAAGCTGAAACAATATCAAATTAGAGGGACAACAATGATTTCTTAATTTTCTATCTGGATTTTTTCCCCCTGCACTCTTCTGTACATTAACTCCCTCCACTTCTCTCATCCAAAATCCATGCTGCTCATGAAATCAGCAGTCTGCCCTGATTAATATCGCACAGGTTATACCTTTCCACTGCCAAAAGCAAGGTATTAGTTAGAGCAGAAAAAAAAACCCATAAATGCATAATAAATAGATCTGTACAATCATTACGGAACTAAAATAGCAGTTCTGAAAGTACTTTTATTGTGAAAAATGACCCGGTTACACTCACTGACTATTTGTAGCAATATAATGTAAGTCAGATAAATTGGTGCCCAGGAGTATGACATTTCAAAAGCAGGAAAGTACACTGCACTTTTTCCCCCTGATAACACCATTTTTTTTTTGTAATTCTGCCAGCCATTTTCCTTCCACACAAAGCAATTCCTCTATGTCCAGGAAGCTCAATTAGAACATTGCAATTGCCGTCAAAAAAAGGGGGGGGCTGAGATCTGAGTGTCCCCAAGCAGGTGATGAAAAGTTAATAACCGACCGTGTGGGGTCCCGTTCCCCAGTTTTGGATCAGTTATCTATTATTCAATTAACCATATATACTTTTTTAAAATATATACAGTCCCTGCAGTAAGATCTTGGTGTAGGAGAAGCATGTTTCCTTGCTATAAAATGTTTTACAGAAATGTGTGTGAAAAATAAAATAAAAAATAATGGAAAGTTTCTTGCTCCATTAAGCAGTTCCACGGGCGTCGGCAAAATAATGATATCTCCTGCCAAAAGTTTGCTCATTTCTGAAGACAGATGGAAGGGCATCTTTGTAATGTTCTCCCTGATTGCGTCGCCACCGTTAGTCATAATACAGGACAATCCGGCTTATGTCAAGAGTCTGGAGGACGTTGTAAACCTTTCGAAAGGCAGCATTGAAAAGAGGAGAGACGAGGGCTGATGTCAAGATGCTCTCTGACATTGGTTCATGAAAGCAGCTAGGAAGGAAAATGCCTGATGAAAGAAGGCTGAGAGAAACGGGCATTGCCACAGTGCATGGTTTCTTGACCTTACTGGTTTGCAGTGCAGTCCTATGCATGTATACTGTCACCCTGCTTATTTAACTTATATGCAGAGTACATCGTGAGAAATGCAGGGCTGGATGATTCACAAGCTGGAATCAAGATTGCTGGGAGAAATATCAACAACCTCACATACGCAGACGACACCACTCTAATGGCAGAAAGTGAGGAAGACCTAAAAAACCTTCTGATGAGGGTGAAAGAGGAAAGTGCAAAAATTGGCTTGAAGCTCAACATAAAAAAAAAACTAAGCTCATGGCAACCACTCCCATCACTTCCTGGCAAATAGAAGGGGAAGAAATGGAAGCAGTGACAGACTTTATTTTCCTGGGCTCCAAGATCACCACAGATGGTGACTGCAGCCATGAAATTAAAAGACGATTACTTCTTGGGAGGAAAGCTAGGCGAACTTAGACAACTTAATCAAAAGCCGAGACATCACTCTGCCAACAAAGGTTCGCCTAGTCAAAGCTATGGTTTTCCCAGTAGCAATGTATGGCTGTGAGAGCTGGACCATAAGAAAGGCAGAGCGCCGAAGAATAGATGCTTTTGAATTATGGTGTTGGAGAAGACTCTTGAGAGTCCCCTGGACTGCAAGGAGATCCAATTGGTCAATCCTCCAGGAAGTCAAGCCTGATTGCTCCCTGGAAGGACAAATCCTGAAGCTGAAGCTCCAATAGTTTGTCCACCTCCTGAGAAGAGATTAGAAAAGACCCTCATGCTGGGAAAGATTGAAGGCAACAGGAGAAGGGGGCGGCAGAGGTTGAGATGGTTAGATAGTGTCACCGAAGCGATGAACATGAAATTGGGCGAACTCCAGAAGCTAGTGGAGGACAGGGAGGCCTGGCATGCTGTGGTCCATGGGGTCACGAAGAGTCGGACACGACTTAGCGACTGAACAACAACCTATGCATGCCTATTCAGTGTTGGGATATGTGCAACTCCGTCTGCTGTCCAGAGGGGGCAGTATATAGAAACAATAAGGAAATGAATAACCTGTGTGTGTTTTTTCCCCTCTATATGTTCCTCTCTGTGATTTCTAAGCAGAAGGCGTGGCCTTAACCAACAGCTTATCCCCCTGTCTCCTGGATACATTGCCCCTCTCTTTCCAGCTTGTCCTCGTAGCAGTGAGATGTGCCAACTAAGAAGCTCTGAGGCAGAGCGGCCATTTTGACTCACATACTAGCATGCAAGATCATGCAGCTATCTAGGGCATGATTAATACTAAGTTACAGGCATACCTCTGACCAAATTGGCAGAAGCTGTAATATAAAATATGTTTCAAGTTATATACTGTAAGTAAACTGTTACAAGTTTGAAACAAAGCTTTACCAGTGCCTGCGTATTTATTTCCTAGCAAACAGCCTGAGACTGAGTGAGAGTGAGAGAGAAAGATCCTGAGGTAATTCTCTGAGGGGAACACGCTGCACCAAAGACTCTGCTTTCCCCCATTACCAGTCAGGATTTATTAAACATCCCATCAGGTTACGGGCCCAGACCAGACCAGTTGGCCAGACTTCACACTAAGAAAAGAAGTTTTAATTAACCTGAAATAAAAAAAAAATATTTTTTCCTCACTCAAAAATTTTTAAAGGCTGACTTTACTTGCTAGTGAAAGATGGCAGAAGGGTCAGATATGAGAGCTTTAATCTTTCAACCAATGATAAAGCTAGACCCCAAAACGTTTAATGACTGGCTTTACAGAATGAAGACAGAGATACAAATGTATGATGCTTTGCCTGCTTTAAATGAATCCCGCCCAACAACAGGGGAAGATGAAATAAGGAAATGGGATTGTGCAGATGGAAAAGCTAGATGTCTTATTCTGAGATCATTAACAGATATTCAGTTGCCCTATGTGAGAGACTGCTGTACCGCAAAAGAGATGATAGAGATTCTGACAGAGAATTATGCCAGAACAGGACTAAAAGCCCAATTCAGTCTAATTAATGATTTGTGTCAACTCAGATTGGAAAGAAAAGAAGATTGTGACCAATATTGTAGCAAATTAACTCAGATTTTTAATGACCTTGCACTCACTGATATGAAATTTACTGAGCACCAACGAATGGGATATTTAGTAGGGTGTTTGTCTGACAAAACATTTTCAAGTTTTAAAACAGCAATGGACTCAAAAGAAAATAAAACTTATAAAAGTGTTTTAAAGGAACTAAGATCAGAATGTTTTCCTCACAGAAATGAAGATTTTTCTGAGTCTAGCTCAAATTACAAGGTACAGGGAAAAACAAACAAAAGAATTACCTGTTTTAAATGTAAAAAGATTGGTCATTTTGCAAGTGACTGTTATACCAATTGGTCAGACAATAAGACACATTCAAGCTCAGAAAGAAAAAGGAGTCAAGGAGAAAGTCAGAGAAACAGGAATGGTCATTTTCAAAGTAGCAAAGGAAAGCAGAAACAGAAAAAGGACCTTAATTGTTGCATCAATGAACCGAAGCTAGGGAGTCAGACTTGGATAATTGACTCAGGCTGTTCAACCCACACATGTTCAAACAAAAGTTATTTTCAAGAACTGAATGAAAACATAGGAGGGCAAATAACTGTAGCCAATGGGAAAGAAACTCAAATTTATGGGAAAGGCATAGTAAAACTAAACTGTGTGGCAGATGATGAAATAAACAAAGTTACTGTAAATGACGTGTTATATTCTCCAGACATTAATGGGAATATGTTAAGTGTAGCAAAGTTAACTGAACATGGTTTTGTAGTTAATTTCATAAAACACAAATGTACCATAACAAGAGTACAAGATAATGTATTAATGGCTCAAGGCTTTAGAAAGGATGGAGTGTTTTTCTTAGATCTGCATCAGGAGGAAGAACAGCTAAACTATGCAAACCAAACCTGCACAAACGACTGTTTGGACCTCTGGCATCGCAGATTGGGACACCGAAGTACTGAAGCTATTCTAGAAATGCAGCACAAGAACCTTGCAAAGGGATTAAAGGTAAAACCCTGTGACAATCACGCAGAAAGATGTGAATGTTGTATAAAAGCGAAAGCAGTCAGTCCTTCCTTCCCAAAGAGGACTGAGCAACGCACCAGAAAAATATTAGAAATTGTTCACACCGATCTGATGGGACCCATGCCCAATCCCTATCTTTTTGTTGTTGTTCAGTCGCTAAGTCGTGTCCGACTCTTCGCGACCCCATGGACCACAGCACGCCAGGCCTCCCTGTCCTCCACTAGCTTCCGGAGTTCGCCCAATTTCATATTCATTGCTTCGGTGACACTATCTAACCATCTCATCCTCTGTCGCCCCCTTCTCCTTTTGCCTTCAATCTTTCCCAGCATGAGGGTCTTTTCTAAAGAGTCCTCTCTTCTCATCAGGTGGCCAAAGTATTGGAGCTTCAGCTTCAGCATTTGTCCTTCCAGGGAGCAATCAGGCTTGACTTCCTGGAGAATTGACCGATTGGATCTCTTTGCAGTCCAGGGGACTCTCAAGAGTCTTCTCCAACACCATAATTCAAAAGCATCGATTCTTCGACGCTCTGCCTTTCTTATGGTCCAGCTCTCACAGCCATACATGGCTACTGGGAAAACCATCGCTTTGACTATGCGAACCTTTGTTGGCAGGGTGATGTCTCGGCTTTTGATTAAGCTATCTAGGTTCACCATAGCTTTCTTCCCAAGAAGTAAACGTCTTTTAATTTCATGGCTGCAGTCACCATCTGCGGTGATCTTGGAGCCCAGGAAAATAAAGTCTGTCACTGCTTCCATTTCTTCCCCTTCTATTTGCCAGGAAGTGATGGGAGTGGTTGCCATGATCTTAGTCTTTTTAATGTTGAGCTTCAAACCAATTTTGGCACTTTCCTCTTTCACCCTCATCAAAAGGTTCTTTAGGTCTTCCTCACTTTCTGCCAGTAGAGTGGTATCGTCTGCATATCTGAGGTTGTTGATATTTCTCCCAGCAATCTTGATTCCAGCTTGTGAGTCTTCCAGCCCTGCCTTCCTCATGATGTACTCTGCGTATAAGTTAAATAAGCAGGGTGACAATATACAGCCTTGTCGTACTCCTTTCCCAATTTTAAACCAGTCGGTTGTTCCATGTCCAGTTCTAACTGTTGCTTCCTGACCCGCATAAAGGTTTCTCAGAAGGCAGATCAGGTGGTCTGGAACTCCCATCTCTTCAAGAACTTGCCACAGTTTGTTGTGATCCACACAATCAAAGGCTTTAGCATAATCAATGAAGCAGAGGTAGATGTTTTTCTGGAACTCTCTTGCTTTCTCCATGATCCAGCGAAGGTTGGCAATTTGATCTCTAGTTCCTCTGCCTCTTCGGAAACCAGCTTGTACATCTGGTAGTTCTCGATTCACATACTGCTGAAGCCTAGCTTGTAGGATTTTGAGCATGACCTTGCTAGCATGTGAAATGAGTGCAATGGTGCGGTAATTCGAGCAATCTTTGGCATTGCCCTTCTTTGGGATTGGAATGTAAACTGATCTTTTCCAGTCTTGTGGCCACTGTTGGGTTTTCCAAATTTGCTGGCATATGGAGAGCAGCACTTGGACAGCATCATCTTTTAAGATTTTGAGTAATTCCGCTGGAATGCTGTCACCTCCACTAGCTTTGTTGTTAGTGAGGCTTTCTAAAGCCCACTTGACTTCACTCTCCAGGATGTCAGGTTCGAGCTCAGTGACTGTACCACTGTGGTTATCAGGAACATTGAGATCGGCCTTATAGAGTTCCTCTGTGTATTCTTGCCACCTCTTCTGAATCTCATCTGCTTCTGTTAGGTCCTTGCCATTTTTGTCCTTTATTGTGCCTACCTTAGCATGAAATTGTCCTTTGACATCTCCAATTTTCTTGAAAAGATCTCTAGTCCTCCCCATTCTGTTGTTTTCCTCTATTTCTTTGCATTGCTCATTTAGAAAGGCCTTCCTATCTCTCCTTGCTGTTCTCTGGAAATCTGCATTCAGTTGGGTATATCTTTTCCTTTCTCCCTTTCTTTTGGCTTCTCTCCTTTCCTCAGCTATTTGTAAAGCCTCGTCAGACAGCCACTTTGCCTTCTTGCATTTCTTCCTCTTTGGGATGGTTTTAGTTGCTGCCTCCTGTACAATGTTACAGACCTCCGTCCAAAGTTCTTCAGGCACTCTGTCTACCAAATCTAAGCCCCTAAATCTATTTGTCACCTCCACTGTATATTCGTAGGGGATCTGATTTAGGTCATACATGGAGGGCCTAGCGGTTTTCCCTACTTTTTTCAGTTTAAGCCTGAATTTGGCAAGAAGAAGCTGATGATCTGAGCCACAGTCAGCTCCAGGTCTTGTTTTGACTGCCTGTATGGAACTTTTCCATCTTTGGCTGCAAAGAATGTAATCAATCTGATTTCGATGTAGACCATCTGGTGAAGTCCATGTGTACAGTCGCCGTTTGTGTTGCTGGAAAAGGGTGTTTGCTATGACTAATGTGTTCTCCTGACAGAACTCTATCAGTCTTTGCCCTGCTTCATTTTGTACTCCAAGACCAAACTTGCCTGTTATTCCTCTTACCTCTTGACTGCCTACTTTAGCATTCCAATCCCCTATGATGAGAAGGACATCTTTTTTGGGTGTTAATTCTAGAAGCTGTTCTAGGTCTTCATAGAAGCGGTCAACTTCTTCCTCATCAGCACCAGTGGTTGGGGCGTAGACTTGGATTACTGTGATGTTGAAAGGTTTGCCTTGGATCCGAATGGAAATCATTCTATCATTTTTGAGGTTATACCCCAGTACTGCTGTTCTCACTCTCTTGTTCACGATGAAGGCTACTCCATTTCTTCTAAGGGATTCCTGCCCACAGTAGCAAATATAATGGTCATCTGAATTAAATTCTCCCATTCCTGTCCACTTTAGTTCACTAACTCCCAGGATGTCAATGTTCAGCCTTGACATCTCACGTTTGACCACATCTAGCTTGCCTTGATTCATAGATCTGACGTTCCAGGTTCCTATGTAGTATTGTTCTTTGCAGCATCGCACTTTCCTTTCACTTCCAGACACATCCACAGCTGAGCTTCCTTTCAGTTTTGGCCCAGCTACTTCACTCTTTCTGGAGCTACTAGTACTTGTGTTCTGCTCTTCCCCAGTAGCATAATGGACACCTTCCGACCTGAGGGTCTCATCTTCCAGTGTCATATCGTTTAGCCTTTTTGTTCTGTAATCCATGGGGTTTTCTTGGCAAGAGTACTGGAGTGGGTTGCCACTTTCTTCTCCAGTGGACCACGTTTAGTCAGAACTCTCTGCTGTGACCTGTCCATCTTGGGTAGCCCTACATGGCATAGCTCACAGCTTCATTGAGCTACTCAAGCCCCTTCGCCACGACAAGGCAGTGATCCATGAAAGGGAATCCCTATCTAGGAAGATATAAATATGTGTTGACATTTATAGATGACTTTTCAAAGTATACCGTGCTTTATCTTTTAAAGGAGAAAAGTGAAGTGCACGAGATGATCAAAAAGTATATAGCTACAGTAAATACAAAGTTTGGTAGAAATCCTGAGGCATTACAAACAGACAATGGAGGTGAATACACGTCTTATCACACAAAGGAGTTGTTAGAAAGCAAAGGAATTGTACACAGAGTCACTGTACCATATACTCCACAACAAAATGGTATAGCTGAACGCAAGAATAGAAGTCTTTTAGACATGGTTAGGTCTATGCTAACAGATGCAAAGCTACCCACAAGTTTTTGGGACTTAGCAATAGTAACAGCCAACTATTTGCAAAACAGATTAACCACTAAAGGTACACCAAACCATAAGACACCTTTTGAACTCTGGCATGGTAGAGCACCAAATATGGAACATCTACGTGTATTTGGATGCAAAGTATATGCTTATATTCCAAAAGAAAGAAGGTCCAAGCTGGACGCCAGAGCTGAAGAAGGCATTTTTGTGGGTTATGCTCCAGGTACAAAAGGTTACAAAGTAATGAATATGAAAACAAGAAAAGTAACCATAAGGCATGGATTGCATTTTGCAGAGAATGAAAGAGCAGATAAAGATAAAAATTTGTTAGATGGTCTATCACAGACAGATGTGGAACTGTTGTATGTACCAGTTTATCTTGGCAGCACATCAGAAGCCTCATCACCAGAGTCTGAAACCAGTGCAGCAGCAGAAGCGGAAATGGAAGAAGAAGGGGAAATGCCAGAGCTGGAAGTCACCACCACAACAGACCAGGTAATGGCAGAACCCAGACGTTCACTTAGAGAAAACAAAGGCATACCACCTCCACGACTTGGAATGTCATGCATTGCAAGGACATCATCAGAACGAGAACCAGAGTCTTGGGAGGAAGTGGAAGCAATGTCTGCAAGTGAATCTAGTAAATGGAGAAAAGCTGCACAAGAAGAGATAGATGCACTACACAAAAATAAAACATGGACACTGACACAATTGCCTGCAGGGAAAAAGGCAATAGATTGTAAGTGGGTATTTAAAGCCAAAACAGGTGCAAAAGGAGAAGTAGAGTGCTACAAAGCCAGACTCGTAGCGAAAGGTTTTTCTCAGAAATATGGAGAAGACTTCGATGAAGTTTTCGCGCCAGTAGTAAAGCACACCACTATTAGACTACTACTGAGCATAGCAGCTTCAAAGAAATTACATGTAAAACATCTAGATGTGAAAACTGCTTTTCTTCATGGAGAAATTAAAGAACAGCTGTACATGAAGCAACCACCAGGGTTTACAAATAGTAAAAAAGCTCACCTGGTGTGTAAACTCCAAAAAGGACTGTATGGTTTAAAACAAGCAGCTAGATCTTGGAACGAAAAACTGCACCAGTTGTTAACACAACAACACTATACACAAGGAACAGGAGATCAATGCGTGTATACAAAGTTCAAAGATGGAAATTGGACATTTGTTCTAACATACGTGGATGATTTATTGTGTATTTATGGAAGAGAAAAAGATTATCAAGAACTAGTGAAGAATCTGAATAAAGAAGTAGAGATAAAGGAACTAGGAGAAGCGAGTTATTACCTGGGTATGCAGATTGACAGAGAAAAAGATGGAAGTTTTCTACTGAGTCAGAAGACAAAGATTTGTGACTTAATAGAATCACTAGGACTCAGAGAAGCACACCCAAAGGCAACACCGATGGAGACCAATTTTCTTAAACAAAAAGAGGAAAGTATACTGTTACCAGATAACACTAAATACAGGGAAGCAGTAGGAAAGTTACTTTATTTGTCAAATACAACCAGACCAGATATTGCCACCGCTGTAGGTATATTAAGTAGGAAAACCAATGCTCCCACAGAATGGGACTGGCTTGGGGTTAAAAGGGTCGTAAGATACTTAAAGGGAACTATAGAATTTAAGTTAAAATTACCAGCCAGTGAAAAACCTAGACTAATAGTATATACCGATGCAGATTGGGGAGAAGATCGAACAGATCGTAAGTCCACCAGTGGATTCTTGATCTTGTATGGAGGTGGGGCAATATCCTGGGCAAGTAGGAAACAATCTACTGTTGCTCTTTCCTCTACCGAGGCAGAGTACATTTCAGCATCTGAAACATGTAGAGAAATAATGTGGATTTCTCAATTGTTAAATGATTTAGGAATAAAAGAACAACAGCCAATTCAAATATTTGAAGATAACCAAAGTTGCATGAAATTGGCATATTCTGAAAACTATAATGCACGCACAAAGCATATAGATATACGAAATCATTTTGTGCGTGACATGATTAAGAATGGAATTGTCAGAATGGACTACTGTCCAACGCAAGAGATGCTGGCTGACATTCTAACGAAACCATTGACGAGAGACAGATTCCAAAATTTTCGAAAAGGTATGAATCTGTTGGACTAATGCATCCGGAGTTGAGAAGGGGTGTTGGGATATGTGCAACTCTGTCTGCTGTCCAGAGGGGGCAGTATATAGAAACGATAAGGAAATGAATAACCTGTGTGTGTTTTTCCCCCTCTATATGTTCCTCTCTGTGATTTCTAAGCAGAAGGCGTGGCCTTAACCAACAGCTTATCCCCCTGTCTCCTGGATACATTGCCCCTCTCTTTCCAGCTTGTCCTCGTAGCAGTGAGATGTGCCAACTAAGAAGCTCTGAGGCAGAGCGGCCATTTTGACTCACATACTAGCATGCAAGATCATGCAGCTATCTAGGGCATGATTAATACTAAGTTACAGGCATACCTCTGACCAGATTGGCAGAAGCTGTAAAATATGTTTCAAGTTATATACTGTAAGTAAACTGTTACAAGTTTGAAACAAAGCTTTACCAGTGCCTGCGTATTTATTTCCTAGCAAACAGCCTGAGACTGAGTGAGAGTGAGAGAGAAAGATCCTGAGGTAATTCTCTGAGGGGAACACGCTGCACCAAAGACTCTGCTTTCCCCCATTACCAGTCAGGATTTATTAAACATCCCATCATTCAGGACTCCCTGTATTCACTGATTTTCTCCCAGGAAAAGGTGCATAGGATTGTTGTGTATTGGGTTGCATGCTATAGAAACTCAGATAAGGCAGACAACCCCTGTATAATGTTAACTCCACCCCCAGTTTTCCCACTCTTCAGGATTCATATAACTCTGGGCTCCTGATTGGAGGGGTGATTAACTCCACCTCTCCAGCCCTCTTGCTCAGGCTTAACCCCTGGCTATCCTCCTGCATACAGAACAATTGTGGCCTAGTTTTTTAAAAATAAAATAAAATAAATAAAACCATGTATAGCTCAGTATGAGCAACAACAGTATTCTTACAGCCTAATCCTACCCCCACCCACACCACTCCTTAGCACACAGCCATGCCAATAGAGCATGTGTTGCAAGCTGTGGGGGAGACGATCAGACAGCCAATAAGCAATGTTTTCTTTACCTCCTGGTTGGCCATCTAATTGCCTATGGGTCTCTGCAGACACCCATTTTTGCTTCTCAGAGGGCCTCCGGCTATTTTGCTGCTGTACGTCAAAGAAGAGGAAGGTCGGAAAAACAGGGGACAGTGATGTAGGTGAGCCATTTGCTAGCCTGCTTAAAAAAAAATTTTTTTTAGCTGATGTCCTGCTGCTTCTCTGTTGAAATCTTTTTTTGCTGGCTGAAATGCTTTTTGCTGGCTGTATCCACTTCCTTTGCTCAACTATTTATAAGGGCTTGAATAGCTCAGTGAGAAAAAAGCAGGTAACTAGTGCTCTAAGGATCACAGGCAGTGGTGTCATCCAAATGATTTAGAAACCGGTACTCACTTTTGATTGGCACTTGTCCAAATGCCAAACAAATAATGATTTAGGCCAGCTCAACTTCTAGAAACCGGTACTCGCGTAGTGGTGCGTAGTGGGTGCATGACATCACTGATCACAGGTTCAAATCCCCACCAGTAAATGTTGAATTTGGAACAGTAAAAAGGGGGCAGTTTGCATCAAGAGGGAATCAGGATGCAATGCAAAAACTGAGTTGAATGCATGGGGAAACCATACCAAATGGAAACCCAACCCATGTGCAGCAAAGACGACAACAAAGAGTTGTCTTCACACTCTTCACACTCGTTCGCTTTTTATGGCTGCAAAATGTGAGTTCCATTGTCATAACTCCATGATAGGATTGGGCTGTTAATGAAAGAGCCACCAGCTTAGCCTGAGACATCAGCTATGCCCTCCCTTGGACAAAGTGGAAGCGACTGTCAGCATTCAAGGCTTGCTAATACCCAGATTGGGCTACTTTATCTGATTTATGTGAGGGTGCCTTTGAAAAAGTGTATGGAAACTAGAAGCAGGCTGGCAGAGGGCAGCAAGATGGTTAACTGGACTTGGTGCACAATTATATTACTGCAGAGCTACAACATCTTCAATGACTTTCTTTTGCTTCCAGACCCAATCCAAAAAAGCTGTTCTAAGCCCTTAAAATTTAAAGTGGTCTGGGGCTAAAATATCTTAAGGTCTACCTTCTTCCATATGGATCTACACACTCCACCGCCTTACATTAGAAGTAGGCTACTTCAGAATGCCAGGTGCAAGGGTGAGGCAACAGGATGCAGGCATTTTATTGTCTTGTGTGATCCCTGAGGCTTCTGGTGGGCCACTATGAGATACAGGAAGCTGGACTAGATGGGCCTTTGGCCTGATCCAGTGGGGTTCTTCTTATGTTCTTAAGGCCCAGACTGGGTTGCAAGTTATTATAGCTCCTTACCCATAGACAGGACAGCAAATTCTGTTTTCTTTGCCTCAGAATTTTACCTTAGAATTTTACCTCAGAGTGCCAGATCCAAGGGAGTGGCAACAGGATGGCGGCATCCAGTAAGTCAGATAATTTTGTTAGGAAACATTGGCGTCAGAGGGCGGTTTTGCTGATATAGTATAACTAGCTTCCCAGCCTCTACCCTTCAGAGCATAATACAGAATAATTTATAATCAGACTTCACAGAATACTTTAAATTAGATTCCAGCAGTGGCATAAGTTACTGTACGTTAAGGGGAAGCTTGCAAAGCCTGTAGGCTGGAACACAGAGCCATTCATCAGCTAACTAACTGAACCAAATTCCACCTTTGTCACAAAGCAATCAAAGACAATATGGAATCAGAATGATGGCCACACAACGGAGACACGAATGCACCTAGAAAGCTGCTAACATACAAATGTTTCTTATGCTGGATTGGATAAAGAGGGAGGGGAGGTGATTGGCACCAGCGAACAAAGGTCAGCAGAATCTTTAGAGCAGTGCTATTCAAATTATGGGTAGGGACCCACTTGGTGGGTCAAGACCTGATGTCAGGTGAGTCCCGGAAAGCACTTCCTGCTTGATGATGCCACTTCCTGCCACAACATTACTTCCAGCTAAATGACATCACTTCTGGTGGGTCCTGACATGAGTGCCATTCTAAAACGTGGGTCTCAGTCTAAAACCTTTGAATACCACTGCTTTAGAGCAAAGAATTAAGCTTTGAAATAACAGCCCAATTCTAAGCAGGCTGCCCATCCCACAGCACAACGGTGCCAAAATGGACACCGCGGGGCCCCAGAGGCAGCCAGAAGTGTCCTCAGGGTAAGGGAACATCGGTTCCCTTGCTCCGTGTTGAGACCCGGCAGCCCCTATGGGCCTGCTTGGCACCAGCTCAATTGCTGGTGCAGAACTGAGTCGACCCTTGTAGGGCTTTGAAGCACCGGGAGGAGGACAGAGCCCAGCAGCAGCCTCTGCTACCATCCCGCCCACTCCCAGGCCTGAACAATCCTCCTGCCTGCCCTCCTCCCTCTGTGTTCTGCCCTCTCCCTACGTTCCCCTGCCTTCCCTCTGAAACACAGCTTAGTGGTCGTGTCCTGTCTCCTCCACTATCCTGGCCTGGCCCGCCAATGAATCTGCCCACCTCCTCCCCATTCTGCATCTCTCCTGCCTCTGGTACAGGCCTGGGCCGGCAGAATTCTGCCAGCGCAGCTGAAACGTCAGAATGACACTTGGCAGAAGTGCAATGGAAAATGTTGATGAGAAAAATTAGAAAAATGTACTATTACTGCTCCTACATCATCATCATCATCATCATCATCATCAAAAAGCAAAGGTGGAAATCAGCATCAAGAAAGATTGCAGCGTTTGGGGCTCTTCAGTCTAGAGAAAAGGCGCCTGAGGGGGGACTTGATTGAGGCATACAAAATTATACATGTAATGGGAGGGATAGAGTCGATAGAGGGGTGTTCTTTTTCCTCTCTCACAACACCAGAACAAGGGGACATCCACTAAAATTGACTGTTGGGCGGGTGAAAGAAAAGGAAATACTTTTTAATTAATCCGTGGAACTCCTTGCCACAGGAGGTGGTGACGGCATCTGGCCTAGGTGCCTTGAAAAGGGAATTGGTTGGATTTCTGGAGGAAAAGTCCATCGCGGGCTATAGGCCATGATGGGTGGTGCAACCTCCTTATGTTAGAAGTAGGTTACTTCAGAATGCCAGGTGTAAGGGAGTGGCAACAGGATGGAGGCATCCTGTTGTCTCGAGTGCTCCCTGAGGCATCTGGTGGGCCATTGTGATATACAGGAAGCTGGACTAGATGGGCCTTTGGCCTGATCCAGTGGGGTTCTTCTTACGTTCTTTAGCAAGCCTACAATTTTTGTGCTTAGCATAGATGTTCATTTTTGCAGGAGAAGGAAGATTTAGCAGGTGTCCTCAGGGACGGATGAGGGGAGGGAAGAACTGCTTTATCGGCAGGAGCAGAACAGGGTGCTTGCATGGGGAGTTTGTCAGACAGAATTAAGAAGTCAGCTGGAAGAAGCAGCAGATAGGATGGAATGCACTGATAGCGAATTCCCTTCAGGATCAGTTAACAGAAAAATCTTGTACTGAGATAGAAAATTGGAGCTATAATGGTGGACCTCTCAACACAGAGAAGAAAATAGTTCAGGCATCTGGTAGGTAGGAAGTAGGCATCTGGACTAGATGGGCCTTTGGCCTGATCCAGTGGGGCTCTTCTTATTTGGTAACATCTGGAGGCCATTTTCCCTTGCCATCTGTGGTGAGTTGGCTATATCAGTGGTCCCCAAACATTTTAGAGGCCCTTAAGGCCTGTTTTATAAATGTCAAGATGTGTGGCTACAATGGTGACTTAATAGCAGTGCCCTCAGTAGCAGCTTGTTTAACCTTCAATGCACATTGGGTTAGACTAATTGGCGGGTCCCAGACCTACAGTTCGGAAAACGCTGGGCTATATGAAACAGGATCTTCTCACTCATACAGCCTAGGTTATTATGGAACTTGAAAGGGAGGCTTGTTTGGTTCTTTCATGGGAAGCCCACTCCTATCTTACTCCTAGCACGGTAAAGACAGCAGAGCCAATGTGGCATCTGCTGAAACACGGGGGAAGGTTGTGGCCTGGGGAGGCCTCCTCAGAATAAAGGAACATTTGTTCTGTTCCCCTGGGGGTAAGCCCCTATTGGCCCAGTGAATCAGATCTGCACCAGATATCACTGGGATAAGTCTACATTGACCCATGAAGGCGGATCAGGCCCAAGAAGGGCATTAGGATTTGGCATGCACTACTGATGCAGAACCCACTCCCTTCATGGACCCAACCCACCTACTCCCCTGTTCTATCTTCTTCCTGTTCTGCCCATCCTTCCCCATTCTTCCCCCTCCCTACCACCTTCCTGGCCCTGAGATGGTAGGCATCCATGGTCCATCACCATGCAGACCAGGCCACTCACCACAGGCGGCAGCCAGTCTGAGCTCTCCAACATTATCCCATTCATTACAGCTGGAAAAAGCATTATGTCACTGTAACACAGCATAGGTATCTGTTGAAACCTGAGTGAAATGAGAGTTCCTAGGTCAAAGGTCACTATTGGTGGTGAGGCTGAGGCACTTCTCTTTGTCAATAGTAAAGCTTGAATAAAATGCACCCTGCTTTGTAGGAAGGATTTAAAGAGAGGCATCTCGACAATAGTTGAAAACACACTTTTCAGGCATAATGGTACCTTGGGCTGAGCTATCCTTGGCTTATGTATCCCATGTGGCTAGTTTCTAGCTAGGCTTTGTCAAAGCAGGTCAGCAGAGATAATATCACATACAGTGAGTATTACCTGGCCCAAAGGCATCGCTAGATTAGGTTGTTATTTTAAAGCCAAGCAAGTCCTGCTAGCAGTGGTGCAAAATTCAATGCAGAATGCAATGAGAGAGCAAATATAATTGTGCCCCATTTGTTCATTCTCTGGAAATCCTAAACTTATTTTTGCCACTTCACTCACTCACTCACAAACCTTTATTGGCATAAAATACAGACATAAAAACAAAGATATAAATACAGAGATGATCCAGACATGATCCCAAGTTAAAAAGATACAGAGTTGAAACGAAGCGCATTAATTTGTACTAATTTCTGTAAAAAAAGTGCTAGTGAAGTTATAGTCATACTATCATCCAGGGAAAACAAAATTTTTAACGAATTCGAACTTACTTGTAACTCCCAAGATTGCAAAATGGGCAGTAAATATTTCTCTCTATTATCAGCATGGATAGGACAATGCAAGATTAAATGGTCAAACGTTTCAATGGTTTTCGAGTCGCAAGGACATACACGATCCTGAGATGGAATCCCTAGATATCTGCCCCATAAGACTGCCGAGGGAAGGACATTGCAGCGGGCTAGAGTTACAGCACGTCTAGCCGCTGGGGAGTCCAACACATATAGGTAGGAGGGGCATCGCCCCGCCATAACTGGAAGTTGCAGGTATAAAGGGGAACAGACTTTATTAGCTGCTATTAGCAGCTCTTGGTCATGGGTATCCAGCAATCTTCTTTTGATTAAGTTGAACGCTTCTGGAAAAGAGATCACTCCCAGCGATTCAATGCTAATTCCCAACTGGGATAGTTTGAGGGCCCATGGACTAATAGAGAAATACACATCTGAAATAAGATGGAACATCAAGGAACCCTGGGAGTTGGAATAATGTATTCTGAGCCAATACTTAAAGGATCGAATCCAAGCCAGAGTCTCCAATGAGCGCTGGCCCGTTTCCAGATACGCAGTTTGGTAGAGCAAGAAGCCTCCTAAGAAAGGATGCCTGGACATTTTCAACAGCCTGATTGAAAAAAGAAATCCACAAGGGAATACCATACAACAATTGGGCTAAACTTTTAGCTACGAAAACCTTTATTGCCGAAGGAACAAAAGCTCCTCCTTGATTATAAAAAAAACTAAGGATGGCTCGCGAGGATATCAAAGCCGCATCACGGGCAAGGTTCCGGTGTTTAGCCCAAGAGAGATTAGAGGTGAAAGTCAGGCATTTTTGCCACTTCTTTGCAATATTGTAGTGAAATTCCAGATCAGGGGACTATGTCTCTTGCATACAACACTATCTAATTTTTTTGTGAAAAAGTAGGTGTCAAAGTGACATCAACAACATAGCCTGAATGTATATACTTATATGATTTCTTTTGCTGTGCAAGCTGCTTTATGAACCACTTTTTATTGAAAAGTGTTTCTTATCATTATACTGTTTATAATTATAATTATAATTATAATTATTAATATAATAATTATATTTATATAATTTAAATAATTATAATTATAATTATAATTATAAAATTATTAATAAAATTATAATTTTAAAATTTATATTGACAGTAATGATCAACAATACCAGTCAATGACATATTTGTGATATTGTTGCTCTTTAATTGACTTGGGTTCATGTGTTAATAATAATAATAATAATAATAATAATAATAATAAGAAGAAGAAGAAGAAGAAGAAGAAGAAGAAGAAGAAGAAGAAGAAAATTTTGCTCAGAAAGTCTCCTCAGCTATTGATATAGGCAACTTTTCAGCTAGTGGCTGGGGGGGGGGAGTTATAGTGTGCAATCCAGTGCATTAAGTAGCGCCAACACTACTCAGGGAGTGCCCTGGCCAATGCTACTCACCAAACTCGGCTGGCGCAGGGGAGGTTCTGGGTGACCAGGTGGGGAGGAGGCAGAACTGGTGAGTGGGGGGTGGGGGGGTGGTTGTTTGAAAATCCCAAACAGTGTTTTCTAAAGCAAGGATTGCAACTAATTTGCTGTGCATCCCCCAAAGAACCACGCAAGACAGTGCAAATATGGATGAACTTTACTGCACCAAGTTACAGAGGAAGAGAAGCCAGAGACCAGCAGCTGTTAAGCTAAGGCAGAAAGGGGTGAGAAGGCACTTGCTGAAGGTGGGGATCAGCCACTGGCGTGCCCCTAGGCGGGCGAAACATCCTCACCCAAGGCCAGCCCCTTGAGGCACAATCTGTCATGGTCAACCCTTGCAGGAGCAGGGGCAGTATACCTGTGTCCCACCTCAACTGGAGGGCATCTAAATAACTGAGAAATCACCCAAGTTATTGCTTGGAAAGTAGCAGATTCTGGCATCACAATGATGGCACTTACGGTCATGTTATCGTTTCTGGTGAGTCCCACACACAGTGTCATTCAAAAAGTGGGTCCTGGCGCTAAAAGGTTTGGAAACCACTGATGTCGAGGATTGTAGCCCTAATGGAGAGCTGCAGCCAATGGCCCAATAGGTCAAGTTGAAAAGGTTTGGGAACCACTGTCCTAAGGGAAAGAGACACGGGCAAACTGTGTTTACTTCTGAAATGGAAGAATAGTTGAGGAACCCGGTAAGCTACAAGTATAAAATTGCAATGTGGCTTGAACAATGATGTTATAGACTTGGCAGATTCCAGGGATCTGGCCCTATTCTGATTTGGCCTATTTTATAGTGGCACAAAGCACCAAGAACCTCCCCCATGCAAGTAAGCTTCATAGCAGTTCTCTTACAATCTTTAATTCATTTAAATGTGCCTTCTACTGACACCTCAGTGCCCTCTGAACTCAAGACTACTGTCAAGCTAGAAGATAATGGCTGCTAGGAAGTCTAAACTGTTGTATTCTCCGTGCAGGGTGATCTTCCAGAAAATTAGATGTTAGAGACAAATAAATAAGATGTTAACATAGGAAGCAATATGGCTGATTTCGCTCAGTTAAATTTGATTGTCTTTGCAACAATATAGCAAAGGGAGGGGAGAAAGAGCTTGATCTATAATTTAGGGAAATGCAACTTCTGTGGATGTTGCTACTGACTGTCAGCAGTGCAAAATCAATTGAGGATTTGTTAATCTTTGGGTGTGTTTGCCTGCATTCCTATCATGTCTATAACAGAAAAGGAAAATAAAAAAAATACATGAATTATATACCATTTTATATACACACATGAAGGATGAGGTAGCAGTTACTTAGCAGAATTCTTCGACTGCTCTATTTCAGATTGTTCATAGGGAGATTGTTGAGGGTTGCTCTCACAAACAAGTGTGTAGCATATCATGGTGAAAGAGTTAGCCCAGCCCCATGGCATGCTAATGCACAACATGCACAGTTGTGTTTTCATTGTGGGTGCAATCCTAAACTGAGTTAGGCCGGCATAAACTAAGCCAGCAAAGTTTGGCCAGCACAAGGGACACCATAATGTATGGTTGAACCACTCTCCGAGTCAGAGAGGCCAGCACACAGATGTGAGTCATCCTCCCTGACTCCGAGAGTGGTCCAAACGCGCTTTATGGTGGCCTTGTGCTGGCCAAACTTTGCTGGCTTAGCTTACGCCGGACTAACTCCGGTTTAGGATTGCGCTCTCAGATAGGTTTAAGAATACGACATCAGCCCCATTCTTTGCAGTCTCCTATTAGTACTTAGGATGCAGTCCAAACCAATTTTCCATCACCAGGGTAAGGGCAATGCAGTTCTGAGGTAAAGGAACAAAGTATCTTGAGGAGGCCTCTGTGACTACAACTCCATTGCAGGATGCAGCACATGCCCCATTGGCATAGCTATGTCACTGCTGGAAAGTTGCTTAGGATTGTGCCTTTAATGGTTCATTTGTCCATGGTAATCATCCTGGACAACCCTCACCTTATCGCTGAGCACCTCTAAAGCAGAGTCACAGAAAAGCCATTATTTGCACCCCAGCAGGCCCCAGCAAAGATTCTCCTAACAGAGGCAGAGTCGCACCCCAGAGCCCAGGAATGGCAGGGCCCAATGTGGGCATTCCCATGGTATTCCCATGGCATTCCCATTCACCATTCCCATGGTGATGGGCATTCCCATCACCATACAGCCATGGCAAGAGCACTTGTGGTGCCACGCTCAAAGTGTGGCACCCAAAAATAGGTGGTGGTGACGTGATGACATCACTGCCAACTGCTTCAGGGAGGCCCATTTAGAACCGTTTGGAGGGATACCCAGGGACAGCCCAATGAGTAGCCACTTCAGTATCCCCACTTGCTTAGAGCCCAAGGAGATCCTGGCTACTGCAGCAAGTGATTTGTTTGCCAGGCCAGCATCCCGCCAAAGTGCACTAAATTCATTCCCATCCCTCTAAATGGAAAAAAAAAGGAAATGACAAATATAAGTAGAAACATTGTACTAGATACAAATGTATTCTAAGGTGGATAGTACTACCTCCAGCAGTTATTGTGATTGTTGTTATAATCACTGTGTCTGCAGCCTGTCAGTCCTGAACAGGAGCCTCTTTACCTCCGCCAAAAGAAAAACAAAACAATCAGATCACAAAACTCATAGACTTTGATTTCTGATCATGTCTAGAAGCCTACATCCCTGTTTCTTAAAGACAATCACCAAAATGCTTTGCATCCATCATTCAACAAGCTGCTGGTTTGATATGTTGAAAGTTAAAGTCACCTCCTTAATTCCAGAAGCCAGTTTTCCTCTTCGACTTTTGTCACTCTCAGTTATGAAATGAAAGCTGCTATTATTAAATAATCAATGCAAACAAATGACCAGGAGGTATTGCAGGAGACACCTGGAGAGCGGTGGAGTCAAGGGGCATTTGGTCGCCACCAGGTAAAAGAGCAGGTCTGGCTGTCCCGGTCTCCATCTGAAGCAGGCAGTTGGAATGGTCCCTGATTAAAGCACAATCCTACCCTGGTGTTAGGCCGGCAGTCAGGCCAGCAAAGTTGCTGGCACAAGGGACACTGTAAAGTGCATTTGGACCACTCTTGGAGTCAGAATGGCGCATGTCTGTGTGCCGGCCTCTATGCCTCCGAGAGTGGTCCAAACATATTTTATGGTGTGCCAGCCAAACTGTGCTGGCCTAACTGTGCTGGCCCAGCTCCAGGGTAGGATTGCGCTCAGTTCTGGGAGAGGAGGAACCAAAATCCTCCTGGATCTCATGGATTAGGGCAGCCATTTCCAAACTGGAGACTGCTGCCAAAGTCAAAAGCTTTCCCAGCACTTACCGTTCCTCCTGGGAAGCTCGCTAAATCCCCTACTACAGCCCCCAAGAGTCACTGTGGCCAGCTAAGTCTGCATGGAACTCTGGGAGCACAGCTTGATGAGGAAGCGGAACCTCAAAGCGGCTGGCTGTGATGACTCTTGGGGACTGTAGTAGGGGCTTTACCAAGCTTCCTCGGCAGAATGGTAGGGGAGGGAGGGAGCATACTGCTGAATCCAGGCTGCGGATCAGAATCCGGAGCCCATGGGATTAGGGGGAGAAAGGCGGGATAAATATATAGAAATATATAGAAATGGTAATCTTGTAATGACACTAGGGGCACAATCCTAACCTGGAGTTAAGAACATAAGAAGAGCCCCACTGGATCAGGCCAAAGGCCCATCTAGTCCAGTTTCCTGTATCTCACAGCAGCCCACCAGGTGCCTAAGGGAGCGCACGAGACAACAAGATGCTTGCATCCTGTTGCCACTCCCTTGCACCTGGCATTATGAAGTAGCCTACTATTAATGTAAAGAGGTTGCCCAACCCATCATGGTCATGGTGGACTTTTCCTCCAGAAATCCATCCAGTCCCCTTTTAAAGGCATCTAGGCCAGATGCCATCACCACCTCCTGTGGTGGTGTTCTATAGCTGAGTTCCATAGCTTAATTACCTGCTGGGTAAAAAAGCATTTTATTTCCTTTTATCTGTTTTAACTCTCCCAACACTCAATTTCAGTGGATGCCTCCTGGTTCTGGTATTGTGTCTGGTAACTGGTTCACAGTTAGGCCAGCAAAGTTTGGCTGGCACCAGGGCTACTGTAAAGCATGTTTGGACCACTCTCGGAGACAGGGAGGATGGCGCACGTCTGTGTTCTTTGTGCCAGCCAAACTTTGCTGGCCTAACTGTGCTGGCCTAACTCCAGGTTAGGATTGCACTCTAGGGTAAATAGTGGACCACATATCTCTTGATGCACTGTACCTATGCAGTGGACTGGGTTTCTAAATGAAAAAGTAGCTAAATAAGCAGGAATTATCAATAACATATTTTTTCATAATACATTTTTACAAGAAAATATGATGTTTCCCTTCCAACTTTTAAGGTTCTCCTTCACTCACTTATTTTTTTTAATTGACAAAGCCTCTACATTAAAAAAAAAATTCGCAGATCCTAGGTCAGCTCTGTGTACAACAGAGACATGGGCAAAACACGGATGGCAAGCTTAGAATGTGTGTTCCTGCGACTTGGCTGACTTTGCTCGAATTATCTGGGGAACGATTAGCAAATAAGCAAGATACACAGTGTGTTGACAAGCGAAGCAGAAAGGTGGCCTTGATATTTGCAGAGAGCCACTTTCTAGGGCCCTCCTAGGAATAGTCCTGGAGAGATAAGCATAGGAGATAATGCCAAATCCAATCTTAATATTCTTTTTTTCCTATTCTAAATTTAAAGGCACACATTTAATATGGGCCCTTGAGATAACAGGCACTCCCAAGTATTTATTTGAAATTACAGTGGGAATTCCTGCCTCATCGGTAGATACGGTTCATGGGTCACATCCAGTGGAGTCATCTACAAATGAACTAACAGAACACTGGGTGGGACTTACGTGGGGCTTCCGCATGATTGGCTGCCCGCCTGTTTTGTTCCGCAGCTGCCCTGGCCTTGGGGGTGCCTGCTCGCCTGGGGAGATGGGTGGGGGGTGCTCTGGGTGCCTGGGTGAGCAGCGGGGGGGTGCCAACCAGGGGCAGCCTCCCCAAGGCCAGGGCAGCCGCGGAAAGAAACGGGCGGGCTGCCAATCATGCGGAAGCCCCGTGTAAGTCCCGTGTAAGTCCCGCCCAGCGTTCTGTTAGTTCATTTGTAGATGACACCACTGGTCACATCCAGTCCAGTTTCCCAGTTCTGTTTCTTGATCCTGACCAAGGGTGACAGACTGTGGGGAACTGACATTTTGATATACAGAGATGTGTAAGTTTGTGAGCGTGCACCCCACTCATAAAGTGAAAAATGCTCCTTTGGTAGAATGTGAAACAAAACCTGACATCCCTGTTGGAAGGCCTGACTCAGAGACTGGCATAGATGGAGAAACCAAAAGTTTATTTCCAAGTTTATTTTGAACAGTAATTTCTTTAATGCAACGGTTTTCAAACTGTGGGTCGTGGCCCACCAGTAGGCCATGGCCCGATTTTTGGTGGTTGTGAAGCTGAAAACCGGATAGCTGATGAGGAAAATGTGTTGAGCCCTATGGAAACCAAAATAAGCAGCATGTGCATGCTTACTTGTGAGTAGGAAAACGTGCACCAGTCCAGTTTGAAGAGAAGGCTGAGGGGAACCACTACCACAAGAATGGTCCTGATTCGATGAATGCAGGCCTCAATAAATTCTTGAGAAGTATTATTATTATTATTATTAATAATAATAATAATAATAATATTTAAAATTAAAATTAAAATTAAAATATAAATTAAATTTATATCCCACTTTTACCCCTGCTAACTGGACAAGAGGCACTTTTTCCAGTGGTGTTCCTCTTATATTTAGCAGGGGGAGAGTAACTGTCCCTCTTCACCCCTGCGCAGTCTTTCTAGTGGCTGTTGCTGGCGGTCTGCCTTTTTTTAGATTGTGAGCCCTTTTGGGACAGGGAGCCATTTAACTTTATTATTACTATTTGCCTGTAAACCGCTTTGTGAACTTCATGTTGAAAAGCGGTATATAAGTACCTGTTGATTGATTGATTGATTGATTGATTGACTTTTCTCCCCCATATTGGGCTTACAACACTAAAAGTACAAACAATGAATGAAAGTTAAAAACAATACGAAGTAAAAACTAAAACAATGATATAAAACAATTAAAAACAAGCAGACCCCAATGGATTTCCACAAATATGAAATTACAATAATTAAAATTATAATTAAAATTAGAAATTAAAAATGCCAGCCCCGTGTCAGCAGCTTACATAAAATGCCTCCTTAAGTAAAACATTTAAAAAAGGACTTTAGACCCCGCAAAAAGATCGCTAGAGAGAACATTCGACAAGGAGAATTTATTGAGCCCCATGAAAAGAGCAACCGAGCCACACATGCAGATTTACTCACAAGTAAACAACTGTTCCTCTGTCCACTTTGAAAGGGAAGGGCACCAGAATGGTCCTGATTCGATGTACATGAAGCTCTTCTGCTCTATGGTAGAAGGCAGCCTCCCGCCCCAGGATAAAAATAGAAGATTAAACACCTGGTAAAGTGAAACCTGTTTTTTTTCTTTTTCTTTTGGTCTTATAAAGCTAGGTGAGTCCCAATAGAGTGTCATTTTAAAAAGTGGGTCCTGGTGCTAAAAAGTGTGGGAACATTGCTACATTGAGTTCAATCATAAAATGAAGAAAATGTGCTGGGGGGAGAGATTGTGTGGAAAGGCTAAAGCCTTTTTAAGCTCCTGAAGTCCTTCCCCCTCCACACAGATCACACCGCTTCTTGATTTCCTGGTAAAGGTTTGTTCCTCCTGTAATTGTGTCATTCCGAATCCCCACCTCTTTGGCATCTTTCAGACCAACTTTTGCCCAGAGAAGAACTAATTCCTGGCTTTAGGTCATCCCTGTCATACCTTTGAGCCAGACAATGCATCGTATTTTCCATCAAGCCCTTTTCTGCGTTGGCTTTAAATAGCTGCTGTCTAAAGATTTGCAGGCCAGCTTTGTCTCTCCTTTTGCACCAACCTTCCTTTATTTCACTAAGGGTGCAATCCCAACCAACTTTCCAGCACTGGGATAAGGGCAACGCAGCTCTAAGGTAAGGGAACAAACACCCCCTTACCTTGAGAAGGCCTCCATGACTGCAGGATGTAGCACATGCCCCACTGCACAGCTATGTCAGTGCTGAAAGTTGGTTAGGACTGCGCCCTTATTCATTGCCCTGTGCTACAATTATGGAGGCCAATGAATTAAAAACCCCTCCCTCTCGGGCAGTGGAATCTGCCCAGGATGTAGCATCGACGCAACATCGTTGAGTTGACGCAACATCCGTAGCACCGACACGGGGGTGTCTTGGGCCGCCTGGCGCAGTGGAGGTGCCATGCTGGCATGAGGGAGGGAGTGGGCGGGGGAGGGTGTTTTTGGGTGGGCCCAGGGGCTGGCTTCAAATTTGGCCGAATGGCCGAATCCTAAAAACTCGTTCGTGAGGCTGTGCAGCCCCGATTCGGGCTGCGTGGTCTCCTCGGATCTGCGCCTGCTACTTAGCAGGCACAGATCTAAAGAGCGCCTTGGGGAGGCACCAGCCTGTTGGCCTCACCATTCCAGCACTGTATAGGATTGTACTCTGAGATAAACAGGCAGGAAGCAACCCTCACTTACTTACTTATGGTGTTGGAGAAGACTCTTGAGAGTCCCGTGGACTGCAAGGAGATCCAATCGGTCAATCCTCCAGGAAGTCAAGCCTGATTGCTCCCTGGAAGGACAAATCCTGAAGCTGAAGCTCAAGTACTTTGGCCACCTCATGAGAAGAGAGGACTCTTTAGAAAAGACCCTCATGCTGGGAAAGATTGAAGGCAAAAGGAGAAGGGGGCGGCAGAGGATGAGATGGTTAGACAGTGTCACCGAAGCAATGAACATGAAATTGGGAGAACTCTGGAAGCTAGTGGAGGACAGGGAGGCCTGGCGTGCTGTGGTCCATGCGGTCGCATAGAGTCGGACACGACTTAGCGACTGAACAACAACAAGCAACCCTTACAATGAGATTTGCATAGCTTTATAATCTTGGCCTTGCAGCAGACTACACAGTTGAGAGCAGAAACACAAGTACTTGGATACTGAGGCCGAGCTGCCAACTCTGATATCATGGGTGATCTACTTTCATATTGCTTTGGAGTCTTATCGGCGCCTTGTCTTATCTCTTTTTGCTCTGGTTGTTTTATCGAAAGAACCACAAGGCGTTCATTGTCACAATGCATCTTTCCCCTGTCAAATTATTGGCATTTCAGATAAGCAGAGCTGATGTTTTGCAAGAGCTGAATGGCTAGGTCAAAGCAGGAGCTCCTTGCGAAAGCTTAGCTGCTCTGACCACTGCTGGCCCAACATGACGCGAACAATGCAGCAATTGTGTCGGCAGCAGGCAAGGCAAGCAACACAGACCTCCATTGCCTCCCTCCAGTCTGATGCCCACGGAGCCAGGCTACTTACCTGGCCCTTCCTCCATGCGGACACTTGAAATATAGCAGGACTGCTCCCAGCATGCAGTGCACTTTGTGTTTCGAGAGCTCACATGGAAGAGGCAGCTGTGTTCTGATCCTCCACTGGGTCCTGATCCTGGGATCCCAGTAATCTGGCACTTGATTTTCCATCCTGCTCCCTCCTCCATTGGGCCCTTTCGATATTCCTGTTTGGATTGGCTGCTAAGCTTGGGCTGTGCCTGTTGCCAGCAATTAAAGCTTTCAATGTTCCTTAATTTACAGTGGAGGGTGCCTGCCAAATCCTCCACAGGATTTCTTGCTATTCCAGCACCAGGAGGCAGGCAAAGGAGGCAACAAGAGAAGCCACAAGCGGGCCCTGAAACTTGCTTGTAAGAGCCCAGTTCAGAGATCAGCAGCAAGGCTAGTTGGGGAAGGGATAGGGATCAAAGGCAAATCTGATCCGTGTGTGTGTGTGTGTGTGTGTGTGTGTGTGTGTGTGTGTGTGTTGAGAGAGAGAGAGAGAGAGAGAGAGAGAGAGAGACTTAGGGCACAATCTTAACCAACTTTCCAGCTCTGAGGTAAGGGAACAAACATTCCCTTCCCTTGTGGAGGCCTCAGTGACTGCCCCCCAACTGTAGGATTCAGCACATGTCCCGTTGACACAGCTATGTCAGTGCTGGAAAGGACTGCACCCTAAAATTGCAAGCTGTCTGTTTTTGTCTGTTTTGTTGCATTTTATCTCTGCTTCCCTGACACACACTTACGTGAGACTTATGGCCCGCACATACCTGGGCCTTGCGCTGCTGGAATTTGGGCTGTGGCAGTGCAAGGAACATTGCAGCAGTGCAGAAGCCAGGACACTGTTGTGCACCTCTGGGCCGCTGGCAGAAATAGCCACAAATGTGGCACACGTTCCTGTGGCTGTACAGGGTAGGGGTGTGAATCACTCTGCACTCCGAATCACTCATCATCAAGTCACGATGAGTGCATTGTTTGCATCTCAATGCAAAATAAACAGAGAAACGAAATAGTTGGTGATGCTCCAGCAACAATGCGAAGATTCTGAGCCTTTGATCTGCCTCCTGACATATCATTCTGCTTTTGTCCTGACAGGATGCTTAATTCGAGGCACCAAAATGTCTGAACTGTTTCGGAACCGTCCCTTGGAATCAATGTTTGGTTTTGACTCCCAGGCCATTCTAGGCATTTATCCCCTTCTAATCAATCCCATTTTTTTCAACTAATTGTTTAAAAGCCATGACTCTGTTTACCGATTTGGAGAGATCTCTGTAACACACAGAATTAGCCAGACGAAAGAAAGAACATAACGAAAAATGAGCGCCGACAACAAAGAAAGGTATACAGTTTACCGAGAGCATCTGCAGCAGCAGAAAGGTGTCCAAAAAGCAAATGGGTTGTGTTTGCACATGCAGAATCGCATTCCGAAAGCTGCAGTGTGTCTCTGCGCAGAGAAAAATAAAGACAGAAATTGCACTGCACCTCCCTTAACAAGAGAATCAGGCTTCATCTATAATTCATGCAAGTATATTGAAGTTCTTCGTTGGCATCCAAGAGAGATGGCTTCAAAGTGATGCAGCGCTAGTCTCTTCATAGTCTGGGCAGCCACTTCCCCATTCGTTACTCGGGAGACAGTTTCCGTTTAGACGTCTTCATGTGCACGGCGCCGTTCTTTGAACAACAGAATCCTGCCTCCGTTTCGGCGCAATATCAATAGCGTGGGCAATTTTGTTACACGATAACATGAAAGTGCAGGGTTTGGTTACGCGGATCCCATGTTCTTTATGGAACTCAGCTGCTACATAGGTGCGCATGTATGTGCCAAGGGATGTGGTTTTGCATTTGGCACATATGTGCGCCAAAGAGAAATGGGCTTGATGAACACAGGTTGGTGTCTGCTGGAAACGTGGGCTCAAAGTAGAAGTACAGCACATTGTGCTACTATATCCTGCATGCACCAAGGCAAGATGTGTCTGCTTTGGTTTGGGAAATATGTTGCTTTGTCTAGGCTTGGTTAGGCTCATCCCGAAATTCCATTCTCTAGACGTGCAGTGGAAGCAGTTGCCTGGCATGAGTTTCTGCAAAGGTTGGACTCAACGAATGGTGGCTATGGGGCAGGTCTGCAAGGCTTTGCCACTGCCATTCTGCATCTGGAATGCATATTCTGGCGTGCTGTACAGTAGGTTGCAGTTTGAATAGAGCTGCTCTAGACAACTTAATAAAAAGCTGAGACATCACCCTGCCAACAAAGGTTTGCATAGTCAAAGCTATGGTTTTCCCAGTAGCAATGTATGGATGCTACAGTAGCTGGACCATAAGAAAGGCAGAGCGCCGAAGAATAGATGCTTTTGAATTAGGGTGTTGGAGAAGACTCTTGAGAAGGAGATCCAATCGGTCCATCCTACAGGAAGTCAAGCCTGATTGCTCCCTGGAAGGACAAATCCTGAAGCTGAAGCTCAAATACTTTGGCCACCTTCTGAGAAGAGAGGACTCTTTAGAAAAGACCCTCATGCTGGGAAAGATGGAAGGCAAAAAGAGAAGGGGGCGGCAGAGGATGAGATGGTTAGACAGTGTCACTGAAGCGATGAACATGAAATTGGGCGAACTCTGGAAGCTAGTGGAGGACAGGGAGGCCTGGCGTGCTGTGGTCCATGGGGTCGCGAATAGTCGGACACAACTTAGCAACTGAACAACAACAAGAACATAAGAAGAGACCTGCTGGATCAGGCCAAGGGCCCATCTTGTCCAGCTTCCTGTATCTCACAGTGGCCCACCAGGTGCCTCAGGGGGCAGATAAGACAAAAAGATGCCTGCATCCTGTTGCCACTCCCTTGCATCTGGCATTCTGAAGTAGCCAACTACTAACGTAAGGAGTTTGCACAACCCATCATGACCTATAGCCCACGATTGACTTTCCTCCAGAAAGCTGTTCTCTTTTAAAGGCATCTAAACCAGATGCCATCACCACCTCCTGAAGCAAGGAGTTCCTCAGATTAATTACCCGCTGAGTAAAAAAGTATTTCCTTTTATCTGTTCTAACTCTCCCAACACTCAATTTTAGTAGATGCTCTCTAGTTCTGGTGTTGTGAGAGAGGGAAAAGAACATCCCTCTCTAAACCAATACATTTTGATTTTTATAGTTCTTTTGTATTATTTCAATCTGAACTTGTACTAAATTGTTATGAGCTTGGAGGGCTGAAAAGTGGCATGAAAATACAGTGAAAAATCAGCACACACACACACACAGAGATGAATGTCACCAACTTGGGTCATGAACATCACCTGCATTCAATCTGTAACCAGATTTTGATGGCCAAATTTTTTTGGAACCAGATTTTTAATGTGTTTTGTTTTAAGCCTGCATATATTACAGACACTCAAGGGGAGAAGCGATAGCTCTGTGAACAAACACCTGCTTTGTCCCACGTTCTGTCCTTGGCATTACCAGGTAAGAGAGACAAAAATTCCAGTTTGAAATCTTGGCGAGTCATTGCTAGACAGTGTTGACAATACAAGGATCTGATTCAGAGCGCAGTCCTAACATGAAGTTAGGCTGGCACTGTTAGGCCAACAAAGTTTGGCCAGAACAAGGGCCACTGTAAAACATGTTTGGACCACTCTTGGAGTCAGAGAGAATGGTGCACACCTGTGTGCGGGTCTCTGACTCCGAGAGTGGTCCAAAATACTTTACAGTGTCCTTTGTGCCAAACTTTGCTGGCCTAATTGTGCCGGCCTAACTCCAGGTTAGGATTGCGCCCTCAGTCTAAGAAAGCTTCCTGCTATCATTCCTTCACTACCAATTATGTTATTTTCAAGCTCTGATCATTTTAATATGAGCATACATGGGGCAGGGGGGAAAGGGTATTGACCTTTCTACATCTCATAACATCTCCTAGTTATCCTCAGAAAAGAAAAGGCTGGCACAATCTGGTATGTCACAACAAATGCTAAGCTAATTGGCAATGCTTGCCCTTGAAATGTGGGATTGCAGAAGAAAATAATCGGCTAACTCCCAGTTTGGAGAGGCATGTTTAGAGATCAGACTGGAGTGGGAGGTCTTCTTGAGCCAATATTGCTGCAGAAAGTGGTTGGGCTTTGTAATCTCTGCAAAAAGTTACAGTTGCATATACAGATGTTCCATATTTACACTGAGATCCACGTGAGACATATATGACCAACCTGACATCACCAAACTGTGGAAAGCAGGTGTGTGTGTGTGTGTGTGTGTGTGTGTGTGTGTGTGTGTGTGTGTGCGTGCGTGTGTGCAGCTAGAACATACTTGCTTTATTTTCTTCAATCCTTCAAAATATGGTTTCCCACAATAATCCCCAGAAAGGACTTGATGGGCAGATAATAACTGATTATGATGTGAACTGAGGAAATCCTGTTTCACAGTGCTGTGTCATATGCTTACAGAACTGACAAAACATTGCCCTTCACATCCACTGTTAATGGCGTTTTACCCAGAATAATTTAAAACCAGTTTGCTATTGTGATGATGTCACCCACCCACTTTCCCAGCAACTAGCACCTGCTTCAAGGGCTGGTTCTTAATATTCCAACAGGCTGCCAATTTGCACATTTAACACTTCCTGCTAGCGGTGGCACAACTAAGCCATTTGCCACCTGGTGCAAAGAAGATTTTGTAAGCCCCCCACCACCACCACAACATATGCCACTTCAGTAGCCCCTTTTAGCCCCTTCTGTTCTGAGTCACACAGAAAGATTCATCCCCAAAGTATTTGAACCCCTCAGCAGTGATAACAGCTAAGCATTGTAGCTCCAAAATGGGCAGCACAATCCCGCATTGCCCGTAGCGTCGATGCAATGTCGTTGCGTCAACGCTCCACACGTAGTGCCGATGTGGGGGCACCGAACGGCGCACTAAGGCACCGAGACCAGCTGGCGCAAGGGAGGGAGGGAGTGGTGGGCCAGCAGATGTGTTAGCCCAGGAGGAGAGCAGGCCTCAGATTTGGCCGCATGGTCTCTTCAGATCCGCTATTCAGCAGACGCAGATCCGAGAAGCACACTGCCTTCCCTATGGTAAGGGCACGTCGGCCTCACCATTCCAGCGCAGTATAGGATTGCACTCTAAAACACGATCATTCCAGGGGCCCCACAGATTCATGCCCAAAGTAGTCCTGCACTGTTGCCCCCCCTCCCCACAGGCCCAGTGCAGCTGTTACCTGATGCACTTCTGAATCTACATCACTGCTGGGAGTAATCTAGGGCGCAATCCTTAACAACATTCCAGCACCAGGGTAAGTGCAATGCAGCTCTGAGGTAAGGGGATGAATACTCCCTTCCAGCGGTGGCATCCGGGCGGAACGGGCCGGTACGGCGTTCCGCTTGTTCCGCGGATGGGCCCGGGCCGCACCGCCTCTCCCGAGGACGGGCGAGCTGTTCCTGGGCCCGCCCTCCCTCCCGTGCGTCCGAATCGCTCTGAAATGGAGCAATTCCAGGCGCAGGGAGGCGCAGGGAGGCGCAGGGAGGTGTGGCTGGCCTCCGCCATAGGGGCGGAGGGCTGCCAATCATCCGGGCGTTCCGGTTCCTGGTGCACCCAGATTACATCACTGCTCCCTTCCCTTGAGGTGGCCTCCCGGACTACAACTCCACTGCAGGATGCAGCACATGCCCCATTGGCTCAGCTATGTCAGTGCTGGAAAGTTGGTTAGGATTGTGCTTAGTCACATAAATCAATCAGTATTTATATGCTGCTTTTCAACAAAAAGTTCACAAAGCAGTTTACAGGATTCCCAGGATCCCAGAACCACATTGGTGTCAGGGATGTTTCTTCTTCTTCTTCTTTTTTCTTACCAGCCTCCGGTGCCTGAGGGTGCAATCCTAACCTGGAGTTAGGCCACCACAGTTAGGCCAGCAAAGTTTGATCAGTACAAGGGACAATGTATAGAATGTTTGGACCACTCTTGGAGTCAGAGAGGCCAGCACACAGATGTGCGCCATCCTCCTTGACTCCGAGAATGGTCCAAATGTGCTTTACGGTCCCTTGTGCCAGCCAAATTTTGCTGGCATAACTGTGGCGGCCTAACTCCAGGTTCTGACTGTGCCCTGAGTCCTGCAGGGTCTGGGGGGGGGTGGGTCTGGGGAGCCTGTGCCTCCAAACAAGTAAAAAAAATTTTTTAAAAAATGAGCACTTTCAGTTTTTGTTGTGAAATTGGAATTACCTTTTGTAAATATGTTGGGCGTCACAGCCATGAGGGCAGTGGAAGGCTCCCCAGACCCTCCAGACCTCCCCCAGGATTCTGGTGCTGGAGACTCATGAGTTTAACCCCCCCC
>JAJKFI010000004.1:11033817-11049359 GCA_029204185.1 Lerista edwardsae
ATGCCAGTTTCAACCAGTTCTGGACTGTGAGAAGTGAAACTGCAACATGTGGGTCAGACCACATGTGCTCAGGATTCAGTAGTGCTTGTATCTTTGATGTGCATGCTGGTTCTATTAATGGTAGTTTCTCAAACGTAATCCCTTTTCTCTCTTCCATTAACAGAGCCAGACAATACAATATAAACCGGAGAATAAGTGGAAAAATCAATGTAATTTGATCGGCTACTCCAGACACATTGTGCCCTAAATATGTTAAGGATATAGGGCATAACCCTCACCCTATCACAAGTTTTTAACTTCATTGTGTCGAGGTTTAAAGCATCACTCAGCTCTGTTGTCTCTGTTTGAGTACATGAACACCTTCAAATGGGTTGACGCTATTATGGCGCTCCTCTTTCCCCAAGCATAGTGGCTCTTTGCAGATCTAAGAAAAAGGAGTTAAAACAAGTAATTCTTACGCTTTTTCTTAAAATACATTAAGGGCACAATCCTAATCTGCACTGGAACAGGCAGGCTAGCTGGCCTGAGCCATACTCGGCGCAGGTTGGGAGCAGGCTGGAGCCTCCATGGGGCAAGGGGATGAGCTTACCCTTGCTGCGGGGTAGGCAGCTGCCACCCCAATGGAGCTGTTCAGGTCTGTGCCTGCTGTTTAGGAGGGGCAAGTTGGAGCATGTGGTGGCGGCCCAAATTGGGGCTGAGCGGCCTGGGGACGGGGGTTGGGGGGTTGGATGCAGCCTAACAGCCACATTCAGGCTCCAGCCCCTTTCCCGGGGCTCCCTGCCCATCGAACACCCTCCCTCCCACCTCCCCCCTGCCCAGAATAGCCCTGTCACCAGCCAAACTCAGCTGGCACAGGAGCAGCATACTGGGGGCTTGCTTCGGCATTGCCGGAGAGACCCAACTCCCTGTGTTGGCCCTGCACCAGAAGCACTGGTGCAGACCTGCTTCGTGGCAGTGCTCGGATGATGCAAGTCGCTTGCGTGGGCTGAAGAGGGGGTTGGATTGCGCTTTCAGTCTCAGATATACAGATGGAAAAAATAGGATGGGAATGGCAGGCTTGGATAGAACTAGATTGAAGTCAGAATTGGGAATATGCCAGCTGCATCCCTGGCCCATGTGACACCCGGAGCCAGGACTGCACACTGCTGCCCCCAAGACTACTGCCCCTGACTCACCTAGGGCCTCTGGAGCCTCACACAATGTCCTCGAGCTCTCCGAAAGCATTCTGAAGCCTTCAAAAGGCCTTAGACAATACTTGCGGTTTTCCGATGAAAACTGGAAGTACTGTTGAACAGCCCGCCGAAGGCTGCAGAAACCTTCAGAGCATCATAGGATGATGTGCGCGGCCTGCCTGACCCTTGTGAGTTCTCTGAAGAGCAGGTGGCTCACAACGGGGCAAATGGCAGGAATGCAATTGGAAGATGCTTCTGAAAAGGCAGTGCTTCTACCCTCCAAGTGGGCCAGCTCCAACAACTAGCTTTCTCCCTGTCCTTTGTTGCTAATGTTCTATTTCTAGGGCAACCCACCACTACAAATCTTCTAGGGTTGGCCAGCCAAAGGAAGCCAAGGGCAGTTTAATAGCCCAGTCCCATGTAACTCCCCACGCAGTGATATAGCAGCACCAACGCAACTTCCGCTGTATCCCGCACAGAGGTTCTAGCATATTCTGGTCTCCTTGGGGTAAGGGAATATTTGTTTTCTTGTCCTGGAGTAAGCCGCAGCAGACTCCATTGGTCAGTTTAGACCTGTGCCAGCTCTACAGTACAAAGGAATAGTGTGGAGAAGCATTGAGCAAGGTAAAGACCTGAAATGAAACCAAACAAATGTATCTGAGAGCAATTCTGCAGTTTGTGATCTAGTTATTCTGAGAACAAAGAACCAACCAGATGACAAGTCAAGGGCCACATCACAGTGGGGCTTATACAAGAGAACATCCTGATAGATTGTGACATGTAATCCTTAGCTACATAGGATAACCTATCGCATTCCTTCATTCATTTTATGCAATCCTTTTTCAGGCCAAAGATGATTTGTGTGGATGATGAAAACAGAGCCTTCCTTGTCTACACCATGCCTTGTTCTATAGGCCCCACAAAACAGCACCTCTCTAATCGGGTTACAGTTCTCCATATCCCTTAATTAGAAGGTCATGAGCTGTGAACATGTTTCCTTTGAGGCAGCTTGCCTATCACTACCGGTCTTCCCCACTGAATTTTGGATGTATCCTAGGATGGCAGTTCCCACACCTGGGTTCTACCAATGTCGTGAAACTGACAAGGCAGATTAGGCCATGTGCCTTAAGGGTTAAACAGAGGGAACACTGCTGTTGGATCACCATGATAGCCACAGAGGCTTGAGCAGATGATAAAAAGAAACTTTTTTTAGGTGGGTCCTGATGGTAAAAGGTTTGGGGACTGCTTTGGGGGGGGGGAATCTTCTCAATTCACGAAGCATCCTCTCAATTCATGAAGGACCAGGGTGAGGCTCAGCAAAAAATGTTTAGCACCCTGACAAAACTGAGTGGATCCTGTAAAACAGTGGCTCCCAAACTGTGGGTTGGTCGCGAGCCAATTTCAGGGTAAAGGGCAGACTATTGAAAATACGGGAAGTTGGGATGTTGGAAAGGGGGAGGGCTGTGTGGTTGTTTTGCTTGTGTCAAAGTTGTAATTAGGCTTTTTTTCCCTTTCAGATTCACTTTGCTATGGGAAAATTACAGAGGAAGAACCCAACTGATGGCTGCATTCTCTGGAAAGCAGCGGGCTCTGGCGTCACAGTGATGACACTTCTGGCCATGACATCACTTCTGGTGGGTCCCGGACAGATTGTCATTCTAAAAAGTGGGTCCTGGGGCTAAAACGTTTGAGAACCACTGCTGTAAAATATTCCCTAGGATCCTTTGCAACACACACATGGAAAAAGCAAAATGGCCAGGGCTCCCCCAAGGTAATAATTCTGTTTGAAGTCACATTCCTAGCCAGAGCTGTCTTTAGGCAAAACGGGAAACTCAGTCGCTCCTCTGTGCTGCTTTGTGGGTTATTGCAGTTCCGAATGATCTCTTTACACAAGCATGTCATTCGGTCGACGCAATTGTGATCAACGTCGGCGTTCCTATTTAACACACAAATGACGAGGAGCAGATGCGTTGGTGACAGGGTACACTTCTTCACTGAGCCTCATCGCTGGAGAAATGCTTTAAGAAGGTTGTTAGTCACATCTGCCGGCTTCCAGTATTTAATTTTATGCCTCCTTCAACCAGGCTGTCAGCTGTAATGACCAGTGCACAACAGCCCCCCAGCGGTAAGAGTCATTTACAGTGCAACTGTGCCAGACATAGCACTGTTGGCAAGGCTGGCACTCCATGTGACCTCATTTGAAGGGGTAGCTCACAGTCTCCCTGGAGAGCTCTAAATAAACTGACTCATCTTCTCACAGATGTTTCCTGAAAACCTTATCAATCAAGGCATGTTAGGCCAAGATTTATCTGTCGAAGCCTTGCAGTCGTTGACACAATATGCCAGTGTATTTAGCTCTGCCTCGGCTGCTTGTCTACCATCGACAGCAGGAGCTGAGGGTTGGGAGAGTTAAAACAGATAAAAGGAAGTACTTTTTTACCCAGCGGGTAGTTAATCTGTGGAACTCTTTGCCACAGGAGGTGGTGATGGCATCTGGTCTTGATGCCTTTAAGAGGGGATTGGACGGATTTCTGGAGGAAAGGTCCATCGTGGGCTATAGGCAATGATGGATTGTGCAACCTGCTTACAAAGGTGGTGGGCTACTGGTACCAGGTGCAAGGGAGTGGCAACAGGATGCAAGCATCTTGTTGTCTCATGCCTCCCTCGGGCACCTGGTGGGCCGCTGTGAGATAAAGGAAGCTGGACTAGATGGGCCTTTGGCCTGATCCAGCATGGCTCTTCTTATGTTCTTATGTTCTTATGAGCTATGACTGCTTGAGGGCACAATCCAAGGGCCCGCACAAGCTGCTTGCATCAGCCCTGCAGGGTTGCAAAAGGGCCATAAAGCTCTTTTGCACCAGCGCAAGGTGTGCAGAGCCCACGCAAGCAGTTGCGTAGGCCCTGCGGCGCGGGAGCATGCCTAAGTAAGCCGCTCCTGCGCCAGCTGAGTTTGACTGGCGCAGGGGCTATTCAGGGGGGAAGGTGGGCGGGGGTGAAATGGGGTGGGGGAGGGCATTCCAGGGGGTGGGCCGGCCTGGAGAGAGGGGGGGAGTTTGGATGCGGCTATTAGGGCTCAGATCTGTGCAGCTATATAGTGGGCGCAGATCTGAGTAGCCCATAGGGGTGGCTGGTGTCTTCCCGGGGGCAAGAGGATGAACATGCCCTTGCCCCATGGAGCCTCCAGCCTGCTCCCAGCCTGCCCTGGATACAGTGCAGGCCTGCCAACCTACCTAAGCAGAGCTTAGGATTGCACCCTGAATCTCTTGGGAGAGAAATGACTTAGGGTGGTGGGAAAACCCTTGTCAAGGGGAACTCTATCGAGAGCTAAGGTGGTATCTCAGCAGGTTGGCGCCACAGGCAAGGAACAGACATATAACCTGGGTTCGCTCAACACAGTGATCTGATGTACTGGGTTGAATTCTCAGAAGAGACAGGTCGGCAGATGGAAATCCCAAGGAAGGAATTGTCTTAAGACAATTAGGCCATAGCCAAGGCCATAAAAGGGAAGAACAAGAGTTTCCTTATAAAACCAGCTTCCAGCTGATTTATGCCTTTAATTTCTATAAATCTCCAACCCAGAGAGCACTGGGAGAGAATCTCAAATTCAGCAAAACCTTAAATCACTGCAGCCGAAAAGCCCACATTTTCATTAATTAGCTTCATTTTGTTGCCTTGCTGGATCACATTTCTCCCAAAGTGAAGGATTGATCATTGTGGATGTAGTCCTCACTGGTGATTTGGGCAAGCAGTTTATCTCAACGTTACAGAAACGCAACATGAATGTGGGAAAAGTGGAGACTTAGAAACCATTCTTGACTTTCCCCCCTCCAAATTGCAGTGACTTATGTTCCACAGAGCAATGACTCTGTGCTATTTTGAGCTTAGTGGCTCATTGAATAATAATAATTCTTATTCTTGGGGATTCTGCACTGGAAGTGACAATGAATCAGCAATATTGTGTGCTTCCCATGCAAGGAGTGTTGCCATTGCTTGTTGCAAAAAGAACTATCTTCGAAAAGGAGGGGAAATTTGCATACTTTAAATAGGTTTAATAATACATATTTAACATATTGCTTAATTTGGTTGTTGAGAAAAACCTGCCTTCGGTATATCTTGGTTGGTTCTATTTTTTAAAACCATCTCTCAGTTTCCTTCCTTCTCTTCTGCACTGTAAGGTTTAGGTTGTGTGTTGCTCTATCACAGGTTACAAGCTATGACAAGTATGTCCAGTCTGAGATTAGATGATCGCTCATCATGAGAGCCGGGTAGGAATTTTTTTCTGTCATCCGAATTAGCCATGGATGGCACGTTGTTGTTGGTTTTTTTTGCCTACCCCAGACCGGGGGAGGGAGGGATGGGTGTTCAGTAGGTTTCATGATGTATACTTTGTTGAATAAAGCTAAACCCCAACCTCAGTCTGGTGACTTCCTTGGGGGTGGTGCAAGGGTAATAGATTACCTTAGAATGCCAGATGCAGGAGAGTGGCAGTGAGATACAAGTATCTGGTTATCTTGTGTGCTCCCTGAAGCATCCAGTGGGCCACTGTGAGATATAGGAAGCTGGACTAGATGGACCTTTGGCATGATCCAGTGGGGCTCTTCTAATGTTCTTAAGGTCCAGACTGGGTGGCAAGTTATTATAGCTCCCTATCCACAGACAGGATAGCAAATTCTGTTTTATTTACCTCATATTTACCTCAGAATTTTACCTCAGAAATTTACCTCAGAATGCCAGATCCAAGGGAGTGGCAACAGGATGCAGGCATCTTGTTGTCTCATGTGCTTCCTGAGGCACCTGGTGGGCCACTGTGAGATACAGGAATCTGGACAAGATGGACCATTGGCCTGATCCAGCAAGGCTTTTCTTATGTTCTTATGTTATCAGTGCCTTCGGCTACAATCTGCACTTAACCTGGGCATATTTCTGCATTTACCTGGGCATTCAAGAGGGCATATTTCTGAGTAGACATCTGATCCTAAAGAAAGACTAATCTGAACTAGTTTCTGCGGTCAGCAATTGGCCAGACACTGGCTAACAAACTGCAATTTAATCCAAACAAAGCAGAGGGGCTTTTGTCCATAGGAGAACTATCTAGGGAAAATATCAGAGTCCCTCTGTTATCATTCTTCAGGTGCAATCCTAACCTGAAGTTAGGCTGGCACAGTTAGCCAGCAAAGTTTGGCCAGCACAAGGGACACCATAAAGTATGTTTGGACCACTCTCAGTGTCAGAGCGGCTAGCACACATACATATGCATTTTCTGACTCTGAGAGCAGTCCAAACATGCTTTACGGTGTCCCTTGTGCGAGCCAAACTTTGCTGGCGTAACTGTGCCGGCCTAACTCCGGGTTATGATTGCACCCTATGTGTCTGAAAGTCATCAATGTTCCTGAATTTTCCATGGTTGTACTGCTGGGTGTTGGGAATTCAGAGATTTTAGGTTGATCTCTCCAGCTGTGAGTTTATTTTTGCTATTGCTTTTTTTGCTGTCTTTAATATTGCATTTATTTTTTCTAGGTTATTTATTTGAAAAAATTATATCCTGCCTTTCCCATGTTGAAGCAAATGCCCAAGGTGGCTTAGATGGGCAGGCTAGTCTAAATCATCATTTTTCAATTTTTTTTTTACAAATACACAGTATTCTGTGATTCCCCCAATCCTCAGTCCCAGATGTAGTCTTCACACTGTGATTCTCTCCTTTGGCTATGTGCCATCAAGCTTCAGCAGGCAATTGTAAGTCCAGCCTGGACAGGTCCTCAAGGTTGTTCTTTTGCCGGCTTCTCACACATTCCCACACCAGGTAATCAGCTCCACAGTGGCTCCATTCTGCCACAACAGATACTGCAGCTTGTCGCAGCTGGCATTCTGTCTCCCATCCACAGATTCTCTTGCTTAGCCTCAGACAATACAAGAAGCTCAACCGTCAACCATCAGTCCACATCTTTTATCAATCCTGCCCTATCCTGTTATGTTGAACAATGCTTTGGAGCTTGGGTGAAAAGCAGTCTTCAATAACCAAACAAGCATTTCCAGAAATCTACTGGCATGTCTTTCCCTCTGTCAAAATTTTGAAGTTTGCAGATGATACAACAATCAGTCTTATTTGTGATGGCGATGAATCTGCATACAGACAGAAGGTTGAACAGCTTGCCCTGTGGTGTGGACGTAACAATCTGGAACTGAATACACTAAAAACAGTGGATATGGTAATAGATTTTAGAAGGCACTCCTCTACTTCATCTCCACTGACCATATTTGGTAGTATGGGATCAGCGGTGGAGTTCTTCAAATTTCTGGGTTCTATAATCTCCCATGACTTGAAATGGTCGGTTAACATCAGTTCCATTATTAAGAAAGCACAGCAGAGGATGTATTTTTTGTGCCAACTTAAGAACTTTCACCTGCCTCAAGAGCTGTTGATTCCGTTTTATAGAGGAATCATTGAATCTGTTCTTTCTAACTTTCTAACGGTCTGGTTTGGTTCAGTGACCAAACAGGATAAGAATAGAGTCCAAAGGACAGTCAAAACCACAGAAAGAATAATGGGAGCCAGCTTGCCGTCTATGGATGACTTATATATTGCTCGGGTGAGGAAGAGAGCAGAGATGATTGTCGCAGATCGCTCTCACCCTGCCCATAATCTGTTTGAACTTCTTCCCTCTGGACGTCATTATAGGACATTGTATATTAGAACAATGTCTAACAACGTGTAGAATGTGTAGAACAATGTGGGGACGTGGTGGCGCAGCGAGTTAATCTGCTGTTGCTGGGCTTTCAACTGCAAGGTTGGGAGTTCGAGACTGCGTGACGGAGTGAGCTCCCGTTGCTTGTCCCAGCTCCTGCCAACCTAGCAGTTCGAAAGCACCTAAAATGCAAGGAGATAAATAGGGACCACTTCGGTGGGAAGGTAACGGTGTTCCATGCACTACGGCGAAGAGTCATGCTGGCCACATGATCGGACAAAAACGCTGGCTCTACAGGCTTTGAAACGGAGATGAGCACCGCCCCCTATAGTCGGTCATGACTAGACCATTCGGTCATGGGGAAACATTCACCTTTATATTAGAACAACCAGGCACAAGAACAGTTTTTTTTCCTCATGCCATTGGGTTGCTGAATAGCTGATTGTGTGGTATTGATTATATGTGGTACTGAGTGTATGTTGATGCTCTGATTTGGATAAATTTAGAGTTAGTAGAGTCTTGTTATTGTGATGCTATATTTTGTTGTATGATTACTTATTAGTTTAATGTATATGAGTGAGCTTTTGGGCCGGAGTAAAATTCCATGTATGGTGAAAGTCCATGTATGGCCAATAAAATTCTATTCTATTCTATTCTATTCTATTCTATTCTATTCTACTCTTCTTCCTCCTAATTTCCTGCTCTTCTTTGGTAAAACTCTCCTCCAGGCATTGGCCATGTTTGCTACAGAACACTCTAGCTTGTGCTGGATTACCAGCCTTCCTGATATCTTTCTTCTTCAGTCAGTTCACAGTTCTTCTGTTCACACACTGCCTCATTCCATGTTTCAGTCTAGTCCAGTCTAGTTTTCTGCATTCATTTATCATAGTCCTCCTTCCCATTAAGGCAGCTCTATACTCCCTCCATAATTATTTCTTTTCTTCCACTTTCACTCCCTGTACTGAAGTTCTTCTGCTACAGATTCCCATTAAGGTCAACCAATGAAAGTGAGAGGTCAAGGACCCCCCCTTCTTCAATACTTTCCATGTAGTTCCTAATTAACTTATGGGATTCATTATTTGTGGTCATTAATTGTGTTGACCACTAGCTTAAATACAGAGCTAATGCCAGCTGCTTTTTAAAGTCACATCTGCCATATTTCCAGAAAGAGCTTCTGGCTTGATGGTGAGTCTGTTATTTCACAGGCAACAGCAAACTTGCCAAACCAGGGACGACAGCAGGAATCCTTTGCACACACACCTTACTTCCAAGTAAATGCAATGGATTGCACATGGATTTTAATCTCTCAACTCTTTTTTTACCTCCCCTTCCAAATTCTTGAACATTGGCATAACCTCAGCAAAGGTGGTGATATAGGAAAACATAGAAAAAGGGTAAATCCCAGCACAATGACCCAAGTGAAAATAATGAATACATGTATTGCTAAGATATCAGAGGTCAGGTGGCATTTAAACATCAAAGGAAGAATACTTCTAAAACTGGCTGCACGAACCAGAACACTTAAAAAAACAAGGCTCATATATACATAGTTTTACAATTAATTGGACTGGCATGACCAGAATGCACAATATGATGATGATGATGATGATGATGATGATGATGATGATGATAATAATAATAATAATAATAATAATAATAATACATGTATTTATATACCGCCTTTCTTAAGATCACTAGATTTCTCTAATGACTGTAACTCAAGGCGGCTTACATAGGCAGACTTTTAATCACAAATACAAATACAAATACAAAAACCTTTATTGGCATTTATAGTTACAAAAGATCTGGTTATATTCTGAAATAACCAGCATGTCACGTGTAAATAAAATGAAAGTTAGTAAATAAAATGAAAGTTAATCAAACAGTTATCTTAGCAAGCCTTTTCAGATTTGCGTCGATAATTTGTGCTAAAAACAGAGCAAACTGCAAAATATTCGGCTTCGAACCGAGGTCAAACAGAGTCTTCAGACTCACTCCCTCATATTTGAGTCCCAGTTCCTCCATCAGTGGGTTAAGCAAGGATTGTCTACTATAATTATGGAGCGGGCAATAAAGAACTAGGTGTTCTAAAGATTCTACGACTTGGAGATTGCATGGGCAAAGTCTATCTGAGAAAGCAATGCCTCTGTACCTACCCCACTGAATTTGCGAAGGTATAATATTACACCTAGCTAGGGTTAGTGCTCTTCTCAGAACCGGGCTATCTATTAGGTGAAGATATCGAGGCAGGAGTCCGGCTCCAATTGAAATATGATGGTGCAAAGGAGAACAAAACCTTCGAGCAGCTGCTAGCAAATTCTGGTCGTGAATGTCTACGAAACGTAGTTTGATTCTCTTATAAGCCTCCAGCATTGACATAGTTCCTAGTAGATCTAAGTCAAGTCCAATTTGGCTAAGTTTGGTTAGCCAGAGCTCGGCAGGATTGTACTTGTCATGTAGGAGGTGGAATACGAGGTTATTATGATCCGCCAGGAAAAAAGCTTTTAGCCAATATTTGGAGGTTAGTAGCCAAGCTTGCAGTTCTAACTTCCTCTGGCCCGATTCCAGACACAGTACTTCATAAGTAATGGCTTTAGGAAGTCCTAAGATCCTCCTCAAGAAGTCAGCCTGTAGTTGTTCAGTTGAATAGTTGAATGCTCGGAGCCAAACCGGTATTCCATATAGTATTTGTGGGCTGCATTTAGCCTTGAATATTGTCAAGGCTGATGGTATATGGCAACCACCTCTAGAAAAGAAGAAATTAACTATATGTTTCATAGAGAGAAGAACAGAAGTGCGAATTGCTTGACGGTGGACATTCCAAGATAGATTATAGGCAAAGTTTAATCCCAGATATTTATACGACTTTACTTGCTCAATTTGTTGCTGATTAAAACTCCATTTCCTGGGTTTCCAAACTCGCCCAAACACGATGATTTTGGATTTATTGAAGTTCAGGGTGAGTTTGTTAATCTCCAAGTATTTCAGAAATCTTTTCATCAATCTCGTGAGGCCCACTCTCGTTCTGGACATCAGAATGGCATCATCCGCGTATAAAAGAAGTGACACATGTTTAGAGCCCAGTTTGGGTGGGTGACCATCCGCTTTGTCTAAGAAGGCCGCCAAGTCATTTATAAATAGGTTGAACAGAATGGGAGCAAGGATGCATCCTTGTTTAACACCTTTGTTGGATGAGAAGTCTTCAGTCACAGCTCCCTCTGGCGATACTCGAACGTGGCATTTTGTGTTGGTGAACAACGATCTTATCAAGGTCAATAACTTAGGGTCCATCTTCAGCCCTACAAGTTTCTGCCACAACAATTCTCTGTTCACAGAGTCAAAGGCACTTTTTAGATCTAAAAACGCCACATAGAGCTTTGATTTCATTGAGGTGTATTTGGACGCTAGATGGTAGAGGATCATCGCGTGGTCAGTTGTTGATCTTCCTGCTCGAAAGCCATTCTGTTCCGGTCCTATGATGTTTTCCTTGGAGATCCATTCAGATACTCGCAAAAGCAGATATTTAGCAAATAGTTTCCCCACTATTGAAAGTAGACTGATTGGGCGAAAGTTCTCTGGTTTCGACCGGTCACCTTTTTTATATATAGGCACTATTGTGGACCTTAGCCACTGCGTAGGCGGGCTGGCGGTGGCAATAACTGCAGTAAACAAATGGGCGAGAGTTGGAGCCCAGAAGTTAATATCTGAACGCAACCACTCTGCCGGAATAGCGTCCGGGCCGGCTGCCTTCCCTACTTTTAGCTCGAGGATTAAAGTTTGAGTCTCTTCTGGAGTGACTGGAGGCCAATCAGGCCAAGTTCCCCTAATTTCCTGAGGATTAACACTCGTCAAGGAATCTGAATCATATAGTAGGGATGAGAAGTGTGCAATCCATTGTTGCTGCGGTATTCCTGAGGCTGTCTTATTGTTGCCATAGCTCTTACCACGAATGAGATTCCAGAAAGTTTTGATTTTATTATTGTCCAGTGCTTGCTTAAGTTTCTGCCATTGAGTGACTTGATAGTTTTTTTTCTTAAGATGTAGTAAATTTTGTAATTGGCGTTTGTCCTCAAAATATCTTCGTAAGTCTGCTCCTGCGTTGGTTTTCCTGAACTTGGAGAAACTAGCTCTGGATTTAGCCTTGCACATGTAACACTCTTTGTCGAACCATCCATCAGGGATTGCGTGTCTATCCGATTTAGGTTTGGGTAGCTGACTCAAGCTAGCTACTGTATACTGTACAAAGTCTTCATAAGCAGAAATGGTCCTAAAGGGATCGGAGAGGGACTGAGTACTCAAGTTGGAGAGTCCTCCTGAGCTAGTAGACAGAAGAATATGGACTTTACGTAGCATGTCTTTATCCCATCGAAAGATGGGACGCGGGTCCAAGGTTGGCTCAGGAGGAGTTATTGAAAGGACTCTCAAGGACTGGAGCTTTAGGACGAGACGTAGTGGTAGATGATCACTCGCCTTTAAATCAACAACTTCAAAAGAAAGGACTTGATGAAACAGCCAAGGGGGAATCAGTATGTAGTCTATGACACTACAGCCCTGAGGAGAGATGAAGGTAAATTCAGCCGAATAAGGATAGTCAATCATAGCGTTGAGCCAGTAAAGGTTCAAAAAGAGGCAGAATCTAGCCAATTGGCGACCGGCCTCATTTGTAAATTTATCCTTTGACGGTCTTGATAGAAAGTTTGGGGGGAAATCACAGAGATCGTAGTCAAAACCTGGAAGGGTGTTGAAAATTTTTGATCCACTACCAACTCTTGCATTCAGGTCTGCGGCTAAAATTAAAGATGCTCGTGGAAAATTGTCTCCAATATATACACACTTCTGTAGGAGCTGGTCCCAAGCCAATTTGTTGTCTGATTTGTTTAGACCAGGAGGTAAATATGCATTGATAATGATAAAATGTTCATTTCTTATTGAGATCTTAACTGCCAGTAGACTGATCCGATCTTGAAATTGCTCAATTTTCTCTGCAGTGATAGATTCTCTAATAAGTATGGCTAATCCAGCTTTCAAACGTCCTTTTTTGTTGATACGGAAAGCCGGGAGTTGGAAGGTTTGATAGTTCATAAGAATGATGGGGTCATGACTCCAGGTTTCTTGAAGGCATATGATGTCGTGGGCTATCAAGAAGTTTAATAATTCTCTATCCCGATATTTTGACCCCCAGCCCGCTGAGTTCCACGACAAAAGTGACAAACTAGTTAAATTTTCTCTGTTCTGCTGGGAGGGACTACTGTCGTGGAAACCACCGTACTGGGCTGGAGGACTAGGATTTCTTGAATGTCATCTTGAAGCGCCATCAAGAGAATTCTTGAACTGAGACTCCATGGTCAAGGCCTCCCTGGTCAGTTTTTTATCTCTATAAGAGTTGAGACTGTTAAATACATAACTTTCCATAGCATCATGGCGCATTGGGTGTCTCCACGACAGGGAGCTTAGATGGTTCTCTGGTGGCCACACAGGTGACTGGATAGAAGAAGAATTCGGGAACCGAACTGGATTCTTAGAAGGCGAAGGAGCAAAACCCGTCGTTTTTCCTGACAGGACAGAGGGAGCAATAGTCTTACAAGGAAGAGAACCAGGATTCTTAGTTGCCCAGTGTGTATGACATTGGGTAGGAGCTAATTGGAGCAGCGATTGAAGCGGCTTCGCAGCTTTCCTTGGAGGTCGCAGCTCGGAGCTGTCATAGTTTTGTCTTAGGGAGATATTATTGGGATAAGTCACATATGAGGGGCATGAATCAGGATTCCCCGCATACCAATCAGTTCCCCCTGCAGGCTCCTTGTTGTTCCTTGAACTGCGATTGGGTTTTGTCTGGGTAGTCTTTCTAATATTTCGCCTACTAGAAGTATATTTTGAGGAGGACTTTCGTAGAGGTACCTTGTCTCTTTTTGGGGGTAAGAGGTTTCCATCATATTTCCCACTGATGCCCCATTTAAAGGAAATATGCTCATGCTCAAATTTGTAGAGCAGGTTCCAGAATAATAGCGCATGATCTAGGTTGTTGAAGGCTAGTAATATTCTTCCCCTTTTAGCGGTGGATAGGATGGGATATCGACACACGCAGGAGAAGGAGTCAGCGTATGGCCAGTCCTTGCCAAGCGTCGTTAATATAGAAAATCTAACGTCTCTTGTAGTCATCCAGCAGTTATTTGGACGCCCAAGGAGCCAGTTGTAAATGGTGATATAGTATTCCTTATGATTTGTTACATCCCTTTGTTTGGGTATAATAAAGCCATTTCTTTGGATACATTCCATTCCATCAAGATGGGAGTGGAAGTCCTGGGTATGTGGGTCTACTGATGTTCCAACCGGTAGACCCACAAACCCGAAGGTTTTTACAATTTATAGAAATGTTCTATCTTTCAAGAACAACACTCATACAGATCTTTCTTTCTGGATTTAGCCTTCTTTCTTAGCCACCCGTCTGTCTTCTGCTGGCTGATAAGAGGCTTCCTTGCTCCCACCAGAGATGCAGCTGACCAGCACACTCCTCCTCCCACGAGGCAGCTGGAACTCAGCTTTTAATCAGCCGCAGTTTGCAAGGTCTGTCGCTCTCAGAGACTTCCGGTAATCTTGAGCTCACGACCTTCAGATCTTCAGCTGTTATCTTCGGGCAAACAGAGGCATTAACCCTCTCGGCTAAATCTTCTGCCCTAATATAATAGTGATAATAATTATGGCAATATATAATGCTCCTGATTCAAAGTTATTTCTATTTATTCCTTTTGGGTTCATTTTACTTTTCAAAACAAGTATGTTGTAAGAGGAAGCAAGCAAAATTTGAATATCCAAAGTTTTTTTTTTTTAAAAAAAAACAGACTATCAGAAGTCTTTCCTCCTTTCTTCTCTCTCTCTCTCTCTCTCTCTCTCTCTCTCTCTCTCTCTCCTTCATTCTTCTCTCATGGACTTCCCCTCCTCAGGGCCATATTAACCCATGGCCGAGGCCCCTAGGCTTCCAGGTATTTGGGGCCCAGTTTGGGCCTTGTGCTCCAACACAAGGTAACAGAGGTAACAGAGCCATTGGGGGTAACATGGGGCACAGGCAACTGTGCCAAATTGACGGGCCCTTATCCCGGAGGGGCCCCTAGGCTTCAGCCTAGTCAGCCTTATAGATAATAGGGCCCTGCCCTTCCTCCTCCATTCTCTTGTCCTACCAAGGCCCTCTATGGACAAACCTATGGGGCTCACATAAGAGAGGAACTACAACTATCAAGATAGAACATTACTAATACGTTAATGCTTCAAATATCTGGTGATCATTTCTTGACTGATCCACCATTTTTCCGACCACTGAATAATCACCCTAGAAGGCAAAGAAGTTTACTTTCATTTTGCCCTTTCTCCAAGAAGCTCAGGATATCACAGATGGTTTTTTTCTCTCCCAATTTTATTTTCACAACAACTCAATGAGATTGGTTAGATTGAGAGATGTTGTGTCCTGATGGCCCAGGGTCATCAGGACTTTGCTTCAGGGCTACGTGGGGGATCTGACACTTTAGCCTGTGCAATACACTGGCTGGCAAAATATAAATATGTATACAGTGAGTGGGTAGAGAATGTACTATATATACAGTATTTGGTGAAAAAGTTCAGAAGAAAGAAAGTGGGGCAAGATGGGGGGGGAGAGAGAGAGAGAGAGAGAGAGAGAGAGAGAGAGAGAGAGAGAGAG
>JAJKFI010000004.1:11060557-11093788 GCA_029204185.1 Lerista edwardsae
ATTGATTGATTGATTGATTGATTGATTGATTGATTGATTGATTGATTTAGAAAAACCTGACTATGTAAGCTGCCTTGAATTAAAGTCAGAGGAGAAATCTGATGACAAAAGAAAGGCAATATATAAATTCTGGTGGTGGTTGTCAGACCAATCCTGTATCCAATGCAGGTTCGGAGGCAGCTGGAGTTCTCAGAGTAAAGGGGTTTTTCCCCTTGTGTCGAGCCCCAGACTGCTCTGTGGTGCCTCTCTGATTCTCACCAGCTATTTTGCACCAGCTGGTGCAAATCCAGGAAGCCCAGAGTAATGCCAGGTGCACCAGGAAGGGGGTTAGAATGTGGCAGAAGAGGCCTAATCCTGCCCCCTTCCTGGGTCCAATCTTCCCTGTTCTACCCTCCCCCACCCTTCCTGCCTTCCCGCCATCCTTTGGATGCGGTGTTGGTGGGCCGGAGCAGGCCTCCTATCCCTGCCAGCACTGCTGACTCTAATCATAACAGACGTGCCTTACGGCATGTTTGCCGAACTCTGAGCCAGTGCAGACACGGCTGGCATTGGCTCAGGCAGCAGTTAGGATTGCACTCTGAGATAAATGGGACATGGGATGTGGTAGTGCTGTGGGTTAAACCGCTGCTGCTGAGCTTTCTGACTGGAGGGTTGGGAGTTCAAGACCACGCAATGGAGTGAGCTGCCATTGCTTGTCCCAGCTCCTGCCAACCTAGCACATAAAAGCACATAAGCACATAAAAATGTGAGTAGATAAATAGGTACCACTTTGGTGGGAAGGTAACCGTGCTCTGGAGGCCTTGGTGTATAGTCAGTTGGCCACATGACCACGGAAGCTTGTTCTTGGACAAATGCCGGCTCTTCAGCTTAGAAACGGAGATGAGCACCACCCCCTACAGTCGGTCATGACTAGACCATTCGGTCGTGGGGAAACCTTTACCTGAGATAAATGTTCCATTTTCCCACCTATTTTTGTCACCTCCCCTCCCTATTTTTGAACACTTTCAACTCTCCATAGACTCCTTTGCAAGTTCAAGAACCTAAAAAGCTTTTGGGGAATTCTTGGCAAGCAGCCTTATTTCTCACATATGTGCTGCTGATGAATTCGGCTTCTCTTCCTGTCTGGAATGGATACTGCCCTCTACAGGAATGGCATTTGCTCAGCAATTGGGCAACCATATCTCTCCATCTAAGTTAAGGGGGTGGGATGGAGTGATAATGATGACGTCATCAAAGCAAAGTTATATACGTATTTCCTAGTCCACAGGAACTGTTGTTTGTTCTCGTGGATGTTCTCTGTCAGTCACCTGAGTGACCCATTCATTGGGCGTTCAAAGATGAATACCCACTTGCTCGTGCACGTGGGATTGGGGCTTCCTTGAGCAATGTGAGTAGCTTAAACTAGAGACCACCTAGCTATATTGCATCAAGGGATATTTTTTGCTTTGTTGGTTAAGAGATCCAAGCCAATGTGCAAACTTCCTTGAGTTTATCTCAGCAAGGCACTGTGGGGCAGGTTGGGAATGGCACCCCACCTCTGCTTGCTGGGCATTACTGGTTACTGCATCCACTTGGTGAAACATTTTTGTTCTGCTTTCAATTCCCCAATTGAAATCAAAAGGGCTTCGGTTCGAAGGTATCCATCTTTCAGGTTTCTGGTACATAGTGCAGAATCAATGTTTCAGATCCTTAGCCACGAGCATCAAACTCATGATAGGCATCACATTGACTCTACCTTAATTCTGAAGCAAATTTCAGGGTTCTTCCAAGAGAGAAACATGGAAGAGTTTTCAGGGAAGTCCAACAGGTTTCTAGAAGTGCATTTCTAGAAGTTTTCTGCTCTTTGCTAAACTGTGATCAGGATGTTCCCATTCATGGATGAAGACATGGCTCTCTTATAATGTGGCAATTCTGTCTGCATAGCTCTGAGTCCAGAAACTTACTGATCATTCTTTTCTGCCACATCTTCTTTGCAAAGCCATATTCATTCCCAATAATAGCTCTTCCCACTCCTTCATTCCCATGAACCCTAACCTATTCTGTCCCGACATATTTTGCAACCACAGGGTATCTTGCTCTTCTACCTAATTGAGTTGTGACTATGCTCACTTTCTGTGCAGCTGGGTGCTTGGCACAATTCCCTCATCAATCAAGAGGCAGCAGTTGTGTTCCGGTTTGAGTGAATTTTCAAAGGAATCAAACACATGGAATAAGGACACACTTTGCATGCTGTGAACATCCCAGATGTTCATATTGCACCTCAGCTGGGCTCCCAATTTGACTAGGATCTTGTTCTAAAACTTTTCTAGTGGAACCGTTAATCTGGTCCCAAATATTTGCTTGGAGAGAAGAAATTATTATACACTTGGGCAATCTGTTACTCAGAATCTTTGGCAGAGACACGGTAAACAATGTAACTTAGCGGTGTGAACCACTTTATCATTTGTTGTTGTTTTTTTTAAAAAAGCACCACCATCCTCATACACCACACTAAAACCGCACGCCTAGGCGTGTCTACTCAGAAGTAAGCACCACTGAGTTTAATGGGACTTACTCCCAGGTAAGGGGGGGACACACTCCCAGATAAGTGTGTATAGGATTGACGCTTTTTTGAGACACGTTGACGAGAAATTCAATAGGTAAGGACATGTCCATCATTGTGTCCCTATACTCAGAAAGCTTCTGCTGCTGCATTTCTGCCTGTAACACAGCTGTCACCACAAGGCACAGAAGCTCTATCAGAAAAAGGATAAACCTACTCCCGGGTTTGGAAAAGACATCACACATCCAAAGGGTGAGAGACACTGGCTGCTTATTTTTCATGTCTGGCTTAGTGTCGGTTTGGTTGCTAAACTGTAAACCAGGCTCACATTTCCTCCAACTACCATAAAGGTTGGTCATCCATGAACTTGAGAGCCAGTGCAATTTCATGCTCAGGTATTGGTTTTTGGCCAGGGTGATGCAAGTGATGCAAATCCTGATGAATCATGAAATGCATTGGATGACCTTAGGCCGATCGTTCCTTCTCTCGGTCTAGCCTACTGCACACGGTTGCATCAAGGATACAATGGGGTAACCTGTCTGCATGTCTGCCACCCTTAGCTCAGCAAAAGCAGGGTGGGATATAAACATGAACATTAGTTCAATCTTCTCATTCTAGAAACGTGAGAAACGAAACACGTATCATTAGGGGTGGGGTAGAATTGTGTTTTATTCATTGGGGGAAAAGGGAGACAACAGAGCTGAAAACCATAGGACTAAGCACGCAATCCTGAGTGCTCTTTGGGCTAGCCCAAGTTGCTTGTGTTGGCCCAGGAGTGTGGCAATTGTGCCATAAGGCATGTTTGGGCCTATTCCCAGGGAGGTCTGCGCAAGCCGGGTGCAGGCCTCCCTGCTCTGCTTCCCGGACCTGAGCCAGTGAGTTGACGCCAGCCAAGGGAGGTTGGAACAAGGATGGACTGGGGTGAAGAAAGGCAGGAGAGGGCAGACTTGTCGGAGGGGGATAGGACCGAACCGGCCAACATGGGCAGCTACCACTGCCCCTCCAATAGCCAGAGGCGGATCTAGGGGGGGGGAAATCTGTAAGTTTTGCAAGGAGCCTTACCTTGCAGTGGAAAACACTCCTCTCCTACACTGTTCTAGCCAATCCTCACAGGGAACAGCAACATCTTGGCGTTGCTTACTGGCTACAGCAGCAAGGGAGAGGAGGGATTTACATGACAGGGTAAGGCTCCTTGCAAAACTTACAGATTTGCCCCCCCCTTAGATCCGCCCCTGCCAATAGCACACTAATGCTCGTGGTTCTTCTCAGCTGCTTGCCGCCCTTTTGGGAAGGGGCTGGAAGAAGAAGCCCATCTACTCAGCTAGAGGCCTGCTGTAGCTGAGGCTTTCTGTCCTGCTCTCACTCCTATGGGATTTCTTTGGCTGACTGCCTCAGGGTGCAATCCTAACCAACCTTCCAGCACCAGGAAAGGGCAATGCAGCTCTGAGGTAAGGGAACAAACATCCCCTGAGCTTGAAGAGGCCTCCCTGACTACTACTCCACTGCAGGATGTAGCATATGCCCCATTGGCACAGCTATGTCAGTGCTGGCAAGTTGGTTAGGATTGTGCCCAACTTTCAGTTATGCTGAGAGGAGGTTGCACCCATTCACCCGCTTGCCCTTCCTCCTCATCTTTTTTTGGGGGGTGGGGGTGGGGGTGGGGGTACATGATCACATGCAGAGGCAACATTTGAGAGATTCTGGTGGCATAGGAGCAAACCAGCTCTGACTCAGCAATGTCTTAGTTCTCATCTCCCTGGGGAAAGGGTGATTGGTAGTGGCACGAGACAACCTAGGTTCCTGGTAGGAGCACCCAGAGGCAAGCAGCAGGACTGGTGATCTGAACATTGGGGCTGGGAAAGAACCTCCCACTAGATAAGAACATAAGAACATAAGAAGAGCCCTGCTGGATCAGGCCAAAGGCCCATCTAGTCCAGCTTCCTGTATCTCACAGCGGCCCACCAGGTGCCCCAGGGAGGCATGTAACAACAAGATGCTTACATCCTGTTGCCACTCCCTTGCACGCGGTACCAGTAGCCCACCACCTTTGTAAGGAGGTTGCACAATCCATCATTGCCTACAGCCCATGATGGACCTTTCCTCCAGATATCTGTCCAATCCCCTCTTAAAGGCGTCAAGACCAGATGCCATCACCACCTCCTGTGGCAAGGAGTTCCACAGATTAACTACCCGATGGGTAAAAAAGTACTTCCTTTTATCTGTTTTAACTCTCCCAACCCTCAGCTTTAGTGGATGCCCCCTGGTTCTGGTGTTTTGAGAGAGGGAAAAGAACATCCCTCTATCGACTTTATCCCTTCCATGCATAATTTTGTATGTCTCAATCATGTCCCCCCTCAGGCGCCTTTTTTCTAGACTGAAGAGCCCCAAACGCTGCAGTCTTTCTTCATAAGGGAGGTGCCCCAGCCCCGTAATCATTTTTGTCGCTCTCTTCTGCACCTTTTCCAACTCCACTATGTCCTTTTTGAGATACGGCGACCAGAACTGGACACAATATTCCCGGTGTGGCCTCACCATTGATTTGTACAATGGCATGATAATATTGGCTGTTTTATTCTCAACCCCTTTTTTAATTACCCCAAGCATGGCATTGGCCTTCTTAATTGCTGACGCACACTGGGTCGATACCTTCATTGAATTGTCCACCAGCACCCCAAGATCTCTCTCCTGAGTTGTCACAGACAGCTCAGAACCCATTAGCCTATAGGTAAAGTTTTGGTTTTTGGCCCCAACGTGCATCACTTTACATTTGTCTATGTTGAAACGCATCTGCCATTTGGCTGCCCATTCCCCCAACTGGGAGAGATCCTTCTGGAGCTCTTCACAATCGTCTCTGGTTTTTACCACCCGGAAAAGTTTTGTGTCATCCGCAAACTTGGCCACCTCACTGCTTATCCCTGTCTCCAGGTCATTTATGAATAAGTTGAAAAGCACGGGCCCCAAGACAGATCCCTGGGGCACTCCGCTTTTCACCTCTCTCCATTGTGAAAATTGCCCATTGACCCCCACTCTCTGTTTCCTGGCCCTCAACCAATTCTGGATCCATAAGAGGACCTGCCCTCTTATTCCCTGACTGTGAAGTTTCTTCAGCAGTCTTTGGTGGGGGACCGTGTCAAATGCCTTCTGAAAATCCAGGTATATGATATCCACAGGTTCACCCACATCCACGTGCCTATAGATGAAAAGCTGCTATTAAGACCAAAGCAGAGCATCTCACTGAGCCCAGGTAAGGGGTTCAAATGATCAAGTTCCAAGCATGTGTCAAAAGCAGCCACTGGCCTATTCGTTCAGGCACAAAAGCAGCATCTCAGCTCAAACGACCATCTTATTAACAGAACCAACACTTCATGGCAAGAGTGCCTGACTCATGATAAGAACAGGCTTTGCCACCAGCGCAAATGCATCGTACAAGCATTTGCAACCTGGTCAGCATCTCTCATTGCCTCTGGTCGTATGGCCTTCCATGCGCAAACGATTGGAGAGCTGTACAACTTGGAGTCTCAATTGTTGACGGATGATCATCTCCCAGACAACCTTTGATCAGCCCCTTCTCATCACAGAAATGGTACGCAAGGACCCATCCAATGTGGCTGGCATCTGCTAGGCTCATGCAACTTTTATGTTGATGACCGAAATGATGTGCTAATGAAATGCAAATTGGCTGCCGAAATCCAGCCCATTGTGGTCAGTTTCCAGTACAGCCCTCAGCAAGAACAGACTGTCACACTCTTTGAGAGAACCAGAGAGAGAAACATGTTGCCACACTGAGGGGCAGGCAAAGCAACATCTGATTATTGAGCTTTGAAGGACTTGGGAGGCTCAGTGTGGTAAATAGACAAGATTTATATCAAGGACAGCAACACAGTGAGCAGTTTGAGCACAACTGCCAGGTCCATCCTGCAACATATAGTAAAGGTAAAAAAAAAAAAGGTAAAGGTTTCCCCACTACCAAATGGTCTAGTCGTGACCGACTGTAGGGGGCGGTGCTCATCTCCGTTTCTAAGCCGGTAGAGCCGGTGTTTGTCTGAGGACAAGCTTCTGTGGTCATGTGGCCGGCATGACTCTACGCCGTAGCGCACGGAACACCATTACCTTCCCATCGAAGTGGTCCCTATTTATCTACTCGCATTTTTAGGTGCTTTCAAACTGCTAGGTTGGCAGGAGCTGGGACAAACAACAGGAGCTCACATATATAGTACAAAGGCCCAATTACCCTGTAAAAAATGGGGTGATCTATATCAGTGTTATTCAAACTGTAGGTCGGAACTCACTTGATGGGTCACGACCTGATGTCAGGTGGGTCACAGAAAACTGGGAGCAGCCATCTTGGTTTACCGCTTTTACATATTTTCTCTTAATCTTGCTTTCTATCAGGGATGTTTCCTGGTTGTGCAATTGCTGCAGTCCAAGAATGTCAGTTTGCATTTTAGGAGTGTCATTTTATAATGTTACACTGACAGCACTTTCTGCTTGATGATGTCACTTCCTGCCACCACATCACTTCTAGGTTAATGACATCAGTTCCAGTGGGTTCCAACATGAGTGCCATTCTAAAAGTGGGTCCCGGTCTCGAAAGTTTGAATACCACTGATCTATATTACTGTATACCTAACTTGTGGGCTTTTTGCTGGCATTCTCAGCTCATTCTTCTGCTGGCTCCAATTCAGTACTTTGAATATATTTGGCACGTGTATGAGGTGATGTTGATTTAATTCTACTATTGGTTTGATTCCCCCCTTTCCTCAATGTTTTGCAAGGATAATTTCCATTAAAGCAAGCATACTCCTCCACTCTGTGTGATATCAAGTCGCACTTCAAGAAGCTAGTGAATTTATGTCTTGCGGATGGAAAATTGACAATCTGAGATCTATATTGTATATTTTAAAATAAGCTTTACATGTGTCATTTACATAAATGTTCACTTTACCTCTTGCTTCCCCCAACCATTCCCCAACATCTTTAGCCTTCGTAGCAATTACATTTGTAAGTGCCACATGTTTGCTAGGACTTGGAAGCTGATTATGCCAAATAATTGCCGACGATATCACATTCTGAATTAGATCGCATTCTTCTTCAAAACAGTTTTTTTTGTCTTAAAGACCAGACATAAGACCAGACATTCTTTATGATGTTTGTTTTGATCCTAATAAAAGTGTTGTTGTTGTTGTTGTTGTTGTTGGGATTGGGATTGGGATTTTATAGTGGACCAGCTATACCGCGTGCTCCCTTAACGTAGAGGAGGCTCCAGCCTCCCGTATGTGCTCCTCGGATCTGCGCTAGGGGACCACATGGCCTCCCTGACAGGCTTAGGACGTGGCTGTATGGCCACCTCCCAAGCCCGCCCAAGTCCCGCCCCGCCTCCCTCTCCCTCCAATCCCCGTGCTGCCTTGGCACGGAACCTCCCTGAGAGGCTCAACGTGAGCACAGCAGGGCCAGTGCTGCCTGCAGCACCAGTCCTGTTGCCTTAGCAATGACGCGGGGGTGCCGACCCTGCTGTGCTGACACTGCGCAGGGTTTAGGATTGCACTGCCCAAGTGATCCAAGTATACTTTACGGTGGACTTGGTGCCGGCCAAACTTTGCTGGTCTAACTGTGCTGGCCTAACTCCAGATTAGGATTGCATCCTGAATGTTTTATGTCTAGTGGCCCAAGGTGCAGGGAGAGAGTGGATGGTTCGGGGGGGGGGAGTGGGCTGACCCTGTTGGCTGGCACAGTTAGGCCAGCAAAGTTTGACTGGCACAAGGGCCAGTGTAAAGGGCCAGCCAAACTTTGGAGGCTCTTGAAGTCAGGGAGGATGGCACACATCTGTGTGTTGGCTCCAGAGTCATGGTGCCACAACCAAGAATGCCCTACTCCTTGCCACCATCCCTTGGCTTCAGATGGCGGCAGAATCCTAAGAAGGGCCCTCTGACTGCAGGGGACGTGCAGGAATATATGGGGGGAAGCAGTCCTTGAGGTATCCTGGTCCTAGTATTTATTCTAGAGTTGCCAGCTTTTAATGGCAATCTTGCATTTATAGCAGCACTACAGGCAGAAATTCAATGGGAGAGGCAGAGGAACTAGGGATCAAATAGCCAACATTCGCTGGATCATGGAGAAAGCAAGAGAGTTTCAGAAAAAACATCTACCTCTCTGCTTCATTGACTATGCTAAAGCGTTTGATTGTGTGGATCACAACAAACTGGGCAAGTTCTTGAAGAGATGGGAGTACCAGACCACCTTATCTGTCTTCTGAGAAACCTGTACGCGGGTCAGGAAGCAACAGTTAGAACTGGACATGGAACAACCGACTGGTTTCAAATTGGGAAAGGAGTACGACAAGGCTGTAACCTGTCACCCTGCTTATTTAACTTCTATGCAGAGTACATCATGAGAAAGGCTGGGCTGGATGATTCACATGCTGGAATCAAGCTTGCTGGGAGAAATATCAACAACCTCAGATATGGAGACGATACCACTCTAATGGCAGAAAGTGAGGAAGACCTAAAGAACCTCCTGATGAGGGTGAAAGAGGAAAGTGCAAAAATTGGCTTGAAGCTCAACATTTAAAAAAAAAACTTACTTTGGCCACCTCATGAGAAGAGAGGACTCTTTAGAAAAGAACCTCATGCTGGGAACGACGCTCATGCTGCCGCCCCCTTCTCCTTTTGCCTTCAGAGGATGAGATGGTTAGATAGTGTCACTGAAGTGATGAACATGAAGTTGGGTGAACTCCGGAAGCTAGTGGAGGACAGGGAGGCCTGGCATGCTGTGGTCCAGGGGGTCGTGAAGAGTCGGACATGACTTAGCGACTGAACAACAACAACTTTTCTGATCATGGTCCTGTCTCCGAAATTGTTTATCCTGAACATCTGCTCCTCCTGCAAGTATTACAATCAGAGGAGCTCTGCCAGGAAAAATCGGTGATGACTCCAATTCCTTCAGACATGGCAGTTCATGAAGATTTCAGTGCACAATGGATAGCAAAGTATTGATGTGGAGGAGAGAGAAAAAAACACTGCCATATTAATGCAGTTGCCAGCCACTACCTCCAGGCTGAAAAGACTTGTGGGGAAAACAAGTCAATAAGAACAAAGTCAAAAGTCCAAACTATCAATTAATAACCACAGTACGTAAGCCAGGGCTTATGGCAATCCAATGCAAAGGTGAAGTCACACCAGATGGTGCCCTGAGTCCCAGTGTGAGCATTAGCACAGACAGCAGCACCAGAAATAGTATCAGTTGCACCACTGGAGGAAAACACACAACATGACATGGAATTACTTGTTCCCACCCATAGGGGTTATTTTTCTAGGCTGAGGACAGAATTCTAACCTGGATTTAGGCCAGCACAGTAAGGCCAGCAAAGTTTGGCCGGCACAAAGGAAACCGTAAAGTATGTTTGGACCACTCTCAGAGTCAGAGAGGCAGGCACACAGACGTGCACCATCCTCCCTGGCTCTGAGAGTGGTCCAAACACGGTTTATGGTAGTCCTTGTGCCAGCCAAATTTGCTAGCCTAACACCAGGTTAGGATTGCGCCCTGAGTGTGTGCCGGTCACAGTTTTTCCATGTTCAGACATGTTCTGTTTAACATGTGATCTGATGGGAATCGGGGTGATCTGTGCACACTTAGGGCACAAACCTAACCTGGAGTTAGGCTGGCACAGTTAGGCCAGCAAAATTTGGCTGGCAGAAGGGCCACCATAAAGCACATTTGGACCACTCTCGAAGTCAGGGAGGGAGGTGCATGTCTGTGTGCTGGCCTCTCTGACTCCCAGAGTGGTCCAAACATACTTTTCAGTGTCCCTTGTGCTGGCCAAACTTTGCTGGCCTAACTATTCTGTCCTAACTCCAGGTTAGGATTGCACCCTTAAGCAATGTGCCCTAAACTCATACAGATCTACCAGGTCAACTTGCCCTAAGTTGTCTCTCCTTGCTGTTTGGCATTGTTCCAGCCTCCATCACCTTCTGAAAGGATGATAACATCATAATGAATTCGAATGATGAAATATTGGATGTCAAATATTCAGTGTTCAGTGGCCCGTTAATTGACCCATCAAGGGGACTGCGGAGACTCTGAAACAGATCCCTGGGTACTGTTTTTTCCCCCTTTAAGAACTGGTCACTTCAGTTAGTCATTCGTTCTCGCTTGTCAGGCCATGGCTGTACATCATTGTTATGGATGGCTTGTGCTGTATACTCGGTTTATTGTTTAAAAATAAACTTTAGGTATAAACTTCCTTGACAAATAAATCATGCATTTCTTTTTTACATTTTTATTTCTCAAAGTTCTCAAGAAAGAATATTTTTGTGTCTGGATGATATGACTCAAGCTGGATTTGTGTGTGTGTGTGTGTGTGTGTGTGTGTGTGTGTGTGTGTGTGTGTTAAATAAAATTTAAGCTAGGTCAAGGGCAAGACATTTAGATTTCTTCTTGACCCCTTTTTTCAGTTGCATGTTGATAGATATTCAAGGACAAATGCTTATGTAGTATAGGCTAAAAAGGGAAGATTACTAGGATATTCCATAGAACAGTTCTAAAAGAAGGGGATTGCTGGGAAATTTGGTGCAGAAGAGCACTTTAGTATTATTTGATATTGGATATGATTCAGCCCAAGTGAGTATCCTTTAAGTCAAACTAATTTCAGTTTGGATGGTATAGTAGTTCTGGAATTGGGCCTGGATAATCCAGATTTGAATCCTGCTCAGCTGAGGATGAAGCTTCCTGAGTGCGCAATCCAAACCAGCAATAAGCAAACCAAACCCTGGTGATTGTCACAAAATCACTGTAAAGTGCATTTGTGGATGAGATAGTCCAGCACATTTATTTATTTATTTTTATTTTGAAGAATTTATACCCCCTTTCCCATGCCAAAGCAAATGCCCAAGGCGGCTTACATGGGCAGGCTAGTCTAAACCACCATTTTTCAACAGGGTTTTTACAAATATACAGTAATCTGTGATTCACCGAATTCTCAGTCCCAGATGTAGCCTTCACAGTGTGGTTCTCTCCTCTGGCCATGTGACATGGAGCTTCAGCAGGTGATCATAAATCCAGCCTGGACAGGTCCTCAAGGTTGGACTCCATTCTTTTGCCAGCTGGCCTTTTCATCACATTCCCGCACTGGCTAATCAGCTCCATAGTGACTCCGTTTTGCCACAACCGGTACTGCAGCTTGTCACAGCCTGGCATTCTGTCTCCCATCCAAAAATAGACAACAGATTCTCCTGCTTAGCTTCAGGCAGTACCAGCAGCTCAACCATCATTCCATACCTCTTGCCACATAGATGTGTGATGGCCTTGGGGTGCTGACTCCAGGGCCTGGAGGCCACAAGGTAAGGTGCCAACGCCTTGTGAGGCTGGCACGGGGACTCAGGGAGGGCGGTGGGAAGCAAAATGAGGCAGGGGGATGCGTGGAACCATGTAGAGGAGGCAGGGAATGGGCAGGCCATTGGGCAACCTGGCTGGGGAGGAGGGTAGGGCCAGAATCTGGCCTTTGAGCTAGATCCTAACCTCTGTTTTGCAGCCCAGGTTTTGCAGCCCTGATTCAGCTGCTTGGAGTTGCACTGCTGATTTCAGCAGGACAGCTTAGAGCAGTCCCATCCAAGCTGCCGCATGCTACCAGATTAAGGGGAACGATTCCCTTTCCCCAAGGTAGCATGGCAGCACAGCCAAGCCCCAAGCCTTCCTGTTCCAGCCCAGGGTTTGGATTGCACCTTAGACCAGTCACACTCTCTCAGCCTCACCTACCTCACTGGGTTGTTATGAGCATAAAAGGAGGGAAGAAACTATGTATACCAGCCTGAGTTCCTTGAAGGTGGCATAAAACTGTGGAAAATATAATACAACAATAAAATTTGCAAGAGTGAAACACGGACTGAACTCTCCCACTTCAAGCAAAGGGACTTAAAAATTCAATACAGTATGTTAGATCATGCTCTTTTTTCCTTTACGTTTCTAAATGCCCCCCAAAACAACAACAACAGGGGACCCTCCAGGGGAATAGAAGTAGGGTGGAAAGGGATAATTGTCTGGTTTGAACTATGACATGTAATACTTGGCTGTATTTTGAATCAAGCATGCTTTCCCGAGAAGTTCTTCTACACTTTGGAATGAGATTACGCACACACACACACACACACACGCACGCACGCACGCACGCACGCACGCACGCACGCACGCACGCACGCATGCGCACAGGGTCTGCAGTCAGGTTGATCTGCCTGCTTGCCTGGTGCATGTCAAAATCTTCTTTACGACACAGAGGTCTTCAGCTCCTTCTCTCGGTGGGAGTAGTAGTCTTGCTGAGCACTGTAGAAACCGGGTGAGTTCCAAGGCCAGCTGCGTCATAAGGGCAGGTGCAAAAGTCCTTTCACATTAAAGCCATGCTGTTAACAAAACTGTCTCTGAGTGGTGTGATTTCTGTGATCAGGCCACCTGCCCAAGCAGGCATGGATTTAAGCAGTGATGTCATGCACCCACTACGCACCACTACGCAAGTACCGGTTCCTAGAAGTTGAGCTGGCCCCGCCCTCTCGAAGCTGGCACCGTCAGCTGGTTGGCTCAGCAGCTGCGCATGCGTACTGCATGCCCGCAGCCATTGCCTGCACTTTCTGTGAGGAGGCAGGCAGGCAGGCAGCGTGGTGGTGGTGGCAGCAGCAGCAGCAGCGGAGTGAGAGGACCGGAGGCGGCAGCAGCAGCAGCAGCAGCAGCAGCAGCAGCGAAGGAGACCCGGCAATAAGGCAGCAAGCGTGAGAAGGTAGGCTGCCTGGGGCTCCTGCTCCCTCTAGCCACGCAGATCCAGCATCCCGGTTCCTCCTGCAGCCTCCCCCAGCCCCAGCCCCCACGCGGTCTTTTTTTGGTCGCCCATTCTCCCTCCTGCTCCTTGCCGGCTCCTTGCATTTCACATTAAAGTTAAATGGCTCCCTGTCCCAAAAGGGCTCACAATCTAGTACAGTCTAGCCTGCTATTTAACCGGGGAACAGTTGAAGCAAAATATGTATATACACATCTCTAGAAAGAAAAGCAATACAAGTTAAATCCACACTAACCACAAGCTGAAGTTATTACAAACATGATCACATCCATTGCAACTATCATGACCTCACTTCTGGCTATGACCTCACTTCCTGCCACAACATCACTTCTGGCTATGACCTCACTTCCTGCCACGACATAACTTCTGGCTTTTGATGTCACTTCCGGTGGGCGGACCCCGACAAGTGCCAATCAAAAGTGAGTACCTGTTCCTAAATCATTTGGATGACACCACTGGATTTAAGGCATATCTTCTCGATCGCAGGCAGTTCTCATGTCTTGCAAAAGCTTTACAACGTTTTGTGTCGTGGCTGTTCCCCATCTCCATCTCAAAACCTCTTTTTTGTTTATTTTGGGAGGTAAGCAGGCGGTTGAATCCGGGCGCCGTTGAATTGCCAAGTAGATCTCCAACCTGGCTGTTCCCAGGGGGTGATGGCTGGCACGTGCCATAAGCGCACAGGCACCCACTGAGTGGGCTGGGAGAGAAGCAGTCCCTGAAAACAGAGGAGCTTTTGTGGAGTGTGTGCTGAAAAAGCAACTCATACATATTGAGTCGATTCCAAATCAATCCAAAGGGAGCACAGAGATAGCTGCTAATTCCTGAGTCAGACCCTTGCTCCATTTAGCATTCGTCTTGATGACACAGACTGGCAGCACACCGCCAAGGTTTCAGATAGGCATTTTTCTCTGACCTACCAGGAGAACATATGAAGCATATGGAGCATACCTGGAGCATAAGAAGCTACCTGGAGCATACGAAGAGGGTGGCCAGGGTTCCTTGGGGGTGTTCAAGATATCAACCCCAAAATGGCAGCAGCTGTGACCCCAACTGCATATGCTCTTCTTCACTGGCCATTGTTGTTGTTGTTGATGATGCACTTTTGCACAGTCACTACAGATGTGACCGGTGTACTCTGAACATCGGGTCCTTCCCAAGGACCTGGGATGTTCAGAGGTATTTCCTCAGTATGTGGGCAGTCCCTAAAAGAGCTGCCTTTTGCAGTAGCCTAGCCGAGATTTCCGTGAGTTCGAATGTTTTAAGATGTTGCTTAAGGGCACAATCCTAACCAACTTTCCAGAACCAGGGTAAGGGCAATACAGCTCCGAGGCTGAGGAACAAACACTTCCTTACCTTGAGGAGGCCTCCGTGACTACTATTTCACAGCAAGATGCAGCACATGCCCTATTGGCCCAGCTGTGTCAGTGCTGGAAAGTTGGTTAGGATTGCACCCTAAATTTTTTTGGCACTGCGCCCAATGCTCCTATTACAATTGGCACAATGGTGACCATCTTTTCCCATAGCCGTTCTATTTCAATGTGCAAATTCTTGCATTTTGTGATCTTCCCAAATTCCCTTTCTTTCACTCGGGCATCTCCTGGTATTCCTCCTTCTATTATTGTCACCCTCTTCTTTTCCTCGCCTATGATATCAAATCAGGGATATTATAGTTCAGGTGTTTATCCGTCTGTATCCTAAAGTCCCATAAAACTTTTGCACACTCATTTTCCATGATGTTTTCCAGCTATGGTCCCACCATTTTCGTGCCACTGGAAGATTGTTGTTGTTGCTGCTGCTGCTGTTGTTATAGGCCCTGGGCGCCAAATAACCTTGATATGCCACTGCTAGAGATACATAAACCTGGGGCCTCCTGGATGCAAGGTGGGTGCTCTACCTCTGAGCTATGCCCTTTTTATGAGGTGCCTCCCCATTAGAATAGAGTGGCCATTTCCCAGCCTATTTCCTTAGCTGTGCATTGTCAAGAACGTGAATCACCCACAGTGTTGGTTTTCCTTTTTTTTAAAGCATTCTTCCTTCTCCCCATTGCCCTGGCTCTGTGGCATAGATCTAAAATGAGAGAGCAACTTGCCCTGACATGCCTGCCAGCATGAAGGCAGCCCGAGGATATCCCCGGAGAGCAATCGAGCCAGCTGCGCTTAGATGCTGAAGAAGTGTTTGACACTCCCGTGCAGACATTCAGACACACAGCAGGCAGCAGGGGACATGATATATTCTTCCATACTCCTTTGGAAGGCCATAACCACCAGCATCTCCCCCCCCCATCTTTGACCTGACTTAACTCCTGGAGTGCTTCCGGAATCTCTTCCAGGAGAGGATTCTGAGAGCTCCCAGCCACTTACACTGAAGAGACTCTTTCCCTCCCCCTCCACCACAGCTTCAATTCTTATTGAAATCCGTTCCAGTTTTCAGAGCCCAGAACTTGGCACAAGGGCACTGCCTGCCGTCGACCAGCTTGTCTTTACTATTTGCAGAAGCAGTTGACATATATGAGGTGGCGGGGCAAATGGAGCCCACAGAAGGGCAGCGGAGAGCTCGCCTGCAGCTTCAGATAGCTGCCAGGCATTCATGACAAGTGGGGAGATGGAACTTCCCTGGGAAGATGGGCTTTCTCTTCTCCATTGGAAGTTAAAATTGGCAGAAGCTGCATCAAAGCAGGTGTGCAAGGCAAGTGCGATGGGATGAGCCAAAGATTCTTCTGCTCCGCTCGATGAGGTCAAGAGCCAGGGCAATGAAGAGATTAAACACAACCTGCCTAGTTCATATTCTCTCCCCATCGCTCAAAGCAACGTGGCCCCTATTTCTGTCCAACCTGTCATGCGTAATGGCAGCATCTGTCTATGGATACCGTAGATTTAGAGGCACTGTGCGTTAGAGGAGCAGGACATTGCTGAACCCTCTACCTTGCAGGAACCTGAGATTTGGCCACATTGCCCAAGTATGGAACCACCCAGAGGCGTAATGTATTGCCCTGGCACTTGGGTCAGTGATGTCACGTGACATTGTGATGTCACCTCCAAGGTCTCCATCGAGGAGGGGGTACTCACTGCAGTGGCTTCACTCCCTCCATTTCTTCTCCTACGGAGGCTCCCCTTTGAAGGAGAAGGAATGGAATGTGAAGTTGCAGGCACCTCCTCCGTAACTAGGGCGGAGCCTGAGGGACAGTTATGAGTAGAACCTTGGCATAGCTTCTGGGACAGATGCCCTAGTTATGCATCTGGAACCATCCAAGTTATCCTTGACCTTCCTGAGTTTCCTTATCACCCCGTGCTCTTTACATGGAGGACATGGAGAATACTCTCATTGTGAAATTTGTTATGCAGAAGCATTGTCTTGGTTGACGGTGTTAATGGTTTGGGGGATTCTTCCAATTAGATTTTAACTGTATTGTTTTACATATGATTGTGAGACATACCTCTCTAGAATGTATTTAATGTTGTAAAGAACTTGTTTTTCCACCCTTTCAGGCCACAAGGCTGCTCACAAAGCAGACTAGGATAAACAAAATACACAACATCAGAACAATGATAGCAATATGAACTGCAGGTGTGTCCCAGTATCCACTGATTCAGTATCCACGGTCTCAGCTATCCACAGATACCATGGATACTGGGACACCTATTAAAAAGATAGGGGAATATTAAGCAAACCACTGAAGTTCCTCTATCTTGCCCCCAGTATCCACAGTTTCGGTATCCACAGTGGGGCCCGGAACAGAATCCCAGCGGTTACCAGGGCACGTCTGTATTTATGGATCATTTTTCATCACAAAAGAAGTTCACAAAGCAATTTATGTGGCAAAACAAAATGAAAAGGTGTTTCAGTGTCCCAGGGGACTCACGGTCTTTAAAAAGGCACAAGGGAGATGTTGGTTATCGGCCACTGGGGTGGACAATGCTCTGCTGGGGTGGTGGTGAATTGGGACAGTTGCTCTCCCCCACTGCTAAACAGAAGAGAGCATCTCTGCTCAGGGAGCTTTAAAAGGTGCCTCTTTGCGCCGGAAGCGGGACAGCAACCGTGCCCTGGAACGAAACTGCGAAGAGATTAAAATCACAAATCAAACTGGTCGGTTAAAAAATATTTCAACTGACTAGATAAATGTTGCTGGAGACACATAGATAGCACACTCTTGGATGTCACGGAAGATGATGCATTGCAGAGGGTACATTGTGGGTCTCCGGTTCACATTGTTACTTTGGGATTGGTGTGGCGCAATCATCACCGCTTAGCTTTGTGGAATCCGTGGCTGTAGGATTGAGCTTTTTTTTTTTTTAATGAAGCCTTGCATGAGAGATCCTTATCAGACTTGGGAGAGGACCAAAAGGAAAAAAAACAAAACCCAACCCAGTCTCAACCTCTTTATATATATTACACAATAAAACACAATGGTGCCAAAGGAGACATTAAAAGTTGTTTGAGAGACTGCAGTACGTTCTCTTTATACTCTCTGTGCTAGCTGACATTTCTAAAAACTTAGCAAAGAAGGTTACCGGCACAAGTGTAATTACACAACTCTTGCTTGTTTTTTGATCTGGCAAGCACAGTGAAGTGCTTATAGTACAGCTATAGTACCGACTCTGAAAATCTGCCATTCATAAGCCACATATTCCAGAGCAGTTTCACTGGTGAGGTGAGATTTCTGCAAGCATATCTACAGCTTGCCGCCATTAAGGGTGTTACAGGGACTGTGACCAAGCACAACGTTGTGTAGCCTGCTGTCCTGACCACTGTTTGTAATGAAAGATGCAACCCCCCTATTCTAAGCATGTTATCTTGTGAGTAAAAAGTGAGTGGCTGCTTTTAAAATAATGTAATAACATAAAAATTATGTATGTAGTATTTTTATTGTTTTATCGCTGCTGCTTGTTTTTACTGTATATTTTATAGTTTCATGGTTTTATGCCATTTTTTATGTATTTTAAAGATATGTTAGCCACCCAGAGTGCCCTTTGGGGAGAAAGGCAGTTTATATATAGAATTATAAAATTATTATTACTAATACTGATGATGATGATGATGATGATGATGATGATCCTGCTGAGTCCAGTACATATCCATCGGATAAAAATGATGTGGCCTCATTTTACACCTGCCTACATGGAGGATGATCAGCTACATTTAATGGTCCTCCAAAGTTGGTGTGTACAGAATTGCAGTCATAATGTCATTATTGTCAGGATAATATTGGGCGAGGGGAACTGGTACATCCCTATAAATACCACTTCAGTTGTTGACTGGGATCAATTCTCTCCATGTCAAACCTGCATGGTAGGTTAAGATGCTGAGAACAATTGATCATCATATGCTTTTTCAGAATTAGATGACACAAAGCACAATCCAGCCAGCATGCACCATGTTGAAGTCCCATTGCTTCCATCCAGACAGATGAAACAACCAACAATACTGAACAATACTGAAATTGATGGGTCTATCAAAGTGAAGTCAACGTGGCTAATGTCGGTTGGGCTCTACTTGCCATGTTTTGCTCCTGAATGAGAAGCCTTTTGAATGTGCATCCAACCTGAGTTCTTCCTCACTCTCCCTTGCCCAAATCATTTCCATTTTCCAACCAGTCAAATGCTGCTCTTGAGATGCGACAAGATGTTGTGTCTGCTGCAACACATCAAAATGGTGACACCAGGACCATTCTCCACATCACACAGATTGGCTTCTCAGGAGAGTCTTCCAAACCTGTTTGAGGACTGTCCATTCCCTTTTGAAGGCTGCTAATCCCAGATGACTTTTTGAATATCCACTACCAGTGAATGCGGACCATCTCTTGGATGTGATTGTCAGCATCCAATGGTGCATGTTCCTACAAATGATATCTATTTCCATTTTGGCATGTTCAACAAAATTCGCCTGGGACTGCTCCAATCACCACCTGAAAACTGACATTCTGCATTTGCTATCACTGATATGTATTTGGGGGGGAGCGTACTGTTGTCAATCATTGGTGCCTAGTGACATGGCAATGCAGACAACCCCAGACAAAAAGTGTGTGTGTGTGTGTGTGTGTGTGTGTGTGAGAGAGAGAGAGAGAGAGAGAGAGAGAGACAGACAGACAGACAGACAGACAGACAGACACTCAGTGTCTGAGGCTTGGGGCATCCTATCCATGGGATCTATCCTGTGTATATTCCCCTATGAATTCCAGCAAACCCTGGCACATCTTTTTTGAGGCTTTGGTTGATTACTGTTTATATGTTCCCGATAGTCCTCTTGCAAACCTCCACCGAGACAGCATGTACATTTTTAAAATGCATAAATAAATAAATAGGCACCAAGTTTCCAACATTCGCTGTAGCTCAGACCTGTCTGGCTGTATCCCCCACATTTCTCTGGGGTGGCCAGCCTTCGCCTGGAAATGTCCCCATTCCCGGCTTTCAAGGCTCCATTTGGAAATACGGACACCCCCGTCCTCTGGGGGCTAATTTAGTACCTGCCCTGTCGAGGTGGGAAAAAAAAAAGTTGTCTTCCCACATTTCTCTCTCGCCGCTTCCTCCCTTCTTCGTTCTCACAGCTGATCGCCAAGCGCTTCCCTCCTCTCTTCTGTTTGCTGGGGCGGGGGAGGAGGAGGAGGAGGAGGAGGAAGAAGAGTGATCCAGGTTGACTTGCACAGAATGTGTTGCATCAATGCCTACACCGGCTGGTATTTAAAAGCCGGCAGCCTCCGTTCCGTTTGGGGGAGACTGGGGACGCGAGGCAACTGGGTGCTGATGGCGAGAAGGGGGGCCGTGCCACTTTAAGAGATGTGATTCTTTTTTCTCGCCCCCCCCTTTTTGAACCGAGCCTGGGATGTATTGAAATAGACACTCGGTACTTCCAGCACACCATATAGCAGATTTGTGCTTTCCTGGTTCTTTCTTCGCTCCCCCTCCCCAAATCCCTCCTCTCTCTCTCTCTCTCTCTCTCTCTCTCTCTCTCTCTCCCCCTACGTACATCTGCTTTGCCACCGCGCCGTGGAGAGGCTGCTTCTGTCATTAAACATCCGCCGAGCCTCTTGTTTTAAGTGCCCGGGAAGCGGCACCTTCTCTCAAGATCACTTCAAAGGGCTCCGATCGCGCAGAAGGCGCCGCTCGGAGCGGATCGAGAGGTGACAATGGCAGGGCTGCTGCTGCCCCCGCTCCAACCTGGGCGACTTTTCTGACCGCCGCGACCCGGAGAGCGAGCGAGCGAGCGAGCGATCGGGCGAGCGCGGATGTCTTCCCCACTCTCGGACTAGGATTGAACAGTGGAGGGGGGGGGAACCCTTTTGCGGGGGGACTCCGGGTTTGGGGCTTCTCCATCCTCGACCACAGAGCAAGCCGGCCGGAGACCGAAGCTGAGGACGGGCGACGCCGCTTCGCCGCCCTCCCCGATTGCGGTGCCGATGGATTTGGGAAAGTGCTAAAAGCTCTCCAATGACCGCGAAGCGCGCGCTCTGCGCCGGGTTGGATTACTCCGGTAAGGCGCGCCTGGCTGGGGGAGTGCGGCGGCGGGAGGCGCGGGGGAGGCGCGAGTCTTGCTCCCAATTGCGGGGAATCCGCGGCGGGTCGCGCGTCTGGGGCGTTCGGATGCCGAGGAGCTCCGCGTGCGCGCGCGGAAAGGGGCAGGGGGCCGCGGAGGGGAATTCGCCCATCCGGTGGAGAAGAGAAGCTTAGTTGCGAAAAGTTAAGGGCAATAAGCTCCTTTGAAGAGGGGTGCGGGCCGGAGGGGGGGGGGTAAAAGGCTGGGAGGGAGGGGCGTGTGTCTAGAGGGCAGGAGGGAAAAGCCCCCTCTTTTTCAACAAGGGAGAGGTCTGCCCCCGAGGCTGCTGAAGTGGAGGTTCAAAGTTGAGCTGCTTCTCGGCTGGAAAGACCAGCGTCACTCCCCACCCCCACCCCGATTCTCTTTACTGGTTGCAGATGCCAGCAATCGCCCACCCGCCCGTCACTAACACACACACACACGCACGCACGCACGCACGCAGGTATCCGTTTCTAAAATACATCTGGAACTGCACGGTGAGGTGTCTGAAGGGAGAGAGGCTCCTTTGTTGCCGGGGATTGGGGGAACAAAAGGATAAGGAAGGGGGGAGTAAGAGACAGAGAGGTACACCAAAAGTAAACAGCAGGGCGAACAACTATTTATATACTAGATAAGTACATCAGATATACCCAGAGCAGGGAACTGAATCACGTTCCGCTGGTCGGAATTAGGTTTGACTAGTTGGCAGCTAATTATGCCTCTCCTTTAGTGGGGAAAAAAGTTGTGCTTGATCCATTCAGCTATTTCCAAAGAATCTCTTGCCAAGAAAAATGCCAGTAAAAAATGGATTTTTATTTTTATTTTTTTGCCTACATTTGACACTCACACATTGCTGTGGAGCTGACATGGTTCTTATCTCACCCTTAACAAACCTTGAGAAGGGGCCATTTCTGTTTTGCTGAGTTTTGGGGTCACCTAAGCCCTACCCTCCAGAAATCAGAGGTGTGTTCTCCCCCCCCCAAGCTAAAGAAGAGGTTTATTTAAAGCTTGGTGGTCTTTTCTACCTTCCTTAAAGAAGAGGAGTGGGAACCAAAGATGTTCAGCTGATTGGATTCTTATATTTCAAAAAATGCTATCCTATCATTGGCTGACTAAGAGCTTTCCTGAAGTTTGATGAATTTGGCAACGGGAAATGTAGCAGAAGGTGTTGTTAAAAGAACTGGACAGTGTGTTGGGTACATAAGCCCCGGCAATCTGGCAGCCCTTGAAGGCTAGAAGGAGAGGTAGTGAAACTTGTACAGTCTGGTGGGGGAGAAATGCGTGTGCGCCTGTGTGTGATCCATCCTAAATAGAAGACATGCCCATCATGTGGCAGCTACAGTAAAAAAAGAGACCTCTTGGGTTTGTAGTCAGAAGTCTTTCCATTTTTTGATACAATCTCCCACACACACACAAAAAAAAATCAACCTCCCCCATGGCATTCAATCAAGCCTTACACTAGTGCTCGAAGATTGGGAGGAAGAAAGGGAAGCTTTAAAAAAAAAAAGACAATTCCGAGAAACCATTACTTTGCTTAGCAGACAACACAGTGATGAAAATTTAATGGTCTTCGAAGTTCAAAAACGAGACAGTCCCTAGAAGATCAGGATTCGCCTTGCTATTGCGTGACGGGAGAATATATGAGAATAATTCAGCCTGGTGCTGAATTACTGTTTACAACATACTTGATCTATGATGCGTATTGCCCTTCTCAATGGGTCTCCCCTGGGCTTGCGAATAGGCACCTTTTGGCTGTGAGCCAAGCCCTGGAGAAGCGAGGGACACTTTGCAGCTCTGATGCCTGGAGTTCTGGTCCCGAGAGGCACGCACAGTGCCCCCCCCCCATTGAGGTCATGTGGTGGAAGAACCCTTGAAAAGAGTTGCCAGGTGGTTTCTGTATCTGTGTGATCCGTGGTCAATCAGAAACTCCAGAAAACATCACACTGGTCTATCACGCCTGTGTTTCCCATACCCTTTGACAGTGTGACAATAATAAAAAAGCATAACAAGGGAACAGAAGGGGATATGGATTTCTTGCTTTCGATCCTAGTCCCGAAAGACAAAGAAATGCACTGTGAGTGACATGATCTTTGCTCGGCTCAGACTGACTTCATCAGCCGCATCCTGGCTTCTGGTAACCTTGGGCTGCTTTTAGTAACAGTTTCATTGGTGCCCCTGAATTATTAAAAGTTAATCTAGATGCAGACATTTTTCTTCAGCTCCTCTGCCCTGAAGGAAGAGGTGAGAAATAAAAAAAAAAACACAACCCCAGAGCCTTCCAACATGGTTTACAGGCCACTCGCCCCCAAATGAAAGCAGGATGTGGATTTGTCAGCTGTGCTTGTTAACGCTTGTCTCACCTTTCCTTTAGAGAATGGCCATGGTCTCTGCGATGTCCTGGGTCCTGTATTTGTGGATAAGTGCCTGTGCCATGCTGCTCTGTCAGGGATCTCTTCACCACACCTTTCAGCAGCATCACCTGCACAGACCAGGTAGGACCAGGTACCGCATGGTGGATGCTATTAAAATACAATCATATTGTCGTCTCACCTACTTTGGAACAGAGGTGCATCAACTCCTGTGTATTGTTTTTGAAAGCAAAACCTGCATTACAGCCAAAGTTCTGTGAGTGGCTGACCTGCATGGCTATGTAATCAATATTTGCTGCCCTGGTGTGGAAATACACTACTTATTTACTGTTGGGTTTTTTCTTTCTTTTGATCATTGTTCTCAAGTCACGTGGGAGGATCGTCACGCGAGACTCACTTAAAATATAATTTAGTCTTTTTTTCGTATTACTCTGTTGTGTTTGCAACCATGATAGGCAAATAAGAGTCCTTTCTCCTGCAGAGAAATCATAGGATTGAGATATATATAAAACATAGACCACTTTTGTTTGCTCTACATGTGCAAGTGAAGGCTTAAGTTCCATGTGCAAAATGTCAAAGACCCAAATCTAATATACTGCAATGTTTAGTGCTTGTCTTATGGGAAGTGAGGAAAAAGTTGAGAAAACAGTATGTTTTATATGAGAACGTTTTCTGGAGCATTTGCAGAGGGGAAACAAGAAATATTTAGAATTCAATTACAAATGTGATTTTCATTTGAACTGTCTCTGCAGAGGCTCTCTAATTCAAATCATGGATGCCTATTTTATTCTTCCCATTATTATTGTGTTGTACAGTACATTACTAGTGAGATTTTGCCTCGAATTTGTCAGAGATTTGTTAGAGATTTGCCTCTAATTTGTGGCCTCTAGTGCTGATAGGCTGGACAGGATTTTCAATGATAAGGTGTACCCTATTTTCAATGACGCTCAATGTTGGAAGGCGCAAAAGTATTTTTGGTGTCGCTAATAGAAATTGATTAAGGTAAGGCTGAGTCGAAGACATTTTGTTGCATCGCTATTCTTCAAGTGGAAATCAACAGAGTCCTATTTCAAGTCTGGCTAGTCATTTGGAACATGCTTCATGAGTTCACTATCAAGGAAGTGATCCCATTTGTATACCTAGAAAAACTAGAGAAGGCTTGCTGTACGAGCAACTTTTTCAGGAAAGGATGTGTGCGTGTTTTGTCCTTCGTGTTTCCAAGGTGAAAAGTAGTAATGATGGGTGTTCAATCTCTAAAAATGAGGTATTTAAAATTGTGACCATGGATGGATAAAATTAGGGATTATATACCGAAGATGATTAGGATGCCACAATGACTGCAAGAGATCACCATTAAGTCTTCGGTGAATCAAATGTGAATAATGAAAAGGTTCTGTTTTCTTCTTAGCATTATTCACATTTGATTATTCACATTTGATTCCTTAGGCAGAAAGTATCACCTAAGAACCTATTGATTCCAAAAATGCTTTACTACGAGGTGTATGGCATGACAGTCCAAAAGGATCAAGGTGAAATGATTGAGAACCGTCACTAGATAAAGCTTTTCAATTATGGTTCTTATTGTTGTAAGAATTTGCAGAACCGATTTGCTATTGGATATCCCACTGAATTTCTTCCTGTGCCCCATATTTTGAGTCTCACACTTTGATCAGCTAGGTCCGTCTTCTTGCTTCAACACCTCTCATTTGAATCATTGAGAGATCTGTCAACCAGGTGAATGATGTTTCCTTTGGAAGTCGTCGTGAGTCATAAAGGCAGCACCTATAGAAACAGGAAGGTCTTAGAACGCAGCCGGTGACATGCCACTGACGATGGTGCCCAGAATAAACAACCTGCTAAATAAATAAATAGTCAAAAGGCAAATGTAATCTCATTTTGGTACAATCACTTGAAACAAGTGACATGATGAGAAAAAATGAAGGATAGACATTCTGGTGCTTTGCAGCATTTGCCTAAGCTTGAAAAACAACCTCTTTTATGAAGCTGGAAGAGGAAGACACAGGGTGCATACCAAGTATTGGGGAAATGGGAAATATGACGGACCTTTCACAGGGCTGTGATACAGGCAGAATGAAGGCTTTACAGCTGCCTCATCACCTGCTTAGGAACAGCAGAGCTTTTTCTCTGGTGAGACTTTCCGAGCAGCCAGACTGCACCCTACATGAGTAAGATTGATGGTGTTCTGATCCCAGGCAGCCAATTTCAGTCTCTCAAGAAATAATCCACTACGTTGACAGATGAGTGGAATTTGATGGGAAAGCACACCATGGCTTCAGGTTGCTCCACAGCTGGATAGGACAAGACACTGAGGGTCTTGCCTTCTTTAGGAAGACACAGTTAAAGATGTTTAGGAGATGGATGCTGTCATCAGGAGAAAGGACATCGTGCGTGCATGTGTGCAGCCCTGAATTTGTGATCTGAGTTGGTCGTGCAAGTGGCAGTTGCTCATAAAAGAAATGGAAATGTGTTGATGAAAATGAACAGATTTTAATATATGCAGCTGGCGTTGCCGAGTGATTGCCATTTTTCATATTTATATTATTAGGAATGCGTCATTTACTTTGAGTTAGCCAGTTTGAGTTAGCCACCGTTTAAGGAAGATTAAAACACTGTGTCAAGGAAAAAAGTGAATAAAAAATTGCAGATGATGAACCAGTGCATAATTTTGTAATTTACCACTGTTGTAGTGAAAGGATTTAAAAAAATGTATTTTTAATAAGGTAAAAATCCCTGTAATTAATGGTCTATCTAACATACCTCCACCCCAGTCATCCCAGTGTCCTACCCCCAGACATCTGTATTTATGGGGTCCTTAATTGGTAAGAAATAAGAGGATTTCCAAATAATTTTCTTAAAAAAATTCAGTCGTGGAACTACTGCAGTGTAGGATAATTAACGAAGACAGATTCCACTCTGCCTTCTTGGTCTGAAAGATGAAAAAATCTTCTTGAAAGACCAATGTGTAGCTTGTTAAATAGCATATGATTTAATGGATTCCATTGGCTGCTCTTGAATTGCACTTCAAATAGAGTTGGATGGAGAAACCCCAGGTGGAGAAACCCCAGGTGAATGTTTAATGTGATGATTTTCAAACTAAGGGCAGTACTTAGATTTTTTGTGGATGAACACATGTGCGTCCAGTGCCAACAGCAGCTTGCTGAGTGTTTAGGGGGAAAGCCAGATGGTGCATTGGTTTCTACTGCTGCCACTGGTCCTGATCATTTAGGTGTTGGCCTGAGTCAGTGCCTAGCCTGGCCAACCACTTATGCTACTTCTGAGTAACCGCTTCCAGAAAACCAGAGGTGCCACAAAAGGCTGCATGGCCATCTCGGACCAACCTATCCCAACTCAAGACAAGTCCAGCCCTGCCTGCCTCCATTGCACTCTTTCAAATGCATTATGTATTTGTTGATGGACCTGAATTTTTGCTGTACTTTTTGGCCCCATACAGCAGTGTTTCCCAAACTGTGAGCCATGGCTCCCTGGGGAGCGATGGAAGCCAGCCAGGAAAGCCGCTGAATCCTGGTGAAAAATTCAGTTGTCCTATAGAATATATAGCTGTGGTTTTCAAACTTGTTAGCTCCAGGACACCTTTTTTAGAATGGCAATCTGCCCGGGATCCACCAGAAGTGATGTCATGGCCAGAAGTGCCGTCATTGTGATGCCAGAGGCTTTCCTGTAATGCCTGCTGGTTTCCTAAGAATGCAGCAAGAAGTTGGATTATTTTTCAGCCATTTTCAAACAGCAAAACGAATCAGAAAAAAGCCTATTTACAGCCTGACACAAGCAAAACAATGGCACAGCCCTCGCCAGCCCTCCCCCTTTCCATTTTCAACATGGCTGCTCTAGGTGCTATGCGACCCACCGGATATTGGCCCGCGACGCACTGGTGGGAACCGACCCACCGTTTGGGAACCACTGATGTATAGGATTGTAACCCTAATGCGGAGCAACTGCCAATGGCCCAGTAGGCCAATCAAAAAAGGTTGGGAACCATCGCCATATCATCCAAGTGGTTTCCAGAAAATAATCAAGAACAACAAATGCAAAAAGAATTCATAAAATCACAATTAAAACAATTCCAACACTCCTTGAAATGAAATAGGAAGATTGGGAGCTGAGAGGAAGAGGAAATGTGGAGGAGTAGAGAGTGCTATGCTGGAACACTGGAAAGTGGAAGGAGAGACATGTGCATTGTTGAATAAGGGGATGTAGCATTTAGCATGCTGCCTCAGGTATCAGGAGGTCTTGGGCTGGCCCTGTGGCCACCATAATGCCTAGGGTTCTACAAAACAAGCTTGGATGCAGAATTCAGATGCTGTTCCAGTATTTACTCCAGTGTGGGTTGCAATGCTGACCTCCCTGCATATTCACCTGGTCCAATGGTGGACGCAAGACACCACAGACATTATTTGCACCCATTATTTGCCACTTAGCTTTTCTTTTCTCAGGGGTTAGCAATGTGTATCTCAGGGCGCAATCCTAACCTGGAGTTTGGTCAGCACAGTTAGCAAGGTTTGGCTGGCACAAGGGCCACCATAAAGCTCATTTGGACCACAGATGGTGCACATCTGTATGCTGGCCTCTCTGACTCCGAGAGTGGTCCAAGCATACCTGATGGTGGCCCTTGTGCCAGCCAAACTCTGCTGGCCTATTGCGCCAACCTAACTCCATGTTAGGATTGCGCCCTCAAGCCCATCATCTACACTCAGTATTTCTTCTAGGACTCAATGCTGTACTGAACTGAAAAGAGCAAAATGTCTTTGGATGAAAAGCTGCTAGTTTTGCTCTTGGTTTCTCCTTCATTCCATTTGCTACAACGGTGTTTTCTCACCTGCTTTCTATTGCTATTGAATATGTAAACACGAAAGTGATTGTCGCCCCTCCAAAATTGACCTTTATAATGCGTTCAAAATGGAACTCCAACCATGCGCACTAACAACCAATCATTACAGAGTATTATACGACAGGAAGTGGTTCTTTGCAGATGCAAGCAAAGTAAACCAGTGAGAGGGTGAGGCTAGGCAGGGAAGGAGTGACCTGGGGGCAAAACTGAGAGGGGGGAGGGAGGAATGGGGCAGGGAGGCAGTAGGAGAGGGGTATCCAGAGGCAATGGGGCACCAGATCCTATCCCCTCCATTTAGGACCTGCCTACCCCTTGGACAGAAGCCACCAAAACTGGAGTATGTCCATAGGTGGCCCCGGGGTGTACCAAAAGTTAACGATAAACATTTAATACTTATCTCCTGACTGCACTCTGGTTGGCCCTCTTCTGAATGCACCCTTTTGGCATGGCTGCATCAGTGTGTGTGTGTGGGGGGGGAAGGATAAGATTGGTGTGATAGTTTTTTAATATATGCCAGGAGCAACATCTCCTGTTGCTCTCATTTTGTTCACATAGTCATAAGAACATAAGAAGAGCCCTGCCGGATCAGGCCAAGGGCCCATCTAGTCCACAGTGGCCCACCAGATGCCTCAGGGAGCACCTGAGACAACAAGATGCCTGCATCCTGATGCTACTCCCTTGCACTTGGCATTCTGAAGTAGCCTACTATTAACATAAGGTGGTTGCACCATCCATCACGGCCTATAGCCCACGATGGAATTTTCCTCAAGAAATCTGTCCAATTCCCTTTTAAAGGCACTTAGGCCTGATGCCATCACTACCCCCTGTGGCAAGGGGTTCCCCAGATTAATGACCTGCTGGGTAAAAAAGTATTTCTTTTTATCTATTCTAACTCTCTCAACACTCAGTTTTAGTGGATATCCCCTGTCATATCAGCTTTTGCCATACAAAATAGACTAAGAACTGTATTGGTTGGAATGGTCGCCCATTTATCTTTTCTTGAGGACTTGTCAAGGTTGGTGGATAGTGCATGGTTCAAAGTGCTGCCATGTGCAAGCTGAAAAGGTTGATTCATGCCATCAAATATTCCTCTATAGGAGGCATCATAGCCCCAGAGGGAAGTCCAGGACCAGCTCCATGCAATTAAGGACATGCATTTGCCACGCACATGCATATTCTGTCCCAACCCTTCCTGCATGGATGCCCCAACTTGATCAGCATGTTGACCAGCCCCCACAGGATGAAGTGTGAAGTATTTGCACCTCAAGTTACAACCACATGCATTCCACTGGTCCCAATTTAGAAGGGACAGTCCAGATTTCCCAACTTCCTTGGATAAATCTCTGTCTGTATTTGGCATTTCAGGCAGGTTCTGTGAATTTCTTAAAAAATACTGTATATGAATGTACAAATTTGCCATTCTCGTGGCTGTTCCACCCTCCTTCTTCTAGAAGTGAAGAGGACAGATGCTAAACAATGCTGAGAATCAAAACCGCAAGAAATTGTGCTACAAAACAAACATGAAACCAGTGTGATTGTACAAAGACCTCTTAATATACACAGGGAAAAAGAGAGGGAATGGAAATGAGAATGATGTCACCGAAGATCTATGTAAAGCAACAGAACAAGCGTGTAAAGCCAGTATCAGAAAGGCAAAGGCAAATCTACAAAGGAGTGACAACTACCAAGGGATGTAAGAAACAAAAGCAAAGAACATGAAGGAAAATGTGGGCCTGCTACTTGCTACGATGGAGTAGCAAGAAGGACAAATGGATTTAATGCCTTTGCGTCAGCCCTAAATAGAACAAGGCAACATAGGGATGTTTTTTTTCGGTGATCAACATGGTACGCTAAATAATGAGAATTTTTACTGAAAACTCAACATAAAACAAAATTTAGATCAAATTGCGAAATAACACCACTTTTGCTTATTTTTGACACAAGTTTCACAAATTTAGATCAACTGCACAAAAATATCACCACTTCTGTTTATTTTTGACACAGTTTTGAGGAATCCACAAATAGTTTCCAGCAAGGGATCAGGAGGAGGAGGGGGCAGAAACAGGAAGAAACTTGCTTAAACTATGAACATACATGTTCATAGTTCACAGTGCATGCTGGGGTGATTTTAATGGACTGCAGAAGTAGTAAGCAGCAGTTTCTTGATGCTCCAAGCAGCAACCAGAGTATAGCTCAGGAACTTCTGAGCAGGTCATTTCAGGCTGGGGCTTATGTGCCGATGATTGCTTACCTTTGTAGGGCCATTCACCCTCATTTACTGCACTTTGTACAATTGGCAATAAAAATTTGGATAAAAACACATAGTCCCCACTACTTCTGTATGCAAAATTTGTTTTCATTCAAATGAGATCATTGCAAATTGTTGAGATTTGTTAAGCACAACATTATTTGGGGTTTTTTTTTTTGGGGGTGGGGAACCAGTCAAAAATGATTGTTTTCTTCTTTTTCTCAGGCAGACAGGAGGCAGCAAAGGCTAAACTTAGGCCATTTCGGGGCATGGTGGCGCAGCGAGTTAATCTGCTGTTGTTGGGCTTTCGACCGCAAGTTTGGGAGTTCAAGACTGTGCGATGGAGTGAGCTCCCGTGAGCTCCGAGTGAGCTCCTGCCAACCTAGCAGTTCGAAAGCACCTAAATGCGAGTAGATAAATAGGGACCACTTTGGTGGGAAGGTAACGGCGTTCCATGCACTACGGCGTAGAATCATGCCAGCCACATGACAACGGAAGCTTGTCCTGGGACAAAACGCCGGCTCTACAGGCTTTGAAACGGAGATGAGCACCGCCCCCTACAGTCGGTCACGACTAGACCATTCGGTCGTGGGGAAACCTTTACCTTTACCTTTTTACTGGGCCCTACTTCATTTTTCCTTCCGCCCTTTTTGGCGGGCCCTTCTGCCATTTTTCAAGAGTCATGAGCCATCAGTGGGCTACACCTTATGACATTGCTAGACTGAATGTCAGAAAGTGGATCTGGTGCTGAGGTAGGGTCCAGCATCTTCCCCAAGATGGCCTGAGCTGAACCTGACTTTTAACCTGGCAGGTAACCCTAGAAATTGCTTCATCCTGTGCAGGCACTATATTTGATTGGATGGGTGGCTCATTATAGAGGTCTCCTTCCCCTGAAAAGAGAACTATGGAATAGCTGACTTTCTCTGACTTGGCCTCTCATTAGCAGTGGTGGATGAAATCCCTAGTGGTGAACCACATCCACATTTTCATAGCAAGCTTGGCTTTCTGTAAGTGCAAATGTGGAAGCCTGTGTGCGTCAACCCGAATCTCTCGGCACTCCCAGCTGTTTGAACATGGCTGTCATCATGCTGCAGAAAGCATGCTTTGACGGTTGAGGCTGTGAGACACCTACAAATTCATCCCCCAGGGGCAAGGTATGCATTCGCTGACTGCCCTGCTTGTTTCAGATGCTTGCCTTGAATTTCCATCTCCTTAAATATGAAGTTTCATTGGATGTTAAAAGGATTGCGGAGGGGTTCCTTAAGACGTGAATGACCCCCCCCCCCATTCTGTTATCATACTGTCTTAGCCATTTCTCCTCTTGCACTGTGAGTGTTATGGCAGTGGGTTGCTGTTGTTTCATTTTGTCTCAAACACTCTGTCACAAAACTGAGATTTGCTACGAGCAAGGTTTTGCCTCCGTCTGGGATTTCACATTTTTCACCCGCTTCAAATGCTATAAAGAGAGTCCTTCTCTGGAGCTAAGCTTGTTTCCACATTCATATAGTGCTGAAGACTCCTTCCTACTGTGCTAAGTAGGTAACAGGTCTGCAGGGCACCTTGGAGCTCTGTGTATTAGTCTCAGCCCAAATGATCCTGGGCATAAATAGGAGTAAATGAAATTACAGACTGCGGCATACCCGTTTGCTGACCACAAACGAGGCAAAGTGGAAGGTAGTAAAATGGGCACAAAGGGATATTGCCTCAATAATTGCCATGAAGTTGTTGCTTGCTTCCTCTCAAATGGACTGCCCATACTTTGAGAGGTCATCCTGGGGAAGAACATAAGAACATAAAAAGAGCCCCACTGGATCAGGCCAAAAGCCCATCTAGTCCAGCTGCCTTTATCTCACAGTGGCCCACCAGGCACTTCAGGGAGCACACAAGATAGCTAGATACCTGAATCTTATTGCCACCCCATTGTATATGACATTCTGAGGTAAATTTCTGAGGTAAACATGAGGTGAAAAAAAAAACAGAATTTGCTATCCTAAGAACATAAGAAGAGTCTCACTGGATCAGGCCAAAGGCCCATCTAGTCCAGCTTCCTGTATCTCACAGTGGCCCACCAGATGCCTCAGGGAGCACACAAGACAACTAGATACTTGCATCTCTTTTCCACTGCCCTGCATCTCACATTGTGAGGTTGCCTACTTCATCAGCAAGGAGGTAGCACCCCCCATCATGGCCTGTAGCCTGTAATGGACTTTTCCTACAGAAATCTATTCTTTTAAAGGCTTCTAGGCCAGTCACCATCACCATCTTTTATTATGTGAAAGCACTGAACAAAAAACAATTAAAAAAAACAAAACCTCACTTGAAAATTCAAACTGTTAACACTCACAAAAGGAATATTATATAGCAAGAGTAAGGTCTGCAGCATCCAAGATGGCTGCTCTCAGCTTTCCGCGACCCACCTGACATCATGTCACAACCCACCAAGTGGGTCCTGACCCACAGTTTGAGAAACATTGCCATCGGGAACTTCCCAGTTTTCCTCCTCTTGCGGAGCCTGAAGCTTCTTAGCTGAAGGCCTTAGATAAAAAAGAACTTGAGATGACATCACAGCTCCTGTTTGAGTAGAAGTCCAGCGTTCACCCACTGAGAGGCATCACGCTGGGAAGAGTTGTGACATCAACATATTTAGCAGGGGGAGAGTAACTGTCCCTCTTCACCCCTGCACAGTCTTTCTAGTGGCTGTTGCTGGCGGTCTGCCTTTTTTTAGATTGTGAGCCCTTTTGGGACAGGGAGCCATTTAACTTTATTATTATTACTATTTGCCTGTAAACCGCTTTGTGAACTTCGTGTTGAAAAGCGGTATATAAGTACCTTGATTGATTGATTGATTGATTGATTGATTGATTGATTGATTGATTGATTGAT
>JAJKFI010000004.1:11093798-11114037 GCA_029204185.1 Lerista edwardsae
GATTGATTGATTGATTGATTGATTGATTGATTGATTGATTGATTGATCATCATCACACTATTAAAAAGGATGCTGTCGCAGCTCTTGGGCAATGTAAATGAATGAACAATACTTCCTGCAAAGGAGCTAAAAATGAAATCAAAGAGGAAGAAGGTTTTAGTAATTCCAAAAAATACCCATGAAAAGTGGAAAAGCTTCGGCTTAGGACTATTACCGAGTCATTGGGTATGGAAAGGGGAAAGGAGAAAACCCAGGCAGCCCAATCCTAACTTGTGCTGGAACCACCAGGCTGAGTGCACTGTGCTATATCTAGCGCAAGGTAGGTAGCGGCTGGCAGGCAAACTCAGGGTAAGGGGGAAGGCAGAAATCTAAGCCACCTGTGAAATGCTGCTTGGGCCAGGGATAGAGGTTAGGATCCAGTCTGGCCTGCTGCAGCCAGTGCCACCCTCCTCCCAGACCTGCTCTACCTCCTGATACACCCTCCCCTGCCTGTAAATGCCCTCTCCTCATCTCAATTCCATGCTCCCCCCGTCCTCTTCCACCTCCTGCACTGGCCATCCTGGGCTGGTGCAAACATACCTCTTCCGAGTCAGGATGCGGTCCCTGGGATTTGGCATGGGCTCCACACCAGCCTAGACACCTCTCAAGTAGCTGCAAACATGCTTTACAGCATGTTGGTGACACTCCTGGGACCGCAGAGGGGGCCAGCATGGGACCATGTCCAAGTCTGGATTGCATTCTTAGCCATCTAGCAACAGTCTTCTTGATAACATTATTGTCTTTGGCGTCCTCATTAATTGAATTAAGTCTCACGTGTTTCTGGCACCACGTTGCCAACATGCATTTTATTCTACACTATTATATTAGGATTCATTAATTATAACGTCTTTCACACAGCATCTATTTATAGTTGAACTTGATACTAATGAGTTGCCAGAACAAATTAGCATTACCTGTATTTAACTGAGGGCACAATCCTAACCAACCGTCCAGGCCTGGGGTAAGGGCAATGCAGCCCCTAGGTAAGGGAACAAACATTGCCTTACCTTGAGGAGGCCTCTGGGACCGCCCCCCCCCAACTTCAGGATGGAGCGCATGCCCCATTGACAAAGCTGTGTCAGTGCTGGAAAGTTGGTTAGGATTTGGGCTTCAGTTGATCAAAGCTGGTAAGGTGAGCAGATTCCCCCAGGGTGGAGTTTTTTTTTAATGTATCTTAGTTGGGAAAAAAGGTATGTATGTATACTGGAAATGTATGTATGTATGTATGTATGTATGTATGTATGCAGGTCCGGCTTTAAGCCAATGTGACCAATGTTGTCACATCGGGCTCCGCGCTTCAAGGGGCCCGCACTAGCAGGGTGAGCAAATTGCCTGTGGTTGCAGCTAGGATCTCTATGGGCTGTAAGTCAGTGGGGCGAGCAGAGCAGCTTTACCTTGGTCTCTCCCACCTTCCTCTGCCTCTGAACAGCCCAAAATGGGCCACCTGGAAGCAGTTAGCGGTGACGTTATCATATCAACACCAACTCCTTCCACATGCCATGCTTTGCATGTGGCACAAACAGCGCTCTTCTTGGTGAGTGGGGACCCCGCAGGGAGGGTTGGGGCCCCCGCAGGAATGCCCCACATGGGGCCCTGCCGCTGCTAGAGCCGGCCCTGTATGTATGTATGTATGTATGTATGTATGTATGTATGTGAGTACTATAAAAATAAACCCTTAAAGGAACAACAACAAAAACCTTCTGGGGAATGTGATATATATATATAGTGTTCTACAAATTTTCATGTTGCTCTGGAGCATTGGGAAAGGAGTATGCAGGAAGGAGACCCTCCTGCCGAACTCCTACAGAAAGTGGCAGGTGGGAGGGGCAGGGGAACGGTAGAAGGGAGTGGCAACAGGGGTGGGGGTGGGCAGATTGGGTTCAGGAAATGGGGTGGATTCCACAGCAGTGGTTGTATTGGAATACAGGCAGGCCCTCATTTTCCGTGGCGGTTCTTTTCCAGGTGAGTCGCAAAGCACCTAGAGCAGCCATATTGAAAATATGGGAAGCTAAGATACTGGAAAAGGGACGGGCTGTGCGGTTATTTTGTTTGTATCAAGTTTGTAACTAGACTTTTTTTTTCTTTCTGATTCATTTTGCTATTAGAAAATGACGTAGAAATAACCCAAATTATTGCTCCATTCTCGAGAAATCAACAGGCTCTGGCATTACAAAAATGGCACTTTTAGTCATGACACCACTTCTGGTGGGTCCCAGTCAAGATGGCTATTCTAAAAAGTGGGCTCCAATGCTAAAATGTTTGAGAACCACTGCCCTAGCTAATTAAATCTGTGGGTTTCGGGGCCCTTTATTCAGTGATGTCATGCACCCACTACGCACCACTACGCGAGTTCCTAGAAGTTGAGCTGGCCCCGCCCACTCGAAACTGACCCCTGCTATTTAACCAGGTTATTTGAGTGCCTTCGGGCATAAAGGCGGGGTAAAAATCTTTTAAATAAATAATAAATAAACAGTTGAAGCAAAAGATGTATATACACATCTCTAGAAAGCAAAGCAATAGAAGTTAAACCAACACTAACCACAAGCTGAAGTTATTACAAACATGATCACATCCATGGCAACAATCATGACCTCACTTCTGGCTTATGACATCACTTCCGGTGGGCGGACCCCGACAAGTGCCAATCAAAAGTGAGTACCTGTTCCTAAGTCATTTGGATGACACCACTGCCTTTATTCCTCCCACCCTAACCGGAGCTGAGTTCCATTTGGGCCCACAGGATGTTCTAAAGCCTGGAGAGGCCGTGAGCCTGGAGAGGCCAGTTGCCTGTACCTTCTGCAGGCCTCAGGATTGGCTGCTAGGGCTGAAAAAAACCCACTACTTCCATTTTTTCAGGTGAAAACCAGAAGTGATGGTTTTTGCACATATATGGCATTATAAGGCATTCTGAGGCCTGGGGAAGCCCCTGGGGACTGCCCGCGGCCTCCCTGGGCCTCAGAAAACCCCAGCTGTGGTCGGGTTCAGAGGGTCCAGGTAGGACCCTCCTCCACAGGTTCAGAACCTTCAGATTCTTTAATCTGAGGATTCCAAATCTGTGGATATCACAGCCAACAGTATATGTACCATCCGACCTCGACATCCATGGAGGTTTCCTTCCCGGAGTTTCCCTTCCAAAATCCATGGATAATGGTCTCTCTCTCTCTCTCTCTCTCTCTCTCTCTCTCTCTATCTATCTATCTATCTATCTATCTATCTATCTATCTATCTCTCAGCACCTAGACCAGCAACCTTTTTCATCTCATGGCACACTAGGTAAAATGATACAATTGCCAGGGCACACCATCAGGGCACACTATGCTGCTGGGGTTTGTGTGTTACACACCCAATTTCCCTATTAGTAAAAAAAGGGACGTGGTTAAGGGGCATAGTGGTGCAGCAGGTTAAACCGCTGCTGCTGGGCTTTCTGACCAGAAGGTTGAGAGTTCAAGACTGTGCAACGGAGTGAGTTCCCATTGCTTGTCCCAGCTCCTGCCAACCTAGCAGTTCGAGAGCACCTAAAAATGCAAGTAGATAAATAGTGGTGGGAAGGGAATGGCGTTCCATGCACTATGGTGTATAATCTGTGCGCTACGGCGCTACAGCCACATGACCACAGAAGCTTGTCCTTGGACAAACGTTGGCTCAACAGGCTTAGAAATGGAAATGAGCACCGCCTCCTACAGTCATGACTAGACCATTCAGTCATGGGGAAACATTTACCTTAAAAAAAAAATCTCCCTCAAACTCCTGTGACACACCTGTGGACCATTCATGGCACATAGGTTGAAAATAACTGATCAAGACATTCATACATGCCCAAGTGTTTCAAAACATGTGTGAGATCTTCTCTCTCTAGACGTCAATGTAAGTTTTAGGTTCTGATGTCTTTGGATTCAATATTTGTTTCATGTATCTTGAGCCTAAATTGGAAGGACGAAAAGATCTTTAGATCCTCTTTTGAAGTTACTGTGGATTAAATGAGATCAGCATCTTTCCCCTGTAGTTATAATTTTTCTGACATTTTATTCGTTTGGAAAAGCAGGCAGCATACTCTTGAATAAAAGCAAGAGCACGTAATCTTACTTGCATGTAGCTACAGTGATTGACTACAGTGTGACTCCGGTTGATTTGAGCTAAGGATTAGGACTGTGGCTTGAAGAAAAAAACATGTAATATATGCCCTATTAAAATGGATTAAACAGCACCAACATTATCTGGCTGAACAGTCTGTTGGTCCAAAATGACCAGACTGGGGGACTGCAGAGTGTACTTTGAAGAAGCTCTGCGTAACACATTAAATACATCATATTATTTTATCCAACATGCTAAATTGCTTTTAATCAAAACAAAACAACCACAATATGGAAACGATCCCTTGTTTGTAAAAATTTGGCCACAAATCTTTCATTGTAATGCTTGGGTGTTCCAAAAGAAATTAAATGTGTGTAGTGATTTGCATTTTGTGTGCTTGGCACTGTGCCTGCGTGCTGATTCCATGCACTACAACTGTGTGCATTCCGATAATGTACAGGGGAGCTGGTGGTGGTGAGCACACATAATCTCCATGTGTGCAGCTGCACAGACATCATGCGTGTTTCATTCTCATCATAAGAACCTTGCTTTTCTAGGGTTTCTGATTATGCAGAGAGCCCTGCCTGGATCCATCCAATTAAATGCAGACCTTTTTCGGAATATGTTGAGACTGGGAAATACAAATGCGTTTATTACCTAGATCTGCGATATTCACATCTTTTAGACCAGGACCCACTTTTTAGAATGGCACTCATGTTGGGACCCACCAGAAGTGGTCATTAACTTGGAAGTGATGTTATGGCAGGAAGTGGCAGGAAGTCACATTATCAAGCAGGAAGTGCTGTCATTGTAACATAATAAAATCACCCTTTGGAATGCAAATTGGCATTCTTGGACTGCAACAATTGTACACCCATGAAACATCCCTGACAGAAAGCAAGATAAGGACAAAATATGATGTAAAAACACTGAACTAAAAACAATTTTTTAAAAAAAAACCTCACTTAAAAATTCAAACTGTTAACATTCACAGAAGAAATATAACAAGAGTAAGATCTGCAGTTCCCAAGATGGCTGCTCCTAGCTTTCCCTGACCCACCTGACACCAGGCCTCGACCCACCAAGTGGGTCCTGAACCACAGCTTGAATAACAGTGACTTAGATTTTTTAAAAGTCCCCGATTCTTCCATTTATACCTTCCTCCTGTCTGATTGCAAGGCATATTCTGCGTCCTTGAGTGAAGGTCCTTCCACAACTCTAAGAAAAGGATCTGCAAGGCAATTCTTTCTTGTGTTCTTTTTTTGGATCCAGTTTGGGGAATAGTAACCCTATCCATCAGGTTCCATGTGTTTAACGACACGGGCGCTCAAACATCCTGACCCATTCTCTTGTTCCCATTCTACCAAATTGCATGGGCTGGGGCCAGACAAAACTACTCCCTAACATATGCTACTAAGCTTACCTTTTTAGCAGTGAATGTAAAGGTCTAGTTCCTCTGCTCTGTCTTCCAGGCAGTCATGATGATTTATAGGGAAAGGGGGAAAATCAAGGGGGCAGGATGTGCATGCACATTGACCACAAATGTAGCATTAAATGTGAGGAGCCAGTCAAGTGGGTTAAATATCATCTACATTTTCGTTGGTTCGTTGGTTCGTTGGTTGGTTCGTTGGTTGGTTGGTTGGTTGGTTGGTTGGTTCGTTGGTTGGTTGGTTCGTTGGTTGGTTGGTTCGTTCTTTCGTTGGTTCGTTCGTTGGTTCGTTCGTTGGTTCGTTCGTTGGTTCGTTGGTTCGTTGGTTCGTTGGTTCGTTGGTTCGTTGGTTCGTTCGTTCGTTCGTTCGTTCGTTCTTTCTTTCTTTCTTTCTTATGCTCAGGAGCAGTATAAAAGCAGTGGGGATGGGGAGAAGATTTATCCCTTCTGGGTGAGACATCTTGTGCAGCAATGCATACATCGTCATGCTAGTAAGCATATCCTTCCCAAGAGGCATTCAGGCAGTCTGAAGCAGGTTGAATGGCAGCAGCGTCCTTTTGGCATCCGAAAAATGCTTTCCGCTTCTGTACAGATCTTGAGAAACCTGCTTGGGTGAAGTACTCATGTCGACAGCTGTGTTCAGTCCAGTGGTCTTTGCCTTCCCACTAGGAATTGTGGACGAGACTCACTTGAGAATTCTGACTACAAAATTTGCTTCGATAGCTCTCCCTCTGATTGTATCCAAATGAAGCTTCCTGATCCTGAGTCACACCAATTGGCAACCTGACCCGGTATTGCCTATGCCTGTGATCGTCAATCAATCAATCAATCCAATCCAGTCCAATCCAATCCCATCCAATCCCATCCCATCCCATCCCATCCATCCATCCATCCATCCATCCATCAATCGACTGGGGACCCACTGTCAAGTCTGCCTCCCTCCTTATCCACCCACCCTGCCCCTGCCCCACCTGTCACTTCCTGCCCCTGTAATGCCCTCCCAGCACTGTTCACTGTAACCAAACACAGATAGATGTTCTCCTATCTGGATATCCAAAACCCAGACATTTTTGTCCAAACCCTCTTAAAAAAGACTTTCTGCAGTGTGAGTACCAGAAGGTCTTGTTCTCATTCCCTTGTTCTCATTACCCAAGCGGTAAGTTCTATTCTCTGCTCTGTGGTGTGTGCCATGCTTGAAAAATTCCCACGAGGCCAGCAGACACCCAAATGGGAACAGTGAAAAGAGCAAGAGGACGCATTTCCCATTATATGGATGCAATCATTTCAAAATCTAGACCAATCCAAGATCCTTCCCATCCCAAACTCTTTCCCAGCCCAAGAAGTCCAGGTAAGGGATACTTGACCTGTATTCCTATTAGAGACTGCAGGAAAATTACCAAAGCTTTTCTGTGAAGCCCGGCACTAGTGAAAGCTATTTTAGAATTGCTAAGAACCTGAGCAGGACTGGGACACCATCTCCTGGGACCTGAAGGGGTACACCAGATGCCTCTCCCCTTGACCTGGTGGTGCTCTAGTCCAATGGTCTTCAACACTTTCATCCCTTTCCGTTGCCATGACCCCACAACTGGGGCTTCAAAACTCCCTTGGGGCTGTGACCCCAGGGTTGAAGAATACTAGCCTACGCTGACTGGCAGACCCCCATCTCAGCTGAGGATTGATCTTGAGACCTTCTGCATGCAGTGTACGAACTCTATCACTGTATAGCCGCGCCCCCACTTTTACTGTCAAAATTGACAGCAACTCCTGACTTTTTCTGCTCATGTTACCCTGGAAAGCCCCATCGAACATTGATGGTGCTATTCAAATTGCAATACCTAATCATCATACCTTATCTTGCAAAAGCCCAGCGTGTGTGTCATAGGGCGAGTAGCAAATTCTTCCTCTCTGTGGGTCTTAGTCTTTGGACCCTCAGCATTTGACAATGCTGTAGACACTTAGCTATGCAGATTGCTTTTTACGGCAGATTTTACGCTTTTTAAAATGGAGACGCTTGAAGGCTGTTTCCGACATTATCTTTCAGAAATGCTCTCCTCCTTAAGGCTTGCGTCTTGAGATACACTCCGTCTCTTTAAGTGCCATACTGCGTGTTCAGAAGGGCTCCAGATAACATAATCTGGAAAAGCCCTGGGTAGCAAACCATTTTTGTAAGCGGCTGTGGGGGGTAACACAGAAGCCAGAGGAGAAATGCTTGCCGTGGAATGCAAACAAGCCTTTTTTAACAGAGGATCTGTCAAATAGGAATGTTACAATGTTTGCAATGGAGTGTGAACTTTTCATAAAATTCCAAAGCAAGCTGCAGGTGAGAGCTTGGTCTAAAAGGAGGGCAGCAATTCATTTAGCCGCAAAATGGATGTGTGCTTCCTTTGTCAGAAGTGACATTTGTAGACTTACATAAGAACATAAGTTCCACTGGATCAGGCCAAAGGCCCATCTAGTCCAGCTTCCTGTATCTCACAGTGGCCCACCAGATGCCACAGGGAACACATGAGACAACAAGATGCCTGCATCCTGTTGCCATTCCCTTGCACCTGGCATTCTGAAGTAGCCTACTTCTAATGTAAGGAGGTTGCACAACCCATCATGGCCTATAACCCGTGATGGACTTTTCTGCCAGAAATCTGTCCAATCCCCTTCTGCAGTGGCAGAGAATGCCCCTGATTTCACCGTATGGCCTCTAACAGCCCAATCTTATCCAGGTTTTTAACTGGCATATATTGTAAACTACAATAGAAAGCTGGGACAGCTGAGCTGCAGAACCCACTAACAACAGTGCAGGAACCAATAGGCTCCTCACCTGTAGCAAAAGCCTGCAGAACCTCCACCAGAGCAGGCAGGTCAGTGGTGGGGTGGTTTGGGAGAGGGTCACAGGTAGAACCAGGGTGAGGAGAGGGCAGGAGGAAGAGGATCTTGGTGGTCACTGTGCATGCCGAGATCCTATCCTCTCAGGCCTTGACCCCCTCCCAGGATTCTCCTTGGGCTTACGCCAACTAAATAGCTGGCTGGAGAAACCCATTGGAGACCACACAGCTTATGAAGAGGTATATACAAAAGGTTATTTACTTACCACTCTTTTCTTGTCCCCTCCCCACTCCATCACACACTCTGTCAGTGGTGCTGTATGGTCTGGGCTGGCAGGTGATAGGATTGGGCTGCCAGAGTTGCTTCCATTGGAGGAGAAGATGCAGGGTGCAATCCTAAACTGGAGTTAGGCCAGCACAGTTAGGCCAGCAAAGTTTAGCAGGCACAAGGGTCACCATAAAGCGCGCTTGGACCACTCTTGGAATCAGGAAAGATGGTGACCGTCTGTGTGCTGGCCTCTCTGACTCCAAGAGTGGTCCACACATACTTTACGGTGTCCCTTGTGCTGGCCAAACTTTGCTGGCCTAATTGTGCCGACTTAACTCCAGGTGAGGATTGCGCCTGCCGTCTCTATCATCTGCCCTTCGTAAGCTTGGAACGGCACGTTGGGTCCTTCCTCCATCTCACCCACTCCTATCACTGCAAATACTTTCCACAAATCTGAGACAGTGACAGTACAATTAGAAGTTTTTCAGTGTTTCTCCCATCTTTTGAGTTCCCAATATGGTTCACCTAAAACTATTTAAAAAAAATCAAATGCTCTTTATAATGATATACATAAAAATGAAATGTTAAAACAGAAGGCAGGAGTATTGTTGGCAGTGTTGCACCATCAAGTTTTCGTGTATGAGAAATTGATATTCATCTTATTATTTATGACATTCTGAAGTCAAGTTATCCTGCCCAACAGGGGCTCTCCACATGACAATATAATAGATCAATCTAATTACAGTTCTTATTCTTGTAACTCTGCCAGTTACCTGAAGTACTGAAAGTCAAAAGAAAAGTTTCATGCATAAAAAAAAGATGTTTCCTGACTCTATGGCAGTGGTTTCCAAACTTGGGAGTCATAAAAAAAAGTTTCAGTTTACCAGCTGTTGGAACCTCTGTGGCTATAATGGTGATTGGGCAATAGTTTTCCCCACAAGTAGCAGCTTAATGTATATAACTTTTTTTTTAGAATTTTTTTTATTTTGCATATAGATATGGGTAAGGTAAAAGGGAAAACATAGGGAAGGGATACAATCAGTGGTGTCATCCTATCGGTACGCTGGGCAGGACATCCGGGTGATCGGTAGCCCGCCCGTCGCGTACCGCAGCATTGCACCGTTTGCGTAACCAGTTACGCTGCTTGCGTATGTTACGCAAACGGCGTAACGCTGCGGTACGCGACGGGCGGGCTGCCGATCACCTGGATGTACGGCCAAGCGTACCAGTAGGATGACACCACTGGATACAATGGTTAACGCATAAGGTACACATTGATTGCAGCTTGTTCTTCAGCACGTCATTACTGTTTGCATACAGTCTCATTCATTATAAATTCAAAAGTTATGCATACAAACCTTAATACCTCTTATTCCTCATTCTTATTTACATAATTTTCTACTACCTAGATCTTCTGAATTTACTACATTTGCATCTAATTTTTATTTCTTTTCTTCTATCCAATCATAAAACAATCTCCAATATTCTTGTATCTTTGTTATGTCGCCCTCTTTCATCCTTTCCGTTAAGACATCCATTTCTACAATTTCATATATTTTCTCTATTAATTGATCAACATTTGGAATCTGACCCTTAATGTATGTAACTTAATCTGCCTTGTAAGTTTCGCAATCCACCAAATATTGGGTCATGACCCACTACTGGGCCACCGACACATAATTTGGGAACCGTTGATCTATGGCAGTGTTTCTCAGATCGTGGGTTCAGACCAGTGACATCATTCACTGGTGCCAGCAGCCGGAATGCTGCTGGCGCCAGGATCTGGAACGCCGCGACGGACGGGTGAGCTGTAGCTCCCCGCCCCCTTGCGGCACCCGGAAATGCCTCCCTGCACCCAGAATTGCTCTTTTACAGAGCGATCCAGGCGCAGGGGCGGGCGGGAGGGCAAAAACAGCGTGCGGAGTCTGCCGCGCGCTGTCCCGCTCTCCCCGGAACTACCGGAACGGGGTACTGCCCCGTTCCGGTAGGATGACGCCTCTGGTTCAGACCCACCAGGTGGGTTGCAGGCCAATTTCAGGTGGGTTGCATAGCACCTAGGGCAGCCAGCTTTGAAAATATGGGTAGATGGGACACTGAAAGGGGAGGGGGCTGTGTGGTTATTTTGCTTGCGTCAAGGTTTTTTTCTGATTCACTTTGCTATTGGAAAATGGCTGAGAAATAGCCCAAATTTTTGCTGCATTCTCAGGGAAGCAGCAGGCTCTGGTATCACAAGGATGACACTTCTGGCCATGACATCACTTCTGGTGGGTCCCGGTCAGATTGTCATTCTAAAAAGTGGGCCCTGGTGCTAACAAGTTTGAGAACCTCTGGTCTATGGCATAATGCCTTGTCTCCAAAGAAGTGCAAGTGCTCATGGAATCTTATGCAAGGCTACTTCGCGGCCTCTCCATTTCCTCACAGCAGTCCCCTGCACCCACTTCAGGGTCAGGGAACCCACTAAAGGGAAGAGGGTGGGTTCCTGGGAACTTCCACAAGTATCAGAAATTCCCCCCTCTTTCTATGGCTTCTGGCTTCCCTTTCTCTCTCCCTTCTGGAGGATAACCTCAATCCTAAGAAGAGAATTTGCAGGAATGTAGAGGGCTGTGGTGGGAGTGGACTTGCTTTCCATGTGCTTTGTGGTGTTTGTGATTCCTGGGAGACAAGCCAATGTATCAGTACTTTGTCACAAGAACCTTGGTGCTGGATGGATACAATCAATGTCTTAGGGTCTAATGCTATTCCCTGCCAGCCCATAGCTCCCAGTTCTGCTGATGGAGCCTGCATTGCATAGCAATGGGAGGGCAATCAGATATCCCAAGGAAAGGTATGTAAAGCTTTTTCTGACCTCTTGATAGGCCGCCTGGCCTCCATTGTTCTCCTCAGACCTACGCCAGCTATTTTGCTGGAGTAAGTCTGAGGAGATTCAGGGAGCAGTTCGAGGAACCAAGATCTTCCCCTTCCCACTCTTGAACCAATCACAATGCTCTCCTCAACCAACCCTGACACCTACCTACTTGCTCTGGCGGGCAAGTATTACAAGATCTGATTACAAGATCCCCTTGGACAGGACTGTGCTACCAGTAAATTATGAGGTAACAGAACCATAACTGGAGCTAAAGGGTTCCTAGGGTCATCATATAGAGTCCACAGATAAACAGTTTTGAATCTAGCATAATCTTTAATAGATAGGTTTGGTTCTCAGGCATTTGATGGTGTATTAACTGGCACTGGAACACTCCTCAAATCTGCGGCTTGATAAGACATGAGGTACATCACAGACTCAGACTTAGAGTGCAATCCTAACCTGGAATTAGGCAGGCATACTTAGGCCAGCAAAGATTGGCTGGCACCAGGGCCACCATAAAGCGCATTTGGACCACTCTTGGAATCAGGGAGAATGGTGCACGCCTGTGTGCTGGCCTTTCTGACTCCAAGAGTGGTCCAAACATACTTTATGGTAGCCCTTGTGCCAGCCAAACTTTGCTGGTCTCACTGTGCCAGCCTAACTCCAGGTGAGGATTGCCCTCTTAAAAATCTGAGGTAAAGGATTTTCTGCAAACATTTCCATTTATATAGAATGAAAAAACATTGTGTTTGCTATCTGGATGGACTTCTTTTTAATTTGATATTTAGGTGCAGAGTAAAGGTCTGATTTGATAATTATTTCTGTCAAATCATCCCCCCTTTGTAATACCCGAGTCTCTATAGTTGTATCACAGGTATAGTGCAGGTTTTTAGACTGATGTTTGTCTCCCTGGTGTGTGTTTGAAATCACTGTCCCTTGGGACGTTCCCTCAACACTTTCTTTGAGGTCCTTCTTGCACGGCTCCTGTTCCAGTTAAGGTTTATGCCATTCCCTGTTTCTTTCTTTCCTTTTTTTCTTTTAATACCCAATAAATAGATAATCCCATTTGTTCTTGCCTGCTTTTCCTCCTTTTTTTTGTTTTCTGTTTCCAGTTGGCAGGCAGGGAAATCAGTCATGGATCCAATGAAACCATTTGTCACGGATTAAGGCATGTAAATGTCTTGACGGCAGCAGGAGACAAAAGTTACGCAAGGAGCTGGATGCTTGCTTGGAAAGAAAAGAGAAATTGATGAACTTCAGGGTGAGAGTGGGGAAATGCTCTGCACACAAAACCCCAGAGTGATGTTTTCCTAAAAGGAACCGTATTCAGTGTGAGGGAGTCATTGAAGAAAACAAGCAAGCAAACAAACAAAAAACCTGCACGCCTTTTCTGTTTCATCTGGATGTAATATAATGAAGAGTGACTTCAGTTTTGGATGTGGGGGCAGGGGAAGGTTTGTGACAGCTTCTTAGTGATGGAAGCTCCCTCTTAGAGATTCTGTTGGGGTGGAAACATATAGGAAACGTTCCTCTCAATTGCAACATGCTGAAGATATCGTGCCTAACACAAGCAGCCCAAGCAAATGTCCTGTAAATTCCCATGTGGTTATGCAATAGCACCAGTGTGGGCTATGCTACATTGCTTGGGGGATCTTTGGATGCTGGGGGACTCTTTGGGATAAGGAGACATTTCTCCCCTTGCCCTGGGCTAAGTCCCAGCAGCTGCAATGAGTCCTCTTGAACCTGTGCCAGTAATATCACTGGTGCAAGTCCATATTGATCCAAGCAGGTGGATCAGGTCCAAGAAGGGGGCTTGAATACCTGCACTGCTGATCTCGACCCCTCTGGGCCTTGATCCGCCTAACCTCCATCCCCACTGCTGCCCATTCCACCCTCCCAAAAACATATACATCAAATATGTGTAAAACAAGATGTAGGTAAAACAAGACATATGGAGAAAGACAAAATGTCTCGCATGGATTTGCCACAGTTGGATGTTACTTCTGCTGCCATTGACTGCTCACCATTCATTCATTCATTCATTCATTCATTCATTCATTCATTCATTCAATCAATCAATCAATCAACCAACCAACCAACCAACCAACCAACCAACCAACCAACCAACAGTATTTATACACCACTTTTCAACAAAAAGCTCACAAAGTGGATGACGGGCAAAAAACAAACATTAAAATAGCCCCCTGTTCCAAAAGGGCTCACAATCTAAAATTCAGAGGAATGCTATCTATGCTGAACAAAATATTCTAATTTTCTAAACATTAGAAAGTACAGGCCAACTGAGGAACTTCCTCAACTTTCATCAGAAATGTAGGGCTGTGCAGCCGTGAAGCAGTTTCTTAAACTACAGGCAAGCTTTCCAGGTAAAGATCATATTGTCTCATTAAGAAACTTTTAAAAGAATGATATCACACTTTTTCTGAGTGATGTAAAGAAGTCCACGTTTATTACAGGCATCCCCCAGTATCCATTGATTTGGTATCCATGGTTTCAGTTATCCACAGATACTGTGGGTAGTGGGACACCTATTAAAAGGTCCCTCTTTACCCAGCACACGGTCTTTTCTAGTGGCTGTTGCTGGTGGTGTTCTGCATTTTTTAGACTGTGAGCCCTTTGGGGACAGGGAGCCATTTATTTTTTGCCTGTAAACCGCTTTGTGAACTTCTTGTTGAAAAGCAGTATATAAATACTCTTTGATTGACTGACTGACTGACTGACTGACTGATTGATTGATTGATTGATTGATTGATTGATTGATTGATTGATTGAAAAAGATAGGGGACCATTAAATCTCATTTTTTACCTTCTTGCAGCAAAATCACTAATGCTCCCCCATCTTTAAAAAGGCTTCCCCGGTATTCACAGTTTTAGGTATCCGCAGTTTCATGTCTGCAACAGCCCCAGTTGATATAGGGACATACCTGTATTGCAGAAGCCACATGTCTTCTAAAAGGACCGTGGCATGCTGAGGTTAGATTAATGGCAGAGCAGTTCTCAGCTCTGAGCATGACCGGGGCAGGGTGACATTACCGCACCCCCAGTGCGGCTGCCCCACCCCCATGTGTCACCAGGCCACACCTCCCTGTGCCCGGAATCTCTCCATTAAGGAGTGATACGAGCGCAAGGGAGGGCAGGGGGCGAAAAGTGTGCTGGTTGTTCCATGCAGTGGTGCCTTGTTGCTGCCAGTGCCCATTGCGCATGTCACCCCTTGCAGCACCCTCCCTCTGCCTCTGATTAATGGCCATATAATCCCACAGGCTTACACCTGAAGGAAGTGTAAGAGAAACCACAAGCAAGTGATATATTCCCTATTGGTTGTTGCATCTCAGCAACTTCTGTCCTTTACATCCACTCTCCTGAAAAGCTGTGTGGACTCCAAGCACATCTTTGTGCCCTTGTATGTTTGGGCGCTCCGCATCCCACCACAAGTATTCCAAAAGAGGTCACCGCCCATGTAAGCTCTGAAACACAGTGAGCATCCAATCGTTCCATTATGTATGTATGTCCACAACTTGCAACATGACAGCACTTTGGAACAAATGGGAGTTGAACCCCAAACGAGAATGTTCACTGTATACAAAAGTAATTATCCTTCTATCACTATTGGATTAACCTTTTCAATTATCGAGTTGCGCTCGAATAAGTACATCCTTTCAGTGCCTCTGTCACTTTGATCCTGCTGTGAGATTTTAATGATGTAAGGGAAACGTTATTACCATCCGCAGAAGTTGGTTGGTCCGGAGCAGGGAGGGACAATTCAGTGCTCCTTCTTCATTAAAGAATTCAAATATAATCAGGTGGCTGAAGAGATGGCTTTCTCTTGAATATAGAAAACTGGTTTTAACCTTAGCAAACATTGGAAGAAACATGAACTCCAGCGGACAGGAAATGGAAGACTCAGGCCTGCACAACATTTTAACCTACCAAGCCAAAGGCTTGCTAAATACTGGTGGTCCACCAAGGGACTGATAAGTCTTCTCTTTTTACTGCCTTCCTGGGATGACCAAAACTAGGGGCATAGCTAAAGAAGTGCAGGGTGGTGCAATTGCACCTTCTGACCAAAACAGAAGGTTTCTTCAGCATCTTGCTGTAGCACATGCCTCATGGGCAGTGTTGGCTTGGTAGAGCTCTTGTTGTGCAGGTCTGGATTTTTACTGCGATCCAGTGGAAAATATATACATCTAATCAGTGGTGGTATCTAAAGCGGGAGGAACTGGAACGCTGGGCGGGACGTACGGTTGATTGGCAGCCCGTCCGTTCTGTTCCGCTGCCTGCCCGCCCGCTGCGCAGGCTGCCCCCGGTTGGCGCTCCCCACCGCTGCTCGCCTAGGCACCCGGTGCACCCCCACCCATCCCCCCGGCAAGCAGGCGCCCCCTCCGAGGCCAGGGCAGCCCGCGTGGCGAGCAGGCAGGTGGCAGAACCAAACAGACGGGCAGCCAATCACACCTAAGTCCCGCCCAGTGTACCAATTCCTCCTGCTTTAGATACCACCACTGCATCTAATACAGCAATTTTTAATGTTTTTCTTCTCATGGCACATTGACCTCTATTGTCTTCTCTATGGTCTTTGCCCCTGGTGATGTCACTTCTGGCTTCAGAGAAACTCTTCGGGGTTCAGTGGCTTTATTTCTAGGGCAACTGTAGTACCAAACTGTCCGTACTCTGCCTCAGCCGGCTCCTTAGAGTTGGTGGAGAAGCGGGGTGGACGATTTGTTACTACAGACAGACAGTTGCCCTAAAAACAGAGCTGCAGAGTCTGGAAGAGTTTTCCAGTGGTTTTCAACTGTTGTGTTCCAAATCCTGTGGCACACCTGCAGACCTTTCATGGCACACCAATGTGCCATGACACACCGGTTTAAAATAGCTGCTCCAACAGAAGACTGAGGAATATGGGGCAGTTAGAGGATGTTCTTCAGATATGCTCCAAGCCCCCCCTTTGGATGTGAACCATCAAGATAAATTTGGAACTCTCCCATTGGCTGAGGCCCATCACTCTTAAACTATATGTTATGCTAAACGTGGACCATTGACCTTTCAGGATTTTTTTAATTCCTTTTGTAACAGCTTATGGGGGAGCTGCAAAACATGGCAAAATCAGTGTGGGGTGTAGGGGGCTTTCGTCTTTTTCCCAGACCATGATTCTGATCCTGGTTGTAGCTTTCCCCACATGCTATTTTACCGAGAAAAGCAATGAATGGAAAGACAAAGGAAATTTTTTCCCCAGTGAAGTAGAGTATTGGTGGTGGTGGGAATGTATGGTCTGTAGTTCGGCCCTGACTCCTCCCTGCTGGCTTCTCATTCACAAGCATTGCTTCCACTTCCTGCCCCCCTTCATGCACTGGATGTGGCCCCGGAAGTAAATGTATTCGGCCCCCATTATAATTGGGCTCTCCCAGCATGATAATTAGGTCCTCTCGTATCTTGAAATTATGAACAAGATTTGCACATTTTCCCTTCTGTCACTTGCAGCTAATAAGCTCCTATGTGAAGTCAATGTGTTTATTTCTGGCCATCAGCTGCTTAATGATGTCAGTTCCTGTTTAATGATGTCACTTCCGGCCCTCAGCAGGCACCATGAATGCTATTCAGCCCTCTACATGAAACAAGTTTGATAACCCTGGGCAGGGCCGGCTCTAGGAGCGGCAGAGCCCAATGCGGGGCATTCCCGTGGGGTCCCTCCCCTTCCCCACAGGGCCCTAACTCATCAAGAAATGCACTTGTGGTGCTGCACGTGGCATCTGGAAGTAGTTGGTGGTGACATGATGACATCACCGCCAACTGCTTCCAGGAGGCCCATTTTGAACCATTTGGAGGCAGGGGCACGTGGAAGGGCCCAAGGGAAAGCTGTTCTGCTTACCCCACTAACCTACAGCCCATAGAGGTCGTGTCTGCAGCAGCAGGTGATCCGCTTGTTGAACTGGTATGGGGCCCAACTTTTGGTCACATTGGCTTAAGGCCCGCCCCGACCCTGGGTGTGCCACAAGCAGAGGGCAGGGACCTTTGCCTGTACCTTTTGCAGTGCAGATACATCTGCATTTATTTATCTTGCTCAAGCAAAACAAGCCATGCCACCTGGTGCAGGGCAAAGAAACCGCAAGGAATCCTTAGGCAAAGGAGCAGCTTGTGACCTACAGTGGGTGTTTATATTTCATATATCTGAGACTTCCGATGGCTATCTCCATTGGCATTTTTCATGAGCAGTTGAAACACAGTGATGTCCTATTATATTTTTTGTATGCATGTGCGGATGGCAACTTCCCAATGAGGTGGTGTGCAGAATTTAAATGAACTCTATCTCATTATGTGAAGAGCTATTTAGAGGTCATCAGGCTTACCAAAGCGGCCTTTATCTGCCTAATTGGTTTCGTCTAGAGGCAACATCTGGCTTGTTCCTTGGAAGAAGGCTCTTTTCTTTGTAAGTGTGCTTTCCCACTCTCAAGGCTTCGTGATCTGCCTGTACTCCTAATCCACATATGCATTGATGGACAATGGAGCCCAGGCTTCTGCATAACTCAAAGCATAGTTTAATAATGCGTCTGACTTGCAGATCTTGTTAACAGGAATCTATTATCTCAAATGTGCTCTCAGGCCAGTTTCAGCCATTCGCAATCATGTGTTATAAATTGTGACCTTTATAAATCAGGAGGAGGGGAAATAAAACAATATGATTTCTTTTCTTTTGTTAAAATGTGTTCTGGGTGCCTGATCTTCTCCAATTACACTTCCAATGAGAGTAGGAAGATGCAGTTGTTCATTAGGAAGTTAGCTGGTGCTTAGAGAGGAAAAGTCCTCATTGTCTCAGCAGTCTCTATTGCAATGGAATTGGTGCATATGCTATCAGTCGCGGATCCAGGGGGGTGCATGGATGGCAAGCCACATGGGCGCTGGGCAGCGGGGGGGCAGCATTGCGTGGAGTCCGCGCGCTTTTTGGCCCTCCCTCCCGCCCTCCCGTGCACCTGGAATGCTCCGAAATGGAGCTCTTCTGGGCACAGGGAGGCATGGCGGGGAGACGCATGGGGGCGGGGTGACGTGCCGGGGGTGCAGTTTCGTCGCCTTGCCATGGGGCGCGCTCCCGGCCCGGACCGCCTCTGTATGCTATGTGTACAATGCAACCCCCACATGATAGTGGCAGTGATGGAAAGCCAGCTGCTCTTCCTCATTCCTCACTGTGCACACCTGTATTTTCTTGCATTAGTATAAGCGACATGCATAGCAGCTCCTCAGGCTCTTGTGTGGGTCTGGGACCCAAGCCATCCTGACATCTGAGGCAGCCAAATGCTGCCTCCCCTCACCCAGTGATGCGCCAGCCTCTTCTCCTTTCTCTCACAGTAGAGGCAAGTAGGTGGGCAGCGATGGCAATCTGCTCCCTGAGGCCACCATTTCAGTTGGCCTTATGGATGAGCCAACCCTGCCCTTGTCCAACAATAATTCAGTTGCAGTGCCAGCCCTGTGTGTGGTTAGATTGCCATAGCCTCACATCTGCCTTCCTGATGTGGAATCAGTATAAAAATACAGCAGAACTTCTGGCGACCTTCAGAACCTTATGATCAGAACCTTCAGAAGCTCATGATGCTCTCGCAATCAAAGGGGACAGGGCTGCTTGGTGGCAGTAATTAACAAGCCAGTGAAAAGGAATGGCTAGAGCAGACAGCCTGAATTCACGCACCTTAAAAGCAGTGGTGTCGCTAAGTGGGATTGGGGGGCACCCATTGCCCTGGTTGCCATGCCTGGAGAGGGGGCCATATTACCCCCTTCTTGGATTGGTCAGGCTTTCTGAGGCTCAGGAAGGCAGTGTGTCCTTGGGCCTCAGAGGGATTCCTAAAGACCTCCCAAATGCACTTCTGTTTTTTGCTGAAAACCAGAAGTATGTTTTGAAGGACTCCAGCGGGCCTTCTGAGACTTGGGAGGGTGCATTGGGGGAGCCACAATTTTATGCGCTGGACACCACTATCTACACCACTATCTACACCACTGTTGAAAAGAGCAAGCAGACATTTCATAAAGGTTTGTAAAGGTAAAGGTTTCCCCACGACCGAATGGTCTAGTCGTGACCGACTGTAGGGGGCGGTGCTCCTCTCCGTTTCTAAGCCAAAGAGGCGCCGTTTGTTTGAGGACAAGCTTCCATGGTCATGTGGCCAGCATGACTATACGCCGAGACACACGGAACGCAGTTAACGTCCTACTGAAGTGGTCCCTATTTATCTACTTGCACTTAGGTGCTTTCGAACTGCTAGGTTGGCAGGAGCTGGGACAAGCAACAGGAGCTCACTCCGTCACGCAGTCTTGAACTCCCAACCTTCCGGTCGGAAAGCCCAGCAGCAGCGGTTTAACCGACTGCGCCACATGGTTTGTACCATCCTGCTAAAAAAGAAATAGCAAAAACAGAAAAAAAGAGAGAAGTTTTATTCTTTTATAAAATTTCTTTTGATGTTTTTGCGTTTGCTACAGAAGAAACAGCTGAACCATTGCATGAAAAATATAAAACAGTGTACATTATGCATTTAATTTTCTATCAATTCTTATTGGCCGTTCTTGAAAGTTGGAATATTTTTCTTCACTGTGACATTTTTGCTGTGAATGTACTGTAAAAGGAGGAGGTGTGTGTGTGTGTGTGTGTGTGTGTGTGTGTGTGTGTGTGTGTGTGTGTGTCAGTTTTACTAGTTTGAGTGTGAATTTCATTAGTGGCATTTAGCATTTTAGGCCTCTCTCTCTCTCTCTCTCTCTCTCTCTCTCTCTCTCTCTCTCTC
>JAJKFI010000004.1:11114047-11126228 GCA_029204185.1 Lerista edwardsae
CTCTCTCTCTCTCTCTCTCTCTCTCTCTCTCTCTCTCTCTCTCTCAGGTGTCCTTTTGTATTGGTTCCTTTTAAAGGCATTTGCACATCTTTTGGTGATGTACAAAATGATGCTCCCATAAATGGAGGTTGGATTTTTGTGGAGATAGATAGCGTTGTATTTAGTGAACGTTACAGACATCTTAATACCTTCTCTGATTTAGTGGAGCAATTGCATTCTTCAAAAGAATGTTGTTACCAATGTCAGAAACCCAATAGCAGCCCTTCTTAAAGAGAAGAGATTCTCGCTTAATTGAACTTGTTTGAAGTAGGTAGACTAGTGTGCATCTCACCTTATTTTCAGAAAAGAATGGGATTCTCTACTCTTTCACAACCAGCTTTACAGAAGTTCAGGCTGACTAAAAATGATGACTTAAAATGAACTGAGTTTTGATATAGAAGAAGCTCAGTTATTCAGCGACAGTCATTACTGACTTCCCTCTTCAGTTAATGCTAGCATTTAGCACTCAGATTATTCTGCCTGTCTTTCAATACTTATATGCTTTTAGCCTGTACATTGTTTTACATCTCTATAATGAGAATCATCATAATGTAGTCATTGAACTCGGGACACCTGGATTCAATTCCCTCCTCAGCCATGAACTCACTAAGGGCCCAATCCTGTGGGCCTTAGCATGGGTGGTATGAATTTACCGCCCACGCTAGAGTCGCAAAAGGTGCCGTAAGGCATCTCTAGCACCGATGGGAAGTGATTATTGCCGGTGCTGGGCGACCGACAGGCCAAGGCCTGCACCGCAAACCGGCAAGTGGTGAGACCACCGGTCACCAGTGTTGCGGCCTTTGTGGAGGGGCAGGAGGGCGTTCCTGGGTGGCTAGAGCAGAGGCAAGTAGACCACGCACCTGCCCATACTCTTACCATAGAGACACGTGCACACCCACACCTTTTTCCACAGAGCCTCCTGCGGCTGCTTGGCTGCTGTTGGATGCAGCGGTAACTGACTGGCAACTGCTGCTCACTCAGGCAGCCGGACATCTCATGATGTCCGTGATTGGGCTGTGAGAGCCCGATGTACACTTGTACTGCCAACTCCAAGTGTCTCGAACACGCCATAAAGCACAACCGTGACACTGTGGGAGCCCTGGCACTGGGACAGCGCCAGTCAACATTGGGTCTCAGAGCACAATCCTAACCTGGAGTTAGGCCGTCACAGTTAGGCCATAGTTAGGCCAGCAAAGTTTGGCCAGCACAAGGGCCACCGTGAGAGCACAAGGACCACTCTTGGAGTCAGGGAGGATGATGCATGACTGGGTGCTGGCTTCTCTGTCTCTGAGAGTGGTCCATACTTTACAGTGTCCTTTGTGCCAGCCAAACCTGGATGGCTAACTGTGCCGGCCTGACTCCAGGTTAGGATTGCGCTCTCAGTGTTGCATGGAGGGCCAGCTGGTGCTCATCCAGCACCAGCTAGAGGTAAGAAATTTGGGGGTGAGGAAGGCGGAGTGTGGGTGGAATGAGATGGAGGGGGTGGATCAGGCCCGGGAAGGGGGTGAAGAAAGTGGCATCTTGTCATGGGCAGCTCATCATGGGCTGCCTCAATTCTGCACCCATTCAGATGCTCCCTTCCCCCGAGGAGACCTCTGGCAGTATCCAGCAGTCACAGTTTCAATGCCACTGGAGCAGTGGGCGCCACCGGGTTCAGGATTGGGCTGTCCATTAACTTATGAGTTAACTCTACTTGGGAGGTGGACCATGATTTTGCACAGGAATTTCCCTATACATAATAGAGGCTGTCATGCAATCACATGCATCGAATGACGGTGCCAGAATATCAAAGCACCCACATATACAGTGTCCCTAGATGGAATAAAACAATGGCAAAGACAAGACTCCAAATGTGACCTGTTTCATTATGCAGGATCTCTGCTAACATGGTGCATATCGTTGGTTACAATTTATTTTTATTGTAAGGCCCTTAATTCTCAGGATGCTTATGAATTTTGCATTTGGCTTTTAACCAGACTCATTTGCGGATCAAGAGTGCAGACTAAACTAAGCTGAATGTAGCTGTCGGGGAAATGCAGCTTTCTGTTTAACCTGAAAGAAGCCTGGGTCAGCGGCAGTTCGAGAATCTAGCACAGCATGAGCGTCATCCTGGTGACCTCATCTATAGTTACTTTCGCGGATTCTTTTGTGGCAAAGTACTGTAAGGGCATACTTGCGATCCTGATGTGGGAGTTGACCATTAAATTGAAAGCCTGGAGAACCATAACTTAAAAGAAGTAATAAGGTGATAATCGGATTTTCCCTTCTGACTTTCGTAACTCATTGCCACCCATGCTCACAATTCATCCCGTCTGCATAGTACACTGGTTGAATACTTTGCATCAGTTGTACAGTTAAGGGGGTGCAGCAGGGGGTAGCAATTGCACCAGGCAAAATGCTTTGGGGGGGCAACAAGCTGAGCTTGGCACTAGTGTCCAAAATTGTGAAAAACTTGGTAAGTACGAATAATACCATCATATTATATATCATAGGAAAGGCAATTTAGCCGAGGCAGAAGATTTAGCCGAGAGGGTTAATGCCTCCGTTTGCCCGAAGATAACAGCTGAAGATCTGAAGGTCGTGAGCTCGGGACTACCAGAAGTCTCTGTGAGTGGCAGACCTTGCAAACCGCGGCTGATTAAAAGCTGAGTTCCAGCTGCCTCGTGGGAGGAGGAGTGTGCTGAAGTCAGCTGCGTCTCTGGTGGGAGCAGGGAAGCCTCTTATCAGCCAGCAGAAGACAGACAGGGTGGCTAAGAAAGAAGGCTAAATCCAGAAAGAAAGATCTGTATGAGTGTTGTTCTTGAAAGATAGAACATTTCTGTAAATTGTAAAAACCTTCGGGTTTGTGAATAAAAAGTCTGCCTATGTAAACCGCCTTGAGTTTTAGTCATTAGAGAAATCTAGTGATCTTAAGAAAGGCGGTATATAAATACATGTATTATTATTATTTATTATTATTTAATGCTGAATGCAATGAAACAAGCTGTGTTGGAATATATGTAGTCTATCAAATGTTATGGCCAATTAAGCAGAAAACGTTCTATTTACTATTTTACTTAATAAATTAAATTTGATTTCATCATGGGGGATGGCTACAAAATCTGTGCTCCAGGTAGCAAATGCCGTAGGGCCCAATCCCAGCTCTGATGCAGCCGCAATGAAGGCCCCAGGTAAGGAAACAAATGTATCCTTACCTTGAGGAGGCCTCCAAGACTCCTCCCCCCGCAGCAGGATGCAGCCCACATCCCATTGGCAGGACTGCATCAGCGCTGAGAAGTTGGATAGGATTGGGCCCGTAGCTATTAGCTATGCCACTGCTTTTGTGTATATGGAATGTAGGATTCAGTACTGTATGTTCTGTCTTGCTTAGAAGCTCCTAATCAAAACGATAGGCTCGATGAAGCAAGGTCTGAGCCCACGACAATCCATTCCATACCTTCAAAAGCTCTACGTTCTTCGGTCATACTGAGCAGTGCCAGGAAACAAGGTGGGGGGGGGAGGGGCTCAGGTTTGTGCATGGGGACCTCTTGTGTAGTCAGGAACGAGGAAGTGATGCTGGAATGCCTCGAGTATTTATTTATAAATTAATGCCTCCTGCCGGTCTGTGAAAGTCCCACGGAGACACAGTCTATGAGAGAGCATTGACCACACAGCCACAAAAAAAGCCGCACACTGATTATACTGTCCTTTAGTGGTAAAAAAAAATTGGGTCCCCAACGGGCAGTGCAGTCCTAGCTGCGCAGTGCAGTTCGGTAGGCTGCTGGAGCTGGTCACGAAGCGCTAGCCAACCCTATGGGATCACTTGGATCCACGCCTGCTATTTAGTAGGCACACGTCCGAGCAGCCTGCAGAGGCCCGGATTGGGGCTGCATAGCCCGGAGATGGGGGGGTTGGATCTGGCATAACTGCTAGCTCCTGGCTCCACCTCCTCTCCAGGCTGCCCTGCCCACGGAATCATCTTCCCCCGTTCTGTTCCACATCCTCCCACCTCCCTCCCGCTTTCCCCCTGCCCTGAAAAGTCCCTGCACTAGTCAAACTTGGCTGGCACAGGGGCGACTTACCTCCACCCATCTGCAGATTCGCTGGGCCCACGCTGCTGCCTGCTTCAGCCCAGAGCCCATCTGGCTGGCCCAATGGCATGTTTGCGACATCCTTGGGCTGACACAAGCAGCTTTCACGTTAGGATGACGGTCTAAGAGCGCAGTCCTGACCTGGAGTTAGGCCGGCACAGTTAGACCAGCAAAGTTTGGCTGGCACAAGGGACCCTGCAAAGTATGTTTGGACCACTTTCAGAGTCAGAGAGGCCAGTACAGACATGCACCATCCTACCTGATTCCTAGAATGGTCCAAACGCATTTACGGTGCCTCTTGTGCCGGCCAGACTTTGCTGGCCTAACTGTGCCAGCCTAACTTCAGGTTAGGATTGCAACCTAAAACACTTTCTTCATTTAGCAGTGCTCGGTTTGGCTCGTCTGTGCTGACTCCTGTTAGATCAAAGTGATTAGCAACATTTCTTGGTGGAAAGGGAGTGAGGATTCGTCTAATAGGTTGCCAATAAGCAGCCCACATTTTGTGCTCAGTGGTTGCCTATGGCGGCATGATTGAAACAGTCACAAGCTTTATTAGGCTGTCCATAACCTTGCTTGGTCCTGATAGAAGGTGAAAAGTTAAGTGCTTGGCTACAGCTGAGGATGTCTCCTCTTGTTGCGCTGAGTGCCATTCTGAAAAGAGGTGCTGTGTTTGCCCCATGTGCTCAATGTCAGTACATGGGGCAGACAGAGCAGACATATTTGACCAATGTCACAAAAGGCTCACGTGCCTAAATTATCCTCGTATTTTGTGCAGTTTGATACTGTGGAACTGTGAAACCTCCACACGTGCTTAAGAGCTTTAGCATTGCAAATATATGAAACTGGCTTGTGCTAAATCAGGCCATTGGTCCATCTGGCTCAATATTCTATGACAGTGGCAAAGTTTCAGGCAGGAGATGCCAGAGGCTGAATTTGAGACCTTCTGCAAGCTCAGCATGGGCTGTGTCATGGAACTCTGCCGCCTTTATATGCACACTAGAAGCAGGGGACAACTACCGAAACTGAATGTTGGGAGAGTTAGAACGAACAAACAAATGAAAATATTTCTTTACCCAGTGTGTAATTAATCTGTGGAACTCCTTGCCATGGCAGATGGTGATGGCGTTTGGCCTGGGTGCCTTTAAAAGGGGATTGGACAGATTCATGGAGGAGAAGTCCATCACAGATTACAGTGATGGGTATGTACAATCTCCTGGTTTTAGATGTAGGCTACCTCAGAATGCCAAGTGCAATGAAGAGACAACAGGATGCAGACATCTTGTCTTGTGTGCTCCTTGAGGCATCTGGTGGGCCACGGTGAGAAAGGCTGGAGAATCTTGACTGGCCACCAGCGTGTTTACCTCAGAATTTACCTCAGAATGCTAGATGCAGGGGAGTGGCAACGAGATGCAGGTATCGAGTTGTCTTGTGTGCTCCCTGAGGCACCTGGTGGGCCACTGTGAAATACAGGAAGCTGGACTAGATGGACCTTTGGCCTGATGATCCAATGGCACTCTTATGTTCTTATGTTTTTCTTCCACTGTATATGAAATGTAAAAGATCACAGAGTCCAGATCTACTCTGAAATTGGGTGATGAGCATTGAAAATAGTTCGTCATCCACTGTTCAATGAGAGAAGGAGATTCTGCTGAGTGAACTGAGTGATTCTCCACTGCTTTCAGGGTGCTGCAAAAATGAGAAAGCTCCCCAATGTCCTCCACTCCCTTCTTGGCATGGATGACTATCCCGCTATTCATTCATGTTTTACAATGGGCATAGCAATCCTACTCTACCCATCACATCGACACTACATCATAGCCCGCGTAGGGGCTAAAGCTCTCAAGCTGACGTTACAAGTAGCGTCGGCTTGAGTGCGCCGATGGGGATCCTCCCTTGTGCCGACCCAAGCTGTTCTAGGACTAGGATTGGCGGGGGCGGGGGAGAGATTGTGGGTGGGGAGAGGGCGGGCTCCAGATTCAGCCATAAGGCAGAATCTAAAGCCCGTCCGGGAGGCCACGCAGCCCCGATTCGGGCCACACGGTCTCCTCGGATCTGCTCCTGCACCATCCTCCCTGACTCCGAGAGTGGTCCAAACATACTTTACAGTGTCCTTGTGCCGGCCAAACTTCGCTGGCCTAACTGTGCCGGCCTAACTCCAGGTTAGGATTGCGCCCTGTGAGTAACACATGCATGACACAAACATTGATCCCCTTCAAAGCCTCCTTGCTCTGAAACTTCAGCTATTCCTTTGCCCTAGGTTGTAAAAGTACTGTTTGATTTTGCTATCCAAATGAGTTTTTTCCCCCCTTGTAAATTCCTCATTTTAAGATCCATTTGCATAGCTGAACGCAAATAAAGATTAAGTGGATTGTCCTCCAGTTTTAGTGAGGTACTTATAATCGCAAGAAATGGTTTCTAAGTATATGAAAGATGGCAGGGTTATAGGTAGCATTCCGTTCGCCGCTCCTGTGATATAAACGTTTCTCCTAATTGGATGATTTGGTCCAATCTTTTAAGCGCAAGAGCCGAACTAGAATCTAAGCAATCTATCAAAATAAAGTGGCAAAAATAAGACCCATTCCAAAAATATTATACGGCTGCGATGTGATAGTTTATGATGAAAATACTTAATTCCAATGGATGTGAAACTCCTGCCTGTAAACAAAAATGATGCTTAGCTAGCAGATTGGATTTATCTGTGCTGTATATATAGCCATACATGCTAGATGCATATTCATTACAGGCCAAACCCTTGGTTACTTTACGACGTCTACAGCCCGATTAAACCAAGAGGAGGTGCAGGGTGCAAAAATGGCCGTTAAGCATAGTTTTTGCTGAACGTTTTAGATATTGGCTGAAAATTAGACATATCTCAGGCATGTAGGATAGACTGCAAAAGGACTTTCAAAAATAGATTTGCTCACACATGCACTGTACTCACACAGTAGCAGAAGGTCACAAGCATTAAAAATGCAGTTCTAACCTGAAGTAAGGCTGGCACAGATAGGTCAGCAAAGTTTGGCCAGCACAAGGGACACTGTAAAGCGTGTTTATTATTTTATTTATTTATTTATTTATTTATTTATTTATTTGAAGAATTTATACCACGCCTTTCCCATGCCGAAGCAAATGCCCAAGGCAGCTTACATGAGCAGGCTAGTCTAAACCACCATTTTTTTTCAATGGGGTTTTTACAAATCTACAGTATTCTTGTGATCTGCCAATCCTCAGTCCCAGATGTAGCCTTCACAGTGTGGTTCTCTCCTTTGGCGGGCTGCCATCAAGCCTCAGCAGGCAATCGCAAGTCAAGCCTGGACAGGTCCTCAAGGTTGTATTCCCTTCTTTGCCGGCTGGCCTCCTCACACACTCCACCGCAACTCTCACTCGCGGTGAGCTAATCAGCTCCACAGCGACTCTGTTCTGCCACCACAGGTACTGCAGCTTGTCACAGCCTGGCATTCGTCTCCCATCCAAAAGCAAACCGCAGATTTTCCTGCTTAGCTTCAGGCAGTACCAGCAGCTCAACCATCAGTCCACACCTCCTGCCCTGTTTGGACTACTCTCTGAGTCAGTGCAGAGTCAGCACATGTCTCTGTGTTGGCCTTTCTGACTCTGAGCGTTGTCCAAACATTCTTTATGGTGTCCCTTGTGCTGGCCAAACCTTGCTGGCCTAACTGTGCCGGCCAAACTCCAGGTTAGGATTGCGCTCAAAGTGTGCAATCAATTTGACTACACACAAGACAGGCAATGAAAGATGGTGGGGGATTTGGGGGCTTATGGTGAGCGGTGGCATAGCCAGGCAGGGGCAGGGGGTATATTGCCCCATGTGGCAGAGTAGCAGTTTTCCACCATCTCTGCTTGGGAGTGACAGGACTTACCCCACACCTGTCCTCAACCCCTTAGGGATCCAAATAGAGCCATTTCTGAGACCAGGGCTGTGCATGCGTGCAGGAGGGGTCGATAGTGCTGTTGCATTGGGTGATGTGATGATGCAGGGTCGTCATTGTATCACCTGGTCCTGGGTACCCGCTCACCCAGCTATGCTACTGATGGTGAGGCTGCTCCAAGGTTGCCAGTCCATATCAACTGGACTGAATGCAACCCTTTGCAGGAGCCACCAGGAATGCACGCCATGACCAGGCAAATCTCCTGAGTGAAAGGGTTTAGAGGTAGAGAGAGGGGCCTTGAAGCTAATCCCCCAAATTAGAGAGTGGCCTGGATTGATTTGAGGCAGGGATGCACGGCAATATAAGAACATAAGAAGAGTCCTGCTGCATCAGGCCAAAAGCCCATTGAGTCCAGCTTCCTGTATCTCACAGTGGCCCACCAGGTGCCGCAGGGAGCACACGAGACAACAAGATGCCTGCATCCCGTTGCCAGTCCCTTGCAACTGACATACTGAGGTAGCCTATTACTAATGTAAGGAGGTTGCACAACCCATCATGGCTTATAGCCCACAATGGACTTTTCCTCCAGAAATCTGTACAATCCCCATAGGCACCTAGGCCAGATGCCATCATCACCTGCTATGGCAAGGAGTTCCACAGCTTAACTACCCGCTAGGTAAAAAAAGTATTTCCTTTTGTCTGTTCTAACTTTCCCAACACTCAATTTTAGTAAATGTCCCTTGGTTCTGGTGTTGTGAGAGAGGGAAAAGAACATTACATCCCTCTATCGCCACTATCCCTCCCATGAGACAAGAGAGCCAAAACTGCTTTTCTGGGGAGAGGAGTATTCTGTGAGGCAGCACATGAGGATAGCTGCCCTGCTCGTGTTGGTACAGCAGCTTCAAGTGTGCTCTGCTAGAGAAAGGAGCAGGAAGCGGGAGTTACCAGCTCCTCGGCTGGCTTGGCATGGTTGTCCTTGAGCTGGAATGGAGATGGTTTCATGCAGCGCCAGCAGATCGACACACAGCAGATGGATAGCAGGCAGGATGAAGGTGAGGAACAAAGACATCAAGTCTATGGACCAAGGTGTTTCTGTGTTTTTCAGCAGAAGGATCCTATGGCCGCTTTTTCTGGAGTGAACTCATCTTTGTTAGTTGATGGCCCTCAATGGCTCTACTCTGGCTTTTTTTGTTGAACCTGTTGGGGGTCCTTGTTTTGTTAACAACTGATTTTTCCCAAGTCAGGAAGCTCTTAGGAGGTGGCTTTTCTCCCAAGGTCAATCTTGCTGTGCCAGGAAGATGCAGTCCCCCAGAGACTTCTGCAGCAGGGCAGGCTTCATCCAAGCCAGCCTGAGAGAGGAGGGAGGAGGTGGTTCCTCGGATCCTTAAATGTGGCCTCCCTCTTGGCCTCAGTCCTAGAATGGGCAGCATGTTCGTTGCCTGGGTCGCACTTTCTTGGCAAGCACCCAGCATCCTGTACAGAACTGCCATTCGCTGTATGGAGGCTGGCTTTGCTCTCCAAGCGGTGAATGGCTCGGAAGACAAAGGGGAGGGGCTGCTTTACATAGGAGCTCAGGATCCTGCAATACTTAGCATTTCCCCCCCCCTGTAGGAATGCCACTGGTGTGTTAGAATGGTTAGATGCTGCTCCCAAGTCCATCACAATAACAGAATAGTCATGGCCCAGTTATAACCAGCGTCGTCATCCGCAAATGAACTCCCAGAATGCTGGGAGGGACATGGGCGGGACTTTCGCGTGATTGGCAGCCCGCCCATTTCATTCTGCGGCTGCCCTGACCTCGAGGGGGGGCTGCCCCCGGCTGGTGCAGCCCCCCCCCGCTGCTTGCCCAGGCACCCGGCGCGCCCCCACCTGTCTCCCCCGGCGAGCAGGCACCCCTCGAGGCCAGGGCAGCCACGGAACGAAACGGGCAGGCAGCCAATCATGGCGAAGCCCCGCATAAGTCCCTCCCAGCATTCCGGGAGTTCATTTGTGGATTACGACGCTGGTTATAACCCATTTCCCTTTGTCTCATGCCTTATTCAAGTAAGCAGGCAAGCAGTACCAGGAAGTTGTTGATTTCGCCAATGATTCAGCTTAGGAAAACGTATTTATTTTTAAAAATCTGCACCATCTTATCCTTCCTACCATGTCTGGGTTTCATCAGACATCTGGGTCTTCAGTAAATGAGTTCTGCGATTTTCCTCTGGAGATAATGTCTATACCCTGAATATGTCAAAATGTTAACTACATTTGTAAAGGAGATGTAACATTTGTGACATTTGTTCTTTTGATGTACTTTTCTGTTTATTGGTTTACTTATCTGCATTATTAAATCAGTATGTTTAGAGACAGATGATGACTTTTATTTCCATGATTTGGTTTCTTTTCACGTCGCCAAGACATCAATTACGTTTTCCTTGCTAGCATCCAAAGTAACTTCATATAAAAGTAGAAAATGCATGATGGTTTGCTTTAGCAGGAAAGGTTCTTCCAACAGGAAGTTTGACACGGTTCATATTTATTCATTTTAATTAAAAAATGTATAAGCTGCTTCTCTGTAAGGGGTATTCAAAACAGCCTACAAAACCAGCGAAACAAGAATGAAACAAATAGAGCCAGAGGAAAATGAATAATTAACAGCCCAATCCTATCATTGGGCTGCGCTGACAGATCCAGCAGAGCAGCCCGACTTATGACATTGCAAAACACCACACAGTATTGCATGTGACGGGCAGAGCAATCCTACACTGCACTGGAACTGGCAGGCCGATGGGCCTATGCTGTTTCCAGCGCAGTATACTGGAGGTTGGGACCTGGGAAGGTGCCTGACTCCCCTATGGACTCCTCAATTTGCACCTGCTAAACAGCAGTTGCAGATCTGAGGAGACCGGGTGGCCCAAATCGGGGTCGCACAGTCTGGAGAATGGGCCTTGGATTTGGCCTTATGGCCGAATCTTGGTCCGCCCCACTCCCAGGCTGGCATGCCTGCTGGCCCGCCCACCACCCGCCCAAGAACGCCCTCCCCCACCCACTCCCTCCCTCCCGCCTGCCTCAGAACGCCTCTGCGTAGGCATCAGCTGATGCAGAGGACGCATGCCAGACAGTAACTTCCCTGGATCCCCCGGTGCTGGTACGTCAGCAGGAGGGGTGATCCATGGGCAGGGTAGGGGAAGGAGTAAGATGACCAGGGATGTCTGAGTTGGGAAGGGGAGGGCAAGGCGGGAGGAGTGTATGCATATAGTGGCAGTGGCACACACCAGATCTTATCCCCCCTTTTCTCTCCTTGGACATATGCTGCGTATGTCCAAGGAGACACATTGGCGATGAGGCAGCCTGCCAGGAGGTAAGTACAAAATGTCTACACTTACCTCCTGCAGGCTGTCCGATATCCCCACCACCAGCACCATAGGATGCAGAACACAGCTTTTTGACATGCCTGCACTGGTGCTGGTGGCAGTGGGTCAGATTCAGGGTGACCAGATATCCTCTTTTTCGAGGACATGTCCCACATTTCAACTGTCTGTCCGGCATACGCCTCTAAGTGTCCTTCATTTCCAGACAGACTGGGGAGTGCCAGCATCAAGAGGGGGTGCCTGTAATACTTGCTTGCGTGTCTGTCCTTTGTTCCTTGGTCTGCTGGGTTACATTAAAGGAGGACAAGACACCCAAAAAGCAATGTATATATGCAGCAATGGGATCTGCAAATTGAGAAGGGGAATGCTGGGCGGGACCTAGGCGGGACTTACACATGATTGGCAGCCTGTCTGCAGTGTTCCGCAGCTGCCCTGGCCTCGGGGGGGCTCCTGCTCGCCGCAGAGGTTGGGTGGGGGGCGCGCTGGGTGCCAGGGTAAGCAGCGGTGGGGCGTGCCAACCAGGGGCAGCCCCCCCAAGGCCAGGGCAGCCGTGGAACGCTGCAGACGGGCAGCCAATCACGTGGAAGTCCCGCGTAAGTCCCGCCCAGCATTCCCCTTCTCAATTTGCAGATCCCATCGCTGTATATATGTGTTTTTAGCTTGTATTTTGCGACGTCCTACATTTTTCTCGAATGCCCTACGTTTTGGGGTTCTGTGTCCTACTTTGTGGTCATGACATCTGGTCACCCTGGTCAGACTGTATTATCTTGTCATAGAATAATAATAATAATAATAATAATAATAATAATAATAATAATAATAATAATAATAA
>JAJKFI010000004.1:11126238-11149679 GCA_029204185.1 Lerista edwardsae
AATAATAATAATAATAATAATAATAATAATAATAATAATAATAATAAAGAAACAAGAGCATAGGATCAATTGGTAGCATACAACTTTAAGAGCGCAATCCTATACTGCGCTGGATTGGCAAGGCCGGTCGGCCAGTGCCAAATCCAAGCTCAGTGTAGTGGAGGCTGGAGCCTCCCAATGGCAAGTGCATGTTCGCGCCCTTACCATTGGGGAGGCTCCAGTCTTCCCAATGCACTTCTTGGATTTGCGCCTCCTGAACAGCAGGTGCCGCTCCGAGGAGATCGTGTGGCCCAAATTGGGGCCACGCAAACTCCTTATGGCTGAATCCAGAGCCCGCCCACATCCTGCCCCCAACCTCAACCCCCCGCCATTCCCATGTCCGAGCGGACACGGAGCCTTCCTCGCGCCGGCTGGCTTCGGCTGATGCCAGGGAGGTTGCTGTTGGCACTCTCTGGCCGACGCAACTCGGCGCCCCTGCATTGGCGCTAGTGATGTAGCGTCAACACGACGACATTGCGTCGACGCTACAGGGCAGCTGGGATTGCGCTGCCCAACATCAGCAATAAAATTGCAAAATGTAATAACTGGGACAAGCTGTTAAACACTTTGTTTAAAAGCTTTGGTACTTTAAAAAGTAAGTTTGAACAGACCCTGAATGTGGTGCCTCCCTTTCTTGTCGAGGAAGTGCATTCCACAAACAGGAAAAAGAAGGAGAAGGAAAATCTTGGAGAAGGCCCACTTCCTGTTCGCCACTCACTTGATTTTACCAAGCAGGCATTCAGAAAAGGGTCTCTGATGCAGAGCTTGAACTCTGAGCCAGGGACATACAATCAGGAGAGGAAGGGGAGGAAGAGCCTCACTGGTCACGTGGCAATGAAAATAGCAGCCCCTGTGCCCACCCATGATTGTGCATGAGCTCCACCCATTTTATTTTATTTTTTGAGGAGTTGCTCAGTCACATGGGAGGCTGAGCTCTTACTGCCTCAGCTCAAGGCTCTCCCTATATATTATATAGTAACAGGCAAGGGGCAGAATGCAGCTGAATAGCATCTACACTCTTCTACCATGCGCCACCACAGAAGAGATCAGAGGTTAGCCAGGTTGGCCACTGGCCCCGGGTCCATCATTAGAGGATCCATATGACAGGGTCAACCTGAACCCCCAGTGCCAGTCAGCTACTGTAGATCCCCCCATTGACTGATGGGAGGGTGAGACAAGCCACTGTGCTGTTGTCACCACCCATGGTCCATGTCTTGTAAGCTCAGAAGGGCTTAGGCCATTTGCCCAGGTATCTCCTCACAAAACACGTGTGACTCAATTCTTGCATGGAAACGGGCCATGATTTATTTGAGGGCACAATACTTTGCAGCACCAGAATGGCGAGGCCAACCCGGCAGCGCCATATCCAATGCTGCATAGGAGAGGCTGGAGCCCCCCCCCCACGCACAGCAAGGGAGCATTTGCTCCCTTACCATAGGGGAGGCTCCAGCCTCCCCTATGTGCTCCTTGGATCTGCGCCTGCTCTTTAGTGGGCGCAGATCTGAGGAGACCGCGCAGCCTCATGGACAGGTTTAGGATGTGGCCATATATGGCCACCTCCCAAGCCTGCCCAGGTCCCGCACACATCCCGCCCCTGCCTCCCTCCCACCAATCCCCATCCCAATATGGGACGGAGCTTCCTTGCACCGACCGGCTTCAGTCAGAGCAAGGGAGGTTCTCCGTCAGCGCTCTGAAGCCAATGCTACGAGTCGCGTCAGCTTCAGAGCTGGAGTGCCAATGCAGGAGTGCTGCTCAGCGCCCGGCGCTCTACCCCTTGCAGCGACGCTATGACGTAGCGTCGATGCAAGGAGAGAGGTAGGATTGTGCTGTGAGTTACAATGTCGGACAACACTTGGCAAATGCAACAGGCCCTAGCTAGACTCTACCCCTTTAGTGTGGGCACCTAACTAAGAAGAGACAGTTGACATGTCTTAGCCCTCCATTGGGTGAATCACCCTGGCTTGGAACCTGGCCTCACCCACAGGTTCCCCCCGGTTCTTCAGCGCTAACTCCTGGAAATGGGGTCAAGGAAGTGAATTGCTCTGCCCACTCTGAGCCAGGGGACCACTAACGTGGGCATCCCAATTCCATTCCTGGGCCAAGCCAGTCCAAACCCCGATCCTGGAAGCCTCAGAGGATCAGCACTAACCCATTCTGTTGCTTACCTCAGGATGGGCACCAGACCCATATTCCTCCTCCCTGTCCCTCACTATTCGGCCAGACATGGCCAATCTGGCAAAAAACCCAACCCAAAGGACAGTCAAGGGTAGGTAAAAAAAACCTCCCTCCACAGCAGGTGGAGTCTGTCACAGTGGCTGCAATGAGGCCCAGAAAGGCCAGTGTGCTGCTTTTGTCCAGTGCACCCAAGCCCTGCCCACTTTGCCTGCAACCAATGGCAGCCCAGCATGTCACTGGGGGTGGGAGGAATCATGCCAGGTTGCCTCCCTCCACATACCCAGATGTGTCCTGCTGTCCTGCTATTGCCCCCTACCCAAATGAAACAAACGGTTCAAACTTTCTCTGTAAAGCATCCAGATTGCTTGTGCTCGTACCTCTTCCCTGTGTGGCCTCGGCTAATGAATTACGCCGCTGCAAGTCCTTTAATTTTTGTTTAAAAGGAAGTGGTGTGTACAGTTGATTGGGTCCTTTTGTTATTTCCCCCAGAGAGACCGAAGTCATTTGTGTACAACTTATCTGAATGTACAATCAGTTAAATTAAGACTGATTATCATTTCTGAGGCTCCCATGTATTGTTCGCTTTGTGGAGCAGGAGAATTTAAATTGAAAACAAATGAGAAGGTACTGTAAAAGATCGCATTCATCTTTGGCTGTTTGATGACTCAAAACAGAGAGTGCGCGTCATGTCTGGAGAAAGCTCACGGCCTTTTATCCCTGTCATGCACCCAGTCCTCTCCCCCTGGTTTGTGTTCAAGCACTCGCAGATAAATTTGTCACCCCGCGAATGGGCTTTGGCTGCCTCAGCACAAACCCTGGATAGGACCATAATAGCTGAGGTGGCAAAGGGGGTGGAGAAGAAGCTCTGCCTTAGGACAGTCGTGTTCCTTGGGACGGGGGCATGCAGGAGCCTGAGCTCCTGTGGAAAGTGGCCCCTCCCCCTCATCTTCAGAACCACTTGCCACTTGGAGAGTAAAGCCTCAGAGGTGTGAGGGCGGGACTGTGAGGGTGGGACTGATGGTAGCCTCCACCGCCAGATCCTATCTTCTGTGTCAAGCAGTGCGGCCTGACAAGGAGGTCCTTTTGTACCTGCAAAATACCTTGCTCAGACTTGAGGAGACCCATCGATGGGCCTGTGCCCTTTTCTGTGCCTGCAAAATAGCTTGCTCAGTCTTGAGGAGACCCATCGATGGGCCTGTGCCCTTTTCAGGGGGAAACGTCCCTCTCCCCCAGAGCAGATTTGTACTTAGAAGCAACAGGATTGAGCTGTTACTCTCTTGGTTAGCAACTGGTTTCACAAGCAGGCTACTTCGGAGGAAGAACAGGGGCCCTTTCCTTACTGCAAAACTTGACACTAGTCCCATTGCAACATCCCCGCTTTCATCCAGCGGTCTCCTTGCCTCTGCAGCAGTTGCTAGGAGGCCAAACTGGTAGGGGACGAATTTGGCCCTGGGCCCTCTAGCTGTTGACCCCTATTTTAGACAGCCCTTGATTGAGGGAAGGAGCCCTAACTCAGTGGTGGAGCGTGTACTCTGCATACAGAAGACATGCCCAGTTTAATCCTAGGCCTCTCAAGTAGCAAGGGCTGGAAAGCCATGGCAGTCCTACCATTGTCTTGGGGGGGGGGAATGCCCCGGGCGCCACACTAGTGGAGCTGAGGGGGTGGTGGTGCCTGCTGGCACTGCACTGCTGCCTATGCGGCTGCACAACCTCCAGGACCCTCTCAAGAGCTGGGCAGGCTGCGCACGATTCCCCACTGGCATCCAGAAGCATTCTAATGCCTCTGGAGGGCAACTAAGCAATACTTCCGTTTACCCGGTTTTCTGCTTTTGCAGGCAGTAGTGCATCACATGAGACTCTGTAACAGGTAGGGGGAAGCCATTGCTGGGGGTGTGCAGCAGTTTGCAGTCCTGAACCCAGGCGGAGCAACTGCGGGAAAGACATGCATGATCTTGAGACCCGGCAGAGCTTTAATGAGTCGGAGCAAGCCACTGTGGTCTAGGTGGAACAATGGTCACAGCTCAGGGCTCTTTTGTGCAGCTCCCTGCAATCATGTTCCCAGTCCCATGGATTGTACTTTGCTTCCCTGTCTCCATGTGCATTCCTGGTAATGGGTAAGAAGCATCTTTTCCATTAGACTGCAATTTCCAGTGGCAGGCCAACCGCACACCTTGGCAGCAATCAGCTCAGATTTAATTAGCACTGAGTGCCCCCTCCCACCCATCCCAGATAAAGCCTCCAGGGTGAACTTCAAGAGAGAAAAAAACCAGGGAAATCAGACACTTTTAATCTCCTAATTAGTGAGTTGGGGCTAATGGACACATCCGTCCTACGCAAATTATTCCAGTACTATTAGGGTCCCTCTCCAATTCCCTCTTGCGTATTGATTATCTCTTCATCTTAAAGAACCAACAAGCAGCCTACACCATATCTATTTTGGCCACGAGAGCACCTCTGTGTTCTGACAGCGGAACAAGCACATTCAGATGAAGCATTGCAAAACTCCAATGGTAATGATTCTGGAACACAGGCGCAGAGGCGGATCTAAGGCGGGGCAAAGCTCTAAGTTTTGCAAGAAGCCTTACCTTGCAGTGGAAAACACTCCTCTCCTGCACTGTTCTAGCCAATCCTCACAGGGAACAGCAACATCTTGGCATTGCTTACTGGCTACAGCAGCAAGGGAGAGGAGGGATTTACATGACAGGGTAAGGCTTCCTGCAACACTTAGAGATTTCCCCCCCCCCCGATCCGCCTCTGCACAGGCGTCTTTTTCCCTTCCGGGTTAATGACTTTGACTACAATCCTATGCATCCTGATCTGGGAGATGGTCCAATTTAACTTGGGGCGCAATCCTACGCTGTGCAGGAACAGGCAGACTGAATCCAGTGCAGTGTTGGAGTATGCAGGATCCTCTCAGGCGCAAGGGCATGTTTGTGCCCGTACACCAGGGGAGGCGCCTCACCAATGGCTGCGCAGGCGCAGTTCCGAGGAAGCCGCATGGCCCAAATCAGACCTGCACGGTCCAGGGATGAGGCCTTGGATCCCGGCCCCACCCCTCCCTGGGCCTAACTGGGATAGTAAAGTGTATAAGAGCGCAATCCTAACCGGGACGTAGACCGCCACAGTTAGGCCAGCACAGTTTGGCCAGCACAAGGGACACCGTAAAGTGCGTTCGGACCACTCTCGGAGTCAGGGAGGATGGCGCTTTCAGTGATTCCAGCCCATCCCTGCTATGTACCTTACATCGTCGTTGTAAGACATACATCAAAATAAAACACAAAGAAATTTTGCATGCCCCAAACACACTATACGGAATGCTAAGGCTTTTTATGTTCTATGCTAATATATATCCACCTGAATGTATCGCACCTCACTCTCCCTTGTACACGCAACATTTCATCTGGATTGACTGGAAAACCGAAAAATTATGGAACAGGACAAGAGCAGGAGGTGCCTCCCCCAACAATACTGAAGGATTTGGTGGACAGCGCAATCCTATCCAGCGTCGGACTGGCGAAGCCAGCTGGCCAGTGCCGTATCCTATGCTGGGTAGGGGAGGCTGGAGCCTCCCCGTGGCAAAGGCATGTTCATGCCCTTACCATTGGAGAGGCTCCAGCCTCCCCAATGCTCTACTTGGACCTGCGCCTGCTAAGTAGGCGCAGATCCGAGGAGACCGTGTGGCCTGAATTGGGGCCTCATGGCCTTGCAGACGGGCTTAGGATTCAGCCTTATGGCCGAATCCAGAGCACACCCACGTCCCACCCCAAACCTCCCTTCCCCCGCCAATCCCATGTCTGGACGGACACGGATCCTCCCTCGTGCCAGCCGGCCATGACCGATGCAAGGGAAGCTTAAGGCGGGCACAACGGGACTGACCCTGCAGGCAGCACCGGTCCCGTTGCTTGAGCGCCAACGCAGGGGCGCTGACTGGCACCCCCCATTGGCGCTACGTGTGTCGCGTCAACGCTATGACGTAGCGTTGGCGCAACGGGCACTTTAGGATGGCGCCTGGAGTCTATCAGTTAAATGGATTATTTTCAGGACAGCTCAGACGTAGAAGTTGGTAACTTCAGACAAAACTTCGTCTGAGAGAATGTCAAACCTTAGTGAGCAGCACCTTTCTCAAATGAATAATAGAAATGAATAAAGGGCAAAAAGAAGCTGCTATGTTTAAAATGTGTGGGTGTTTAATCAAGAAGATAAGTCTGGGGAAAAAAAATATGGTTGCCAGTATTTATTAACCTGTAGCAACTGTCAGTTTCAAACAGGAAAAAAAAATTGCTGTTACAAATGGAAACTATTTCCAAAGTTCAGCTGCTGCTAAATGAGATGTTAGACTCCTTTGCTTAGAAATGCTTAACATAAATTATGACCTAATTAACATTTGCATGGCAATCTAGACTTCCTACAGCTTATTCTGCTAATTAACACATGACAAATGATCAGGCATTAATATTTCATTGCAACATAACTTGTCCAAGAATGCCTGTTAATGTGGCGAATGCTTCCATTCTCTTATATTTTTATATCGGAAAAGTATTGTGTTATGATTAGAAACATTATGTAAATTTGAGTCACTAAAACTATTTCCCATTATACAAAATCAGACTAATGGGCAAGAAAGCTGCAGGCATTTCCGAATTGATTTTCGACCCCTCCCTCCCGCAGGGTCTTTTAAATAATATATTAATAAATGCCATGGAGTGAATTCCGCAGGTAATGAGAATTTGGAGTCCTCGGTGTCGTTCAGATGCTGTGCTTTAAACAATGGAATGCACAGTTGCTACCGTCAATAAGAACAGTAGCAATAAGTAGCATCCCTGAAGAGGGGGGATGAGGCACTAGGTTTTGCAAGGTGTCTTACCTTGCCAAGTAAACCAATCCTCTCCTTCACTGCTGAAGCCAGTCCTCACAGAGAAACCTCTGCATTGCTTACTGGCTATTATGGTGAGGGAGTGGTTTACATGGCAAAGTAAGGGGATCTGCAAAACTAGCTTCCCCTCCTTCAGGGATGCTATTGAGGGTACAATCCTAACCTGGAGTTAGGCTGGCACAGTTAAACCAGCAAAGTTTGGCTGGCACCAGGGCCACCGTAAAGCGCGTTTGGACCACGGAGACAGGGAGGATGGCGCACGCCTGTGTGCTGGCCTCTCTGACTCTGAGAGTGGTCCAAACATACTTAACGGTATCCCTTGTGCCAGCAAACTTTGCTGGTCTAACTGTGCTGACCTAACTCCAGGTTAGGATTCCAGTCTGAATAAGAACTTGTACAGTTTGACAGCCTCTTTCCCTCATAATCTTTTTTGTCTCTCCTCAGACTTATTTAGCCTATCAAGGTATATGTACCTGAGTGTATGATGGTATCGAGGGTGCAATCCTAACCTGGAATTAGGCTGGCACTGTTAGGCCATCAAAGTCTGGCTGGCCCAAGAGGCACTGAAAAGTATGTTTAGACCACTCCCGGAGCCAGAGAGGCCAGCACACAGACGTGCGCCATCCCCGCTGATTCCGAGAATGGTCCAAACACACTTTACGGTGTCCCTTGTGCCGCCCAAACTTTGCTGGCCAAACTGTGCTGGCCTAACTCCAGGTTAGATTGTGCCCTAAATGTGTGTCTTTAGATCAATTGGAAAGCAGTGCAATCCCAACCCTGCACGTGTACAGCCAGGTTGCACGTGTATCGAAAGCAGGGTTGGAGTAGGCTGGAGGTCACATCAGGAGAAATTTTCCCCTTATCCCATACTGAGCCCCAACCTGCCCTTTGCAGCTACTTGGATTGGGGCCACATCCGAGAAACCTGTGTCGGCTCATTCAGCTCTGGAGCAGGGGTAAGGAGGTAAATGGAGGCCTCCCAACCCCCTTCCAGTCCTTTCTCCTGTCCAGAAACGCCACCTCCATGCCTTCAGACCAAACTCCTACCACCCTTTCCCACCCCCTGCACTGCCGGACACCATGGAGATGCCAGTTCTTGAGTCAGTGCAAAAGTGCCTTACGGTTTGTCTGTGATACTCGAGAGCCAGCACAGGAGCCCTGCATGGCTCAGCTCCCCTTTAGGATTGGGCTGTACGTTGATTAGTCATATGAGTTTTATGGCCCAATCCAGAGGCGTCATCCTACCGGAATGGGGCGGTACCCTGTTCCGGTAGTTCCGGGGAGAGCGGGACAGTGCGCGGCAGACTCCGCATGTTGTTTTTGCCCTCCCGCCCACCCCTGCGCCTGGATCGCTCTGTAAAAGAGCAATTCCAGGTGCAGGGAGGAGTTGCCGGGCGCCGCAAGGGGGCGGGGAGCTACAGCTTACCCATCCGTCATGGCGTTCCGGATCCTGGCGCCAGCAGCATTCTGGTTGCTGGCGCCAGTGAATGATGTCACTGGCCCAATCCCATCCTTCCCCTTGCTGGTGGTGCAGCCATGCCCAAAGAATACAGGCGCATGCTGTACCCCATGGGATGGGAGCAGAAAACACATTTGCTACAGTGTGTTCCTGCGTCTTGTTAGTGGAGGCCAGCATAGGGTTGCGCCGTTAGTTTGAAATGCTGGAATGCCCTACAAGGGTGTCATAATCATACTCCAAGCTCATTATAGAGTTTGTCAACATAAATAGCTGATGATACTCGGTGAGTAGACAGGACAAATTTTGACGGGCCATAGAACCAATATCAGAAGTGGGCAACTAATTTATCAGTTTGGAAGACTCTCTAAGAGCCAGAAAAAGTTACTCAGATATACTTAAAGGCATCTGATGTACTGTCGCCTGTAGATAATTAATAATGAAATGCTCATTAGAAGTAAACTATGCAACCAGGATAAGAAAGGTGTGCATTACCATGATCAATAAGGCACAAAGGACAGTTAACTTGCTTCTCCGGGATTGGAGCCAGCGCAACTCAATAAAAGGAAAGTTAAATCAAATGTAGTTTATTTAAGTTGTGTTCCAGGAGTATGAAGATTGATCATGTACTCGTTGCCCTAAGCAGGACGTGAAAGGGGTTGAATAGATTTATGAAGCCTGCAGTATAAAACGGGAGCGGAATTAGAGCACAATCCTAGCCTGGAGTTAGACCTCCTAAACTGCCACATCTGACCAGGGCAGTAGCCATGGTTCTAAGGAAATAGCCTATTTCCAGCATTCTCCGATTGCTACTAAAATACCTGCTGTGCATATAGAGTCTCATGACACCCCTGCCTTTTGCAATCAACTCAGTTTGGGTTTTTGTTGATTGGGGTATATCTACTGTGAGGCTACAAATCCTTTTGACTGGTCTTTGAGTTCCAATAAGGAGACACAGCCTTGTTTTTTATTGGTATTTTGGTCCCTTCTCTTCCACCAAGAACAGCATCAACTTCCTCCAAAAGAAAACTGGCCTAGATGATGCCACCTGACCAAACCACCAAATTCCATGGGAAGGGTTGCGTTCACACAATCTGACACCCCTCCCCATTCTGTATCCCATTCCATGACTGCATAATCTTAAGGAGGGCTGAAAGTTCTTATGGAGTAGAACTTTCAGCCTTCGGGAAGTTTGGTGCCGATTGGGCCAAGTGGGAGAAGGGAATCAAATGGGTAGAGATGACAATGGAAGGGAGGAGGTGGACCAGTGAATGACAGGAGGGGATCCATTGAGGTCATCTTGCCCCTGAGGACCCTCCAAACTTGCAGCCAGTGCTGGATCAGGTTTGCCTCCGTTAAACCAGACTCATTTTCAGGTCATTTTAGGAGTTGTAGGGAAGGCAGCTCAGTTAAGAAAACTTACTTGGAAATTCCCTTATCAAAAGTGCCTGTGAACATTCTTCATCTAATTCTATGGTGCGGAATTTGTCCCAGATATTGCATAAGGCAAAAGTCATGGAACGACGCCTTTTCCCTGGTCCTAGCAACTAACGTGTCCTTCTAAGGAGGACCAAATGAGAGTCATGGCCTGCTATTTCCAACATATTTGAATCCTCCCGTGACAGCACAACAGGGGCAGGCCTACAGGGGTGGTCCAGGGCACTGTCGCTGCCACCCACTCTCCAGAGCGGGTAGTAAAGTAGTATTTAAAGAGTGCCATCCTCACCTGCTGCTGTCGCATGCATGCCATAAGGCATGTCTGCGCCACAGATGGGGCCGCTTGGCTGGTGCAGGCAGCAGCGCCAACCACGTGCACCGCATAGCCTGCCATCTGTGCTGGCCATGGGCCAGCTTATGTGTGCCAGCACTTACCTGCCTGCACCGAGTGAGTTGGAGGCGGGCAGGAGGCATAACGGGGTGAAGGGAGGGTGGACCCATGGGCAGCGAGGGCATGGAAATGGGACCCGGCCGTTAGGCTGTATCCAAACCCCCATCCCCGGGCTGGGTTGCCCCAATTCAGGCTACTCCTGGCTGTGTGCACTTGTGCCTGCTATTTTGCAGGTGCCAATCTGAGCAGCCCTGTTGGGCTGCATGTGGCTTACCACGGGGCAAGGGAATGGAACTTGCTTATATTAGGAAACAGCACAGTTCAGCTGGCCTGCCAGCTCCAATTCAGGTTAGGATTCCACCCTAAATGCGACAGCATCTCATATCCAGGCAAGTTGTCTGAAATGGCCGGAGTTTAATTATTTCTGCTCTGGTTCTTCCAACAAGTAAGTAGCGATGATGTCCTGGGAAGGCTCTGTTATTTTCCTACCCTCTTTGGTCATTGGCTACAGATTTGCTGGTTGTGAATCTCAGAAGGAGCATCTGGAACCACTCTGCTTTCCTTTTTCCAACCTCCTATGAATGTACTAGCTTCATGTTTTTAGCTTGCTTTGTTGACCTGGAAGAAAGCTAAATTCTTTTTCCCGTTGGCTTTTTGTACTCTGGGACAAGGCTATGTGTTATCTGTGGATAACACAGTTATTATGCATTGTTGCTCTTGCATTTGGGAACTTCATGGATGTGTGCACTGTTCTAAGCTGTTAAACTACTCAAGTACAGCATCTTCAGAACTGCTTAGTCAAACCTTTCCTGATTTCCTTCCCAAGTTTGGACTGAACAAAAAGGAAGAAACACACAGAGAAACCCTTCAATTCATCCATCTGTTTAATGGCAAATCATTCCAGTATTGCCTGAAAATGAGCAGAACTTTAATTTGTGGCAGAAGCTGTAATCAATTTCATTAGATATGGGGGGGGGGGGCGTTATTTTCTGTGCAAATCTCCAAAGATAAATAAAATATGTCAGATTATAATTGATTGTTTCCCCCCAGTACAAATGTGTACCTTTCTATGAACAGTTGCTCCTATGTGAACCTTTCCAAATGTGAACCTTTCTATGAACAGACTGACTGACTGACTGCTCCATCCTCAGACAGGAATGACATAAACTGCTCTCTAAATTCTAAAGAGTGAGGTGTGGACCAGTTGTTTCTGCTTATCCTGATTTTCATCTCCCAGAGATATGAAGCATATCGGTGTATCCGTGGTGCCCACAGGAAAGTCATACCGTTCCTGGGAACTGGATGAGACAAGATCTCGCTCTAATTGTGGCTCTCCCTCAATAATTAAAAAATGCCAGAATTTTAGATCTGACAATTCTCTTATCATACCGTGTTCTTTATACTTACTGTGCATTACGTCTGTCTTGTTAATTTGTTGCTCTCATTCTGACTGATTCATGGCAATACCCTATGGCTAGAAAAAATAAATCAATGCTTAATTGTTGTGCTGCAGTTGCAGCCTTGGCTCATGTGCTGCCTGGGGTCAGGTCCAGAGACTGCCACCCCCGCCACCCACCATCAGCTGCCCATCGCCTCCGCCCGCCGACTCATCTGGAGCCTCATGCAATGTCCACGTGCTCCATAGATTGCAGTAAGTCTTTCGAGGGGCTGCGGACACCAGCCCTCAGGGAGGCCCCGGAAAGCAGGCAGTGGTGGCGGCTCTGGAGAGTGGGTGGCGGCAACAGTGCCCAGAACCACATGGCCCCCTGGACCACCCCTGTAGGCCTGCCCCTGTAGTGCTGTAGTGGCAGTGGCTGAAGCTCACCTCTGGGTACAGGGACTTTTCCCCTTTACCCCAGGGTAAGCCCCAGCCAGCCCTATGCGGCTGCTTTGATCTGCACCAGCGAAATTGTTGTCGCAAATCTGAGTGGCCAGCCCAGGGATGTGTGTTAGGATCTGGCCTAACAGCCGGTTCTGCACTCCACCCCCTCCTGGGTTAACCCACCCACTCTCCGCCCCTTTCTGCCCCTCCCAACTCCCCCTGGCCTCCCTAAGCCGCCACACTGGCCAAATTCGGCCAGAGAGGAAGAGTCTGGCTGGTGCTTCAAATCCACATTGTGCATGGGTCTCTTTCTGAGTATTTGAACATGAGAACTGAAATTAAAAAGTTAGAAAAAAAACCATTGATCATTTAATATGGAACAATGGGAGAAAACCAGAAACAAAAGATGAAAAGAACATCTGGGAAAGGGCAGGGGGAGAACCCCATTGCTCTAAGACCAAGAAATGTATGATAAATGGTTTTGTTATCCTTGACATGTGTGAAAAAATAGGGTCACTGAGGATTGCACCACGCATTAACAATTAAAATTCCAGATCAGATATACTGTTTATACTGTTGATATAACAGATTATACTTTTTATAACAGATGGTACAGTATATCTGTTATTATGCAACAGGTATACTGTTTATACTGATGATTATGCTGTTTTGTTTTCATTAAGTAAGATTGATAGCATCAAAGCCACATTTAGAAGTCATCGATTCAGAAGGCATAGGACAAGACATTCGAGAGATGACGGAAAAGATACAAAATTGGGGATGATCACTTTGCAAAAGTCCCCATGAAGCACCATCTCAGATGGTTAAGAATACTTTAAAAAGGCAAAAAAAAAATGGTAATCTGAAATGTATGGCAATGTTTTAAAAGGAGGTAAAATAAGCATATGCCAATTTTTGGCAATGTACACCTGTTGCACTAATACTTTAAAAGTCTGTAGTTTAAAGTTTTCAAAAGTCTGAATATTTAGGGATTTAAATCAAAATTTTCTTTTCGGAAATGCTGAAATGTTTTGGGCTGGACTTCTCCATTTTACTTTTCATGGTGGAGGAACACGTCAGTAAGGGCTTAATCCTAACCTACTGTAGAGTTAGGCTGGCACAGTTAGGCCAGCAAAGTTTGGCCGGCACAAGGGCCACCATAAAGCACGTTTAGACTGCTCTCGGAGTCGGAGAGGCCAGCACACAGACAGATGTGAGCCATCCTCCCTGACTCCAAGAGTGATCCAAACACACTTTATGGTGGCCCTTGTGCCGGCCAAACTTTGCTGGCCTAACTGTGCCGACTTAACTCCAGGTTAGCTCCAGCCCTGAAAGACTTCACAGAAGATGATCATTTGGAAGCCAACCCTAGAAACCATTTTTGTATTTTGTGTGGGGGGGGGGGCAGGGCAGGGGGAAGGTAATGTATGGCTCTGCTAAGGAAACCTAAGGAGTTTGTGCACAAAAATTTGGAATTTGGTAGGGGATGATGGCTACCTTTCTTTCTCATGGCAGCACATGAAAGCGGAAGTAAGCACACAATGAAATTTGGAAGGCGACTGCCTCATTTGTTTATCTACCTGATCTGAAACTATTCTAAAACCAGATTATCGGGGGGGGGGGTGTAGAAAAGTGGGTGGTTATGAATATGAGTTTGTTGAAATATTGGGAAATGAGGTCAATTTCTAAGCCTACATTAGGGTCTACTAGCTGTTCCTCACATTTGAAAAATCCACATTTTGCCACAACAGTTGGTTAGTGGACAAGATCTAGTCATTTCATTTATCATTTATCATTTATTACAGTCAAGGACCAGAGAACAACCAACAAAACAAAACAAAGAAATATTAAAGCGATCACCCAATACATCAAGAGAATAACAAATGACTACTTCCTAAAATAATAGCTACATCAAATCACACTGATAATAAACCTGAGGAAACAGGGAATTTAAAACTAGATCTCAGAATTGTCATACATGTAAAAACAAAACTACTGCAGGGAATATAAAAAGCATGTGAGCTTAATATTCCTTTTCTTGAGTCACCAAGCCTTTGCGGATTTTGCCTGCAGCCACAAGAAAACTGGCGCATTGCTTTGTTACCTGTTTGTTGCTCCCTAGCAATAGCATTTTGGTCACATCCCTCCCTTCTACTCTCATCATATTCTTAACAAGGGGGAAAATAAATTTTTCTCGAATTCCTAAATAAAATGAACAGCGCAAAAGAACGTGTTCTGAGGATTCTCTCTCCCCTGATCCACAGGGGCAAAAGGAATTCTCCTAAACTTTCCCTCAAGCACAGCTGAGGGAAGTTACCCCCATCTCGTGATCTAGTCAATAGACTAGCTTGTCATAAGGCAGGCTCATATGCTACAAATTTTTATACTACATGGTTATACATGGTGTACATGTATTCTATATATGGCTTGTTATATATACCTGGTCAGGACCGGCCTTAAGCCAATGTGGCCAATGTCGTCACGTTGGGCCCCGCACTTTGGGGGCCCCCACACCAGTGCAGAGAGCATATCCCCTGCTGCTGCAGATAAGATCTCTATGGGCTATAGACCAGTTGAATGAACAGAACTGCTTTACCTTGGGCCCTCCCACCTGCCCCTGCCACCAATGGCTCAAAATGGACCTCCTGGAAGCAGTTGGTGGTGATGTCATCATGTCACCACCAACCACTTCCTGGTGCCATGTGTAGCACCACAATTGCATTTCTTGGTGTGTGGGGGCCCCGCAGGGAGGGTGAGGGGCCCCACCACTCGTAGAGCCGGCCTTGTACCTGGTTATAAGAAATGGTAGCATATATGACTTGGTTCTAAATCTCTTGGAGTTGCTTTTGCAACAAAATCAAGAATGCCTATTGGTTAGGCATTGTTTTAGACCTGTGATATGAAAGTGACTAGAAAATTAATCTTGGAGAACAAGGAAAGTACACTAGATAGGGCCAGCTCATCCGTGATGGGAATGAGTCTATGAGTTTGCATTGGGTGGTGGCCTGAGCAAAGGAGCGGTAAACTGTAAAGATAATTCTGATTATCTGGACCTGGTCTGCATATTGAGTGGAAGTGGTTCCAGGCTGAAGAGAAAGGTTTTTTGTTTGTTTTTTGGGGGGGGATGCTACTTCATGTAAATTTCTCCCTCTGAGTTTTTTTTAAACAGCCTGAACACAAAAGAGAGGAAAATGTTCTAACCTACCCCTTCTCCCTGCTGTGCTCGTTTTCTGCTTGCGGGGATATGCTGGGTGGTGCTTTCTTATTTTTGTGCTTTAATATACAGGAGCATTTTAAAAGTTGGGAATGTTACAAGCTGTTACACTCAGGATCCTTCCACCTTGTTCCCACTCATTCAACTGCAGCTACAGACCAGATGCTTGTAGCACAACTGTGTTTGGGGACAAAATTCTAGACTGAAAAATTATTGCACAAATCATGACTGGAGAGGAGCCCAGTTCTTCCTGCAGAACATGCTCTTGTTGAATTACTATTATGCTTTTTCATGCAGCTTTTGTAACATCTCTCTGCGTTACAGCAACCTGCATAGTTGTGTCTTAGGTGGTCGGATGATAGGTGCTGTTACGATAATAGCCGCCAGGATATTATAAACGATGAAATGTTGCACCAGAACAAACAGGGGGAACGGCAAAATACTTGGACAAATGATACCATAGATAAGTAAGCGAAGAGTCATGTAGCATTCCATTACTAGCAAAAATCAATCTATGATGTATTCAGTCGTATAAAACCAGCCTAGGTCGTCACAGTATTTGCAAAGTATCTTGTTACACCTGAAGCTGCTACACTGCAATCCAATCCTTTATCCCCTTCTTTAAATAAACAACATATAAGATATAAACAGTATCCACGTTTTTGAATCAGCAATATAGGGGCCAGAATAGAGAACACTTCAATGTTAGACTGCTTATATAGATCACAAGGATGCGATCACTAACATCCGGAATGAAAGGGGGTCTTTTCAACAAGATCTCATCCCCCCCCCACCTCCCTGCACAAATCCCAAGGCTGCAATTACATTCTGGAGATGGAAGCCTTGGATGTTTTCACACACTTTAGAGTTTGGCATTTGTGGCTTTTAGAGTGGCATGCAATATTTATGTGTTGTTCAAATGGCACTGCTTAGATACCATTGGCTGCCTACTGTGCTACAAGGCTTGAATAGAGAATTATGCTGAGTCTGATTTGCAAAAGACATAATCTGCTTTTGCACTTGTTCAAGGGTCTTATCCTGTAATCGGAGACATGCAGATTCGGAGTGATTTTAAGAAGCGCTCATGCCTCTCTGGAAACACAAAAGCAGGTTCAAGTGTGCTCTGTATATACTTTTGAGTGGAAACGTCCGATCCGCTAAGGGGAATCTATAATCCTCTTAGGTTTCATTGTGATGTCATTTCCAAATGATTGATGGGGAGGAGAAGTGGTGTGTGCCATGATTACACCAAGCAAATGCTGCTTGCCAAGGATCACATAGACATGCATTCTGTTCTGTGCAGGTTTCTTTTTAATCTATACTTTTATTTTTAATTGGGGTAGGGAAGAGGAAAAGGTAGGGTTGTTATGTATACCCAACCTGTTCTGTGCAGGTTTTAATTTCCCCATACGAACTGAGCATATGATTGCATGCACCAATTGGTGCCTCCATCCTCCATTATGGTGGCTAACATTGTGGAGTATCAGCAGTATGTGTGTCCGTGTGTGCAAGCATGCATGCATGCATGCATGCATGCATGCAGACAGACAGACAGACAGACAGACAGACAGACACTAAGCATGCAATTCTAATCTTGAGTTAGGCTGGCACAGTTAAGCCAGCAAAGTTTAGCTGGCACAGGGGCTATTGTAAAGTGAGTCTTGGAGTCAGGGAGGATGGCGCACGTCTGTGCGCTGGCCTCTCTTGACTCCGAGAGTGATCCAAACATATTTTATGGTGCCCCTTGTACCGGCCAAACTTTGCTGGCCTAGCTCCGCCAGCCTAACTCCAGGTTAAACAGAAGAACATAAGAAGAGCTATAAGAACATAAGAAGAGCCCCCACTGGATCAGGCCAAAGGCCCATCTAGTCCAGCTTCCTGTATCACACAGTGGCCCACCAGGTACCTCAGGGAGCACACGAGACAACAAGATGCCTAGACCCTGTTGCCACTCCCTTGCACCTGGCATTCTGAAGTAGCATTCAAATGTAAGGAGGTAGCACCACCCATCATGGCCTATGGCCCACGATGGACTTTTCCTCCAGAAATCTGTCCAATCCCCTTTTAAAGGTACCCAGGCCAGATGCCGTCACCACCTCCTGTGGCAAGGAGTTCCACAGATTAATTACCCACTGGGTAAAAAAGTATTTATAAGAGGCAAAATAGTATTTATAAGGAGGTTAGGATTGCTTTTTGCTGGAGCAAATGGGAAGCAGATCGCAGCAGCTTGCATTGGTGGCAGGTTGGAGGGAGGCAGTGGCAGACTCGGGGCGAAAGGCACTGCAAATTCTCTGCCTGCTTGGACCTCTTGCAACCTGCCCCTGATGCAACCTGTGCCAGCTGGCCTTGTGGATGGGCCAACTCTAACATTGGCACTGCTGTCTGTCTCACTGCAACTCCCACTGAAACCCCGGTTTGTCCATTCTGCTGCATCCGAACGTGGGAGGAGTAACTGTTTCACCTCAGTGTCCTGTACTTCTTTAGATGAAGTCTGAAAAAGAACTGCATTTGGCTACTTAGAGCAATTCCATTCATTCATTGATTACTATGTTCATATACCGCCTTTTATCAATAGACTCAAATGCAGTCTGAACATAAATCTATTTTTTTTAATGATTTTTTTTTGCAAGTATTATTTCATGAGATAAACTCATGGAGCTTCCATTTCTCCAGGCATTTCCTTTCATAGTGCAGTCATCATCCTGGCTGCCAGCTCTTGTGCTTTCCATGCTCTTGCAGGCAGCTGTAACCATGTTTCAGATGGGCTTCTCAAGGCTTCTTGTCCAAGAAGTGGGGCACCAGCAAGCAAGTTTGCAATGCATAGGACTGTATTCCTCACTCCACCCTCCAGGGTGGTTTTCAGAGCAGCAAAACAACAACAACAAAGAGTTAAAAAAAGGAGCATTAGAACATATCATGGCAATGCATGTAAATGAAGCTTTGAACACTCCAACGCACTATACACATTTGAATGTGTTTTCATGTCCATGCTATTTGGGTGAAATGTATTAATTCTCATACGTTGTATTTAGGCGTATCTAGGCCATCAGCGCATAGTGTGTGGTTGAATAAACAGCCCAGACCATTTCACCTTAAAACATTAAGATAACAGCTCTGCCCACTGCAGTGTTTGCTTTCCATTTGCCATTTTCACTGGAGCGTTGTCCGAGACATTTATTTAAATTGTTGCTCAGTGGCATTCCTGGTGTGATTTTGTTTGTATTTGTGTTTGTCCAGAATTAGGCAAAGCCAAATAGATCCATTCTCTCCTAATGGATGGATGTGCCACCATCATTAAAAGGAAGTTGGTTTGCTTATCCAAGGGTGAAGGGACCCTAATCATGATAAACAGACCATCAAGTCTGGTTTTAATGTTTCACATACTAAATAAAGAGGGGCCTAAAAATGCTTCTCAATGCTCGTTAAATTGTGGTCATTTCAGAGTTTTGTGCTGGCGGATGTTTAAAATGTGGAGCGTGTCTCCTTCACATCTGCTCTTGCAGATCCCCTGTTGTCAAGCATCAAAACCATTATTTTGGAAGACGGAAAGCAAAGGCCATTAGTGGATTTCTGCAAGTTGTTTTTTTACATTATAGAGAATTACAGGCTATTATATTTTGATTGCAATTTTGGTCTAATGTGCAGTTGCCTTGTGAACAGAACAAAAAGAGGAAAGGAAGGAACCATGTACACCACCCTGTGCAACTTGGAGGAAGGGTGGTCAAAAAATGTGAAAAATACCTTAATGATGAGGATGCGTTATCTCAATCCCCTCATTCAGCTACTGTTGCCATGCAAAATCCTTACTTTTTTGCTGGTGGTGTTAGTGGTGTTGGTTGACGCTGCTGTTGAAGCATTTTTGTTTTTAATTACCCTTAAATCTGATTTCATTGTAAACTGTGCCTTTATGTTTTTAGACTTTGTTGGGACTACTTGTCAAACATGGGATTAAAAATGAATGAATGAATGAATGAATGAATGAATGAATGAATGAATGAATGAATGAATGGTTGTGATGTAATACATGCATACATTTCTATGTGCTTTTATGCCAAATTTGTGCAATGGTTGCTCCTTTTCTGAGGATGTGGGACCACCAAAGATGTATAAGTAACATATCTGTGTGTGAACCCAATTCTAGGCATGTCTACTCAGAAGTAAGTTCTGTTATAGTCAATGGGACTTTCTCCCAGGTAAGTGTGGATAGGATTGCAGCATTCCCCACCCACCCACCCACCCACCCACCCACCTCTCTCTCTCTCTCTCTCTCTCTCTCTCTCTGTGTGTGTGTGTGTGTGTGTGTGATTAACAAAATTTAAAAAAAGAATGACAAAAAACCAGAAAAGCTACCTGATAATTTGATAAGTAACATGTATTTAGCACTTCCTCATTTCAGAATTAAAAACAAAGCAAAGAGTTAAAGGCAATTTTCAGGTCACTGCCTGTGAATGAAAATGATGTGTCTTTTATGTTGCTGTAATTTCACTGCTTAAACGATGCAGCTTACTAAAACACCATTTCTCTTAGAAATATCTCATGTCAAAACTAAACGTCCTAGAAACTTTCAAATATCAGATTAGCACACTGATCATTGTGTGTATACAAAATATGTATCCATTAGTATTCTTGTTTTTTCTAACGAAATGTTTACTTTGACATCTTGGGTTATTGGGGTTCGTTAAGGCTACAATCCTATGCACACTTTTCTGGGAGTAAGTCCTATTGAACATTATGGGACTTCTGAGTGGACATACGTAGGACTGTGCCCTAAAAAGCCAAAAATCAAAATTGTTGTACATCAAGCATAGCTCCTGAAAACTCTGTTATGGTCCACTAAAATTTGAAACTGCGGATATGGAATCCATGAATACAGAGCCCCACTTGTTATGCATATTTATATTAAATGTATTGTTTTTATTTTTTTAAAATGGTAGCATTAGAGTTAGGGCTGAGATAAAAGGCTTAGAATATAGAACATGGAGTTTCTTACCCAATTAAAGTTTGTTGCTCAGTTATAGTGGGATGCAAATAACTGGGATTTTTTTTTAAACACACACACACAAACATACACACAGACACACAAATGTCCATGGATGTCAATGATCTGGACACAATTGACCAGAACACAACCATCCAGGATGCGACTACCCTAGTACCATTTTTGGCTGCTGCAGGTCTACTTGGGATAAGGGGACACTCACCTGGCAGATGCAATGGCTCAACGCGGCTCAACCCACATCAGCAATATCGCTGGCACCAGTCTGCATTAATACATGTAAGCAGATAAGGCGCAGAAGGGCTTTGGGATTAGGTGCACACCATGGGTGCCAACTGGGGGGGCCTTCGGGGCTTTGGGAGAACATGGGTTTTTCCCGTGGGGGCAGAGCACCCACGTCAATGCCAGCCCCCTGACAGCCAGCACCCATGCCAATCAATGGCATGAGCACCCAGGCCCGAGACCGAAGCATGCGATTGCCATGGTGATTGTGCATCCGGGCCTTGGGAGAGGCAGCTGTCGGCCCGGCAGACCCCTTCCCGCGGTCAGGGCGTGGCCGCGGTAGCGCATCCCAGTCTCAGGAGAGGCAGCTGTCGCCGGCAGACCCCTTCCCACAATTGTGGTTGCAATAGCCCTGCCTCTGTGAGAGGGGGGCAGGGAGGGAAGGAGCGAGGACCTCTGCCTCTGTGAGAGAGAGGCAGAGGCCTGCAGCAGCCCAAGCCTCAGTGTGAGGGGGGTGAGGGCTGCTGCACTGATTTGTTGGTGGGGAGTGTGTGTGTGTGCGTGTCCGTGTTTTTTAGTCTTTGTATCTGCGCTGGTGGTTGGCTTGCAGGTCGCTCCCGCCGGAATTATGTGCTTGACACCTCGAGGGAGCTCAGGGGAGGGTAGGGAGGCCACCATCAGCAGAGTTACGGGTTACGGAAGATATGGCGGTGGGGGCAGGGCCGGACAGTACAGGAGAAGGAGGGTCAGTCGTAGACAGACTGTCCCTCTTTCTGGCCCTTCCCTCATCCCTCTGACCCCTGGTTCTTCTGGCAACAGTCCCCTGAGTCTGAAGCTGCTGCTTCTGAATGCCAGGTCGGTGAATAATAAGACCTCTCTTATCCATGATTTAATCTTGGAGGAGAAAGCCGACCTGGTATGTATCACGGAGACCTGGTTGGATGAGCTGGGAGGGGTTAATCTTTCCCAGATTTGTCCGCCGGGTTTCCGGGTACTTCAGCAGCCACGACTACAGGGGCGGGGAGGTGGGGTTGCGATGGTCTATCGGGATTCCATCTGTCTCACCAGATACCCTGTTCAGCAGTCCACCGGGTTTGAGTGCCTTCGCGTTGTGTTGGAGGGGCGAGACAGAACAGGGATTCTGTTGGTGTACCGCCCGCCTTGCTGCCCAGCAGTCTCCCTGCCTGAGCTGACGGAGCGGAGTCCCCCCGCCTTCTGGTGTTGGGGGACTTTAATGTCCATGCCGAGGCCCCGGCAACATCTGCAGCTCAGGACTTCATGGCCTCCATGGCAACCATGGGTCTGTCTCAAAGAATATCTGCCCCGATGCATGAGGCGGGACACACGCTGGACCTGGTGTTTACTGCGGGGCAGGTTGATGGTGATCTGGAGGTGGAGGAGATTAAGATCACTCCTTTGTCATGGACAGATCATTGTCTGGTGGGATTTAGGCTCGTTGCGGCTTCTCACCTCTGCAATGGCGGGGGATCACATTTTATGATCCGCCCTCGGAGGCTGATGGATCCAGACGGATTCCTGAGGGCTCTGGGGGATTTTCCTGTTGCCAGAGTTGGAGGCCCTGGTTGACCTCTGGAATACGGAGATGGCCAGGGCCCTGGATGAGATCGCTCCTGAGCGTCCTTTGCCCAGTCGCAGAATCGGAGCGGCTCCTTGGTTTTCTGAGGAGCTGCGAACGATGAAGCGGCAGAGCAGACGACTAGAGCGTCGGTGGCGAAAGACTCGTGCCGAATCTGACCGGATACGGGCTAGGGCCCAATTAAAAGCTTATTCCAGAGCAGTGGTGGCAGCTAAGAGGGCACACCTCTCTGCCACCATTGCATCTGCAGAGAACCGTCCGGCTGAGCTCTTCCGTGTGGTCCGCAGGTTTTTACATCTTGCCCCTCTTACTGGTAGGGAGGAGCACACGGAGGCTCGCTGTGACGAGTTCGCAAAACACTTTGCAGATAAGGTCGATCAGATCCGGCATGACTTGGACGCCGCTGTGGGCATATCTAGTGATGTCCCTGGGGAACCTGTCTATCCTACCATTTGGGATTCTTTTCAGCTTGTAGAGCCTGAGGATGTGGACAGGATTCTCTGGAGTGTGAGACCTGCTGCTTGCCCGCTCGACCCTTGCCCGGCATGACTAATTAGAGCTGCCCAGGGAGGGCTGGCCGAGTGGACAGGGAGGGTGGTGAATTCATCTCTGAGGGAGGGGGTGCTCCCGCCTGCTTTGAAGCAGGCGATGGTTCGCCCCCTCCTGAAGAAGCCCTCCCTGGATCCCACAAATTTAAACAACTTTCGGCCAGTCTCCAATATTCCATTTCTGGGCAAGGTGATTGAGCGGGTGGTGGCGTCCCAGCTTCAGAGGGTTCTGGAGGAAACGGATTATCTGGACCCATTCCAATCTGGCTTCAGGCCGGGGTTCGGGACGGAGACTGCCTTGGTCGCCTTGGTGGATGACCTGCGCCGGGGGATGGACGGGGGAAGTGCGACCCTGTTAGTCCTGCTGGACCTCTCGGCGGCTTTCGACACCATCGGCCATGGTGTCCTTCTGGGTCGGCTGGCCGGGTTGGGGCTTGGAGGCACTGTTTTGAAGTGGTTCCGCTCCTTCCTGGCTGACAGATCCCAGAAGGTGGTGCTGGGGGAGGCTTGTTCGGCACCCCAACCTCTCAGGTTTGGGGTGCCGCAAGGTTCCATCTTATCCCCCATGCTCTTTAACATCTACATGAAACCGCTGGGAGAGGTCATCCAGGGGTTTGGAGTGGGGTGCCATCAATATGCTGATGACACCCAACTTTATCTCTCCTTTCCCCC
>JAJKFI010000004.1:11173010-11195631 GCA_029204185.1 Lerista edwardsae
ATGGGCCTTTGGCCTGATCCAGCAGGGCTCTTCTTATGTTCTTATGTGTCTAACTGCAAAATGAACATCATGAGTACAAACCCAATGGCACAGCAAAGTAAGAATTTGGAATATGAAGCTTAATATGAGAGAGGCCCAGCATCCTTACAAGTCACGGACCTGAGTCAAGGTTTCAGAACTCTGTTGAGCCCAGATTATATGGGATGATCTTCGGATGACCTCAGAGTCATTAGCATCCCTTTGATTCACCAGACAGAGCCTGCTGAAACCTTCTGGGATCCATATACATGATTTGTTCGGAAACTGAAAGGGTGAGTCCAAGGAGGAAGTGAGTTGAAAGTGTCAACCAGGATGACCCTTTTCCCTGCCGTCCAGATAAATGTTTGTGTGAAAGTGATGCCAAAACTGTGACCTGACAGCCGGGTCCAATCCCAGAAGCAAATCTGTCCAGTATCTTCAAATATTAATCAAGGTGAGGTAAAATATTTGTCCATAATTTCGTTTATAACGAAAAGAAACAGTTTTTTTTCAAGTTATAAGACAGTGGTTCTCAAACTTTTCAGCACCAAGACCCACTTCTGTCTGGGACCCACTGGAAGTGATGTCATGGAAGGAAATGCCGCCATTGTGATGCCAGAGCCTGCTGCTTTCCTGAGAATGCAGCAATAAATTGGATTATTTCTCAGTCATTTTCTAATTTCAAAGTAAATCAGAAAGAAAAAAAGCCTACTGACAACCTTGACACAAGCAAAACAACCACACACACACACCTCCCCATTTCCAGCATCCCATCTCCTCATATTTTCAATATGGCTGTCCTAAATTGGCCCACTGGTGGGTACCGATCCACAGTTTGGGAACCACTGCTATAAGACACTGAGGCAGCAGTGCCTTTGAGTTGCAGATTGTACTGTGCATAGGATATGTTGAAGTAGACATATACAACCCTTCCAATTTGCATCATGCTGCCACCCCATCAGAAGCTATTTGGGTGCCCCTGCTAGCACTGGTATCTGAGAGAGAGGGAGGGTGGTACTGAGGAGTAGTCCAACCTCTCCTTTTAACCTTCTTTCAGCCCAATCCTAACCTGGGCTGGAATGGGAAGGCTGGCTGGTCTGCGTCATATCCAGCTCTGGTTAGGAGCAGTGGCGTCATGCAGCCGGAACGCTGGGCGGGAGGAACGGGTGAGCGGCAGCCCGCCCGTTGCATTCTGGTCCGTTTCGCAGGGGGAAGACGGCAAAACGGATCGGAACGCAACGGGCGGGCTGCCGCTCACCCGTTCCTCCTGCCCGGCGTTCCGGCTGCATGACGCCGCTGGTTAGGAGGCAGCACTGGAATAACTCAGAGTAAGGGGACATATATCCCCTTACCTGGAATTAACACCCATGCCATTCCAGTGGGATTATGCAGAGCTGTGCCAATGAAATCACTGGCACTACTCTGAGCGGCCCTTGCTACTCTGACCAGGCCAGGGACTGGGATTAGGATCCAGCCTAAGTGCCAGAAACTGGTCCCACCCCCCTCCCCAGGCCATTCTACCCATAGGAAGCGAGTCCACTCACCCTGGGAGGAGGAGGGCAGGGGAAATTTTAGGGCAGCGAGGGAGAAGGCAAGGGGTGGGTGAAGTGGGTGGATCACAGCAGCACTGGCATGCACCAGATCCTACCCTCTCTGTCTGAGGCCACTCTCCTTTTTTCCTTTTCCCAGACCTATGCCAACAAAATAGCTGGCATAGATCCAAGAAGATGCATAGGCAGCCTACTGGGGGTGGGTAAGTACAAAATATTTTAACTTCCCTCCTGCTGTCTGTCTGATCGCCGTCTCCACCACTAGAACCAGCATGCACGCCACCCAAATTCTAACAATTGTAAAGTAGCCAGCAAATTTTGATGTGATGGAATTGATGTGATGGAACACACTGCAATGCCCTGATTATGTACAGTACATTGGGCACCGTTAGTTGAAGAAGTCAATGACCCTTTCAGACAAACTCTTCAGTGCATGCTACCTACCACACACAATGCACATTCATAGGGGGAAACTGCTAATTTGGACCCATCTTTTGAAACTGTCAAAACCACGTTTGGCATCTCTGTTCTCTCAAATCTAATTGGCTATAATTTTCCTGATGTTCTTATGTTTAGCAAATATGTTTCCCCTGAACATAATGAAAGTCAGGCCTGGCGGAAGGTGTGTTTCCCACTCTCCACCTTGCGTGCAAGAAGGGAAGCAGGTGAAATGTTCCTCTGCCAAGTATTCGGTCTCCTTGAGAGATCTGTCACGCATTATGTGGACTACCTCTGGCAAGAAGATAAAGCCGCACATGCAGGTGGCACACTGTTGATTTGCACAATCCTTGGCAACACATTTTCGAGCTCTACAATGGAAGAGCCGTGGGAGTTAAAACCACAAACCACTTAATTCTACAAGGAAACTATTGTTGCGTACCTAATCCTCCAATTCACAGAGAATACTTTCCCCCCCGTCTTTGCTTTGTTTGGTTCTACATGAACACTGCCTTTGTCGACAAACTGGATTATTTGCTCATTCATCGGCATAGTGATTCAGGACCAGAGTTGTGACTGTTATCAGAAGCAGGCATCAGCTGTGCTGCCGATCTTCTGCTTGGTAGCCCGCAACTGGGGCCTGGATGACTCCCATGCAGCGTAATGATATGGTGGACTATTGAGATGACCGAGTAGGATGTACAGGTGGGAGATTCCATTTGGAAATGCTCTGCTGCCATAAAAAATCTGTGCAAACAGAAAGCTAGCACAGCAGGCGGAATGCTGGACAAGAATGTTTGGCCCTTATTTTCTATTTTTGTAGTGGCAGAAACATTTTGGAACTGGCATTCACAGCGCAATCCTAAGCAGCGCTGGAATGGCGAGGCAGGCTGGCCAGCGCCATATCCAGCGCTGCTTAGGCGAGGCTGGAGCCTCCCTTGCCGTAAGGGAGGTGCCAGCCTCCCCTATGGACTCCTTGGATCTGCTCAGATATAGCAGGCACGGATCTGAGGAGACCATGCAGCCCAAATCAGGATCGTACAGCCTCAGGATGAGGACTTTGATTAAGCCTTATGCAGTGGTGTCATCTAAATGATTTAAGTGGTGTCATCTAAATCACTTTTGATTGGCATGTGTCGGGACCCGCCCACCGGAAGTGATGTCATAAGCCGGAAGTGATGTCGTGGCAGGAAGTGACATCAAAAAAGCCCTTTTTGAGGCCTCAGACAATTTTAAACTGATCCAACAGCTGCAACAGTAATCCACAGAACATGTTAAGGAGGCCTGGCATCATGTTAAAGTGACCCAACAGTTCCAAAACCCCAGAGCAGCTCATTTTTCAGTGACAAGGCAAGGCGAGGCTCCGCTCACTGCATGCCTGCCTGCCTGGCTCTGAGAACGTGCAGGAAATTCAAACGTTGCAGGGGGCGGAGTCAACAGGTGGGCGGGCGAATGGGCGGGGCCAGCCGTAATCCTAGAAACCGGTACTCGCGTACCCCCATGTACCCTCTGCATGACATCACTGGCCTTATGGTCGAATCCAGGGCCCACCCCCAGTGCAGGGCCGGCACGCCTGCCGGCACGCCCAGAGTCCACCCTCCCCCTGCCCACTTCCTCCCTTGGCCTGGCTCATCACGCCTCTGTGCCAGCCGGGCTCAGCAGGCACCAAGAGAGACGAGCACGGGTGCCCTGAGGACGGCGCTGCCTGCAGTGCCAGTCTCTGAGTCAGAGCGCCGACATGGGGGTAGTGCTCTGTGCCAGCACAGGGGTGGCGCTCGTCGCCCCCGCGTCGGTGCTCTGCGTGTAGCGTCAACACTACCACGTGTGTCAACGCTACAGGGCGCCTCGGATGGCATCCTCCATCTCATAGAACTAGGTCCAACAGGTACAAACTGCAAGAGAGGAGATTCTGGTTGGACATCAGGAAGAATCTCTTGACCATCAGGGCAGTTCAGCAGTGGAACAGATTTGGGAGCAGGCAGGTGCAGTCCTTACAGACATGTTTGTTGCAGTTGAGAGGCTCCTTCAATGAGATGAATCCACACCAGCATTTGGAATTAGTATCAGCCAGGCACCGCTTTAGCCCGTCAGGGCGAACAAGGCCAAAGAGGTTACAAAAAAGACAAAGGACTGTGTCCCGACTAAGGCTGCTTAGATTTGCACAGAGCTTATCAAGACTTTTTAGTATATGCCTTGGGTTATTTCTTTGTTATTTAATTTTGCACTTTTGAGCAGCCTCAATCATATTCAGCAGGAGGTCAGAGGAAATTTATCTTTCAAGATAGCACTCTGGAATTAATTACCATGAAACACAGAAGTGACAATAAAACCATAGCAGGCAAGTGATAGGAACAAAGGAAATTCTAACTCAAAGCACTGAGTGCTGGGAAGTTGGGATTACTTCCATCAATATGACTGCCAGCCCAATATTTAAAACTTATTATAAGGGGAAAACATGAACAAAATTATTGAGCTATTATTCTTGTTTGCATGACTAAAAATGTGAGCTAAATACAGTGTAAGGTGTGTTTCCTCCATTTGAGTCTGTAATATGCAGTACAGGTATGCCCCTGTATCTGTGGAGGTTTGTACCCCCCCCTGTGGATACCTGAAACCGTGGAAAAGTGGGAACCTATGTTACAGGGTTCTCCCCTGCCCCCACCCCTGAGCACTTTTTTAGAAACTCATAAGGAAATGTCAGGCCTGGTGGAAGGTGTGTTTCAGGGGGCAATCCTAACCTGGAGTTAGGCTGGCACAGTTCGGCCAGCAAAAAGCTCACCATAAAGTGTGTTTGGGCTCTCGCAGAGTCAGGGTGGATGGCACACGTCTGTGTGTTGACCTCTCTGACTCTGGGAGTGGTCCAAATGTGCTTTACGGTGGCCCTTGTGCCAGCCAAACTTTGGTGGCCTAACAGGTGCCCTCACACTCTGCACCTTGCATGCAAGAAGGGAGCAGGTGAAATATTCCTGTGCCGAATATTTGGCCTCCTTGAGAGATCTCTCACTCAGGGCGCAATCCTATACTGTGCTTTTGTTTTCTGAAAGGTGTTAAGAATTCATAGAATCATAGAGTTGGAAGGGACCTACAAGGTCATTTAGTCCAACCCCCTGCCTGTAGAAGGAAATCCTCTTAGAACATCTCCAGCAGGTGCCTGTCAAGCCTCTGCTTGAAGGTCTCTTGAGGGAGAATCCACCACCTCCCTTGGAAGACTATTCCACTGTTGAACTGCCCTTATCGTCAAGAAATTCTTCCTGATGTCCAGCCGGAATCTCCTCTCTTGCAGTTTGTACCCATTGGACCTAGTTCTACTGTCAAAGGCAGATGAGAACAGATTTGTCCCTTCTTCCATATGACAGCCCTTCAGATATTTGAAGAGTGCCATCATATCACCTCTCAGTCTTCTCTTCTCCAAGCTAACCATACCAGGTTCTCTCAACCTTTCCTCATAGGACTTGTTTTCCAGCCCCCTGATCATCTTCATTGCTCTGCTCTGAACCTGCTCCAATTTGGCTGCATCTTTCTTGAACTGAGGTGCCCAGAATTGAACACAGTACTCCAGGTGAGGTCGCACCAATGCGGAGTAAAGCGGAACCACAACTTCTTGTGATTTGGACGCTATGGTTCTATTAATGCAGGCTAAAATTGCATTAGCCTTCTTTGCTGCTGTATCACACTGCTGACTCATGTTCATCTTGTGATCCACTGCAACTCCAAGATCCCTCTCAAATGTTATGCTGCCAAGCCAGGTTTCCCCCCCACTCTATACCTGCATCTTTGGTTATTTTTGCTCAAGTGTAGAATCTTGTATTTTTCACTGTTGTTGTTGTTGTTGTTGTTGTTCAGTCGCTAAGTCGTGTCCGACTCTTCGCGACCCCATGGACCACAGCACGCCAGGCCTCCCTGTCCTCCACTAGCTTCCGGAGTTCGCCCAATTTCACTGTTGAACTTCATCTTATTCTTTTCAGCCCAGTATTCCATCTTGTCAAGGTCTTCCTGAAGGCTTTTATTGTCTTCTGTAGTGTTTGCTACTCCTCCCAGTTTTGTGTCATCAACTGGTAGCCTGTTCCATTTGCACATTCCAATCATGAGAGTCATCCCACCAGGTTTCAATTATTCCTATCAAGTCAAATTTACCATCACTTGCTAGAAGTTCAAGCTCATCCTGCTTGTTTCCCATGCTCCGTGCATTTGTATATATGTCCACGATCCAATGTCCCCTTTCCCTCCCCAGCTAGTCTGGGTCTCTCCAAGGACCTACCATCCACAATGGTACCCCTAGGGTTCCCAACTGAGGCACCCACCTGCAGATCAGGCCTCTGACCATTGTCTCCATCCTTTAGTTTAAAGCCCTCCTGATCAGGCTCGCCATGTTTCCACCGAAAACATTCTTTCCCCTCCTCATGAAGTGCAACCCGTCCCGTGCTAGCAGTCCTTCATCCAAGAAGTGCAGTCCATGGTCCAGGAAGCCAACATTCTCCCGATGACATCATCGGCGTAGCCAGTCGTTCACTTGAAGGATTCTTCTCTCCTTCTGGAGTCCTCTGCCTGTTACTGGGAGGACAGATGAGAATACCTCCTGGGCCCCCTGGTCCTTCACTCTCCTGCCCAGCACCTCCAAGTCTGAAACAATCTGCTCATAGCTTTGTCTCGCAGTATCATTTGTTCCTACGTGTATTAGCAAGAAGGGGTCTGTAGGTTTAACCAGCTTTGCCACTCTCTCTGTCACATCCCGGATCCTGGCGCAGTGGCGCCAGGAAGACAGCACACCTCACGAGCAAGTGGATCAGGGCGGCATACAGCAGCTTCCATGCCCCTAAGCAGGGAATCGCCAACAACTACCCTCTTCTGTCTCCTCTTCTTGGGTTGGGATTCCCCTTTGCTGTCTGGCTTCGTCAGACATTGTCTGCTGAAACGTTCCTCAGAAGAGCTAGTATCAGTGATGTCATCCGGCAGGAACGCGCCGGAACGGCCATTCCTGAACCTAATCAGGGCTGGCTCTGCCCACTCGCCGCCATTCATTGCCGGCTCCGTGATGAACGCGGCGCAGGAGGCAAAAGGAATGGTGGCGAAACCATAGGGATGGGCTGCGGGGCGTGACCGGGCCGCTTTGAACGGTCCTGACACGTGCCAGTCAAAGGTGAGTCCCGGGCACCGTTCCAGTTCTTGGATCCGTTAGATCCCACCACTGGCTAGTATCTGAGAGAGATTGGAATTGGTTGTGTAGTTCCAGTGGTTCTGCACGTTCCAATGGTTCTGCATGTCTTTTGGTTCATGCAGAGTTTTCACTTATGGAGCTTTCGTTATTCTCACTGTACTGTTCAAAATGGTGGTCTCCTCCTATGGTCCCCTCTGGACAAATTCAGTGTGTGTTGTATCCAGGAACTCCTCTGCTGTCCTGATTTGGCGAAGGGCAGCAACTTCCTCCTCTAGTCCTAACAATTCATTGTATTGTTAAAAGATATTTGGTTGCCTCTGAAAACTGTGAGTTCCAGATTTTATGCATTTCTAGACCCATTGTAAAATCAGTCTGTGTCTGAAGTGAAGACATGCTTCATTTTGAAAAGGGGACATTGGCTGAGGTGATGTTTCAGAATCCCTGCCACAGAGTATTTTTGAAGTGATGGTCCCATAAACCAGATTTCTGTTCTCTCCTCATAGGAGGAAACAATTTAACTTTAGTAGACTATTTAGTGAAATGTAGAAAAATGAGTTCGTCTTGAAACCTACATTAAATTTTTGAGAGGGAAAATTGTTATGAAGAAAGCTTATGGCTGTCAATATTCTTTAAACTTCAGAATGCTTATTAAATATGATACGCTTAACACATGCTGCTGTCAGATTTCATTTTTGGCTATGTGAAATATATGAACAGATTAGCTTCCTAATTTTTTTCCCCTCTCTCAAGGCTTGTTTGTTTAATCCCCATTGCAATGTAATGACCGGGTCTGTTATCTACATATGTTTTGAGGTTTTTGTGAATGCAGGCTATAATTTCTTGCAGTGAAAGGAGGATGTTTATTTGTCAAAGAGCTAAATTTGAGCATTGAGGGTTTAACTTGAACTGGGTTTTGTTCACTATATGACTTCCCGAACTTATTTTATACTTTGATGGAATGCCGGCATCCACTTTATCCAGCCAGATGGGATGAAGAGTCAAGAGCTCATGGTGACTCTGCTGACTGAAAGCAGATCCAGTGATGTCACTAGGGGATGCGGGCCACATTGGGTGATACAATCAATCAATCAATCAATCAATCAGTCAGTCAGTCAGTCAGTCAGTCAGTCAGTCAGTCAATCAATCAATCAATTGTATTTATATATCGCTTTTCAACACAAAGTTCACAAAGCGGTTTACAGGCAAATAGTAATAAAGTTAAATGGTTCCCTGTCCCAAAAGGGCTCATGAGCTAAAAAAACACAGAACACCACCAGCAACAGCCACTAGAAAAGACACTGCGCGGGGTGAAAAGGGACACCAGGGGGTGACACTCAAATAACTGTCTATACCAGTGATTCTCAAACTTTTAGCACCACAACCCACTTTTTAGAATGGCAATCTGTCTAGGGCCCACCAGAAGTGACATCATGGCAAGAAGTGCTGTCATTGTCTTCTCGTGGCTGTTGCTGGTGGTGTTCTCCATTTTTTAGACTGTGAGCCCTTTTGGGACAGGAAGCCCTTTAACTTTAATGTTATTATTTGCCTGTAAACCACATTGTGAACTTTGTGTTGAAAAGCGGTATATAAATACTAGTGATTGATTGATTGATTGTGATATCAGAGCCTGCTGCTTTCCTGGATGCAGACAATCAGTTCAAGTATTTCTCAGCCATTTTACAATAGCAAAGTGAATCGGAAAGGAAAAAAGCCTATTTGCAATCTTGACGCAAGCAAAATAACCACACAGCCCTCTCCCTTTCCAGCATCCCATCTTCCCATATTTGCAATAGGACTGCTCTAGGTGCTCTATACTACCCACCTGAAATTGGCCTACAACTCACAGGTAGGCCCCGACCCACAGTTTGGGAACCACTGGTCTATACCATTTTTGTGCAATGTTTTAGGGTTCAGCCTGAGAAGGGTTTAGGTTCTCAACCGGCTGAGAACATGAAAGAAGCTCCATGAAGGCCAAAAACAATGAGCGGGCAGAGGGCTTATGTCACCCTGTCCCAGAAGTCTTGTTAGGAACATAGGAAGAGCCCTGCTGGATGAGGCCAAAGGCAAATCTAGTCCAATTTCCTGTATCTCACAGTGGCCTACCAGCTGCCTCAGGGAGCACACAAGGCCACAAGATACTAGCATTTCACTGCCACTCCTCAGCACCTGACATTCTGAGGTAGCCTATTTATTCTTGCACTGCTCCCAATGAAGACACCAGATTGTGGCTTGGGTTTAATTTGGGGCACTCTGATTTTTAAAACATGAAACACATTGAACAATGTGTGTCCCCCTCACTTGTTACAGTCCTTCCTTATCTCCATGGGTGTCTACACTAGTGGGGGTGGGGCTGTAGCCACATGGGGTGACACCAACCCTAGTGATGCTATTGTGTATATCCTCAGAACCACGCTAATACAAGAAGAGCCCAACAGGGATTGATCGGGGCTCTGTGTAATAGAGGAACTGGCATTTGAGTTGAATGAGTCTCTGAGACCTAGAGGGCATATCTGTGTATACCTAGAGGTGCATAGCTGGTTATGCTAACAAGGTTGACTTACAAGGTACTATGGATGGTGCCCCTATTTTCTCTAGCCCTCCTTGTGGATCCTCAATAGAAGCAGCAAGCCTTGGTTGGCCTCACTTGCAGCAAAGGTGGGCGAAAGCAAAGTATAAGGACAGATCACCTGTTTTGCATGCATAAATTTTATCCCTGGCTTCTCTAGGGAGAAAAGACCTGCACCTGGGGAACAGGGGAGAACCGGCCATTCAGTGTAGACCAGTGGTCTTCAACCTTCCTCGTGCCATGATCCCAATAAATAAATAGCTAAAGTATGAGACCGTGGACCCATCGTTCATCCTATCCCCCCTACTGGGACCCATTGTCCACCCCCTGCTCCATTGCCACTCACTCCTGCCAGCCCTGTTTCCCCCAATTCACAAAAGTTGTGAATTGGGGGAACAACTCTTCACGACAACCCTGTGAGGTAGCAGCCTGAATAGGGCCAGCCTTAGGGGCTACAGGACAAGACGGTATCAAGAGACTGTGCAGGATTATATCAAGAACTCACTTTTGATAAGGCAGCAGACTGATTGGATTGAATCATTTTGATAATCATTTTGATAAGAATGATTGGACCCAAGCAGCCTCTTTTTGCACAGGCTTTGAAAGATTGCTGGGAGCCACCCCCAAATTTGGCTTCATGCCCCCTACTGGAGTCGCAACACACAGGTGTTGGCTGCAAGGCTGCAAGGCAGTTTCATGTGTTGCCGGTTCAGGTGCTGCGTGCAAATAATAACTCAAGCCATGCGATTGCAAAAATGGAAGTATGACTTCTCGAGTCTGAGTCGAGGCAGCAATGAGGACAGAGAGCCTCTTCCTCTTACGGAAGCAAGACAAAGGTGCCCCTGAAACACAAATGCAAGTGGGAGCCGCCGACAAGCACAGCGGTTGTCCGTCTATTAAAGATGATCATGGAAAAGGAGAAAATGCATGTTATCTTTACGGGGGTGGGGTGGGGTGGGGAGTATCAACAGCCTCCATATAGATGTAAACGATTGATTTGATTATTCACTAAGGACAGAATATTAGGCTACATGAGTGTTTCCTTTTTTAAACCAGGACACTGAGCCTGTCAGCAGTGAAATATGACTGTAAGGGACGTGGCTTTTTATACACTGTGGCAAGAAATGTGGCTTCCTTCCTCCCTTCCTTCCTCAGCAGCTTGGCCACAGCTGCCTTCAACTTCAGCCCTCTGCATCGGCAGAGTTGTGTTTTGTTGTTCAGGGACATGCCACAAACTGGAAAGCTTCCCATCTACAAGATCGAGGATAGATGAGCTTTTGGTAGAGGCCAGGACATACCAGTGGCATAGCCAGAGAGGGTCACAGCAGTAGGTTTTTCAAGCAGCATCTCCCCCTCCCCTTCGGAGCCACAGTAGAGCAAAATGGAAGCTACAATGGGTCTGCAGGAAAGGGGGAGAGGCAGCTTGCAAAACTTAGTGCTGTGATCCCCCTCTGGCTATGCTACCGAGACATACCCTGTCCTTTCTTTCCTCTTCAATGGATGCAGATATGAGCTGGCTATGGTCAATCATGCGCCAGCTGAACGCCCAGAGGAAATAATCTATGGGCCCAATCCTATGCGCCACAGCACAAGCAGTACGAGCATATAACTTATGCTAGTGTTACACAAGGTGTTGTAAAGCACCTCCAATGCCAACAGTGAGCCCTTACCACTGGTGCTGGGGTGGTGGCAGTGGTGGGATTCAGGGGTTTTGCCCAGCTTCTATAGAACCGGTTGTTAAATGGCCAGGCCCCGCCCACTCATTTACCTCGGCTGGCTTCGGTTTTTTTTTTTTTTGCTCCGGCTATGATGTCATAGAACCGGTTGTTAATTTAGTTGAATCCCACCACTGGCTGGTGCCATGGCAACACCAACCGTGGGTGCCCCGGAGGGAGCACTGCTGGCTGGTGAGCGATGAGATGGCCACTCACTGATGATGCGACTGTTCCAGGCGGGGCGAGAAGGCGTTCTGGGTCTGGGGAGGGGTGGAATGGGGGCAGAACTGGCAGAGATTCTTGCCACTGGCTCCCAACCTCTGCGTAAGGTAGTGCGGCCTGACACAGAGGCCCTTGCTTCTGTGCCAGCTAAATAGCCGGAACAGGAGTGAGGAGTCCCACTGCCCACCTTTCGCCCTTACTGCAGGGAAAGGGTATGAATGTCCCCTTTCTCCATGGAGCCTCCTGCAGCAGCCTGGCTGCCACAGGATGCAACCAGTGATGTCATTCAGGGGGAACGGACCAGAACGGGCGTTCCGGATCCTAACGGGCTCCGTGGCTGGTTCCGGGTTCCCGACAAGTGCCAATCAAAAGTGAGTTCCTGTTCCTAAATCATTGGAATGACACCACTGGATGCAACCGTAGCCACCTGGCTATTGCTGCACTCCTAGGCGGATGGGCACTATAGGATTGGGTCCCAAGAGTGAATTCTCAGGACAGGCATCCTAACGAAAGGGCCTTCTGAGTGGTGCCTCCACTGAGACGGAAGACCTCCCTTCTGAGTGACATGTACCTCACTTCCTCTCTGTTTTTGTTTTTTTGTTCTTTCTTTCTTTAGTTTTGAGCTGGCTAAGGCAGCGTGTGTTCACTGGGCTTTGAAAGCTATGCCTTGGATATTTATGTGCTTCTGTTAATGGCTTCGCTTGATGGATTGCTGTGGATGTTTCTTCTCTGGCTCCGATTATGTTGTGGTTTTTGTGTCTTTTACATTTGTATTGGGTTGTAATGATTGTTAGCTGCCTTGTGCATTATTTTTGGTTGCCATTGTTAATGGAAAGACAGGAAATAATGTGCTTTAGTGTTTTAATAAATAAGTGAAAGTCCCTGTTTATTGATCCAGAAAGGGTGCTCATGAATCTGAAACTTCCCTTGGGGGGGGGATGAGAAGGCATAGGGGAGGGCGGGTGATGGGCAAAGGTCTTCACATCTTTGCATCTGACTGGTCACTGGATGCTTGAAAATAGATTCAAGTTAGGCTAGTAATTATTCCATTTATGGATTGGTGTGGTCCATTACATAGAATGATATGGGTGATGGAGGGAGGAAAGGTGTGTGTGTGTGTGTGTGTGTGTGTGTGTGTGTGTGTGTGTTGGGGGAAGGTGTCTTCAAATGACACATTTGCTTTCACGTCTAGCCTAACCTGGAAGCCTGCAATTTGTTTCATTTATGGTGCTGCATAAGAAATGAGCCTTCGAGTCTCCAGTGCTCAAAGGCAAATACAGTAATCATCTGCATGACTTGATTCCTTATTCCAGTAATATGAAAATTGTCAATTATGGATGAATTATGGGTGCCAGCGATACCTGTAATTTGGTTCTGTAGTTTTGTAAACATATGCAGCTGCATTTAATTGCATTTCGATAGTCATGTAATTCATTAACGGTGCACCTGCAATCGTCTACGGTACAGCGCTTAATGAATTTCTGCAAAGCTGGCTTGCATTCTTCATTCTTGATATTGACGATTCTCACAAGTGTTAGCGTTTAATCAAAAACCGTGTGCATCTGTCTGGGTGATGGCAGTTAGGAAGAAAGAGCTAAAATAATTCCCCCAAGATTCCAGCAACCTAACTGCTCTCGTCTCAAATTCCGGTAGATGCCTACTAAATCTTTAATTGAAATAATTCGTTTGCTGCGTAAAGGACTTGCGGAATGTTGTGGTGGCTGAGATGAGTCATTAGAAAACCAATTCCAAAGATATGAGCCACTGAACCCCTGGTTTCATGTTGGCAGTGCTCAAATAGGAACCAAATCTGCTCCTCGTTGCTCAATCAGTCAATCATCACACACACGCCACTCAGCATTCCGGGTCCAATCTGACCTGATACACATGAATGAATATAAAGAGAGTGTCTCTGAATGTGTGCAGATTTCAGCAGGGGAAGAGTAACTGTCCCTCTTCACCCCAACACAGTGTCTTTTCTAGTGGCTGTTGCTGGTGGCATTCTGCATTTTTATTTTTAGCTTTTTAAAATTGTGAGCCCCTTTGAGACAGGGAGCCATTTAACTTAATAATTACTTTTTTGCCTGTAAACTGCTTTGTGAACTTTTGTTGAAAAGCGGTATATGAATATGATTGATTGATTGATTGATTTGCCTTACGACTAAGTTACCACGTCCTGTGACATGGTTGACAAAGCCAGCCTTGTCTTGTAAAAGACAAGAGTCTCCGAAATGATTGGCTGCTGAATCACAGCTTTATTGTATATAATACAGGACTTATGGGCAGGAGGTGTGGACTGATGGTTGAACTGCTGGCACTGCCTGAAGCTAAGCAGGAGAATCTGTGCTTTGTTTTTGGATGGGAGATGGATGCCAGGCTGTGACAAGCTGCAGTACCTGTGGTGGCAGAGCAGAGTCGCTGTGGAGCTGATTAGCTCACCGCAAGTGAGAGTTGCGGTGGAGTGTGTGAGGAGGCCAGCAGGCAAAGAAGGGAATACGACCTTGAGGACCTGTCCAGGCTTGACTTGCAATTGCCTGCCAAGGCTTGATGGCAGGCAGCCAAAGGAGAGAACCACACCGTGAAGGCAACATCTGGGACTGAGGATTGGCAGATCACAAAAATACTGTATATTTGTAAAAAACCCATTGAAAAAATGGCGGTTTAGACTAGCCTGCTCATGTAAGCCTCCTTGGGCATTTGTTTTGGCATGGGAAAGGTGGGGTATAAATTCTTCAAATAATAAATAATAAATAAAATAATAAGTAGGTGTGAGACCACAATCTATCTATATATAAATGGACGTGGTGTGTGTGTGTGTGTGTGTGTGCGCGCGCATGCACACGCGTATGTATGTTCCAGCATAACTCTGGAATGCCTGGAGCGATTTACACCAAACTGGTACACATATGCATTACACTCTGGAAAGAAATACTGCGAAAACGGCTGACATTAGTATCGAATGCATAGTTTTTGGGGTCGCTGAGATGAATGGTGATACTCCCGATGCCATTTAAGTCCACGTTCAGCCCCCATCAGCATGGGGGTGAGAAGGGGTGCAAGATACAGTGCTTTGAAATAGAAGATCCACAGCACGCTGACGGTGGCGTAGGGGACACCATTTGATTTCAGATTTCAAAACTCATCCCACTTCTAGAAATACTGTGGGGGTAAGACACCCCTAGCACCCCTAGGGGTGGGGGTGGGAAGGGGGTGACATGTAAAAATAAAATGGCTGATATTAGTGTCGAATCCATAGTTTTCGGGGTCGCTGAGATGAACGGTGACACTCCCTAAGCCGTTTGAGTCTGGGTTCGGCCCCCATCGGCATGCCCCCATCGGCATGGGGGGGGGTGAGAACAATAAAATGTCCACAATGACTGACCATAGTGTCAAATCCATAGTTTTCGGGGTCGCTAAGCTTATTGGTGACAGTCCCGATGACATTTAAGCCCAAGTTTAGTCGAGTCGAACGAATACAGCTCTGTAGAACCTTCTGGAAACTGTTATACATCATTATGCCCTGGTCTTGGACTCATGATGTTCGAGACAATTCCAGCACCCACTCGAACCTTAGGTGGTCGTATTTAAGGGAAGCTGACTCGGCAAGTCTTCCGGTTTATCATCGTTCATTGAATGTGACAGTTTATGAAATCTTATTGCGTTAAGATTTAGTCTTATTGCGTTAGGATTTCCACGCGGGCGAAGCCGCGGGCAAACAGCTAGTACAAGATACAATACAAGAAGAGAAACAACCACAGCCACAGATTGTTAGGCAATTTATTGCATTATGTATTTCAGAACCAACAAATATCTGTAATTTGTGTGTTTAGTAGCAATTCCAGAGGACTCTAAACCAGTGGCTCCCAAACTTATTAGTGTCGGGACCAGTGGTGTCAGCCTACCGGTTCGCTGGGCGGAGTTTTCGCGATCGCTGAGCGGGTTTCCACGGTGATCGGCAGTGTGCTCGCTGCGTTCCATTGCGTTATGGCGAAAGCACGCCCACTGCAGCGGGTGGGCTTTCACCATTACGCAATGGAACACAGCGAGCACGCTGCCGATCACCGTGGAAACCCGCCCAGCGACCGCGAAAACTCCGCCCAGCGAACCGGTAGGCTGACACCACTGGTCAGGACTCACCTAAAAAAAGTTGTAGTTTATCAGCCACTCAAGTCTACGTGGCTGGAATGGTGATTGGGCAGCAGTGCTTCCTCCAAGTAGCAGGTTGTTTAACCTGTGATGCACATAGCCTCAACTACCCTGTCAGTTTCGCAAGTCACCAAAAATTGGGTTGTGACCCACTGACATTGTTTGACATTCTCCCTTGATGAAACAACAATTTTCCGGCATCAATGCAGTTATGCCGGTGGGGCATGCACTGCATCCTATGAGGGTGGGGGTGGGGTAGTCATGGACATTTATTTTCTTGTGGTTGAATTGCAGTTGCATCAGAGCTGGAAATTTGGATGGGATTGGGCCCTAACCCTGAAAGCCTATACACACTTCCTTGGGAGTAAGCTTCACTGAATACAATGGGACATATTTCTGAGAAGACATGCATAGGATTGTGTGTGCATATCTAGGCATGTCTACTCAAAAGGAAGGTCTATTGAGCTTAAGAACATAAGAAAAGCCTTGCTGGATCAGAACAAGGGCCCATCTAGTCCAGCTTCCTGTAATTCACAGTGGCCCACCAGATGCCTCAGGGACAACCAGATACTTGTATCTCGCTGCCACTCCTTTGCATCTGGCATTCTGAGGTATTCTATTACCCTTGCAACACCCTCAAGGAAGACACCAGACTGAGGTTGGGGTTTAACTTTATTAAGCACAAGTGACCAGTTTTTAAGTCATGAAACCTACAACACACCGTCCCTCCCTTGCCAGTCTGGGGTAGGCAAAAACACTGCCATTGGTGGCAGAGAAGTATTTGGGGTGGAGCTTGAGGAGCAGCCGCCCCAGGCGGAGTTCAAAGGAGGAGCGCATTTTTGCCACATTGAAATGCAAATAACTTGGTAATGCAAATAACCTTTGTATCCTCAAGCTCCACCATTTGCTTATCTGTTGCCTCGGGCAGCCTCTTCTGTTGTCTACTGCTGACCCAAGCGGTGAAGAGAGGTGAGAGGTGAAGGTGGGGAGGAAGGGAGCTCTGTTGACTACAGAGCAGCAGCCAGAGGCGTAACTAGGGTATGGCAGCAGGGGGCTCGAGCCCTGGGGCTCCATAAGGTGGGGGCGCTGTTGGCATGGCGCCCTGCCCCCACCCGCAAATTTACGACCCCCTGAGCCGGGAGGCACGCTGGCGTCTCCCCTCCCAGCCTGCCACTCAAGTACTTAAAGTGCCTGAGTGGCAGCCCCGGGAAAGGAAGCCGCCACCGTGCCCCCCGGCTCTGCAAACCGTGGGGGCGCCTTAAAGTGGCCTTAAAGTTGCCGGCTTTTCCTGCCTGCCATGGCGCTGTCACTTTAAGGCCACTTTAAGGCTCCCTGTTGCCCTCAATTATGTGGTTGGCGCCTCCTCCTCTCCCCACCCCTCGCGGCCTCCTCCTCCTGTCTTCCCCCTCCTCTGAGGTGCGAGTGGACCACTCGGAGTGGCAGAGGCCGCCGTCGCTCAGGGAGCTGCCGCTGCTGCCTCCTCAGCGCCTCACTCGCCACCCAGAAGCCTCTTTTGCCCTGATGCCTCGCCTCCCTCCCCTTCCCCTGGGCCGCCCGGTATATGAGTTATTTATTTATAACCGCAAGCCCACCATGTCCACGACGGCCTGGAGGTGCCTCATGCAGGATTTCAAGAGGTAAGGTGGGACGGGACAGCCGGCAGAACTGGCTGCATTTCCCTGGCTGGGTCTGTTTTTGTGTGTTTATGTCTGTTTGTGTGTGTGTGTTGGCTCTGCAGGCACATGGCAGCAGAAGCCACAGCCTGCAATGTCATGACGTCATGACATTGTGACGTCATGACGTTGCGTGCGGGGGGGGGGCGCAATTTTGTCTAGATACACCCCTGGCAGCAGCTCCAAATCAGGAAGTGGGTGGTGACATGACATCATTGCAACTCCCTAGAGAGCCTACAGCCATGCGCCGACGGTGAATTTGGAAATGGAGGGGGGGGCGCAAAATACTTCCTTCTTCCAGGCGCAATTTTAATTCATTATGGCTCTGATCGGTGGCCAATTTGGATGATAAAAAAATTTCCTACCTCATGATAAATGACCAGCTAATCTCAGACTGGACCTGCCAGTCATAGTTTGTAACCTGTGATGGAGTTTTCTTCCATAAATCTGGCCAATCCCCCTTTAAAGGCACCCAGATCAGATTCCATCACCACATCTTGTGGTAAGGAGTTTCTCAGACTAATTTCATGCTGGGTAAAGAAACATTTTCTTTTGTGTATTCTAATTTTTCTAACACTCAGCTTTAGTGGATGTCCCCTGGTTCTGGTACTGTGTGAGATGGAAAAGAGATTCCCTCTATCCATTTTGTCCACCCCCTGTTTAATGGAACTTATTCCCAACTTGCATAGGGTTGCAGCCTAAGCCTTAGACAAGGCTTAGTTCTATCGGTGTATCGGTGTATGATGGATCCATGAAACTTCTTTCTTAGGAAAAAAACTTATCTATTATGGTCCGTTGCAGCTGCTGTGGATAAAAGTTTCAAAGTCAGAAACACACACAGCATGCAATTTGCATAAGCTTCCTTTAATTTTGATATCAAGCATATCCCTCTGATTCTGATCATGTCGGTTTCAACCACTTTGATTCAAGGCAACAGTTGTCCTTGTTATTGCACAAGTCCATTGTGGCTTCCAGTGCAGCTGTCGGGGCTCTGTATAGTCAAAGTAGTGAAAGCTGCAATCCTGTCCACCCTTACGTGACTATAATGGGGACTTCTGAGAAGAGATGCTTGGGGTTAAGCTTAGGGTTACCAGATATAAACTGGGACAGAGTGCCTATATCTTTAACCATTTAGCCAATACCTTTAGGTCATCATGGAAGGATTTCAAAAGCTGCGCTTGCCAAAATTCCGTCTTCTATACAAGGGTTAAAAGGGGCACATCTCTCCCTATAATAGCAAAATTCAGACTTGACAGCCAATTGAATAGTGGGGGGGGGGGAAATGGGACCAGCCAGAAATGGAGTTCTCTGAAATGAGCACCCCAGAATCCAGTGGAACTTACTCCATGAGAGGTCAAAAAGATCAAAGCAGGCTGAGACCAAAAGAGTATGTTCAGTGCAATGGCGTAGCTATATCATCACAGCAGGTAGCGGCTGCACCAGGCTACATGCTGTTGTCTGCTGGGGGGCTGCAACAGTCTGGGACCACTTTGGGGATGGATCTTTCTGTATGACTCAGAAGGGGCTACAGTGCAGCAGAGCTGGAGCAGGCTCTGACTGCTCCCAGAGCGAGGCAGTGATGAAAGGGGTCACAGCGCCCTCCACGCAGCCTCACCACGCCCCCTGCTTCCCGAATTGCTCCATTTTGGAGCGATACAGAGACAAAACCAGAAGCAGAACATGGGGCAGGCACAGGAATTAGTTTATTGAGTATTTATCAGCTGGTGGTGGACAATTTGGGACTGGGAACATTCGGATGCAACGTTTTGCCATACATCTTTGCCTCTGCTAATTGGGCAGGGAGGCACTTTTCAAAGCAGTACTTTCTTGTATATATAGCAGGTGGAGAGAAACTCTCTCTGTGTGCCCCGGATTAGCATCCCCTCCAGTGGCTGTTTGCTAGTGTTCCTTCTGCATCTGTTTAGATGATGAGCCCCTACGGGACAGGGAACCCTTTATTTCTTGCTGGGTAAACTGCTTTGTGAACTGCAGTGTAGAAATGTTCTGAGTAATAATATATGCCAATAATAGCAAATTTGGAGTGCCTGCTAGATTGTAAGCAGAAGAGGAGCAGCCCCAAGTCAGGGAAAGATTTCTGCATACTCAGGAAACCTGTCAGGTATGCTGAAGTACATATATTTGTAAATTGAAAGGGAAAGAACAGGTACAAAACCTCAGTGTTACAATTTGGTACAAAACCTCAGTGTTACAATTTGGATATTACAAACGTGTTTCTTTTCTTCTTCTTTTTTTCATTTTTTCAAGGTTGGAGAGTATGTGTGGCTGGTGATAGGATTACGGCTGCAATCCTAAGTACACTTATTCGGAAGTAAGTCCCATTGGCTTCAACAGGACTTACTTCTGAGTAGACATGCTTAGGTTTGTGCTGAGTCACAGCTAGTTTATAGGCATTGGTGTACAGTGAACCCTCACTTTATTTTATTTTATTTGAAGAATTTATGTCCCTCTTTTCCATGACAAAACAAATGCTCAAGGCAGCTTTCTTGGGCAGGCTAGACTAAACAACCATTTTTCAATGGGATTTTTTTTTCTACAAATATCCAGTATTCTGTGATTCACCAAATCCCAAGTCCCAGATGTAGCTTTTACAGTGTGGTTCTCTCCTCTGGCTGTGTGCCATTGAGTTTCAGCAGGCAATCGCAATTCCAGCCTGGACAGGTCCTCAAGGTTGTACTCTGTTCTTCTGCCAGCTGGCTTTTCTCACACACTCCCCCGCAATTCTCACTTGCAGTGACTAATTAGCACATGACTCCGTCCTGCCACAAGGGGTACAGCAGCTTGTCACAGCCTGACATTCCGTCTCCCATCCACAAACAAGACCACAGATTCTCTTACTTAGCTTCAGGCTGTACCAGCAGTTCAACTATCAGCCCACACCTCCTGCCCAATTTAACAGACTAATGGGGGGAAGTGTTGTCTGTCAACGTTGTTAAACCCAAATGCATTTATGACAATGAAGATATGCATTCTCAAAACATATATGACGGGCTTTTAATTAAGCAAACATCAATTATTTCCAGTCTTTTAAGTTGAAGTCCATTAAACGGAAGGTCAAGTGCTCTTATTGTGCACATAAGCAGGGTTTTCCCTTCCATAGCCAACCATATTGTTGCTTGCAAGCATTGTCTGCTTATAACAGGGTTATTGCCATTATTATGTAAAATTGCAGTGATCTGTGACACATTTAGCTGCCCCAACTTAACTGAGAAGATGATCATATACATACTTATGGGTGAACTGAAAACCATTGTTCAGTAGGAAGGGAATCTAAATACATGTTCTCCTTAAAATGGGCCATCTCGGTGTTAATCTGAAGGTCCAGCTCTTTGCACTGTTTATGATGGAAAACGATTTCTGATTTTGCTTTCAAAACAGCTCCCTGAGCAGTTGAGTCCTGCTGTAAGATATTAAAGAATTGCTAATGAAGAAAAATTACAGTAATTTTGAAATTGTCCATCTTGACTGGAACCACAACAACGTTTTGAAAGGAAAATGAAGGTTGCAAGGAGGCAGGAGGAGAGAAAGAATTAGGAATAAAGAAAAGGAGAGGGCGAGAAGTCTATTAAACCAGCAAAGGAGCAAATAATATTGTTTGCTTGGTAACACTGGAGTTATTGTAGTAATAAATCTAATAATAGCAATAATATCCTAAGTTATTTTAGTGATATATCATCTAATCAAAGTAGATCAGTAAATATTCGTTGGTTTTTACTGACATTTTTTTTTTGCCGCACAAGTTGTCCTCATTCTGCAATACTAGGGTGTTTCCTAAGCTCCATTGATGACAATGGCACTTACTTCTGAGTAGACAAAGACAGGCTTGTGGTCTCAGGGCATTAACCACAGACCTAATTTTTCATTAGGGTTTTGAAATGCTACACGTCCATTAGCAGCAGTGGGGAACAGTATGACTGAGCCTTGATGGTTTTAAATCTCAGACTCCCAGGTTTTGAATTTTATTGCAGAAGATCTGCTGCCGCTTCTTAGCCTCTTTTAGGGCACAATCCTAAGAGTTAGGCCAGCAAAGTTTGGCTAGCACAAGAGCCACGGTAAAGCATGTTTGGACCACTCTTGGAGTAAGGGAGGATGGCGCACGTCCAGCGGTGTCATCCTGGCAGAACGGCCCGGTACGCCGTTCTGCTAGTTCCGCGGACGGGCCTGGGCCGCACCGCCTCTCCTGAGGACGGGCGAGCTGCTCTTGGGCCCACCCTCCCTCCTGCACGTCTGAATCGCTCTGAAATGGAGCGATTCGAGGCGCAGGGAGGCGCAGGGAGGCGTGGCTGGCCTCCGCCATGGGGCGGAGGGCTGCCAATCATCCGGGCGTTCCAGTTCCTGGCGCGCCCGGATGACATCACTGTGTCTGTGTGCTGGCCTCTCTGACTCTGAGAGCGCTTCAAACTTACATTATGGTGTCCCTTGTGACGGCCAAACTTTGCTGGCCTAACTGTGCCGGCCTAACTCCAAGTTAGGAATGAGCCCTTAATTGGTTGGGTGTTTGCTTATTGGATGTGATAGTTTTAAAAGTGTATTATACTCCACCCTGAGCAAAGTGGAAGTATTTTAAGAAATATGGTCAACACTGGAATTGAAATTCACAATCTTCATTTTCTACACTGCTGTGGGATAGAAGACACCCTGAACCAGGGCAGGATGGAGCTCGTCACTGTGTAATGGCATAGAACCATTTCACTAGTACTGACTTGGCATGGTGAGCATGAAGCAGCCAGTGATCTGCATGGTCTGTCCTCTTGCAGGGATCAAGACTAAGTGACTCCCATACAGATGCAGAGGCGTACCTAGAGGGGGATCACAGCACTAAGTTTCGAAAGCAGCTCCTCCCTCTCCTCTCCGGAGCCATTCGGAGCCAATGTAGCTTCTGTTTTGCTCTAGCTGCTGAGAATGGCTCCGAAGAGGAGGGGGATCGGCTGCTTGCAAATATAGTACTGTGATGTGACCTCTAGGTGCATCTCTGTACAGATGTGAGTGATGGGTTCTGGGTTCTCACTTGTAGCCTTCTTTTCACCCACTGCAATGCATCAGATTTGTGTCATCTATGGGCCTTCTCTCTCTCTCTCTCTCTCTCTCTCTCTCTCTCTCTCTCTCTCTCTCTCTCTCTC
>JAJKFI010000004.1:11199707-11218286 GCA_029204185.1 Lerista edwardsae
TCTCTCTCTCTCTCTCTCTCTCTCTCTCTCTCTCTCTCTCTCTCTCTGTGTGTGTGTGTGTGTGTGTGTGTGTGTGTGTGTGTTATTGACAAATAATTTGCTAGGGCAAATTTGCTAAAACATTCACAGATAAAATAATCTGTGAGAAACAGCCTTTGGCTTTTTGCTCCCCAATACCAAGTTTCTTCTCTTCTCCCCCCCCCCCCCCCCGCTCGTGTAACTTTTTCCTCTTCTGCTGATCACATGTTAGTGTTCCTCCCCCATCCCTTCTTCTAAGTTTTATTAGCTCATTTATTCACCTCAGCTCTTTCAACTTGAGTGTCTTTGCAGAGTACATCGTGTTACAACAAACCACAAGTTGGTGTTGACATGCCAAAAGACTTGCTCGGTCCCTTAAGCCCCCACTAACTGATCTGATGCAGAGGTGAAGGGCACAACCTCCTTGTTTAAAAAATCAATACGGCTTCCCATTGCTGTTAAGCAACTCTGTCTGAAGCGGTAAAATCTAGTATATTACCCTGCTGTCATAGCCTACCTTTTAAATCACCAGCGCTTCCAATTTAATAGCTAACAAAAGTGGGGAAAATGCTGCGTCAGAAATAAATGCAACCTTTGCTTACCTGAATTATGAAACTTGAGTTTAGGCGGATGGATTTTACCTTTTCTCTCTGCAGTTCTCCCATGGGTTCATTCTGTCTCCTATTCCACCCCTTCTGTCTTTGAATTTACATGGGTAATTTCTATAATTAACAGAACATAATTGTGCCACATTTATAGGGTTGGATCTTAAAAATGATTTGCATCAACAGATGTTTCATTGCACAATTTCCTCACACGTGATTTCTGTTTCTATTTACGGAAACACAAACATTGGTGTGCATTAGAACCCAGGGCAGTGTGTGTGTGTGTGTGTGTGTGTGTGTGTGTGTGTGAGTGTGTGTGTGTGAGTATGTGCATGCGTGCATGATCTTTCCAGCATGTGATTCAAAACACCAAGATTTCTATGGAAAGGTCCCAGCTTAATTCCAGCATGCCCTGTATCCAGGAGGGTTCCGTTCTGGGGGCCCCATCCCTGCGGATACTGGAAATCACGGATACCACAGCTGCATTTCCAGGGTTTCAGGCAGCTTCCTAAGCCACCTGCAGCCTTTTCTGGGTCACAGTAGGCTCCTCTGTTTCTCAAAGGTAGTCCCAGAATGCAGTGCGACAAGGAAGAGGAGGCATCACGCTGCATTCTGGGACTAGTAGGCGAAATGGAGGAGCCTCATAGCGCAATCCTATGGACTACGCAGCGTCGACGCAACGGGGTTGCGTCGACACTGTGCACTTAGCACCAACACGGAGCACTGATCGGCATCCCCACATTGGCGCTAAGACAACGGAACTGGTGCTGCAGACAGTGCCAGTCCTGTTGCACCTGTGCAGTGCCTCTCTCACTTCGGCCAAAGCCAGCCGGCTCGAGGGAGGTGCCATGACAGGGCGACTTGGGGATTGGCGGAGGAGGGCAGGAGGAGGGAAGGACCTGAGTGGGTCCAGGATTTGGCCATAAGGCCGAATTTCAGACCCGTTTGGGAGGCCATGCGGCCCCGATTTGGGCCATGCGGTCTCCTTGGATCTGCGCCTGCTATTTAGCAGGTGCAGATCCAAGGGGAGCATATGGGAGGCTGGAACCTCCCCTACAGTAAGGGAGCAAATGCTCCCTTGCCGCGAAGAGGCTCCAGCCTCTCCTATACTGCAACTGCCGATTGGATATGGTGTTGGCCGGCTGGCCTCGCCATTCCAGCGCAGTATAGGAGGAGCAAGGTGAGGCTGTAGGTGGGTTGGAAGCAGTAGTGGGATCTGGGGATTGACTACAGGAATGCTGGGCGGGACTTCGGCGGGACTTATGTGTCATTGGCTGCCCGTCCATTCGGTCCGCCACCCGCCCTGGCCTCGGAGGGGTGCCGGCTCGCCGGGGGGGATGGGTGGGGGGTGCGTCGGGTGATTGGACGAGCAGCGGTGGGGCGCGCTCCCCAAGAGAAGCCGAAGGGATGAAACGGGCGGGCTGCCAATCACGCGTAAGTCCCGCCCAGCGTTCCTGTAGTCAATCCCCAGATCCCATTACTGGTTGGAAGGCTGAATTTAGCCCTTGAAATGCAGCGGATTCACTGTGATAAGGGAAATTCGTTTTTTCATTATCACAGCAAAAGCTGCGGTTTGGCTGCAATAAGGTAGAAAAATTCTAACACCTTTCCCTTTGTTTTAAAAAAGATGACTTCTGTGTCCATGGTATAACTGAAACCGCAGATACCAAGTCTGTGGCTAAAGGCAGGCCTGTATTTCACATGATAGACTGTACACCAAGGTGCGCACTTTTGTCATTTATTCAAAAACATCCAGCCAAACTTGTTTACATCTTCTTTTTAGGGAGGAGCCATATCACCTCTCAGCACATCTCTAGGATTGTCCTAGAGCCAGACAAGGGGAGAGAGATATACCTTAACAGTGCATGTGGCCCAATTTAAAGCCTTGTCAACTTATTAGAGCACTAGATGAGCACTCATTTAAAGCCCTCTCCAACTTGATTTGGATCTATTGTACCGCTTACAACGGCATAGCTGTGCTGTTGAATAGATGGTTTGGACCCTGTATAATGCTCAGAGACTCATGCTTACAGCTGGAAATGAACTACACATTTTAAAGCACCTTGCAGTCACAATGACATAGTGAATATTTCCATTTGCACTCTGAAGCGCCTTTTTTATGTTAGAATGTGTATAAGAGGGTATAAAGTACAGTATATAGCAGTGTTTCACCAACTCTGGATTGTGACCCACTGATGGGTCACGAACTGATTTATGGTGGATCGTAGGCCCGCCACAATCAGGAAGCAGCAGGATAAAATGGCACATGATTGGCTCCGTTGCCTGTGCCACACCACTTCCTGGACCCACGGGTGGATCGCAACACACGGGTTGAGAACCACAGCACAGTGTGGCCAATGAAGTGGGTCACGCAATGGCATGACCGAAAAGTCGTTTCCAGGTTGTGCACCCAGAGGCGGATCTAAGGGGGGGGGCAAATCTGTAAGTTTTGCAAGAAGCCTTACCCTGTCATGTAAATCCCTCCTCTCCCTTGCTGCTGTAGCCAGTAAGCAACGCCAAGATGTTGCTGTTCCCTGTGAGGACTGGCTAGAACAGTGCAGGAGAGGAGTGTTTTCCACTGCAAGGTCAGGCTTCTTGCAAAACTTACAGATTTGCCCCCCCCTTAGATCCGCCTCCGTGCGCACCATTTTACCTTGCACTTTCCTGGTCTTGGTGGGCCCTGAATCCACCATGGACAATGCAGCGGATTACCAAGGTACAGAATTGAGAACCCCTGTTATATTGTAAAGCTGCATGTACAGGCATGCCCTGGGATCCACTGATTCAGTATCCATGGTTTCAGTTATCCACGGATACCATGGATACTGGGACGCCTATTAAAAAGATAGAGGAACATTAAACAAGTATCTTTTTTACCTTGTGGCAGCCAAACTACTGATGTTCCTCTATCTTTAAAAAGGCATCCCCAGGATCCATGGTTTTAGGTATCCCTGGTGGGATCTGGAACAGAACCCCCAGCAGATACCAGGGCATACCTTTACAGTGAGGCCAAAAGGGGTATAGTCATGTTAACTCTCCTCCACACACTCTGTCCAGTTAGTGCTGGTTCAAAGGATATTGAACAATTTTGGCTACCCGATGGATGAGAATTGGAATTTTCGCTCACTGAGCATCCTCCAGGCTAATTCTTCCTCTAAGCGGTCAGTGCAGGTGCATAGACTCCTTCAGCTAGTGCTTATTGCTCCACGCTTCATCAGTCACAGGTTACACTTCCTATTCTGAACCACCATGTCGCATCAGCTTTTTTGTACTTTGCACATGCTTGGTGGAGTTTCAGTAGCCAATGGTCCATTGATGAGACGGGGTTAGTCCCTTCCTGCTTTCCCTAAATGTTGTCTGTTGGCAGTGCCGGCTCTAGGAATGGTGGGGCCCAATGCAGGGCATTCCCGTGCTCCCCCTGCCACCTCGCCAGGCCCCCTCTCACCAAGAAAAGTGCAGCTGTGCACGGCACCTGGCAAACTGGACCCTAGCACGTCACCTGCTTCCAAGAGGCCCATAGGCAGTTTAGAGGCAGGGGCAGGTGGGAGGGCCTAAGGTAAAGCTGCTCTAGTCGCCCCACTGACTTACAGTCCATCGAGATCCCGGCTGCAGCAGCAGGCAATATGTTCTCTGCCCCCCAAAGTGCAGGGCCCAACGTGACGACATTAGTCACAATGGCTTAAGGCCGGTCCTGTTGGGTAGGAAACATTTAGATTAGGCAGCCAGATACCTTGCACATCTAATGCGGAGCAAAATGAGCCGGACCGCCAGCACTCTCTTCTTCACAAATACATCGATATAACTGCTAAGCGTACAGTCCGATCCTGCCGTTTTGGAAGCTCTTACCATTGTCCGAAACGTGAGGAGCGCTCAGCCATTTAAATCCAAATGAAACCCATATTCATCACGGCAGACTCCCATGTGGTCTTGCTTGGACTCCCCCTCCCCCGAACCCTTCCACCTTCTCCGGCTGAACTGGGTGACTTTTGGTTTTATTGGTATTTATCCTGCTTGACATCTTTTGCCCTCAAGGATGCTCCGAGCTCGAAAGGCTCCTCATTGAAACTGCTGCGGTGGCAAAGTTGCTGGCATCCGATTGGCTGAGAGCTCGCAGTGGTAAGAAGCTGGAGCCCGGTCCAGCCTCTGTCATTAAAAATTAACACTGTGCAGTAAGCAATAAAATCCTGTAAGGTTCTGCTTTTAGGAAGCAAAGACTAGTGGGGGAAAAACCTGACTATACTGAGAGATTGGGGTGGGAGAGGGCAGGTTGTTTGGGGGACAACACCTGCTGCCCCTCATTGCTGTCATAATGGCCAGCTGAGTTTCCGGTGGTACATAGATATGTCAGGCTTACCACTATCAATGCTACATTTTGACAAGCCACCTTCCTTGCTATCCTCCCCCCGTCATGAGAGGTCATTTCCATACAAGCCCACTCGCCAGCAAGTATTAATGAATGCACAGATGATAGGGTCCCACTGCACATGGTTTAAATGCACATGATTTAACATTGATTTGGTGCGTACGTTATTATTGATCGCCCCTGCATCCTATCCTTTCTACACAGAGCTGTGGGCAGTGTGTGGCACAGGTAACACTATGATTCAGAGAGTGATCAGGAGAGCCTGTAGTTTTGGTGGTAAGAGTGCATACCCCAAATGCCATCGCCAGTGGCTTAGGCTTAAAGGATGCCAGGGTGCATGGACTACATGGACCAAGAACTAGAGGTGCTTGTTTCCAGTCAGCAAGAGAGAGGATTACAGCCCAAATCTCTCTGAACACAATGGGCTGACTGAGTAAAATAACACCATTTTCAAACACCTCTACCAATAAGAATGTAAGAACATAAGAAGAGCCCCTCTGGATCAGGCCAAAGGCCCATCTAATCCAGCTTCCTGTATCTCACAGCGGCCCACCAGGTGCCCCAGGGAGGCATGAGACAACAAGATGCTTGCATCCTATTGCCACTCCCTTGCACCCAATACTCTGAAGTAGCCCACCACCTTTGTAAGGAGGTTGCACAATCCATCATTGCCTATAGCCCACGATGGACCTTTCCTCCAAAAATCCATCCAATCCCCTCTTAAAGGCATCAAGACCAGATGCCAACACCACCTCCTGTGGCAAAGAGTTCCACAGATTAACTACCCACTGGGTAAAAAAGTATTTCCTTTTATCTGTTTTAACTCTCCCAACCCTTAGTTTTAGCGGATGCCCCCTGGTTCTGGTGTTTTGAGAGAGGGAAAAGAACATCCCTTTATCGACTCTATCCCTTCCGTGCATAATTTTGTATGTCTCAATCATGTCCCCCCTCAGGCGCCTTTTTTCTAGGGTTACCAGATACAAACTGGGACAGAGTGCCCAAATCTTTAACCATTGTGTAGAAGAGGGAATTTGAGCAGGTGCAGCTTTTGAAACTCTTCCATGATGTGCTGCCCCTGCACAAATTCTCTTTTCCATGCCATGGTTAAAGGTAGAGGCACTGTCCCAGTTTGTAGGCACAATCCTAACCAATTTTCCAAGGCCGGGGTAAGGGCAATGCAGCTCTGAAGTAAGGGGACAGACATTCCCTTACCTTGAGGAAGCCTCTGACCTCCCTCCCCAACTGCAGGATGCAGCACATGCCCCATTGGCACAGCTATGTCAGTGCTAGAAAATGGGTTAGAATTGTTCCCTCTATCTGGTAACCCTACCAAGAACTCAACTGTTAGCAGCATTGAGGGAATCTGCCAGTCCCATGCACAGTACAGTTGCATTTTGGAAGACTTGCAACAAGAGATTGCAAGAGTCAAGGAAGGCGTTCAAGCATTCAAGGCATTACAAAGCAATTGACAAGTGCAAGAGTTCTAACAAGATACGTCGCAGGTCTCCCTACTTTAGAAGGAAACTGTTCACAGGCTTGGTTACTATACATTGCTGTATATGCAAGTGGGCCCACATTAGCAACCTCAGTGGATTTGAAAAAACAGTGGATGTTTACCCCCCCTACCCCCGGGGGGGGGCACCTGGACCCTTTGAATCCACCCAGAGGGTTTTCTGAGGCCCACATTGGCTGCGCATGACCAGGGTGACCAGTTGTCTTAGCCACAAAAGAGGACACAAAATGTAGGACATTCAAGAAAAATGTAGGACGTTGCAAAATAAAAGCTAAAAACACTCGTACGTATTGTTTTTGGGGTGCCTTGTCCTCCTTTAATGCAACCCACTGAATGAAGGAACAAACGTGTAAGCAAGTGATGCAGGCAGCACCTCTTGACGTTGGCGCCCCCTGTCTGCCTTGGAATGTAGGACGTTTTGAAATGTACCCAGGACAGAAGGTTGGAATGTAGGACATGTCCTGGGAAAAGAGGACTTATGCGCGTGACCTCCTGCAGTCCCTGTGGGCCTCAGGATGGTCGTTTTGGCCATTTCCCGAATGGGATGCCCTGGACTTCAGAATGTCATGTAAGGCATAAAAACATCACTTCCGGTTTCCCCTGGGAAAGTTGTGGGAAGTTGTGGGGTTCTTTGGTAGAAATAGCTGTTCCGAGGACCACAGAGGCTGCAGGCAATGACAATGACAGCTCCAGTTGGGTTCAGAGGATGGGGCTGGCCCCAAATCTGCAGGTTTCAACACCCACAGATTTCAGTATCCGCAGGCATTCCAGGAACAGAACTCCTGCAGATGTTGAAGGCCCATTGAACAGAACCGGAACTAGGGCGGAGCAAGAGTAGCACCTGCTCCAGGCGCTGAATTAAAGGGGGCAAAGACAGGCTCTCCCTGAAGGAGAAGGAAATTGCCAATTGCAAGCGCCCCTCCTCCAGGGAGATGACGGAGGAAACTGCCTTTGCACCACGATCGCAAAGGCAGTTTCCTCAGTCGTCTCCCTGGAGGAGGGGCCCTTGCAATTGGCAGTGCCACTTCCTTCAAGGAGCCATTACATGGGGGGGGGTGCAAAGAGGCAGAGCATGACGTCACTGTCCCAGGGCGTCACATTACGGCTCTGTCATTGTACATCAATCAAGCTCATATGGCATTGCCTCTTTAAGGGAGCTTTAATTGGTTCTCTTACGTGCACCCTGTGAGCTTCATGGCTAAGCCGCAATCTAAACTCAAGTCTTCCTATGCTGCACCCACCAGCCTCGCCATTACAGTATTCTAATGATTTGTAGGGAAAAAAAAAATCTTTTTTTTTTCATTAGATCTGGAAAGCTGCTGAATATGTGTATGTTTTCCAAAAATTATCCATATGCTATTTGTCATCGTTTTCACTTTGACATTATTACCCATGGCGGATCTTTACATGGATGACTCTGGGAGTTGACTCATAAATTCTTATCTGGTCAATAAAAATAAATGAATAAGCCAGAACTTTAGTGAGTGTACATTTATTTTATTTTTAGATGTTGGGATTTATATTGGCTGTATCTATTTACATTTAGATCAACAGAGAGAAACAAAATGATCTTCAGACAGACCAACTACTTGAGAACAATAAAACACCATCCAAATTACTAGGGTCACCAGATACAACCTGGGACAGCGTACCTCTACCTTTAAGCATTGTACAGAAGAAGGAATTTGGGCAGGTGAAACCAATCAGGGAAGGCTTTCAAAAGCTGCACCTGCCCAAATTCATAAGAAGAGCCCCACTGGATCAGGCCAAAGGCCCATCTAGTCCAGCTTGCTGCATCTCACAGCGGCCCACCAGGTGCCTCAGGGAACATATGAGACAACCAGATGCCTGCATCCTGTTGACACTCCACTGCATCCGGCACTCCAAGGTAGCCTACCTCTAAAATAAGGAGGCTGCACTAACCATCATGGCTTATAGCCTGCAATGGACTTTTCCTCCAGAAATCTGTCCAGTCCCTTTCAATGGTATCTAGGCCAGTTGCCATCACCACCTCTTCTTCTTCCCTCTTCCCTCTTCTATACAATATATAAATTCTATGTATAAATTCCATCTTCTATACAATGGTTAAAGGTATAGCTATTCTGTCCCAGTTTGTATCCGGTAACCCTACAAGTTACCACCGTTCACTTTCAAAAAAGGGATAACTATAAACTGTAGCAAGTTATGCAAGGAATGGTGAAGACTCCGGGAAATCTGATTGATCATGATTCCCTATATTTGCTCAAACCCGGTGTGCAGGCACTCCTTCAAATATGCCTGCCTGCTTGCTTGCTCCTTTATCTTTGGTAATGAAAATAACAAAGTCACTTTGAGAAGGATCGGTGGGATTTAGCACAACTTTCTCTTTCCCAAGTTTATTACCAGCTTAATCTCGAGATAATCTCTTTTCCCGCCTATGGAGCAGACTGGCTGCCTTTGAATATCAGGGAACACTTGGTTGGTTTTGGATCCCAGCCATCGATTCGGCTTCCTCCCACTGTTGTCTCCTGCTGCTGAGTGGAGCAGGCTGCTGAGTGTTTCAAAAGTTGGATAAGCCCTCCAGAAGCACAGCTGCACCTGGGCTGCCTCTCTCCTTCCCCACTCAAGAGCTCAGAGCCATCCTCTCGAGTTCTTTTCAACACAGCCCCATCCATTGTCCTCTCGGTTTCCACCACCCAAGTCTTTTCAAGTTGTGTTCACAAAGCTTCAGCTCCGGAAAAAGCTATTTCTGTCGGCAAGCACATCTTGCGCAGAGAAGCCGGCGGAGACGTCCCGTCGAAGAGTGGCACTTCTCAAAAAGGCAAGGTGGATTTCCCAAGGCAGGGATGGCACTTGGCAAGACGGCACCTAAGCCTCGCCTTTAGAAACATGTGCCAGGAATGTCAAGCTGGCTTTCCCAAACAAGCAGCTTGCTTCTGCTACTGGAATAAGCCAGAAAACATGCTTTTATAAATGGTTGATTTCGAAAGGCTAGACCTCTGCACTCAGGCAAAAAGCTATTGTGACCGAGGGCATCTTCGTACTATCTGAAAGTACAGCCACTTTGCCAACGTCCCCGACAACTGGGATAGGGGGAAGGAAAATGAAAGAAGGCTGAGCTGGGGAGAGATCTGCACGGGAGCAGCTCCCCCAACCCCGGCTGCCAGTTCCCCTGAGGCAGGGGGGAGTATCCTCTTGAACAATAGCCTGTTTCACAGTGACAGCATCCTCAAGGGAGACAGGAAGCAGGCATGACTGAAAAACCTGAGTATGAATGCTTGAAAGTAGGGAGAGCCCCACAAGAAGGAGCTTTGTGGCTCTCTCCAGGGAACGAACCTCAAGCTACAGAGGAGGACCAGAGTGTGAATAACCTTCTTCCCTCTGGCTGAGGCCAGTGCTCGCTCCCCCTTTCTCACATGTGCATGATGTTTTGCTTGCCCCACAGAAAGATACCCCAAATTGAAAATCTTTCATTGGTTTAGAAGCAGTGATGTCATGCAGGGGGAATGGACCAGAACGGGCGTTCCGGATCCTAACAGGCTCCGTGGCTTTTTTTTTTCTTCCAACATTTGAATTTGAACTCAAAAGTGAGTTCCTGTTCCTAAATCATTTGAATGACACCACTGTTTAGAAGGGTGTATTTCGAAAGAACGGCATTTTCTTCTACCATCTGCAGAAGCTGCAGACCAGATCAAGCTGTAGTCCTGAGCATTTGAAAAGAAAAATAGCTATAAATGCACATGGACAGCCATGGAAACTAATTAAGGATGTTGCACACACATATTTTGTGCTTGTGAGCACAATCCTGAGTGGTGCTGTACTGGCGAGGCCGACAGGCCAGCGCCGCATCCTGTGCTGCTCAGGAGAGGTTAGAGCCTCCCTGCAGCAAGGGAACGAGCACCCCCTTACCGTAGGGGAAGTGCTAGCCTCCCCAATGCACTCCTCGGATCTGCGCCTGCTAAACAGTAGGCGCAAATTCGAGGAGACTGTGCAGCCCGAATCGGGGCTGCGCAGCCTCCCAAGCGGGTATAGGATTCGGCCGAATGGCCAAATCCTGGACCCAACCCCAACCCCCACCATTCCCCATCCTGAAATGGGACGGAGACTCCCTCGCACCCACCAGCTTTGGTTGGCGCAAGGGAGGCTCCCCGTCAGCGCTCTCAATCTGACGCTACTCGTAGCGTCAGCTTGAGAGCCATAGCACCAGTGGTGGGATTCAGGGGGTTCGCCCAGGTTCTATAGAACTGGTTGTTAAATGGCCAGGCCCCGCCCACTTGCTTACCTCTGCTGGCTTCGGGGTTTTTTTTTGGCTCCGGCTATGACGTCATAGAACCGGTTGTTAATTTATTTGTATCCCACCACTGCCACCCTTTTGATGAGGGTGAAAGAGGAAAGTGCCAAAATTGGTTTGAAGCTCAACATTAAAAAGACTAAGATCATGGCAACCACTCCCATCACTTCCTGGCAAATAGAAGGGGAAGAAATGGAAGCAGTGACAGACTTTATTTTCCTGGGCTCCAAGATCACCGCAGATGGTGACTGCAGCCATGAAATTAAAAGACGTTTACTTCTTGGGAAGAAAGCTATGGTGAACCTAGATAGCTTAATCAAAAGCCGAGACATCACCCTGCCAACAAAGGTTCGCATAGTCAAAGCGATGGTTTTCCCAGTAGCCATGTATGGCTGTGAGAGCTGGACCATAAGAAAGGCAGAGCGTCGAAGAATCGATGCTTTTGAATTATGGTGTTGGAGAAGACTCTTGAGAGTCCCCTGGACTGCAAAGAGATCCAATCGGTCAATTCTCCAGGAAGTCAAGCCTGATTGCTCCCTGGAAGGACAAATGCTGAAGCTGAAGCTCCAATACTTTGGCCACCTGATGAGAAGAGAGGACTCTTTAGAAAAGACCCTCATGCTGGGAAAGATTGAAGGCAAAAGGAGAAGGGGGCGACAGAGGATGAGATGGTTAGATAGTGTCACCGAAGCAATGAATATGAAATTGGGTGAACTCAGGAAGCTAGTGGAGGACAGGGAGGCCTGGCGTGCTGTGGTCCATGGGGTCGCGAAGAGTCGGACACGACTTAGCGACTGAACAACAACAACTGCATAGCACCTAAGTGGGGGTGCCGCTTGGCATGCCTGCGTTGGTGCTACATCTGTCGCGTTGACACTATGATGTAGTGTCGACATTATGACATAGCATTGACATGACGGGGCAGGTAGGATTGTGCTGTGTGATCCTGAATACAAAATACAGTGTAAGAACATATAAGAACATAAGAAAGACTTGCTTGAGCATACTTGAGTGTGCAAAATAATGCAGATGCAGGGGAGTGGCAACAAGATGCAGGTTGTCTTGATGTTGCTTTGTGTGCTCCCTGAGGCATCTCGTGGGCCACTGTGAGATACAGGAAAACCTGGACTAGATGGGACATAGGCCTGATCCAGCAGGGCTCTTCTTATGTTCTTATGTAAAAGGTTGATGGAGTCTTCAACTGATGTCTAAAATTACATTTTGAGGATCAGGCAGTAATGCCACCTAGCTATCCCAGGTGTCAGATTTTTTTTTTTAAAAAAAGAAGTTGGATGTTTTCCATGGCATCACACTTCAGCAGGAACCTTTTGGCTTTGCCAGAAGAGTTAAGAGACCTTTGGATGGTAGATATATGCCATATATCTTGGTGTATCCCAAATCATGAGACCTTTCGACAATAGGGTGAAATGACTAAGGGCCCAAACCAGGGGCCAATTTATCACCGGTGGTACATGTGTACTGCTAGCTAAAAGTGTTGCAAATATGTCGTAAAGTATGTTTGTAACACCAAACAAGCAACCACCACTTGCATTGGTAAAGGTATCCCCACAACCAAATGGTCTAGTTGTGACCAACTGTAGGGGGCGGTGCTCATCTCCGTTTCTAAGCCGAAGAGCCAGCATTTGTCTGAGGACAAGTTTCCTTAGTCATGTGGCCGGCATGACTATATGCCGTAGCGCATGGAACACTGTTCCCTCCCACCAAAGTGGTCCCTATTTATCTACTCACATTTTTACATGCTTTCGAACTGCTAGATTGGCAGTTGCTGGGACAAGCAACAGGAGCTCACTCCATCACGTGGTCTTGAACTGCCAACCTTCCAGTTAACAAGTTCAGCAACAGCGGTTTAACCCACAGTGCCACCACGTCCCACTAGCCCGGTGCTAATTAGCGTCCTGCCTCAGTGCTGAGCTTGAGGCTGGCTGGCGCTCTAAAGCATGTGCTCTAAAGCATGTTTGTGCCTCCTTTTGAGTTGGGGAGGATGGTGCATGGATGTGTGCCATCTTCCCCACACTGGCCTGAGGCCAATAAAGAAGCACTGGCCTAGGGATGGGGGGTTTGGGGAAGACAGGGGGAAGCAGCAGAGCATGGGGAGGGTGGGGTAAGGTGGACCATGGACAGATCTGACTGGGGAGGAGGTGCGTGGGAACAGCCTGGCCAACATAGGCTGGATCCTCCCCCCAGCCCGGCCCCAGTCAGCCTTACATGGGCTGCCCAGAGTTGCATCAAGTATTTCTTTGGTGCAGCTTCAAGTAGCCCTATTGGGCTGGCTGCAGTGTGACATGGAGTAAGGAGAATCAATTCCCCTTACTCCGAATTGCACTGCATGCAGCCCAACTCTGAGCTTGGTGCAAGGGAGTGGCGACAGGATGCAGGCATCTTGTTGTCTCGTGTGCTCCCTGAGGCTTCTGGTGGGCCACTGTGAGGTACAGGAAGCTGGAATAGATGGCCCTTTGGCCTGATCCAGTACGGCTCTTCTTATGTTCTTATGAGCTGGGTACGGGGCAAGCAAACTGGCCTCTCTGTTCCAGGCCAGGTTAGGATTGGCTGCCTGTAGCTCTGCAATGTGGTTGTTAGAGTGTGTTTTGTGGAAGGGTCTTTGGAAAGTGCAGCAGGACTGTTTAGTATTGTTGTGTTCAGTTTGTATACATGTGGGATCTGATCTGTTCAGGGGACCATCTGAACAACAGGACCAGCCACAACTACCTTGCTCCCCAATCAACTTGAATTTCTGGTACACCATCATGTCACCTCGACAGTGTTCATATTTATTGTGTGGGTGCTTTATAAGCGAGGAAACAATTGCTTGCTTGGCTACCCACTTGAGTTATTTACTACCATTGGTGAATTCACCCGCCAATTAATTTCAATTAATGTTTTAGAGATTTTCAAAAAGTGGCTGCACCAAATTACCTGAAACTTGCTCTGTAAACAGTGTAAGGATAGACCTTTTTAGAGGTACAGTTGTTTTGACTGTCCACCCATGTCATCATTTAAAAAACAGGGGCAGAATTTGGGTTTTTTTGTTTTATGGGGTGCCGTTTCTGAATCTGATTGGGCCCCCCCCCAAATCTGAAATGAAAGTTGCCATTTTAGCTTCCTGTGTTAGGGCAGGGGCTAACCTTTCTCACTGAGTCTACTTTAAAGCTTTCAGGTACAATTAGCACCTGTAATAATTTTTTAAATAATTGGCGCGCAAATCCGCCGATGGTAGGGAACGCGGGTACTTCCATTCAAACTCTGGGCTAACGTGGGGTTTCTTTATAGAGGCTAACTATCTTTTTATTTTGGGGGACAAGTTAGGTGAAAATATAGAGGAGACACATATCTCCTAATTTTCCTGTGTTATTTCTACTGTTCTGATGTCTTCAGAGACAGAATAAATTATTGCATGTGGCAACAGAGAAAATGTTTTTTTTATACTCCACAAGGATTCACATCATTTATTGTGAAAGACAGGCTTGTGATGAGATATCTAGTTGAAGACAATAGGCCAGAAAGCTGCAAATGCTCTTCCTAGAAAAACACTAGCTTTCCATTCATTTTGTAATGACTGAGAATTGCCATTGACCATTGACATTTAGAAAAATCTGCTTTTCAATGTAATCACTATTCAATGTGAGGGTCATCCTGTTCTTGCACCATGGCAGGAAACTTTACTGTGCCATAGCTTTACTGTGCCATACTTCCCCACAATCTGTGATGCATCTTTGCTTTCAGTCATAAACTGTAGCTTTACCATTTACCTACTGGCTGAAGGGAAAAAAAAACCATGATGGTGCTTCTGTGCACTCATGACCCAGGTTGCAGGCACTGGCATGAGTACCTAGGGCCCAATCCTTCCAGTGGTGATCCAGCTGTACCAGTGAGGCATGTGCTGCATCCTGCAGTGTGGGGACAGTCACAGAAGTCTCCCCAAGGTAAGGGTACAACTATTCTCTTACCTTGGGGTTTCATTGTGGCTGCCTCAGCACTGAAAAATTGAACAGGATTGGGCACTTAGTTGCTTCACTGCCTCAGAGTTCCTCAGGAGGCCTCAGAGTTCCTCAGGCTAGTGACACTCAGTGACACATACTGGTAATAAATTATATTAGTTGTACAATCAGTCTTGTCAATGGTGCAAGAACACAGAAGAAGATTCAAATACGCTTCCTCCAAATCAGCATCTGGACACAGTCCAATGCTGGGAGATGGGACTGATGATTTTGCTTTGTTTCACACAGGAATCATCCTTGTAGCAACTAAAGGGTTATTTCTTGCCTCTGTAGCTGCTAGAGGACAAATCAATGTAATGAGAAAGATTTTTTTTTTCTCCACAGCTTGTTCTAGGGCTGGGGTGGGTGAAAGGTTGACCTTATATCAGTATATCAGTTCTGAAGCTGCAAGCTGCAGAAGCCAGCTCTGAAAAAATAGGGTTTTTCCCAACATGTTTATAAGGCAGAGAAGGGTCAAGGAAAGTTTAGAAGACTTCTGTCTCCATCTCATTAGGGGGGTGTAAAACAAGTACCAGAAGTCTGCAAAAGACCTAATTAGCCAAATTGTAGCACTCAAGCCTCTGCAAAAAATTCAGTTTTGCAAGAATGAACTTCTTACTTCAGGATTTGTACTCTAGGGCCCCCTTCTGGAAATTCCTGAAGTAAGCAAGCTGTATGCTCAGTGAACAATGAGTTTTTCAGGGATAAAGGTAGCTTTTTTTCAACACGTCCATAGAAATTGATACGCAGTACCTTGGATAGCACACCATTTTTGGACAGTAAACATTAAACTTTCAGTACCATTGGCGGGCAAAAACACCAGTTTCAGTTCAGGTATATGGGAACACTTTGACATGGTTCCAAAAACATAATTGCCCTGAGAAGGGCAGTGGCTGTACATGTTTCAAAAGGCAAAAGACTTTTGCGCAAAAATACCCATGGTAGCAAATGGGTTAAATTCATTTTCTCAGGCTTCTGGATAGGGTCTCTTGCCAAATGTGAAGGGACCACATCACAGAAAGATTACAGCTATTATCCATGCAATACTTTAATCTGCTAAACGTGCCGGATGGAGTGCCTCTTTCAGTGATGCCAAGTTTAAATCGTTGTCGAAATTCTCATGAGGGCTTACGGTTTCCTTAAGATTTTTGATCTATATGCCAGAAGTGAGAATCTTAAAAGATATGTGATGGTTGTATGATCCAGGGTGGTCCAGCCAATGGGTCTAGGTTTGGGGAATGTGGCTTCCAATTCCTGCTAATCTGTTGACTCCCTCTGGCTTTGGACAAGCTGCTTCTGGCATACTGTATTAGTATCAAGTTCATTGAAAGATTGTTGAGAAAGCGCTGCAGTCATTTTCTTCATGCTCAAAATGTAAGTGCACTAGACGAGAGTACATTTAAGATTTGAGATTCTCCAGTCTTTAGGATTCTTAGAAATGAATGGGGGTTCCGTGCAGTCATCAGTAAAAGGCTACTTTCTTTCTTCTGTGAAATGTGGCTTGAGTGCAGAGTGCATAAAGCAGTTTGCTATAGGCCTGCATCAACTGTACTGCAATGATTATAGGAACAATCTGGGGCAAATGTGGATCCCAACTTTTTAACATTGCAAGCCACCTAAAAAAAAATTACCAGTCTCTCAAGCCTCTGTGGCTATAATGGTGAAGGGGAAGCAGGGCCCTCCCCACACACACACACACAAGTAGCAAGTTGTTTAACTCTTGCAGCACGTAGTCCAGTGGCTCTCACACATTTTAGCACTGCGACCCACTTTTTAGAATGACAATCTGTCCAGGACCCATCGGAAGTGATGTCATGACTGGAAGTGCTGTCATTGTGACGCCAGAGCCTGCTGCTTTCCCGAGAATGCAGCCGTAAGTGGGGTTATTCCTCAGCCATTTTCCAATAGCAAAGTGAATCAGAAAGGGAAAAGCCTGTTTACAACCTTGACACAAGTGAAAAAGCCACATAGCCCTCCCTTTGTCAGCATCCCATCCAGAGGCGGATCTACAGGGAGGGCAAAGCTCTAAGTGTTGCAAGGAGCCTTACCCTGTCATGTAAATCCCTCCTCTCCCTTGCTGCTGTAGCCAGTAAGCAACGCCAAGATGTTGCTTTTCCCTGTGAGGATTGGCTAAAACGGTGCAGGAGAGGGGTGATTTCCACTGCAAGGTGAGGCTTCTTGCAAAACTTAGAGCTTTGCCCTCCCTTAGATCTGCCTCTGATCCTATCTTCCCATATTTTCAATATGGCTGCTCTAGGTGCTTTGCAACTCACCTGAAATTAGCTTGCGACCCACTGGCGGGTACAGACCCACAGTTTGGAAACCACTGACATAGCCTAATATACCTTGTCAGTTTTACATCCCACCCAAAATGGATTTGGAATCCCCTGGTGGGGCAACTGGAGGGACTGCCGTTCTGCATTCTTAGATGTCTGGATGGATGGACTTCCTAGCACTAGTTTCACAAAAGAGAATTGAGCAGCCAAATTTTTGCTTTGGTCATTGATTGGGCAATGAAAAAAAATGATTACAGAGCTGGGCTGGGCATCAGGTGTTCTTTCGTTTAATAGTAACAAGCAACTATGTATGTATGTGATGCTTTAATATGCCTAACCATCAGAAAAGCAGTCTGAATTAGTGTGTTCCACTTCTGCAATATATTAATTGCTGTAAATATACAAAGGTATGCAATCAGAAAAGCAAATGAGTGTTTCTAATTAGGATTGAATGGTAGCACGTTTGATCAAAGTAGGACACGGTGTACTCCTGAGAGTGGCATGTATTTTGGCCAATTAGTCAGCAAGAAGATTTTTTGATGGCTGATTACACCTTTATAAAATTGTTTTGTCAGCTCAAAAGCACCCTTGTCCACAGACGTGTGCCGCATACCACAACTTCAGGTCGGGTTGTGTTTTTTTTCTGCATTTGGGAATAAAACTGTACATTGACAGTAAGGACCAAATCCAGAATTTTGAGGCACAGATCATGTAGCATAGAGGTTTATAGCAACCTCTATACCAGAGCAAATTATGGATGAAAAGAATTAATGGGGGCAATAGCATATCTGAGGTATGGCAGGTTGGGCACATGCCCTCGGTGCCGCTTGAAGAGGGGTTCCACCGGGCAGTTTCCATTGAGGTTGAGTAAGTGGAGGCTCTCAATAAGCTTCAAAAGGAGGAAGAAAAGGGACGACAGCCAGACCAATAAGATGCCAAAACATGAGGAAGAAAACCGGAGAAGAGCAGCTGGATTGCAAGGACCAGAGGCCGGATCAGAAGGCTGCCAGCAGCTCCTCAGGAGAGGAGAACCTGGAAATGACATCGCTGTCATGCAACATCATTACAACAACCTGAGTGGCACTGCCTCTAGCAATGCCACTGCATGGGGGGGTTGTTGGTGCATGTGTGTACATCCTTTGCTTATTGAGTCAGGTTGGGGGCCAGGTTGCAGAAAGTATTGGCTGGGTTGGCATTCTCTGGTGACCCCAGATCCAGTCATGGTTAGGCTAAGAAGGTGAAATATACAGTTCTGGGTGGCTCCTTCATGCTCCTTCTCTCATTCTCTCTTTACCTGCTTCACTGGTCAGTAAAGGTGACAGTTGGGCTCTCCCAGGCACATCCACCTCCCCAGGAGGACAATCTACTACTTGATGCAGTAGACTTGTTCTGACTAGTTCCTATGAAAGATCAATGTTTCTATTCCAGACAGGGCTTGTGATGCAGCTTCCAGGATTGGTGATACACAAGTAAGCCTTGTTTTGGTGATTATTGATGATGATGATGATGATGATGATGATGATGATGATGATGATGATG
>JAJKFI010000004.1:11225586-11239487 GCA_029204185.1 Lerista edwardsae
GAGAGAGAGAGAGAGAGAGAGAGAGAGAGAGAGAGAGAGAGAGAGAGGCTGGCTGCACACCCAGCTCTCAGATGCTCCAGTCCCATTTCTTACTTACGTGTGGTCAAGAATTATTTCCGATTATCAGATCAATCAGTCATGCTGGAAGCCAAGCTGAGCCATAATAAGCATTTTGTTTCTTGATTAGTCTAAAGTGAACTGACCCCAGGAGTCCTGCTACAGACTGCGCACCATGCTTTCAAGCACAGGCTCAGCCATGTTTAATGAGCACATCGTATCTTCGCTTCTCTCAAGGAGTCCCCTCCTAGATTTTACAAATATCCATCAGTACAGGGGACAACTAGCAATTTACAAGGGAAGGAGTATTGTTCATTAGAAAGTGGCAAGGGAAAATGGCTCGCGTAAGTCTAAAGACCTCAGGGGACAACTCAGACCAGGAAAAGGGGATAGGATACTGGTGTGTGTGACTGCCACTTAAATCCATCCAGTCCTGCCCCTGAACTGCCACTACCTTTCCTCACTCCCAGCCCCAAACCATCCCCAAACTACCCCTACCACTACCCTTTTTTTCTCTCCAGTGCAGCCATTGGAACATGCCTGGGACTTCCAGGCATTTGTTTTGGGAGTCCCCAGCTCATGACAGTGCATGTCTTTTGCAACTCTAGAGGGGGACTTAGGGTGGCAGAATGCAAGATCCACTGCTGTAAGCCCCTAGATTGGATTGGACTGCCCATCTCTAGTTTCCTAAAGATAAAACAGGACCTTGACAAAATAAGAAGGATGGGCTGGAGTCACTGAACACGAGTCACTCTGTCCTCTATGACTTGACTCCTTCACCCTCCCCTCCACCCCCCAGCCCCTGCCTCCTGACTGGAACTAACCTATCCTCTGACTGCACTGGTCTGAATGCCGGCTTCAGGAACACCACACAAGGTCTTTCATTGTTACTTATTTATTATTTGAAGAATTTATACCCTGCCTTGCCCATGCCAAAGCAAATGCCCAAGGCGGCTTACAGAGAACAAAACAAAATCGAATGTAACCACAATGAGTAAAACGCATTAAAACAGCAGCAACAACAGCAGCATTAAACATTAACAGGAACACAGAGAGTGAACAAGAATGAAGGTAGACCCGTTTGGAGGGCAGGGAGGAAACAATTGAACCAGGGGAGTGAACAAACCTGTACCAGAGGGACAGAGGGCAGACAGCCGCACAATCATTTTTCAGACACATTTTTCACATGATTTTCAGAAATCATTTTTCACACACACAATTTTCAGAAGGCGTTTGACACAGTCCCCCACCAAAGTCTGCTGAAGAAACTTCACAGTCAGGGAATAAGAGGGCAGGTCCTCTTATGGATTCAGAATTGGTTGAGGGCCAGGAAACAGAGAGTGGGGGTCAATGGGCAATTTTCACAATGGAGAGAGGTGAAAAGCGGTGTGCCCCAGGGATCTGTCTTGGGGCCCGTGCTTTTCAAATTGTTCATAAATGACCTGGAGACAGGGATAAGCAGTGAGGTGGCCAAGTTTGTGGATGACACAAAACTTTTCCGGGTGGTGAAGACCAGAGGGGATTGTGAAGAGCTCCAGAAGGATCTCTCCAAGTTGGGGGAATGGGCAGCCAAATGGCAGATGCGTTTCAACATAGACAAGTGTAAAGTGATGCACATTGGGGCCAAAAACCAAAACTTCACCTATAGGCTTATGGGTTTGAGCGTCTGTGACAGCTCAAGAGAGAGATCTTGGGGTGCTGGTGGACAATTCAATGAAGGTATCAACCCAGTGTGCGTCAGCAATTAAGAAGGCCAATTCCATGCTTGGGGTCATTAAAAAAGGGGTTGAGAATAAAACAGTCAATATTATCATGCCATTGTACAAATCGATGGTAAGGCCACACCTGGAATATTGTGAACAGTTCTGGTCGCCGCACCTCAAAAAGGACATAGTGGAGCTGGAAAAGGTGTAGAAGAGAGCGAAGAAAATGATTACAGGGCTGGGGCACCTCCCTTATGAAGAAAGACTGCAGCATTTGGGGCTCTTCAGCCTAGAAAAAAGGCGCCTGAGGGGGGACATGATTGAGACATACAAAATTATGCACGGAAGGGATAGAGTCGATAGAGGGATGTTCTTTTCCTTCTCTCAAAACACCAGAATCAGGGGGGATCCGCTAAAACTGAGTGTTGGGAGAGTTAAAACAGATAAAAGGAAGTACTTTTTTACCCAGCGGGTAGTTAATCTGTGGAACACCACAGGAGGTGGTGATGGCATCTGGTCTAGCTGCCTTTAAGAGGGGATTGGACGGATTTCTGGAAGAAAAGTCCATTGTGGGCTATAGGCAATGATGGATTGTGTAATCTCCTTACGTCAGTAGTAGGCTACTTCAGAGTACCGGGTGCAAGGGAGTGGCAACAGGATGCAAGCATCTTGTTGTCTCATGCTTCCCTGGGGTATCTAGTGGGCTGCTGTGAGATACAGGAAGCTAGACTAGATGGGCCTTTGGCCTGATCCAGCAGGGCTCTTCTTATGTTCTTATGTTCTTTATCATCCAAAGGCCAGATGAAATAGGTATGATTTGGCAAGTAAACCCACAGTTGGAAAAACAACAGCATGTGAGTAGAACCACCCAGTATATAGTCCATGGATGCAGGGCTGGCTCTAGGAGCAGCAAGGCCCAAAGAGGGGCATTCCCGTGGGGCCCCTCATCCTCCCCATGGGGCCCACACACACCAAAAATGCACTTGTGGTACTGCACGTGGTATCTGGAATTAGTTGGTGATGACATGATGACGTCCCTGCCAACTGCTTCATAGAGGCCCATTTTGAGCCATTTGGAGTCAGGAGCTGATGGGAGGGCCCAAGGTAAAGCTGATCTGCTTGCCCCACTGGCCTACAGCCCATAGAGATCCTGTCTGCAGCAGCAGGCAATCTGCTCACTGCACTGGTGTGCCCCCCCCCGAACAGTGGGGCCCAATGTGCTGACATTGGTCACTTTGGTTTAAGGCCAGCCCTGCGTGGATGTGGGTATCCAGTGAACCCTCAATTTAATGGACGAACAGGATGGAAAGCCTGAAATATATCTAGGTTTTAATGAAGCAGAAAATGTCTGTTGTTTCCAGAGTCTGTTAAATCAGTGTTATTCAAACTGTGGGTCAGTATCCATTTGGTGGGTCGTGACCTGATGTCAGGTGGGTCGCGTAAAGCTGGGAGCAGCCATATTGGAAGCTACAGACCTTATTCTTGCCATATTCCTGTTGTGAGTGTTCACAGTTTAAATTTTCAAGTGAGAGTTTCTTAAAAAACATTGTTTTTAGTTCAGTGCTTTTACATAGGATTTTGACCTAATCTGGCTTTCTGTCAGAGATGTTTCATGGTTGTGCAACTGCTGCAGTCCAAAAATGCCAGTTTGCATTCCAGGAGTGTGCTTTGAGTACGTTACAATGATGGCACTGCTTGATGATGTCACTTCCAGCTATGCCATCACTTCCAGGTTAATGACATCACTTCCGGTGGGTCCTGACGCGAGTGCCATTCTAAAAAGTGGGTCTAGTCCCAGTCTAAAACGTTTGAGAACCACTGTGTTAAGTCATCTGTTAAGTTGCAGGTTCACTGTCGACACTAATCCCCTCCAACAGGGATAGCTGTTATGTGTTGGAGGAGCGTGTGGGTTGCTGTCTCCTCATTGGTTTTGAGTGGACTTCTCATTGGTTTTATTTCCTGCCTTGTTATTCTGTCTGTGTGTAAAAATGGCTGAAGTGCTTTTCTTGTTGCAGTAAAGTTCTTCGCAAAACCCAGCTGTGCAATGCGCGGGACTGCTTGTGTCCCTCAGCTCTGCTAGCAGAGAAGGCCTGCATGAGCCACGTGCTCTTCTATTCACATTATCAAAAGATGAGTAAGGAAATGTACCACATGAAGCATTTCTTCAATCACTCATTTAGCTACATTTCCTTCCATCCCATTGTGCTCTCCCTTTCATGTCAATGAAGGGAAGGGAATGCTTTTATCTTCATTTCTGAAACGTAACTCTTAATAATTCCCATTGCCCTTATAGAGATATTCATTCATAGGTACAGTCTATTCAACAGTCAATCGTGAGCTGGAACCTGATGGTTCTCAGCTACAGCATCTTTCATGATCGGGAGAGTGTATTCTTTTATTCATAGTTTATTGAGCAATATCTACCCATGGGGCAGGCCTTGCAAGTCTTCCTTCTTTCATCCTCACATCCTCCTTGCAGAACAGGAGCAAATAGAAAATGAGTTCCCGAAGTGAATCCAAGGTTCTGCTGGGATTTGTGTTTCCTTGGTGTTCCAGATCTAAGCACAGCACTCTGACTGTGTGCTTTCCACTGGCGTACGAGTTCCCTGTGCTTCCTCATAGTGCTTTACATCAGTGGTCCCCAAATGTCTTAACATTTGGCCTAAAATATAGTTTCACTTTACCTGCCTAAAAAATAGTTTCACTTTACCAGCCACTCAAGCCTCTGTGGGTATAACAGTGATGGAGTAGCAGTGCTCCCCCCACCCCACCCCCCAAGCAGATTGTTAACCCTTGATGTACATAACCAAATTTATAGGGATGTTTTTTTCAGTGATCAACATAGAATGCAAACTAATGAGAGTTTCTACTGAAAACATTGCATAAAACAAAATGTAGGTCAATGCAAAAAAAAACCCAACACTTTTGCTTATTTTTGACAGAGTTTGACACAAACCGTAAAAGCACGTTTGGACCACTCTCAGAGTCAGGGAGGATGGCGCATGTCTGTGTGCTGGCCTCTCTGACTCTGGAGTGATCCAAACATATGTTGCAGCAGCCCTTGTGCCGGACAAACTATGCTGGCCTAACTGTGCTGGCCTAACTCCAGGTTAGGATTGCGCTCTGAATCTTGTCCCTTGGAAAATTCCACAATTCATTGCACAATTCATTTGGCCCTTTGAACAAAATGCACCTCCAAGGAGCTTCCTGACTTGGAGGAAACAAGCTGTGAGCAACACACATTGCCGGCTTAGGATTGCTCCCTCAGGCAAGGTTCCTTCCAAACCTATGATTCTTGGATGGTCATGCATCTAGGCCAGTGATTTTTGACCAGTATGCCGTGGCACATTGATGTGCTGCAAAAGGTCCACAGGTGTGCCGCGGAGGTTTGGAGCATAGAGGTTGAAAACCACTGAAAAACTCTTGTCGGTTCTGCGGGGTCTGTGGCAACTGTCTGTGGTAACGAATTATTTGTCCCTCTTCCTCTACTGGCATCACAAGAGGGGAAGACCATAGAGAAGATCATTGAGATCAGCGTGCCTGGGAAGAAAAACATTGAAAATTACTGATCTAGGCACTGATCCAGCCCAAATCTACTTAGCATCTGGAGGTTTCCTGCTTCATCTGCTTTCTAGCCATGCAGTGGCTAAACTCAGCTTGACCACATGGCTAAGTAGTGGAGCCCTTGCCCTCATTTCTGCCTTTTCCACAAGCCTTGATTTCTTTCAGAATGTGAATTAGTGCATCTTAAGTGTGCTAATCTCCCCAGCTCTTCTAGGCAGTACTGTTCAGACAATGTCTTCTGGCTGAATTTTCCCCAGACCCCAATTCACACCTGTTCTTTATGTAATATGTATCTTGCAGATGAGCTGCATTAAATATAAGCTTTGTGTTCAGTATATTGAGAGCTGGTTATTTTTTTGAGCAATTGAAGAATAGCCCTGGATCTGGGATGCTTTTCGTATTCTGAATCCAGATTCTTTACCTGGCTTGTAGAAATGATTAGCAATGGGCCATGAGTGAGCCATCCAATCCTCATGTGCTTAAAGGAGCTCACACTGAGAGCGCAATCCTAACCTGGAATTAGGCTGGCATCTAACCTGGAATCTCGGAGTCAGGGAGGATGGCGCATGTCTGTGTGCTGCTTTGTCTGACATGGGCAGCCCAATCCTAAACTGCATCCAACACAGTTTACAGGGCAACGGGAGCCTCCCCGACACAAGGGCATGTTCGTGTCCTTGCATCTGGGGAGGCACCAGCTTCCCCGATGTGCTCCTCAGATGTGCACCCGCGAAGTCATGTGCACAGAACCAAGGAGGCCGCATAGCCTGGGGAGGAGGCCGCATACCAAGCCCCCCTCCTCGGCCGCCCACCCCCACCGAGTTCTGCCCTCCCTCCCATCCAGAGCTGCCCCTGCACCAGTTTTACGCTGTCTGGGAGCTTTAGCGCCAATGTGGGGGGCGTTGCCTGGGATTGCGGTTGGGCAGCCCAATCCTAACTAAAGCCGATATAGTAAGGCCAATATAGCAGGGCTGTATCCTAAAGCCCATTAGGAGGTGGCGGCAGCAATGTGCAGGACATGGGGAGGTTTTCCCCTTGCCCCTTGCCCCTGCGTAAGCCCCAGTCCTCCTTATGGGCCTGCTTGGATCTGCGCCTGCTGTTTTGCAGGTGTAGGTCAACGTGTGCAGGAGCGGCCCAAATCGGGGCTGCCCTGGCTGGGGACGGGCTTTAGGATTTGGCACTACGGCCATCCTGCATCTCTGCCTCTGTCGCCGCCCACTGCTCCGCCCAGTTCCGCCTCTGGCATGCACCAGCTGAGCACTGCCAATGCTCGACCAGCGCACGGCCGGCGCTACCGACGGGTTCAGCGGTGCCTGTGCGCCGACTCTGCTGCTTGCGCAGGTCCAGCGCCATACCGCCAACGCTGATGCGCTTGATGGCACGTTTGTGACAGTGCTGGACCGGCACAAAAGTGTAGTGCCGGCGCAACACAGGTATAGGATTGCGCTCTGAGAGTGGTCCAGATGTTGACTGTTTTAATGTGGGAGCACTGGAAGGTAAGTAACCAATGCTTATATAGAACACCATGAAGAGGCAAGGCAACTGGCCTTGGACGATAAAGATGAGTACTGAGAAAAAAGTGTGCTCACCGCTGGACCAGGGAGACCTGGGCTGAAACTGTTGGAACTGTTGCTCATCCATGCCACTCTCTGGGCGCCTTGATTGAAGGGAAGATAAAAATGCAATCAAGAAAAATATCAGGGACTTCAATCAGTTAAAACATGTTACTGAGAATAATTCAGCCGGCTTTTAACTGGTAATTGACCAATTAAATTTAAATAAAGTTGCATATTCCCAGGCCGTATTCATTCCTTTCTAACATAACTCAAGTGTGAGGCTAATTCAAGCTTCATAAGCAAACAGCCCAATCCAAAACTGACGTTTACAGCACAAGGCTTTACTGTTGAAATGAGTCCTACTGCAGGGAGCACAACTGGCTGCCAGTGGCTATTTTGGAGCTGCTAGAACAAATAGTAGCGGTGTTTGTGGCCCGCCACCACTCCCACTTACCTGTGGGAATGCAGGTAAGCTAGCAGAGGTGGGAGGTGGCAGGAGGAATGGGTGGAGGGAGGAACAGTGGAGTGTCTGGAAGGGGAGGGTGAGGAGGGCTGGGTGGGGCTGGACCCAGAAGCAGCAGCCTGTGCCAGGGTCCCACCCATTTCCTTCTCCCCTTCCCTCTTTCTTACTCTTCTCAGACTTACGCCAGTAAAATTGATCTGAGGAAACCCATTGAGAAAGTGGAGTTCCCTTGCCTTGTGGAGGCCTCTGTGCCTGCCCTCCACTGCAAGATTTGGGGTGCAATCCTAAACTGAGTTAGGCCGGCATAAACTAAGCCAGCAAAGTTTGGGCAGCACAAGGGACACCGTAAAGTACGTTTGGACCCCTCTCGGAGTCAGGGAGGCCAGCACACAGACGTGAGCAGTGATGTCATCCGGGAGCGCCAGGAACCGGAACGCCCAGATGATTGGCAGCCCTCCTCCCCTATGGCGGAGGCCAGCCACGCCTCCTTGCGCCTCCCTGCACCTGGAATTGCTCCATTTCAGAATGATTCGGACGCATGGGAGGGCGGGCAGGCCTAGGAACAGCTCGCCCGTCCTCAGGAGAGGCGTCGCGGCCCGGGCCTGTCTGCGGAACAAGCGGAACTCCGCACCGGTCCATTCCGCCTGGATGCCACCGCTGGACATGAGCCATCCTCCCTGACTCTGAGTGTGGTCCAAACACACTTTATTCTTGCCCTTGTGCTGGCCATGCTTTGCTGGCTTAGCTTATGCCGGCCTAACACCAGTTTAGGACTGCGCTCTCAGTGTGCACCTCAGTGGTGCAGCTGCATCCATGCTGAGGGAGTTAGGATTGGGTCCAAAAAAGTAGCATTCATTGCTAGATGAGAAAGTCTTATCTTTAGTATTTTCTTGTTTGTTCACTTTTACAATATAGTGATTGTGCTGTTCATTCCATTAACGAATTTAAAATTTTTCTCCCCCTGATTAAGGAACGTTCATTGATTAATTGGTTTGGGAGGAGTGGGCAGTTTTTAACTGGTGAGGGCTGAGATGGCAATACTTTCTTGGGTCATCTGTATATTACGGAATAATTGTTACCTCTTTAATTTCATGGGCATTTTTTGCTCAGTACGTTTGTATCGCTTACAGGTTTTCTATTAACGCCAGGTTATAGAAAAGGATTTCCCTGGGTAAGTTTCTCTGAAAAGTTTCGTCTGTTTTAGATGAAATAGAGCAACACTTGGAATGGAGTTCAAAGGAAGTTGGAACCTAGTGAATCAGGGGAATTACTGCCTGTTTTCTCACATTCTGGTCCTCACATTCACGGTGCAATCCCAAAGCACCTTCCGGTCGACGCACGTTGGTGGCCCAGGAAGTGTGGTGGAGTTTGTATTATTCCATCAGTCCCCAGCCCGTGCAATCCCAATTTGGGCCACATGGTGTGCTCTGACGTGCACCTGCTATGTAGCGGGTGCAGATCCAAGTAGCCCATATTGGTGGCTGGTACCTAACCCAGGGCAAGGGGATGAATGTGCTCTTGCCCCGTGGAGGCTCCAGCCTGTTCCCAACTTGCGCTGGATACAGACTGCCTGTTCCAAAATCTGTCCCCAAATCATCTTTAAATACAAAAAAAAGCACTCCTACCTTCATGCAGCAAAACCGTACCATTTCCAAGCCTCTCAGGTCTAAAATTAACTCTAAAGTTCAACTTCTGGGTCGCACGGAAGTTCCTTGCTCCTCTCAGGTTCACTCCAGAATACAATGTGAATCAACCTTTAAAAACATTTAGGGCTCAATCCCAGGCACCCCGCTGCAATGTCAACGCAATGACAGTAGCGCCAGCATGGGGGCGCCAAGAGGCACCCCCGCGTTGGCACTAAAGTGCTCAGGCCAACTCGTAAAGTGTTGGCACGAAAGCGCCAACCATGAGCCTCCTGTGTGCCAGCTGAACTCAGCTGGCACAGGGGAGGTTCTGGGAGGAGGGAAGGTGGGGAGGAGGTGGAACTGGGTGGGGGTGGGGCATGGGCGGGCCGGCAGGGGTGCTGGCCTGGGAAGTGGGCGGGGCTGGGATGCAGCTGTTAGGCCCCGATTCAGGCTATGCGGCTCTCCTGGCTCTTTGGATCAGAGAAACCCCATGGGGCAGCCGGAGCCTCCCCTGGAGCAAGGGGACAAAAGTGCCCTTGCCCCAGGGAAGCTCCCCTGCGCATCTAAGGTGCACTATATTTGGAGCAGGCCCGCCGCCTCACCAATCCAGCGCAACTTAGGGTTGCGCTTTATTAAGCTAGGACCCCAGCGTCTGTCATGAGTCAGAACCATGGATGCTGGGATCCCACTATAAAGGCCGCAGGGGCGTAACTAGGGGGTGGCAGGGGGTGGCACGAGCCATGGGCGCCATCTTGCAGGTGGCGCCGTTTGCATGGCGCCCACGGCCCGCCCCGCTCCCTGCGCTGCATTCTCCTCCCTCCGGCTGACCTTAAAGAGCCAGCCGGAGCGAGGAAAACGCGCTGCCACCCGGCGCCCCCTCCCGCTTCTCAAGGGGGGTGGGGCGCTGGGGGGCGCCGCGTTCTGTTCGCTCGTGCTGGCTCTTTAAGGCCGGCACGAGCGAACAGAAAGAACACAGCTGGGGCGCCTTAAAGGGCCGGCGGCAGCGAACAGAACGCGCCTCTTAGAAGGGGCGGGGCGCTATGTCATGACGTCACGATGTCATGGCATATAGATTCGCCCCTGAAAGGCCGGTACCTCTATGCATAAGAAAAAAGGTAAAGGTTTCCCCACGACCAAATGGTCTAGTCATGGCCGACTGTAGGGGGTGGTGCTCAACTCTGTTTCAAAGCCTGTAGAGCCAGCGTTTTGTCCAAGGACAAGCTTCTGTGGTCATGTGGCCGGCATGACTCTATGCCGTAGCGCACGGAATGCTGTTCCCTTCCCACCGAAGTGGTCCCTATTTATCTACTTGCATTTTTAGGTGCTTTCGAACTGCTAGGTTGGCAGGAGCTGGGTCAAGCAATGGGAGCTCACTCCGTCACGCAGTCTTGAACTCCCAACCTTCCGGTCGGAAAGCCCAGCATAAGAAGGAATCTGGCTAAAGCAGAACTGTACAATTATATTTGAGCGGAGACCTTTTCTACATTCTACCAAGCAAGTCGAGGTCAAGAATGGGCACAGGAGTGGATAGGTTTGGTTCATGTGTTAATGGAATCAATATTTGAACTGGAGAATGAGAAGAGGGCAACTGAGAGTCTTTTGTACTGTCATTGCACTAAACACAGGCCATAATTCTTGACAATGAATTGTCAAGTCCTTCTCGTTTTCAATACGTGGGGCTTGAAATCTAGATTCTCTTCTATTCTCTGTTCCGAAAGGAAGGCTGGATGGCATATTGGCAGCCTGCTCCCAACCTCCGCTGGATACAGCACAGGCCCGCTGGCTTGCCTGTTCTGGCACAGGTTTGGATTGCGCTCAAAATCTCTGCCTTTGGAGGCCTTTGACCCAAGGTCATGTGTGTCATGTAGAAGCAGCCCAGGATGAAAATTTAGATCTTGCTAAGCGAGTCAATAATATTTCCAGCTTTCATTTAGAACTGGGTGCATGTGAGCTCTCCAGGGAATTCAAGCATTTCTCCTCTTGAGTATATTCAAGGAGCTTTACGGAAACATGGTCAAAATCCTACCATACCATAAGCATGCTGAGTGCTTATTCCGCTTAGTTCTGTAGATATTTGGTTTCTGACTGGATCGTTTGCCTGAAAGCTGATACCTTAGGAAGTTGAGTGCCCATCAATCTGACCAGGTTCTTACTATGCCTGTATCTATGTTCTTGGTTTTTTTATGTTCTCCGCTCCCCTTGGTTGGTGGAGTGTTTGCTATCTGCGCATCTATGACCAAGCTGCAAAGAAGGCCAGTGTAATGCATGGTTAATGCATATTTTATTAAGAATGCAATGTTTCACATCAATATGCTGTATCGATAACATAAAACAATAGCTGCACATGCAGAAAAGCAAATGTTTCAGCATAAATCACTATAAATGCTCAGCCGGTGTGACAGCTCATATATTGTTCTTGTTTATCAATCAATATGTCAAGATACCCTGTTGCATGAGATTGGATTAAACCTATTGTCAGAAACCTCTTTAACTCCTTCGAAATGGCATCTGTTCGGTCTGCTCCTTCAAGTTCACCTTTATACGATGCCTTTTCCCTGGACCGCTCACTGTCCATCAATGACGGGAAGTAGGTCATAAGTTAACGATTCTTAATTGGGCGTCATTAAGAGATAACGCCGCACCTTGAGCCCCCTCATTATGCCCACGTATTGAACAGCAAAAACATAACACCAGGCGGTAATGAACTAGAAGTCATGCATTCACATGCACCATCACACTCCATGACTTGTTATGGTTCTCCCTCCTGTCTCAAGTGAGGTATAAAGTGTGTTGCGTAGAAGCTGAACAGATGAAGGATGCTGTGGCGAAAAGTATCTTAAGCACGTCCTTTAAATGCCCGATAAATGTTTCGGGAGTGAATGGATCATCTCGGAAAAATTTATCATTTCATATTTACCATTTGCATACATTTAGATAGCAGCTAGGAAGATTTTTCTTTTCTTTTCTTTTTTTTACCTAAACATGAATGCAGTTTAAAAATTCAGTGCCGGATAATTTACCCTTCTTCCAATCTCTTTCAGCAGCTGAAATATTGGCGCACATCAGGGTCGGCTTTAAGCCAATGTGACCAATGTCGTCACATCGGGCCCCGCTCTCCAGGGGGCCCCGCACTAGCAGGCTGAGCACATTCCCTGTGGCTGCAGCTGGGATCTCTATGGGCTGTAAGTCAGTGGGGCAAGCAGAGCAGCTTTACCTTGGTCTCTCCCACCTGCCTCTGCCTCTGAACAGCCCCAAATGGGCCACCTGGAAGTAGTTGGCGGTGTTGTTATGGTATCCATCCATCCATCCATCCATCCATCCATCCATCAATCAAAAAGTATTTATATACCGCTTTTCAACATGAAGTTCACAAAGCGGTTTACAGGCAAATAATAATAAAGTTAAAGGGCCCACAATTAAAAAATACAGAATATCACCAGCAACAGCCACTAGAAAAGACACTCTGCTGGGGTGAAGAGGGATAATTATTGTCCCCCTGCTAAATATAAGAGGAACACCACTTGGAAAAGTGCCTCTTCCCCAGTTAGCAGGGGTTGCCTGCTAGCAGTTGGTATCACCACCAACTACTTCCACATGCCATGCTTTGCACGTGGCACGAACAGAGCTCTTCTTGGTGAGTGGGGGGCCCCACAGGGAGGGTTGGGGGCCTCGCAGGAATGCTCCACATTGGGCCCCACTGCTGCTAGAGCCGGCCCTGGTGCACACAAACAACGTGCATGAAATGTCACTTTTTCATGCACAGCTCTTAAGTGTGTGGAAGGAAGAGTGATGGAGTAAGAAAGGTACTGCTTCAGAAATCCCCACCCAGAACTACTACACAGTGGCATATAGTAGTAACTTTATAAATACAGGAGCTTGTAATGAAGCCCCTATGGCTACACCTCCATTAAACTTTACCAAATAAAATCAACTTTATCAATTTATTTGTCAGTGTTTCTGCTCCAGTCAATTGTTCCTACTTTAATGAAAGGTCTAGCCTGTTTCATCTCAGATTCTAGAAGGGGTGTGCAATAATTTTAAAACAAATTTATAATTGAAAAAAAATGTAATTAAAATATCTCAATTTTTTTTTAAAAAAAGTCTCATAGATTACTAGCCTTTGCATGCTTACCCAGGAGTAAATCCCGCTATGTTCAGAAGGACTTGTTTCCAGGTTAATTTACATAGGGTCGCTGGAGCTTGATTTGGGGGTAAGGGGAAAAAATATTCCCTTATGATTAATTATACTTCAGCCGGCACCACTTGGCCTGCGCAAGTTAGGTCTAGGCTGCCCAGCTACATAAATGGGCAACTGTAAATACTGTTCCTCACACCACCATTGGGGAAGATAATGGCCTGATTTCCCAGTTTGTCTTCTGTTGAGCCTGATGTTTCTTTTCCTCTTCCATCTGCTGAGAAAACATTTCGAAGGCAGCATCTGAACAACTCCTGTTGATGGCCTCACCATATCTGCTTTAGGAGAAGTCCTGGAGCTGTGCTCCTCACAGCATCCCCCGCACTGCATCCCTGCAGCTAACGAGATGGAAACTGAATGCCACATGTTACACAATAACTGTTTCCACCTGAAAGTAATACCTGGAAATCACCTCAAGACTCATCTTCACCACCCCTGGTCCCGGACTAGGAACACTATTCCACACCAGAGAATTTTTTTTCCTGTATGTATGTATTTTTTTTCCTGTGTGTACACACACACACACACACACACACACACACACATATTGGGGGGGATATATTCTGGATAATTACTAGATACTCTCCCAAGAGAAAGACACCCCTTCTCATCCACTCTCCTGACTGCATGTAGACAACCTTTGAAGACATTTTTTTTTTAAAAAATGTTCTAACTATAGTGAAAGAAAGAAAGAAAGAAAGAAAGAAAGAAAGAAAGAAAGAAAGAAAGAAAGAAAGAAAG
>JAJKFI010000004.1:11239497-11261673 GCA_029204185.1 Lerista edwardsae
AAGAAAGAAAGAAAGAAAGAAAGAAAGAAAGAAAGAAAGAAAGAAAGGTCGGTCGGTCGGTCGGTTGGTTGGTTGGTTGGTTTAGGGTGCCAGCAACAGGAAAGGGCAATGCAGCTTTGAGGTAACTGAAGAAACATTCCCTTACTATACCTTGAGGAGGCCTCTGTGCTACTACTCTACTGCAGGATGCAGCACGTGCCCCATTGGCGCAGCTGTGTCAGTGATAGAAAGTTGGTTAGAATTGCACCCTTAATTTTGATGTATTCGAATCAGCTTTTCTAGCACATTTTAGTACTGGTACTCATTTTAAGGCATGTTCATTATTTTCTTGATAGTGTTCCTTTTGTATTATGGTGCATTTTGTTAATTTTATCATTGTAAAGCCATTTCGAATACCTTTGTAGAAAAATGGAGTATAAAGCAATTATACTCTAAGCAGTCAACAGCAAAAACCCCTTCAGGACAGTTAGAATTCACTCAGAATGTATAACCCACCAATGAATTTTGTGGTTTTGTTTTAAAAATGTGGGTGTAGAAAAGCCTTCTATTCACTTCAGTGCTAGCTATTGCTGTTTGTACTATTGCTGTTTGTACTACTACTACTACTACTACTACTACTACTACTACTACTACTACTAGTAGTAGTAGTAGTAGTAGTAGTAGTAATTGTTCTTGTTATTATTACTATATTCATGTCAGAATTACTTTAATGGTACTTGATCCCAGGTGAGTGCATGTGATTGCAACTTTAGAAATGTTATAAACATAATTTGTGCTTGGATCTTGAATTTTGACAATCCTGATATGTAGATTGTATACTAGGAAGACGTTTGGCTGACCCAACCACGTTATTGGTGGAACATGGTAGACTGCTTATTCCAGATAAAACCTACATAGCTCAATATTGTTAGTGCTGGCTGATGGCTCTTTGGGGTTTCAGACAGGAATTTGTTGTATGTCTACCTGGAAATTGAACTTGGGACTCTCTCCATGCAGAGCATATGCTCTTCTAATCAGCTCTGGTACCTGATTCTGCACGTCCCTGATGGTGCTGTAGAGGGCCAACTTGGACATGTATTATCCAAACTATCCATCAGTCATATACTGCCCTCCAGTAGTGTAGCCCAAAGGGACAGCAGCACAGTAAGTACTGCAGGTACTGCAAGCAGCGCCACCTCCTTGGCTGCTATTGGAGCCATTCAGGGCAGCGATGGCAATCCAGCAACAGCTGTTGCTGCCCCAAATGGCTCTGACTAACACATTGTTGGCTCAATCCTAACCATCTTTCCAGCACTGACACAGCTGTGCCAGTGGGGCATGTGCTGCATCCTGCTATTGGGGGGCAGTTGCGGAGGCCTCTTCCAGGTAATGTTTACTCCCTTAGCTAGGAACTGCATTGCCCTTACCCCTGGTGCTGGAAAGTTGGTTAGGATTGTGTCCTGCATTGCGGCATCTGCCATGCTTACCATGTCCCACTTTGGCTATGCTTCCGCTGCCCTCTTACAGTCTGGCTATCTTTGAACTGTGAGTGCCAAAAGCAAAGCCAACATAATATTTTAAGTTGTGTTTGGACACAAATGTAGAATTAGACATTAATGATAGTGCAGTGTTATTCAAACTGTGGGTTGGGACCCACTTGGTGGGTCATGACCTGGTGTCAGGTGGGTCACGGAAAGCTGGGACCAGCCATCTTGAAAACTGCAGACCTGGCTCTTTTTATATTCCTTTTGTGAGTGTTAACACTTCGAATTTTCAAAGGAGGGTTGTTGTTTTTTTAAATGCTTTTAGTTCAGTGCTTTTACATAGTATTTTGTCCTAATCTTGCTTTCAGTCAGGGATGTTTCATGGTTGTAGAATTGCTGTAGTCCAAGAATGCCAATTTGCATTTTAGGAGTGTCATTTTATTATGTTACAATGACAGCATTTCCTACTTGATGATGTCACTTCCTGCCACAACAGCACTTCCAGGTTAATGACATCACTTCTGGTGGGTCCTGATACGAGTGACATTCTACAAGGTGGGTCCCGGTCTAAAAGGTTTGAATACCACTGTGATAGTGTATTTTGTTAATAAAACTTATTCCACATGGAGGTCAACTGAGTGCACCAATCAGCTGCAGCCATCACTTGCCTTGCCCCTAGTGGGGTGGAGCAAGGCAAAGGAAGCCCCTTTCTATAGCAGCTGAGTGGCTGCATTCTCCAAAGTTGTTTCCAATGTTTGTTCAAATGAGTAGAAGCGTTTCTGAGTAGAATAACAGGAAGTGGTATGGCGAGAGAAAATGTTGTTACGAGCTGTGTGCCCAGGAGCTAACAATGAAGCAAGCTTGCAGTTAAAATGCATCGCCGGAATATTACATCTCAATTACACTTCAATTTAATTGCATCCAAAAGTTAATAAACAAAAAGCAGACTGTCCAAACTGTCGTTCTGGGCAGCATTGTAGAAGATGTACTGGGCCTGTGTCCTTTCAAGGATGGAGGTAAGCAATAAGCAGAGCTTGATTGTCTTCTGCAGTTTCATATTGCCTTTTGGCCCAATTCAAGAAGGAAGTTTTACTTTTGTCCCCTGTTCTTAGCTTCATACAAATTTCTCCAAAATTTAACTACTTGGGTTCAGTAATGTGTGTGTTGTACCCACCCTGTATTAACATGAACCTACTGTAGGTACACTCTTTGATATTTACTTGCAGTTTCCATTTAATCAGGGTTATCAAAAAAAAGGACAATTCACAGATTACATTTTTAGGTGTTCAATAGGCAGCCCAAACGTAACTGCTCTGGAACAGGGATGCCCGCTTGCTTGCCCTGTATCCAGAACACGGTTGGGGCTGGCTGCTGTGTACCTCGGATTAAGGGGAAGTAATTCCTTTTACCCCCTGTCATGCAGCAGCCTTCCCAGTTGGGCTGCCCAGATCTGCATCAGTGAAATTGCAATTGCAGATCCAAGGGTCCCATGTAAGGCTGACTAGGACTGAAATGGGGGTTGGGATCCAGCTTAAGTGCCAGAGGCCAGTCCCACCCACACCTCCCCGGGCCAGTCGGCCTATGGGCCCTCTCTCCTCCCACCTTCAGGTGATAGGCACCATGGCATTACTACCAGGTTGGCCCTGGGCAGAGACCTGCACTATTACTCCCATAGAACCTTCTGATGGAGTTGTATGCGTTAGCATTGTAACTGGCACTGAGGGGTCAGCCAAGAGGCTGGCCAAGTAGTCTGCGGCATAGCTGACCACTGATCCCAGCCTGCATGTTTCACACATGGTATCTGCAAATGAAATCCAGAAGCACGACAGGCCTGGCAGAACAACTTGGCTTCAGGGTGTGTGCGCACCACACTCTTCTCTCTGTTTTCATGAATTCCTACAGGTTGCGTCCACAGTCTGTGCGTATTTGCAATTCACAAACACCGTCCTCAGTTTGCTAGTTGTTTGAGCATGTGACCTTTTGAAGGCTCCTTCATGTGGCCAGCTGTTCCTGTAAACTGGCTGCCTGTGAAAAGCTGGCCCAGCTCTGTGAAGAGCTTTGCCATCAACAGGCCTCTTTGTCTGCAATTTGCAATTGTGCGCTCTGCAGTCTGAATTGTGTGGGAAGCTCCTTGCACACATGTATGCTTATAGGCTGGCAGTGTACAGTGTGAGTTCTTTCATGGGTGCACAAACTGAAATTCAGTCTACCGATACAGGTGTTTTCGGCAGTCTGAAATGACATTTGACTGATTGTTTAACTGACAGTCCTAACTGGTTAATTTGACTTAGTGAGGGTTTTCTTTTTATGTTCATACTTCATTAGCTGGAATAATACCAGGTCGTAGCCTAGAGAAAATACGTTCATTCTCGACTATGCCTGTGTCTTACCTGGCTGTTTTTTTGTTCACGTTTCCAATGTTCATGGCAAATTCTCAAATATTCCGCAGTCAATATAAAAACGGTAAACTCTTCTCAAATGGGACAGAGCACATAGCAAAATGGTCAGATAGTGAGTCCAAATACTACATGGTGAATGCAGAGCGTAGCCAGCGTTAGAAACTGCAGGTGTGGATTCTGGGAAGAACTTGATACACAGTTACGGTCCTGCCATTTTGTGGGAGGGGGCAAAAGCCCCGGGTGCAGCTCTGCTGGGGAGGGAGGAGGGCAGCAATGAGGTTGCTCGCCTTACAGAGAAGTGAGTAGTTTTGGCCCTCTTGTCCTCCCCTGCCATCATACGGCTTTGAAATGGAGCCTGGTGTGGCATGAGGGTGGAGTGGCGTGGTTCATGGGGGCGGAGAAATAGCGGAAGGGGTGGGCATCCTCCTCCTCTTTCCCTGGGCAGCTAATTGACTGGGATCGCAACTGTTGATACAGGCACAGAATCAGTTTCAACTTCCACATTGCATTGCTTGGTCAATATTGTTCTTTACCATGTAGGCATCTGGGAATGGGTTGGAATGTTAGCCAAGATGCTTGCATACTCTCAGACAGAAATCTAATAATCAAATTAAAGGAGGGAAGCATCAGTCTCTCTTCTGGGCTCAGAATAAAAAGTTTCACAATCGCTGTGTGTCTGGGACAGAATGAGGACAGTTTGCTTCTAAAGCGCACCATTTATGCACTTATCATTTTGAATCCCTTACATTTCTATATCTGAAAAAAATCTTTTGACGTCTCAGCTTCTAAAGGTATAAAAATATACAGTATATGTTTATACTGACTGTAATCTTGAGCAACTGTACACAAGTAATAAATCGGTTGATGCGTAGGGCATCTCTAAAGAAGAAAAGCCCCATGTTGACTCAATGAAACAGCATCGTGAACTAGAAGTTTGAACTAGAAGCAAAAACTGCAAGCTCCTGTTTTCTTGCTTTTCAGTTTGTGTTTTGCAGTGGCAACTGGAGAAAGCATTGGGGGGCAGGGAGGTCAACAGAGATGAGCTTTTTGCCTGAGCCTGCTGTTAAAAGCCATTTACGATGATTAGTTAGTATACACCAGAAAAAGTAACCTATATATTATAAGTCGAGAATCAGGATTCAAATTCTAAGTGTACAATTTTATAGGAGGAGCTGGAGCTCAGTGGTAGAAAATATACTTTTGCATGTGGACAGTTCTGGATTCAGTCCCTGACACCTTTAGATAGAGTTGGGAAAGACTCCTGTGTGATGAAAACAGAGTGGCCAAACTGGAAACAATGCTTAATGGCTAGCAATGGCCTTTTCTTTCTTACTCTACCTCTTACTCCTTTCCATTGATTAGATTGGGATTTACTGGGAACATGATGGTTTTTGCTGCCACCACCCAAGCAAGACAGGAATTGGTCATCATGGGAAAGTGGTGGCAGAAGTTGAGCAATCTTGGCCAGCATGACAACCCGCTATCCCTCCAGTGAACTGAGGTCTGTTGTGTATTCAGTGAAAAGGGAGTATATGAAATGGTCTGGAAGAACACTCATATCCACAGTATTTTCATTTTGACACAGGGAGGATTGGTGGAAATGCTACAGATGTTTAAAATTGAACATATATGAACTTGACGTATTCGGAATCAGGCTGCTGGTTAACTTTGTACAGGCATGCCCAATATCTGTGGGGGATAAGTTCCTGGTGTCCCCTGCGGATACTGGAACCTCATAGTAACTATAGGGTCCCCCACCCTCTCATTACCTTGCCATTGTTTTTGTCCTTAAAATCTTCTGGCGTTCACAGCTGCAAAATGGAACACAAAATCAGGCAAGCAGAAGGCAAATAAGTAGTAATGCAGGCTCCCAACCATGGATAACTGAAACTGTGGATCTGGTATCTGGTGATAGGCTCCCCCTGTATTACCTTCATCAATTGGCCATAGCTCTCCAAGGTTTCAAACAGGGTGTGGGTCCCTGTAGGGGAGGAAAGTTGGGATAAAGGTGGGCAGGGGCTGTGGACTGATTGTTAAACTGTCAGTATGCCTGAAGCTAAGCAAGAGAATCTGTAGTTTTATTTTTGGATGGGAGATGGAATGTCAGGCTATGACAAGCGGCTGTACTCATTGTGGCAGGACGGAGGCACTGATGAGTCTATTAGTCACCACGAGTGAGAGTTGCAGCCAAGCATGTGAGAAGACCAGCTGGCCAAAGAATGGAGTTTGACCTTGAGGACCTGACCAGACTTGACTTACGATAGCCTACTGAAGCTTGATGGCACACAGCCAGAGGAAAGAACCACACTGTGAAAGCTACACCTGGGACTGAGGTTCGGTGAATCACAGTATACTATATATTTGTATATCCCCATTGGAAAATGGTGATTTTGACTAGTCTGCCCAAGTAAGCCACCTTGGGCATTTGCTTTGGCATGGGAAAGTCAGGATATAAATTAATCAAAATTGAAAAAAATGTTAAATACATAAAATAAATAAACATGGTGGGATTTTAAAAAAAAACTGCAGCAGGGAAGAATGCACATGGTGCAAATGGCAAACAGAAGATGCAAAATAGAGATGGGTGTAGCTGATCAAGGAAGCTACAGAGGAAAGCAAGCAAAACAAAACAAAAAAACTGAATTAGATCTCTGAATACCTTTGTCCTTACTTACCCATTCTGTTCCAGGAATCTGATCTCTTCACTAAGTAGTAGCTGCTTTCAATTATGGGCATGGGCATTGCCTGGGGAATCCTTGTGTGTAACCTTATAAAAGGTTGATGATACCATTGATTTCTCCAATTGAATCATTTAGGACCATGTGGGCATCTCTGTCGGCCCCCTGAAATGGTCAGGTGGGCTAGGGTGACCAACTGGCTGGACCATGCCAACCCTAGCAGGAGGCCAAGCAAGGAGCCACTGTTCTTGGGGAAGCCAGACAAGAAGACAGTGGATCCACATTCTGACCTTGCCACCCTAACAGGTGGCTTTTCGGTAATGGCAATACATTCAGAAAGAACAAGGACTACTGCAGGATGATGTCTCAGTAGTTTTTAGGGTGCCGTCATAGAAGGCTTTTGGGGGGGGGTAGAAATGTCTAAAATTAAGGCGAAGCAAGCACAAAGATTAGGAGAAAAGCAGGAATTTTCACTGCACCCTGTTTGAAACCTTGGAGAGCCGTGGCCAGTTGATGTTGATAACAGAGGCGCCGCACCCATAGGGTGTGGTGTGGCACCTGCCATGGGCATGGCGAGGGAGCTGGGCATGCTGTAGAAGAAAGCAGTGCAGAGCTGGGCCCTCCTGCCCACCGTTATGCTCGCCCCAGGCTGCTCCGGCTCTGGTTGATCATACTAAGTTACCAGCATCCTGATTCAGATTACGGCAAGTTCATACTGTATATGTTCAGGTTTGCACAAGGGTAGCATTTCCACAAATCCTCCCTGCGTCACAACAAAAATGTAGGACCTTTCCGAAAACGTAGGACCAAATACCAAACCTGGATAGTGATCGGTAAATTCCTTATCCCCAGCGGAAACAAAGCCTCCAAATGTGTATATGCATCTCTTCCGGTTCGTTTCTTGCGTCTCTTCCCTCTCTGTTCCCCAGATCAGTCTATCAGGATCCTGTTCTAGGAGACTTTCCTGCGAAGTCAATAGTCCATCACTTCTGACATAGCATTTCCAGATCAAAAATTCTTTGGAGATGATTTTAAAAGCATTCTGAAGTTAGCAAATAGTTCACGGGGGAATCTTTGATAATACTGGGGAGACCTATTTTCAGTCTTTATTCTAATGTGGCCAGCAAAGAAGGTGATCCATCGAGCTTGCTAATAGCAAGCCATCTGATCCAACAGTGCTGAGCTCCCTGCATTGATTCTCTGGATCAAGATCTGTAGCTGTGAGTTTGATTATTGGTTCAGCCTGAATGTATTGTCCTACTTGCAGGGAATCTAGCCTTCAATTACTCAGTTATCATGAGTTGCATTTCCTATTTTCAGACCATACTGAGCATTCGGACAGACTGTCTATTGCTGAGGATAGGTGCCCATCTAATATTTCATGGCACCTGTGGGGGCGGAATAGGAAGGGCTAGAAATATCCTGTTAAAGAAATTAAATGCATGACATGGCAACAAAAGCATCCCATGTACTTTAGCTACTAGGGATGTAGCTAAAGAAGTGCAGGGGGGTGCAATTGCACCGGGTAACAAGCTTTAGGGCGGCAACAAGCTGAGCTTGACGCTAGTGGCCAAAATTGTGAAAACCCTGGTAAGTATGAATAATATCATGATGTTATATATCATGCAATGAAACAAACCAGAGTGTAATATCAAGAAATGGCCAAAAAACCAGACCATGGAAATACAACTGTGATGTCACTTCCTGTTGTGATGTCACTTCTGGGGCAACATTTTGCCCTCCGCACTGGGCTACACTTTCATTAGCTACGCCTCTGCCATGTACATGGCATTGCAGACAGTTAAGTACAAGGGGGACAGAGAAAAGATATCAAGCATGACATTAATCTTTGACCTCTTTAGATATACCCACTTCACACTGAGTTGTAAGAGGTAGGATGTAGCTGAAAAGATGTGTAATAAGTGCTTCTAGGTTATGGACCTTTGGTTGGTACACTTCTAGGTGAGATATAACTCCAGGCTGTTTTGGGGAGCCAAAGGTTTCTACCAATTGGATTTGTGTGTTCAGGTGCCCTATTCTTGCATAAGCCCCTCCAGAATAAGGCCTCCCCCGCAGAGTGTGAAAGGCAATTAGAACTCCTATTCAATTACCACTACAATGCAGGCGACACCAGTCACAGTGTAACTGGCCAGCTAAGCTGCAGTCTGTAATTGCCTGTAATTGCAATAAGTGCCTCTCTTGTATTGTCACTTCTCTTAAATTAGCACCACACAGGGAGCTCTGCTGGAATGATTAACAATGTATTTCAGAAAATAGGCTTCCCATCATGGGCCATATTTCTTTATGCATATGCACAACACACAATGAACTCTTATTCCAATCGGCCTTCTGGGCAGGACGGGTATCAAAATGGAGTTTGAGTTCTGTAGAGAATTACCTTTTTGCATCAACATTTGGTCCAAATTGGGTGATAAGCTGACATCAATGCCCATAGAAATCCAATTGCAAAATTATCATAATATAGCCTTTTAAAAATCAACCAAACTGAAATATTCAGGAATGCATTTTAATTTGGATACTGATTAGGGCTGTACTTGAATATTCATCCATTTTCATTTTGTACCTTTCCCCCAAACCCTTAATATTCTCTTAATGGTCCGTTTTGCTTGAAGTCTTTTCACTGCTATTGTTTCTCCTCTGTCAGAACAACACCATTTCCTTCTTCAAAGTACTATTCCTTTTCCATCCTTGTTTTTCAACACATGGATGTTCCCAGCCAGTCGGGGATCACGTAGTTGATGAGATGATAGGTTGGGGCTGTATAGCCAATCAGACAGGGCTATGTGATGGTGTAATTGCAAGTAAGCCAAGTCAAGAGGGTGGGGGCAATATTTCTGGTTCATCTCCGTGGGTGATTCAAGTCCCTTGGGTCATAGTTTCTCCTTACTCTGTGAGCAAGGCTGCTCTTTTTCCATTACCCCTGGAAAAAAATCACGAGAAAAGGAAAGACAGATGTGACCTTAACTGTTAACAAAAGGTCTCAGCCTTTTTTGGTCTCAGCCCATATATAGGTTACTGCTGCAGAAGACTTCCTTGTTTAATTGGTACATCAGCTGAGGATAAAAATCTTATAATTTGTTTTATCAAACAAAAAATATATACTATACAATTGTCCTCTCTCTCTCTCTCTCTCTCTCTCTCTCTCTCTCTCATGTGTGTGTGTGTGCGTGTGGGCGCAATCCTAACTTGGAGTTAAACCGGCATAATTAGGCCAGGAAAGTTTGGCCAGCACAAGGGACACCCTAAAGTATGTTTGTACCACTCATGGAGTCAGAGAGGCCAGCACACTAACATGCACCGTCCTCCCTGACTGAGAGTGGTCCAAACGTGCTTGATGGTGGCCCTGGTACCGGCCAAACTGTGCGGGCCTAAATCCAGGTTAGGATTGCACTCTGGGTTTGTGTGTGTGTGTGTGTGAAAGAGAGAGAGAGAGAGAGAGAGAGAGAGAGAGAGAGAGAGAGATCTTCAGCCCTATTTATTTGTAATGTTAAAGACATTTTTCCAGAGTATTACATTATAGTTTCTTTTAAACTGTGAAATATGATACATACAACCAGAGGCAGTGAGGGATATATAAATGTTCTACCACGTTTTTAGCTGATAGATTTATGACAGTTCAATAAGTATTACAGGACTCTCTTGTGTATCCTCCGTACCCAGAGGGACAAGACAAATTTCAGGGAATGCAATGACTATTCCAGGCAACAATCACTTCTCACTGTTACAGGAACTTCACTGGAGGTATCAATGGCGATATCTAATTATAAAGAAGGAAATTCCAATGCTTTTCCTTTATGACTAACGGTGGTGCCTGCATTAAATCTAACTTTATTTGACAACGACTGCTCAAATTTATATCCTACAGAAATGTGCTCGCAGACAGCAGGCGAATACGTTGTGATCAATGAAGGAAGCTAGGACTAATATTAACAGCCCAATCCTACCTGCTGACTGCACAAGGGATACTGCACTACCAGTGCATTGTTGTCTGCATCCTTTGCGCTATCCCGGGGCTGAGGCTAGGCAAGGATGGGAAGGGGAAATACTTATCCAGATGTCAGCCATTGCATGGTCCCCAATGGGATTCCTCATATTACACCCGCTGTATTGCTAGTGTAGCTTGGAGAAGGCTGCTGGGGGGTATCCATCCTTAGGGATCCTTCATCCTATCTCATCCAGCCCTGATCCCTGCCCCTTCCCCCCACACCCACACCCACCAGCAAACCCCACCAGTGGCTGGTCTGCACCACACTGCTGACAGATCATGACATTATGGCTACTGCACAGGCAGATGTGCAGCAGGCACTGGTGGAGGGGATGCCACAACAGCTGAGCCCTTGTGCCACCAGCGTTCCTCATGGTACTCTGGCATTTTGGAAGGATGAGATTGGGCCATAAGCAATTTAACAAAAATAGTTCTGTTGGGATTGTGCGGGGTAGCCCAGTTCGCATTTCCCATTGGAACAACTTGACTTTCTCTAGCTAATCATATTTTTCCCCACAAATCCAGATGACACTGTTCTATGTGCATGGTTTTTAATGAACACAGACGGGCAGCGCAATCCTTCACTGCCCGTCGGACCGACGCTACATCATAGCGTCAGCGCGATGGCCCTAGTATTGACACAGGAGTGCCGATTGGCAGTCCTGCATCGGCGCTAGAGCAGCAGGATTGTCGCTGCAGGCAGCGCCAGTCCTGCTGTGCCCGCGCTGAGCCTTTGTTGCACTGACGGAAGCTGGAAGCTCTGCGTGGAAGCAGCGCTGGGATTGGTGGGAGGGAGGGAGGCGGGGTGGGACTTGGGCGGGACCTGGGTGGGCTTGGGAGGTGGCCATTTGGCCACATCCTAAGCCCATCAGTGAGGCAGTGAGGCCCCAATTCGGGTTGTGCGGTCTCCTTGAATCTGTGCTTGCTCTTTAGCAGGCGCAGATTTGAGGAGCACATAGGGGAGGCTCCAGCAAACACTCCCTTGCCGGGGGGGGGGCTCCAGCCTCTCCTAAACAGTGTCGGATATGGCGCTGGCCCGTTGGTCTCACCAGCCCGGCGCTGCTTAGGATTGCACCCTGAGGCTGCAATCCTAGCCACACTTACCAGGGAGTAAGCCCCATTGACTATAATGGGCCTTACTACTGAGTAGATATGCATATGATTGGGCTAGGGGTGGGTTTGGGGGTGTGTGATATTTTTTTCCAAAATTTATTGATTAAAATAGCAAATTGCAGTATTTTGTGTTTTTATTCTACATTCTCACTCCAAGTTCTCATTTTTTATTAATTTTAAATGCTTTAAAAGTGCACTAGGTAGATGATATAGGTGATATAGTGTTAGCAGATTCAGCCCCAGTATTATTTACACTTGGAACAGTAGTCTATTTTAATTTCTGGAAAATATCTTCAACACTAAAATATGGTGTTTTGTGTTCTTATTCAGATATTTTAACTACCAAAAGGTTTAACTGCCAAAAAGCAGTTTTCAACAACAACAACCCCTCCCTAGATTGGGCTCCGAGAGTCATTTTTTAAATCACAAATATACGTTGTTCTGTTTAGAAGTAAGAACAAAATGAACACTGGGAACAGATTGTGTAACCACGCCAATTCATGTTCAAGTGTTTGAAAACAGTGACTAATCCACAAGTTTAAACTATTTTCTATTTTCAGCAGAAGAGTTATGGTATTGCATTTAGAGCCACCACTACTGGGCCCCCTGGTGCTCACCAGCTCAGAGGCATGAAATTGGGGGCTCACCATTGGCTGGCTTTATCAGAGGGGCTGAGACTGGCTGTGGTTGAGTAGGTGCGCATCACCTGCTCGACTCAAGGAACTCCTTGCCACAAGATGTGGTGATGGCATCTGGCCTAGATGCCTTTAAAAGGGGATTGGAGGAAAAAACTATCCCAGGTTATAACCTATGATGGGTATGTCCAGTCTAAGCTTAGCTGGTCGCTCATCATGAGGGCCAGGTTGGAAGGCAGTTTTTTTTTTGCTATCCCAGACTGGCAAGGGAGGGACAGGTGTTCAGTAGGCTTCATGACTTAAAAATTGGCCACTTCTGTTGAATAAAGTTAAACCCCAACTGCAGTCTGATGTCTTTCTTGGGGTGGTGGTGGTGGTGCAAGGGTAATAGGCGACCTCAGAATGCCAGTGTCACGTCTCGGTCGTCCCCACTCACCCCACCCCAATCTGGGAGGGGAGCCGAGAAGGGATCAACCGATGACATCCTGGTGGGTGCCGCTAAACACGACCAGGAGACGGAAGAGTAATGCGGGGACCCCTTTTATTGCCTCTTCCTGACCACCACAGCCTGCTCTATCCAGTTCCCCCCTCCTTCAAAGGTCCCAACAAAAGTCTTCGCCCCATGGGCTGTCTCCAAAAATGTCCAACTTAAAGTCCTGCCCTCCGGGCTAATGCCAACAGAAAGTCCCAAAAGGGCCGTCCAGCCACTGTTTGAGTTCTACGCAAAATCCCCGCAGCACCGGCTCAGTTCTGGCAGGTTGCCGCTCTCTCCGGCTATCCGACTGGCACGCCGGCGTCCGTTCACTCACGGGTCCGGGGCTGTGGGTGCAGGGCTGCTCCGGGGTCTTGGTGAGTTCTCCTCGGCTGCCCGGTTATGGCCACGGACGGGTCCGATGGCACTTGTTGGCAGGGCGCCCGTCCCTGCTGCTACCTGGCGGGGAGCGTCCGGCTTTGGCGCAGCGGCGCCTCCCCTCCGTGCCTGTTTCTCCCAAGTAGACCACCTCCATTTCCTCCCCTCCTGCTCCTTTTATCCTGGCCCCGCCAGCCTCCTCGGACACAGCTGCACTCGGTGGATTGCCTGCAGCTGGTCCTCTTTCCCAGGCCGGTGTTCCGCGGCCCCTTCCCTCCTGTCTGGCCGCGCACCTCACGCCCGCAACCGCTGGGGCATGACAGCCAGATATAAAGGAGTGGCAACAAGAAGCAGTTATCTAGTTGTCTTGTGTGCTCCCTGAGGCATCTGGTGGGCCACTGTGAGATACAGGAAGCTGGGCTAAATGGACCCTTGGCCTGATCCAGTGGGGCTCTTCTTATGTTCCTTTGTTCCTTTTCTTATTGGTTCCTTTAATTGCAATTGACAGTCCAATTAGGTCTGACTAACAGTTTAGGAGATTGGCATGACATCAAACTGCCTGGAGGATTTGGGTAGGTTCTCATCTGGTCCGTCGTTCACCAGCATCTCAGCTTAAAGGGGGGGGGATTTTGCACCATCCAGAACCTCCTCTTCACTGGCTCTCATCATCCCTCATCACTCCATCCATAGGTTGGAGCAAACTCCAGGGTTAGTTCCCCTCCACTTTTCCCTCCTTGACCACTAATTATCTCCCTACATTCTGGGCAGGCACAGTAGGACCCCTCTGGTTTTGTGAGTGTGCCTCCGGCTTTCATGAGTGTATCTATTACTAAGGCAATGAACTTGCCCATTGCTCAGGCTTCCTCCTGGTCAAAATGGCAGCCTCCTCCTTTAAGTCACCCACATCACCCAGTGATGAAACACCTGACTATGCGGAAGCAGCCCCACTGCAGTGTCAGTACCATCCGGTTGGCCTCCAGACTACACCCTGAGGACTTGTATGCCCACCTGTTTTGGTGTATTTTGGCCAGTCAGGTTGGACAGATGCAGGGACTTGCACTCTGTGTTTGGCTCATTTGCCTGGGAACCGTGCCCTGCGCAATCACGGAGTGTGAAGGCCCTTGAGATGGTAGGATACTAATTGGAAACATGCGCTTCAGACTCACGGGGGGTGTTTAATCAGTGAACTAGGAGTGTGTTAGGTTGGCCAGAGAGACCCTGGACCATGACAAATCATCACCAAGCACAATATTCATGTGCTTTTCTTATTCCTCCAAATTGCTTTCTTTTCTAAAATAAAAAAGGAGTTTGTTGGCCATTTTAACTGGGATAGTTTATGTTATTTCTGTTGGGTTTGACGCCTTGATAGGCATTTTTTCCCTTAAGCCACCTCTACTGTATGTTACCAAACTGCTATTTTGTTCTCAACAGTGCCTAATTTGCAAGCTTCTTGGCCAGATTCCCAGATACTTGGTGTGTATGTTTGTAATTTTGCTGTTTTCCAGTTTCTTGGGACCCTATTTAGGAAAATAGGTTTAAGCCAGGAAGGCAGAATTTTAACATCTGTTTGAATCAAGAAACCCAATGAAATTGTTTCACACTAAGAGCGCAAAGTCAGAGAGGCCAGGAAACAGAAGTGCACCATCCTCCCTGACTCCGAGAGTGGTCCAAATGCAATTTACAGTGACCCTTGTGCTGGCCAAACTTTGCCGGCCTAACTATACCAGCCAAACTTCAGGTTAGGATTGCACCCCAAAGGTGCAGAACTGTACAGACTCTCAGAAGTTTTTAGTCACCCAGTAGTTCATATGACTTCATCTTCATAATACTAGTATAAAAACCTGCAATGCTATAAATACTTTTTCCCACTGGAAAATGTCTTCATGCTCAAAAACAGGTCATTTCTCAAACAAAAGACATTTGCTCGGGATACAGTAGAAGGAGTCGGAAATTGCCCTGTTAAGACGGTTTTAACAACTCCCGTAATGAAACATTATTGCGTTAAAGCTGTGAGCTTTCTATGATTCAAAGTAGATGGAGCAAGTAGTAACAAAAGGTAAAACAGCTTTCTAGAAGATAATTATAATTTAAATGAGGGCCTCCTTCACTCCTCGATGAGTGGAGGTTCGTCAATGCAGTTCTCCTTCAGTTAACGTTCAATAAATACTTGCTTCATCTCACAAGTGACTCAACCAACAAGAATGTTATTCTGTTTCTCAAAATCTAACTCCTATTATGCAGAAGAAAGGCTTCATTGTTCTACGGATTTCTGTGGAGGTAGAAACAGTGTTGGCGATTACGTCTCTGAAATAATTTGGTTCTTTTTTCCTCCCCATGCCCTGCTTTCTGCATACAAGCCTGTTGCACGAGCTTTTTCGGTGCACAACATTGCTTGCGATCGCTGAATGCACAATATTCCATAAGACCATAAGCACATTGTAATCTGCAGCTTCGGAACAGCAGCATTTCCAGATGAGCGATCAGCCTTCTTACTGGAGGTCACATTTCAATTATTACGGATGCGAGTGGACTCCTTTCTTGAAGCTGATGATAGCAACAGGGCAAACCTCCATAGACTGCCATTTCGTGATCGGTATGCTTAACCCGTGAGAACCAGAGACTCCGTTAATAGAGTCTTCTTGTAGATACGGACAGGTTTATTACCTCGCGTCCCCCACTACTCACACAAGACACAGGCATGGTGGGAGAATGTGCTGCTCTGTTGATTACAAAACATTGAACCAAATTGCAGCAGGGCATCTAAATCCATACCCCATACCATGTGGTACTAACCTTGGGGGAAGTGGCACTAGCCGTCTACCTCCCCTCAAATAAATTGTGGGCGTACCACCTGCCTCAAGGCTTCATCCCTGGATGGTGCCCAGGTGAGCCTATCACTGACAACCCCAAAAGGTTGAGGCAGCAGGATGGTACAGAGCCAATGAATCCCATCCCAGCCAAGAGCATTTTTCAGCCCATCCCACCGAGGCAGGCAAGCAAGCATCAGATGTTCTGGCTCACCCCCTGACCTTGCATACCTCAGATGGACACCAAATAATTACTGGCTACCTGAAAACCACTTGGTACCTGCCTAGTGACCAAATTAATCATCAATTCCTAAATACAACACTAAGCCCAGCCAAGATTCTGGGGCGGGTGTAAAAGCTACCAGGCAACAGCCTGATAGCAAAAAAATCATACCCAGTCTTTATAAACAAACCATCAGCTAGTCTTACGGCGCAATCCTAAACTGAGTTAGGCCAGCATAAGCTAAAACAGCAAAGTTTGGCCAGCACAAGGGCCACTGTAAAGCACATTTGGACCACTCTCAGAGTCAGAGAGGCCAGCACACAGACATGAGCCATCCTCCCTGACCCCGAGAGTGGTCCAAACACACTTTGTGGTGGCTCTTGTGCTGATTTAGCCAAACTTTGCTGGCTTAAATTACGCCGGTCTAACTCCAGTTTAGGATTGTGCTCTTAGACTGAATGACAGGCGGGAGGGTGGGTGAGTGATCACTGCCAAGCCCTGAAGTGAGATGGCATGCTGCTAAGCCCACCCTTTCTCTCCTGACTGGCAGCCCGGCTGTCCAATCACCACCTACCACATGCCTCTGTCTCCTTGTTCCATGGGAGAGCACAAGCAAAGTTGCTGCTGTGCGTTAGAGTGTAACCGTCATTGTGCAACCACACAATTCAGCATTTGAGATTGTGAGTAAGGGTTGGAATATTTGGAATATTTGGGCGGGGAGGAATTAATGCAAAGCCTGCCTAAAAAGTCATGTCGGAAGATTTGAGACCCCTTTTGTAAACATTTTATGCACTTTATGGGCATAGTATGTAATGTGGGATGATTAACATGATAAGAACAAGGTGGAATAAGAAGTAGAAATGAAAGGTTTACGATGGAGATACAACCCTTAAAACTGGATAAATTCTTTCAAGATTGTATGTAATTTTCTGAGATTTGTTTTTACATTCTTTCCCCCCCACCCCTCAAAACAGGAAAAAAAAAAACCCTCATATATCCAGCTCATCTATTCAAGGTTTTATTTAGTGCAGGTGTTTTGTGAAATCTGATGGCCATATAACTCCATATAATGCCATATAACTCCAAAGTTGCTCCTGAAACTCTCAGCATTGGAAACTGTTGTGTATTGGAGATACATAACAGATGATGATGATATGTAAAATGTGACAGAGAGAGCAATCCTAACCTGGATTTAGGCCTGCGTATTTAGGTCAGCAAAGTTTGGCCAGCACAAAGGGCACCATCATGTTTGGATCATTCTCGGAGTCAGATGTGTGCCATTCTCCCTGACTCAGAGAATGGTCCAAACACACTTTACTGTGGCCCTTGTGCCAGTCAAACTTTCCTGGCCCAACTGTGCCAGCCTGTCCATGTTAGGATTGCACTCTTAAAGTTGACTACGTGGACAACTATGGACATTTGCAAGCGTGCCAGTTACCGCTCTAAAATTGCCTGCCTGCTCATCTCCCTGCACAATCTAAATTAGAAAAAAATAATAACATGAAAAGAGTGAAGGAGCAAGCATTGAAAAAAAAAGTAGCTTAAAAGGAGAACTGTCTTGCTGAGATGGGCTGGCCCCAATTTGAGGGCGCAATCCTAACCTGGAGTTAGGACAGCACAGTTAGGCCAGCAAAGTTTGACTGGCACAAGGGCCACCATAAAGTATGTTTGGATCACTAGTTGAGTCAGAAAGGCTAGCACACAGACGTGCATCATCCTTTCTGACGCTGAAATGGGTCCAAACAGACTTTACAGTGGCCCTTGTGCCAGCCAAACTTTGCTGGCCTAACTCCAGGTTAGGACTGCACCCTGAGTCAAGCCCAGCTCATGCCATGATATGAATTGGGGCTCACACTGCCAGTGCACTTTGGTTAAAAAAAAAAAAAGCCTTAATTTTTGAGACTCTGCAGGGGGAGGAGCCTCTCTGTTCTCAGGGTATGCAGCATCCTCACGCCAGACTTGGCGTGATCCCCATGGTCATGATCCCCATGTTCTCTGCTGCCATGTTGTATGGTGGGCAGTGGCAGGGGAATGGCAGCAGCACCATCTTGACAGCCACACCAACAGATGCAATGCAACAAAGGGCATGGGATGTACAGTATGTTTGGGATGGGTGGGACGCAGCAGTAGGTGCCCTGTGTCACAAGCCAGCCCAATGATTGGCTCTGGCGCTCTCTCTCTCTCTCTCTCTCTCTCTCTCTCTCTCTCTCTCTCTCTCTCTGTGTGTGTGTGTGTGTGTGTGTGTGTGTGTGTGTGTGTGTGATCCATGTGCTACAGCCTCCCAGCCAAGTTTGTCTGTGTGTAGTGATGCCAGTCCCCTGTATGTAGTGATTGTGTAGTGTAGTGTACAGAGTGTAGTGATGCCACTCTTTGCCACTCCCCTGTATCTGGCATTTTGAGCATCTCCAAGATAGATGGATCTAACTCAATATAAGGCATCTTTCCATGTTCTTATTTACTCCTCAGCACTGACATTTATTTCCCCTTTCATTGGGCATGTAACAACTGCCTGCAGCTTTGCCTAGAGAAGCCCTTGTGAAGGTAGCGTTTCATATACCTTCATCAAATACTGAAGGGAATCAAAAAGCCAAGGTCACAACCCAGGTGAAAATTAAATATAACTGAACACACCTGATTCCTGGAACAGCCTTTATTTTCTTGTTTGTTTACTCCAACTTTTGGCGCCAAAGGCGTCCTCAAGGCAGCCTACAAGATGCATATATAACAATAAAATAAGCATAAACCCATATCAATAAAACACACAGAGAAAACCAGTCCAACAGATGTACTAACAGATCACAAGAGTAATAAAACTTTCAGGTGCTTTCTGAGAAAAGCTGAAATATGTCATCCAACAATCTAAAAAGGAGAAGAGGAACTGCTTAGCGAGTACCTAGCGAGGGAGCTTGAGAGCAATATCAAAAAGGCTCTGCGTTTGATGCTCACCCGGCCATAGCACCAAAAGCAGGTGTTCATCCCAGCAGACAGCCTGGCTTAAATTGTACTTTTTATTTTAGAGAATTTGTACCCCGCCTTCCCCCCCAATAAAGGGGATTCAAGCTTAAAACTAAACTCCATTAAAAGGTAAAGGTTTCCCCACGACCGAATGGTCTAGTCGTGACCGACTGTAGGGGGTGGTGCTCATCTCCGTTTCAAAGCCTGTAGAGCCGGCATTTTTGTCCGAGGACATGCTTCCGTGGTCATGTGGCCGGCATGACTCCACGGAATGCCGTTACCTTCCCACCGAAGTGGTCCCTATTTATCTATTTGCATTTTAGGTGCTTTCGAACTGCTAGGTTGGCAGGAGCTGGGACAAGCAACGGGAGCTCACTCCGTCACGCAGTCTCTAACTCCCAACTTTGTGGTCGAAAGCCCAGCAACAGCGGATTAACTCGCTGTGCCACCACGTCCCTACACGTGCACTCCATTAGAACAATACTAAAAACATTGAACATAAAAAAAAAACAATTAAAAGAGTAAAACAACAAACAACCAGAATCACACAACCATCTCATTATTAAACACACACACACACACACACACACAAACGTCTCAAGGTGCAATCCTAACCTGGAGTTAGGCCAGCAAGGTTTGGCTGGCACAAGAGCCACTGTAAAGCATGTTTCGACCTCTCTCTGAGTCAGGGAGAATGGCGCACATCTGTGTCCTGGCCTCTGACTCCAAGAGTGGTCCAAACTTACTTTACGGTGTCCTTTTGTGCCGGCCAAACTTTGCTGGCCTTACTGTGCTGGCCTAACTCCAGGCTAGGATTATGCCCTCACTCAAACAACTTCCTAAATAAAAAGGTCTTAAGACCCTGCCAAAAGGGAGGCAGCAATTCTTAATTCCAGGGGGAGGGAACTCCATAAATGAGAGGCCACCACTGAGAAGGCTCTATTTCTAGCCCCCACCCTCTCATCTCTACTGGTGGAAACCCAGGTAAAAGGCCCCCTTCTGATGACTTGAGAGGATGGGTAGGATTGTATGGATGAAGACAAATATCCTGGACCCAAGCCAATGGACGCTCACAGATGGATCCCATATTGGGTCTACTGTGAGGTGAACGAGAGTAGACAACTATAGGGACTATGCAATTCACAAACCTGACAGTCCAAATGGAATGCTGTATGGTGCCCATTCTCCAAGTGGAGGCTCTGCGTTTTGACGGTGTAGCTGATGAAATTATCTAGTGATGTTCTCCATTTGAGTGGGAACAATAGCTGGTGTTACATTATTAATAGCTGGTGGACATTATTTTTCCACATTTGTATGCCACCCTTCCTCCAAGGAACCTGGGGGGGGGGTGCACATATGACTTCCCAGGGGTGCACTAGCTAAAGGAGTGCACCAGGCAACAAGCTTTAGGGGGGCAACAACCTGCGCTTGATATTAATGGCAATTGACAAAAATGGTGAAAACCTTGTTTCTGTATGAATAATACCATCCTGTTATTTATCGTTGGAAAGGTAGTCTAATGCAGACAAACCAGAGTGTAATATCTTTACTCTATCAAACATCATGGCCAAAAAAACCAGAGTAAACGAAAATACAACTGCTATGTCACTTCCTGTTGTGATGTCACTTCTGGGGCAACATTTTGCCCTCTGCACTGGGCTACACTTTCGTTAGCTACGCCCCTGCCTCTTCCCCTCCTTTTGTCCTCATAACAAGCCTGTGAGGTAGGTGAGGCTGACAGATGGTGACTAGCCCCAGGTCACCCAGGAAGCTTCATGAAGGTTTGAACCTGCATCTTCCAGGTCTGACTTCCCAACCATTACATCGTCCCGCTCTCCACCCAACCCATAGGCAGAGCTGACCCAAGATGCTTGGGGGACATACACAGGCTGTGCCCTTTTACCTGGTGATGTTCCTGGTGATGCTCTTCTCACCTCCTGCATGCAAAAGGGAAAAGGAGATGGAACAGGTGTGTGGCAGAGAGAAAAGTGATGCTAGAGCCGGGGCAGCACATGCCTCCATGCTGCCTGAGCCCCCTCCCCAAACACCATCCCTGCAAGAGCATGCCCTCCATGGGTGAGCAGAGTGGGCATGCAAGTAAGTGGGCCCCAACCTACTTTCCTTTTACTTTCAATGAGACTTCCTTCTCCATGCCAGCTCTCTAAGACATGAACTGGAGCAGAAGGGAAGCCACATGCCACACTCATCAGAAGGAAAGGGGTGGGAGAAAAGGGGAAGGGGGCAGGACCCAAATCACCTGCTCCTGGTTTGTTTACCTAGAAAATCAGCATTTAACTCAGAGCACAATCCTATACTGCATTGGATTGGCAAGTCCGGCAGGCCAGCACCAAATCCAATGCAGTATAGTTAGGAGCCTCCCAACGGCAAGGGCACTTTCGTGCCCTTACCGTTGGGGAGATTCCAGCCTCCCCACTGCGCTACTCAGATCTGCGCCTGCTAGCTGCACATCTTGATCTCCAGTTCAGCCTTCTGGGTACTCTGGAATGACTAGAAAGATTTGGGGAACAGTCCTTGAACTCCATTTTTAGGCAGAGTCTAGCAAATGTCCACACCCAGAGACTATGTCTCTAGCAACTTCAGAAGCACAGGCCCTCAACAACAACAACAACAACAGCAACAACAACAACAACAGCAACAGCAACACTTTCTATGTCTTTTTTTGTCTAGGGGCTGAGATGATTGTCATTATTAAGGGCGCAATCCTAAACAGTGTTGGATTGGCAAGGCCAGCCAGCCAGTGCCAAATCCAACGCTGCTTTGGGGAGGCTGGAGCCTCCCAATGGCAAGGGCATGTTCACCCTTACCTTGGGGAGGCTCCAGCCTCCAATGCACTCCTCGGATCTATGACTGCTAAACAGCAAGCACAGATCCGAGGAGACCGAGCAGCCCGAATTGGGACTGTGCAGCCTCCTGGGTGGGCTTAGGATTCAGCCTGCCCATGGTCTGGAGCCTGCCCATGGAGCCTGCCCTCCAACAATCAATCAATCAATCAATCAATCAATCAATCAATCAATCAATCAATCAAT
>JAJKFI010000004.1:11266676-11318503 GCA_029204185.1 Lerista edwardsae
GAGAGAGAGAGAGAGAGAGAGAGAGAGAGAGAGAGAGAGAGAGAGAGGAAATATGGAGGTGAGGAGAACGCTAAGAGAGTGGTAGGAACAGAGGCTGGAACATCACCAGAAAAAGGAGGGCCAGCATTTGGCATGCCGCCACAGGTGTCAGGTGGTCTTGGGACAGGCTTCCATTGCTTGTCCCAGCTCCTGCCAACCTAGCAGTTTGAAAGCACATAAAAATGCAAGTAGGGAAGGGAACGGTGTTCCGTGCACCTTGGCGTATAGTCATGCTGGCCACATGACCACGGAAGCTTGTCCTCGGGCAAACGCCGGCTCTACAGGCTTAGAAACGGAGATGAGCACCACCCCCTACAGTCAGTCATGACTAGATCATTCAGTCGTGGGGAAACCTTCACCTTTTATGTAATGTTACATTACCTACCTGAAATTTGGAGACTAACACCTGGCCAACCTAAATGAACTCTCTGTGCCCTTGTGGCTGCAAAAAGCCTTTTGTTGCAACGCTGGAAGGAGAAATGCTCAATCTTGTGCCCAATGGATTGAGTATATTTTGCATTTATTTTCGAGTGAACGGCATATTTCATCACCTTCATTTGGACAATTTTGAAAATATTTGGAGGCCATTCCTTGATAAAATATCTTATTAGAATACCGCATGAATTTTTCTGTAACTACTTATGGTAATTATATCTATGGAATGTATGTTTGAATTTTTGATTTGTTTTTCACATAAAATAAAAAAATATTTAAAAAATATTGTAAACAATGTACTCATAGAAGAGAGAGGCAGATGTGGACCATGGAAAATTGGCTTCAAGCTCTCCAGAAAAGGGAAGATGGTAGCATATCCAATGCAGAAATGAAGAGAACGGAGACCTCAGAGCTGCACAAAGGAAGATTGATTAGACCAGCACGTTTTCAAGTCTCCCAACACTCCCTCAGGGGCAACTGATTTCCGCCTTGTAACTCAGTAACGTACTGGACTAATGAATCATCCTTTGAGCACATTTGAGGTCTCCTCTCCTGTTCCCTGTCCCCTTTATAAATCTCTCTGGAGCAACATTCCTATTGGCCTGTTGGTAAAAATGCTCTATTATTTATGACTGATCTCATAATGTTGTTGTGAGAATGCATGAAATAAGGATTGTTATGCTGAACACTTTGCGGGTTGGAAGTGATTATGGATTATAATAAGAGCTGTGAATTGAGCCCCATTCGGAACATGACCTCTCAATAACACAAATGTCTTGCATGCGAGGTAACTTTCAATCAAAATGACTGAGCAATTAATCAACATGTAATTCTCACATGCCTAGCTCTGAAGCTTTATTGTAACCGTAGTTTCCCCTTCCCCTTCAAAATCTCATTTCTTTACATCCCCGGGTCAGAAATCCCTGTGAATTTGTTATTCTATTTAATAAGTGTGTGTGGGTGCAATCTTAACCTGGAGTTAGGTTGACACAGCTAGGCCAGCAAAGTTTGACTAGCACAAGGGCCGCCATCAAGCATTTTTGGACCACTCTCGGAGTCAGGGAGGATGGCACACATCTGTGTGCTGGTCTTTCTGACTCTGAGAGTGGTCCACACATGCTTTAAGGTGGCCCTTGTGCCAGTCAAACTTTGCTGGCTTAGCTGTGCCAGCCTAACTTCAGGTTAGGATTGTGCCCTGTATTTCTTTTTCTATGTTTTTGTATTATACATTCTTTAAATAATAATGGTAACAATAGAAAAGAAATCTATATGAATTTATAGGGTCAAATGACATGCTGCAAGATATATGTATTTGTTTTTGTTCTTTGTAAATTGCTTGCCTGAGAGTTCAAATAGGGCACTGCTATGGGGTGGGGCAGGGGCTTTATTTGCCCTTGTTGCAGCTTCAATCCTGATTGCTTCCCCACATGCTTTTTTATTTGGGAAAAAAACTCTCCCAGTGGTTTAAATGGGCCAGTCCGTATGGGATCCGCATTGGGGTCAAAGTTCTAAAGCTCCTCTCCACCAACCAACCCCCCTTGCATGCTAGTCACAACATACACACAAAGGGTACAATCCTGATCAGCCAAGCAACGTTTGGCTGGCACAAGGGCCACCGTAAAGCACATTTGGACCACTCTCAGGGAGGATGGTGCATGTCTGTGTGTTGGCATCTCTGACACCGACAGCGCAATCCTGCACTGCCCATCCTGCCGATGCTACATCATAGCGTCAGAGCAACGTCATTAGCATCAACGCAGGAGCACTGATCGGCACCTCTGCATTGGCGCTAGAGCAGGAGGACTGGTGCTGCAGGCAGCGCTGGTCCTGCTGCACCCGCGCTGAGCCTCTCTCATGGTGACCGAAGCTGGTCAGTGCAAGGGAGGCTCTGTGCCGAAGCGGCACGGGGATTGGGAGCGGGAGGGAGATTTTGGGCCGGGGGAGAGTGGGATGTGGGCGGGCTTGGGAGGCAGCTGTATGGCTGCGTCCTAAGCCCGATTGAGAGTACACGTGACGCTGATTCGGGCTGCGCGGTCTCCTCGGATCCTGCTAAATAGCAGGCACAGATCGGAGGAGTGCATAGGGGAGGCTGGAGCCCCACCTACGGTAAGGGAGCGCACGTTCCCTTGCCAAGGGGAGGCTTAAGCCTCCACTATACTGTGTTAGGATATGGCGTTGGCCGGCCAGCCTCACCATTCCAGCACAGTATAGGATTGCACACCGAGAGTGGTACAAACATACTTTATGGTGGCCCTTGTGCCGGCCCAATTTTGCTGGCCTAACTGTGCCAGCCTAACTCTAGGTTAGCATTGCGTACACACACACACACACACACACACACACACACACACACACACACACACAAGGAAACCCAGGGGCACTACAGGTTCCAAGTCTAGACTGACCATTCTGTGTGCATTAAAAGTTGCATCCAACAAGCTGCAGATATCAGCACCAAGGCCAGGAACAGAATCCAATGGGGGGATCAAATCATAGTTCCTACATAGAGATGGCATAAGTGATAGGCCAGTACTGGCTGTCAGCACTGGTTTAGGACACATCCTTCAAGGGTCCGCATGTCTGGAGTGACTCCTGGATACTCAGAAGCGGTGATAGTGGTAGCTACCCATGCACCATGAGGAGGTAATGCTAAGGTGCTGCCGGGGTGGGGCTGGGGATTCATTGCAGAATTTTGCCTTGGGACACTCCGCTGAAGCCAGCAGCTGTCTTCAACCTGGAGCCAGCCCTATGTGGGTTTCATCAGGGGACAGAAAGTATTGAGAAATACATTGAGCGTCTACCTGGCTGCCGAGGGAGCTGAAATGACTCACAAGAATGGCGTACAAAAAGTTGAATCAAATGTTAGGAAATAAAAGGGGCAACTCTGTGAATATAAGATGATGGGTTGCACAACCCATCATTGCCTATATTCCTAACCGCTTTGTGAACATTGTGTTGAAAAGCGGTATATAAATACTAGTGATTGATTGATTGATAAGATGATGTGGGCTGTGTGGGCTGCCTCTACCATTGCAATGAGCATGGAACTGCATAACAAAAGAAGAGTCTTATTGAAGCAGACCGTTTAATCTAGCATCTTGCTTCCTACAATGGACAAACACACAATCACAGGTCTCCTGGGAGTCCAAACCAAAGGGCAGTCTCCTTCTGTGGACCCAAATATCACCATGCCAGTGCAAATTCATCTTTCCTTATCTAGAGGGTTGGCTGTGATGCTAGATTGCAAAGAATGAATGTTGGTGAAAAGATATGATGTTTTCTGTAGGCAAATTCAGCTTATTTTTGCCTCTGAGACAGAAGCTCCCTTTTCTTCCCTTTAATCAATAAGCTATATCAGACCACACAGCCACCTGACTGATGCTGATTTAACTGGATAAAGTGCATGACCCTGCAGAGGTCACATCAAATTTCTTTCGGAGCTTTATTTGTTTAGCATTCGTATTTAAGTGGTTTTTGATCTTTTTTTTTTCCTTAGAAAGTGTTGAAATGGTAGCAAAGTAGTATTTAGTCATAAGAACACAAGACGAGCCCTGCTGGATCAGGCCAAAGGCCCATCTAGTCCAGTTTCCTGTATCTCTCAGTGGTCCATCAGGTGCCTCAGGGAGCACATGAGACAATAAGATGCCTGCATCCTGTTGCCACTCCCTTGCACCTGGCATTCTGAAGTATCCTACTACAAATGTAAGGAGGTTGCACAACCCATCATTGCCTATATCCCACAATGGACTTTTCCTCCAGAAATCTGTCCAGTCCCCTTTTAAAGGCACCTAGACCAGATGCCATCTCCCATTGCCACCTCCCATAGCAAGGAGTTCCACAGATTAATTACCCGCTGGGTAAAAAAAGTATTTCTTTTTATCCATTCTCAATTTTAGTGGATGTCCCCTGGTTCTGGTGTTGTGAGAGAAGGAAAAGAACATCCCTCTAGCCACTCTATCCATCCCATGCATAATTTTGTACCTCTCAATAAAGTCCCCCCCAGGGGCCTTTTTTCTAGACTGAAGAGCCCCAATCGCTGCAGTCTTTCTTCATAAGGGAAGTCATACAAACATATTTTATGGCTGGCAATTTGCCAGGCTTCCTTGGCACTTTTTCCCTTATCTAATTCCTGAAAGCATTTCTGGATCACTGCTGTCAGCTTACATAAACAATTATACAAGTTCTAATAATAAGTGGAAAACCCAAATGGTGGTTAGCCTGTTCCATCCCTTCCAGATGGGATAGAACAGACTCACCAGATTCTGACAGCTTCTTTGAAGAGACCGATCTGCTGTTTCAGAGTGAGATGAATCATGAGATTCCTGGTTTTCATAGTGCTTTGGATACACACCATCTAATCTGTGACAATTCGTTCAACGGGAGCCAAAACCAAGGTTTGCTTCAAGAAAATGTCAAATTATTTAATTTTTAAATGGAGGAGTATGGATCCCTTGGTGCTGGAAATTATAGGTCGCTAGAATTAATACCAGTATGAAAACACAGCGTGAATTATACATTTAGGTACCTGATGTTACAGTATTACACAGTTTGGTGTAGGTAAACCTGCCGAAAGGGGGCCATCTCAGTGTTATTGCTTGACCTTTGGCTACTAGATTCAAGCTTCATGCAATCTGTTGATGTGTGCAGACATCTGAAGATCAAGGGCCTGATCCAGTGCTGGCCAGCACCAGCGCTAACTGGTGCCAGTGTGGCAAAAGTACCATAATGCACTTGTAGCGCCAGTGGTAAGGGGCTACTGCTGGCGCTAAGTGGTACCAAACCCCAGCACCAGGAGGACTCTGTGCAGAGCTGGCTGAAAGGAGGTCTCACTGCTGCCGGGCGTGAGCTCTTTCGAGGCAGGAAGGAAAGCAAGGGGAGGGTGGAAGAGGGCAGAGGCAGAGCAGGGATGGGATTGGCAATAGCCTTCACTGCCAGATCCTATCCATGCCGCATGGCCTCACACGGAGGTTCTCAAGTCTGCACCTGCAAAATAGCCGGCGCAGACTTGAGGAGGCCTATAGGAAGGCCAGCAACCTTACCTGGGAGAAGGGATGAATGGGGTCCAGCACCGTAGGAGTGGGCTGTGAGACATTAACCCTAATTAAATCAGTTGGAAGGGGACTACAACAGGATACCTCTGAGCTCTCTGACCACACACAAGGAAACCTTAGAACAAAGCAACAAACCACCCCAAATTCTGCTGGGATACTAGGGGCAACCCCAACCACCCTTCCAGCACTGTGGTAAGGGCAACGCAGCTCCGAGGTAAGGGGACAAACATTCTTTTACCTTGGAGTCTTCTGTGACGGCTGCTCCACTGCGGGGTGCAGCACTTGCCCCATCAGCACAGCTGTGTGAGTGCTGGAAAGCAGGGGCGGATCTATTTGAAATGGCAACCATGGCACCCAATGAAAATGTGCCCCTAGGGGGCATGCAACATCATGACATCACATCGTGACGTCATGACGTAGCGCCCCGCCCCCTCTAAGAAGCGTGTTCTGTTCGCTCCCGCCGGCCCTTTAAGGCCAGCGGGAGCGAACAGAACGCGGCCAGGGCGCTGCGTTCTCTTCGCTCCCGTTAGCCTTAAAGGGCCGGCAGGAGCAAACAGCATGCGGCTGGGGTGCCGTGTTCTCTTCGCTCCCACCGGCTCTTTAAGGCCGGCAGGAGCGAACAGAAAGAACGCGGCCGGGGTGCCGCGTTCTGTTCGCTCCCGTTGGCCTTAAAGGGCTGGCGGGAGCGAATAGAATGCGGCACTGCCCAGCGCCCCACCCTCCCTTGAGAAGCAGGAGGGGGCACCAGGCAGCAGCGCAGTCTCCTCGCTCCGGCTGGCTCTTTAAGGACAGCCAGAGCGAGGAGAATGCGGTGCGGGGCCGGGCCAGGCCGTGGGCGTCATTTTGGGGGCGGGGCGTGCCATGGTTACGGTGCCCTCTCCCAAGATGGCGCCCAGGGCTCATGTCTCCCTTGCCCCCCCTAGATCCGCGACTACTAGAAAGTGGGTTAGGCTTGCGCCCTGGGGTAATTGAGAAAATAGTTACTTCTGCAGAACCAGGATTTGCAACCACTCAAACTGCCTTCCTCTTGGGCCCCATCTGCTCACCCACTGCCCCATCTTCTTCCCCTTCCCTCCACCCCTGTCCCATTCCACCCCCTGCTCTAGGCTTACCTGCTCCAGCAGGCCCACTCTGGCAGCTTGTGCAAGTGTTCCCCCAATGCCAGTCTTATAGGATTGGTCCGAAAGAGAACCCCCCCCCCCCGCTTATTCCTCACGGTGGTGGGGCTGCATTCCTGGAACTGTGCACCATCACCCTTCCATCTGTTCCATTCTCCCTCCTTTCCCCAAAGGCTCCTCCCAGAGTTTGCAAACTACTGTCTTTAGGGAAAAGCAAAAACTAAAGAAGAAAAGAAGAATGGGAAAGTTGATTTTAAAAAAATAATGCCTGGGATTATACAGACTTGACTGTGCCTTCATTTTTGAACATTAGTGAATATATTTATTTAAATTAACTTTAATCCACCTTAAAGTCTGGAATGCCGCTAATGAGAATTAAATCTTTTATGAGCAGCATTTCCAGCTATAGCTCCCTACTGTTCTATATGTCTGGCTGTTCCATGATATAGTAATTTGGTCTGTGATTTCCTGGGTGTTCTGCTCTTCTGCCACTCTCTGCAATACACTGTTTTTTAGGAAGGATTGAGATATATGCAGTTAACTCATGTCTTGTTGTACTTAGTGGGGGTAGAATGAGGTCTGAAGGCACATAAGACAGGAGCTGTAGTGGACCCAGCCAAGGCTCCGCCCAGAGGCGTCATCCAGGCGGAACGGCCCAGTTCGCCGTTCCGCTAGTTCTGTGGAGGGCTCGGGCCACACCACCTCTCCGGAGGACAGGCGAGCTGCTGCTGGGCCCGCCCGTCCTCCCTTGCGTCCCGAATCGCTCTAAAATGGAGCGATTCCGGCGCAGTGAGGCTTGGGGAGGCGTGGTAGCCCTCCGCCATAGGGACGGAGGACTGTCAATCATCCGGGCATTCCGCTTCCTGGCGCGCCCAGATGACATCACTGGCTCCACCCCAACTGGGTTGATGCCATCTCCCCACTCCTGCACAGTCCCCACAACACCCCCCTCAGCCATGCCAAGCTCCAGTTTGGAGCGCTCTCAGCACAAGGGCAGATGGGCAGGCTGAACACCACTCATCTTTGCGCCTGCATTGGCTCAGGCAAGTGGACAAACTGCGACGGCGATGGCTCTGCTGCCACTCCAGCCCCTGTGACCTCCTGCTAGGCCTGCCACTGGACAGAAGCTAAGCAGTCTGGGATTGAGTCCATTTTATTGCATTCTGCATTAAAGCACACATAAGAACATAAGAACATAAGAAGAGCCCTGCTGGATCAGGCCAAAGGCCCATCTAGTCCAGCTTCCTGTGTCTCACAGCGGCCCACCAGGTGCCCCAGGAAGGCATGAGACTACAAGATGCTTGCATCCTGTTGCCACTCCCTTGCACCCGGTACCAGTAGCCCATCACCTTTGTAAGGAGGTTGCACAATCCATCATTGCCTATAGCCCACGATGGACCTTTCCTCCAGATATCTGTCCAATCCTCTCTTGAAGGCATCAAGACCAGATGCCATCACCACCTCCTGTGGCAAGGAGTTCCACAGATTAACTACCCGCTGGGTAAAAAAGTACTTCCTTTTATCTGTTTTAACTCTCCCAACCCTCAGTTTTAGCGGATGCCCCCTGGTTCTGGTGTTTTGAGAGAGGGAAAAGAACATCCCTCTATCGACTCTATCCCTTCCATGCATAATTTTGTATGTCTCAATCATGTCCCCCCTCAGGCGCCTTTTTTCTAGACTGAAGAGCCCCAAACGCTGCAGTCTTTCTTCATAAGGGAGGTGCCCCAGCCCCGTAATCATTTTTGTCGCTCTCTTCTGCACCTTTTCCAACTCCACTATGTCCTTTTTAAGATGCGGCGACCAGAACTGGACACAATATTCCAGGTGTGGCCTTACCATCGATTTGTACAATGGCATGATAATATTGGCTGTTTTATTCTCAACCCCTTTTTTAATGACCCCAAGCATGGAATTGGCCTTCTTAATTGCTGACGCACACTGGGTCGATACCTTCATTGAATTGTCCACCAGCACCCCAAGATCTCTCTCCTGAGCTGTCACAGACAGCTCAGAACCCATTAGCCTATAGGTAAAGTTTTGGTTTTTTGCCCCAACGTGCATCACTTTACATTTGTCTACGTTAAAACGCATCTGCCATTTGGCTGCCCATTCCTCCAACTTGGAGAGATCATTCTGGAGCTCTTCACAATCCTTTCTGGTTTTTACCACCCGGAAAAGTTTTGTGTCATCTGCAAACTTAGCCACCTCGCTGCTTATCCCTGTCTCCAGGTCATTTATGAATAAGTTGAAAAGCACGGGCCCCAAGACAGATCCCTGGGGCACTCCACTTTTCACCTCTCTCCATTCTGAAAATTGCCCATTGACCCCCACTCTCTGTTTCCTGGCCCTCAACCAATTCTGGATCCATAAGAAGACCTGCCCTCTTATTCCCTGACTGTGAAGTTTCTTCAGCAGTCTTTGGTGGGGGACCTTGTCAAATGCCTTCTGAAAATCTAGGTATATGATATCCACAGGTTCACCCACATCCACGTGCCTGTTGACCTTTTCAAAGAATTCCAAAAGGTTTGTGAGGCAAGACCTACCCTTACAGAAGCCATGCTGACTTTCCTTTAGCAGTACTTGTTCCTCTACATGTTTTAGGATTTTATCTTTGATGAGGCTTTCCACCATCTTACCTGGAACAGACGTTAGGCTGACCGGCCTGTAGTTTCCAGGGTCCCCCCTTCTCCCTTTTTTAAAGATTGGCGTGACATTGGCTATCCTCCAATCCTCTGGCACCGTGGCCGTTTGAAGGGACAAGTTGCATACTCTAGTTAAGAGGTCAGCAACTTCGTTCTTTAGTTCCTTAATTACTCTTGGGTGTATACCATCTGGGCCTGGTGACTTATTTAAATGTAGTTTATCAATTTGATCTAAAACATCTTCTTTATTAACCAGTATCTGATTTAATTCCTTCATTAGGAAGGGCTGTTCGGGCTGTGGTATCTGCCCAAGTTCTTCTGCTGTGAAGACAGATGCAAAGAATTCATTTAATTTCTCTGCAATCTCCAAGTCCCCTTTTATCTCATCTTTCCCTCCCTCACCATCCAGCGGGCCAACCGCCTCTCTGGCAGGTTTTCTGCTTCTAACATATTTGAAGAAGCTTTTATTATTCCCTTTTATGTTGCTAGCCATGCGTTCCTCAAACGCTTTCTTGGCCTCCCGTATCACCTTCTTACTTGTCTTTTGCCAGAGTTTATGTTCCTTTTTATTCTCCTCACTGGGGCAAGACTTCCATTTACGGAAAGAAGCTTCTTTGCTCTTTACAGCTTCTCTAACTTTGTTTGTCAGCCATGCAGGCACCCTCCTGGACCTTGTCGAACCCTTCTTTCTTTGCGGTATACACTTCCGCTGGGCCTCTACTACTGTTTTTTTAAACAGCCTCCATGCAGCCTGGAGGGATTGGACTCTTTTTACCTTCCCTTTCAATTTCTGTCTAACTAGTCTCCTCATCTGAGTGAAATCTGCCCTTCGAAAGTCAAGGGTTCTTGTGTCAGATTTGCTCTGCACTCTATCCTGGACATGCATGGCAAAACCAATCGCAGCATGGTCACTGTTCCCCAATGGCTCAGTAACACTTACATCCCTAACTAGGTCCCGAGTACCACACATAAAATGAGATATAACATGATGGTATTCTAAAATACCATTTTATACATGATGGTATTCTAAAATAGGGAGAAGTGGTGGCGCTGCAGGTTAAACCACTGTTGCTGAACTTGCTGACCAGAAGGTTGGCAGTTCAAGACCACGCGATGGAGTGAGCTCCCATCACTTGTCCCAGCTCCTGCCCACCTAGCATTTCGAAAGCACGTAAAAATATGAGTAGATAAATAGGTACCACTTCGGTGGGAAGGTAACAAATGGCATTCCATGTGCTTTGGCATATAGTCATGCCAGCCACATGACCATGGAAACTTGTCCTCAAAGACACCAGCTCTTTGACAGAAACGGAGATGAACACTGCCCCCTGCCATCGGTAACAACTAGACCATTCGGTTGCGGGGAAACGTTTACCTTTATTCTACAATACCAAGATTTTCAAAATTATTTTCATAATTTTGGCCAGTAGTGGAGTCACCTCTCTTCTGCATCACCTGGTGTGCTCTGCCTAGCAAAGCTACTCAAAGCGCAATCCTAACTTGGAGTTTGGCCGGCACAAGTTAGGCCAGCAACGTTTGGCCAGCACAAGGGCCATCGTAAAGCATGTTTGGACACTCTTGGGGTCAGGCAGGATGCAGCACGCCTGTGTGCTGGCCTCTCTGAGAGTCCAAACATAGTTTATCGTGTCCCTTGTGCCAGCCAAACTTTGCCGGTCTAACTTGTGCCAACCTAACTCCAGGTTAGGATTGCACCCTTAATCTATGTACAAACTCGTATGCAGGCGAGACAAAGAGGACCAAACCAGACTCCATCCTTATTGATGATTTGTTTCCCAGTCCTGACTATGGACTCTCTCACAGTGGCTGCCCACAGCCCTACCTTGATCCCACACCACCAGTACCACCACAACCTCACCTCTACATCTCTTCTCCATAGGGGCTTTCTTCACAAAACACTGTTGTCTCATGTTTATGTCGCTACATGTATGTGCATTAAGCACCACAAACATTGCAAGTGCTCTATTGCTAAGGACTTCTGTCTAGTTAGAAGCTTCAGGTTGTTCCGAATGTTCCAGCTTGGGTTCCAGTCTAATAATTGCTACTTTCACATTGAAAACACAAATGCAGATGGGTAGAGAAATTAAGTGTCGTAGGCGAGAGAGGGAAGATGCTCGGGGATGAGATTTGGAAACAGATGAAGAGCTATTTAAGTGGAAGCACACAGTCAGGCTGTTCCAGATGGCTGATGCTACCAAACTGAAAAGATGCAAGGATCAACAGCTGTGGGATTTGCACATGAGACAGGAAATAGATATGAGCAGGGCAGTGGAAGCATACACCAGCCCAATGACATGAGAGCAAACTCCTCAATCTTCAGAGCCACTTGGCAGGAACCTCACTTGCATGAGTCCATCTGGAGCAAGTCTTAAAAACTGGAGGGGTGCTTTCGGGCTAATGTGCCCCGAACGCCTGCTGCTGAGTGGTACATGTGAATTTGTCACTGATGTCCTATTTAGATCTCTCTGCTTTAAACTGAAACCTCCCACCTGGTCTGTGGGAGCCGTACCAACTTGGAAATAACATTTTATGATATTCAATAAAAACAGATTGTGCTAGTCCAAAATAAACAGCGTTAGGTTGGTGCTTAAATCAGATGAATTCTTTCCTAAACAATTAGAAAGGTTTGACTTTTCTCTGTGTTGACTTTGGGGGATCGCAGTATGAACGACAATCCTGCACTGCCCGTCGTGCTGACGCTGCGTCATAGCATCAGCACCCCCATGTCAGCACTAGAGCAGCAGGACCAGCTCTTCAAGCAGTGCCGGTCCTGCTGTGCCCACACTGACAGCGCAATCCTAGCGTGCCCCTTGTGTCGACGTGACATCATTGCGTCGACGCAAGGGGCAGAGCACCGGTGTGCGGGCACCAAGCAGCACCCCCGCGTCAGCACTCCAACTCTGAAGCTGACACTGCTCGCAGTGTCGGCTTCAGAGTGCCGATGGAGAGCCTCCCTTGTGCCGACTGAAGACGGGCGGCGCAAGGGATTCGGATTCGCTGTCCCCTTTCAGGACAGGGATTGGTGGGAGGGGGGAGGCGGGAGGCAGGATTTGGGTGGGACCTGGGCGGGCTTGGGAGGTGGCCACTCTTTAGCGGGCGCAGATCCGAGGAGCACATAGGGGAGGCTGGAGCCTCCCCTACGGTAAGGGAGCGCACGCGGGGAGGCTCCAGCCTCCAGTATACTGCGTTGGGATATGGTGTTGGCCGGCTAGCCTCACCATTCCAGCGCAGTATAGGATTGCACTCTTCATGAGAAGGTTTTTCCTCTTTGGGGTAAAGAACTCGGAAGTAGGTCCTATTCTAGTCAACGAGACTTCTTACTCCCAGATCAGTGTGCATAGGACTGCAGCTTTCGGGATTTAGAGCTCTAGCTCCAGCAGGACACGTGTACCTGCCATGGGCACCAGTGAGGGAGCTGGGTGCACTGCGGAAGAAAGTGGCATGGAGCTGGGTCCTCCCACCCACCCTTGCCTCCATTACACTCAGAAATGGACCAATCCCCTAAGCAGGGAGCATGGCAAGTCTGCTCTGGCTCCGGTTACATTCTCCAAAACCCATCATTGAACACATTCATTAAGAACATCCATCATTGCCGAAGTGGCAACGGATTAGTGGCCTTGTGTTTAGAATTTCTTGTGGCATCCAGGTACCATCCCAGAATGCCTTGCAGAGCCAGGAGGGCAGCTACATGGCGAATGTGTGAAAGGAAAACACCGCATGAAAGGAGGGAAGAAAGGTGGTCTCAGGAGTTAAGTGGGACCTCTGTCGTTGGCTGGAACATCGTTATGTGGTGCATCCCTCTACTGCATTATCACCCTCTGCATCTGTGCAGGTTCTGTTTAGCATCTGGCTGGTCATAAATAAAAGCCATGCTGGATCAGACCAAAGGCCTGTCTAGTGTAGCATCATGTTTCCCATAGTGGCCAACCAAGCCCTACAGCAGACTGGAGAAGGATGCGGGGGTGGGGGAGAAGTCAGAACTCCCCTTAACTGTGCACTGGTGCTAGGTTACTGGAGACTCTGGGGCAAAGGCTTGCGCTGATGCTCCCTCCCCATTCCCGATGGCAAATTGGTTGTTACCTCTGCCATCAGTCCTGAGAGTTCAGGGGTTAGCCCAGCCTGGTGGGCAATCAGGCAATGCCTTCTATGATCAATGCCTGACACCACTTCTGCCTAGATGTGTACATTTTGCTTGATGGGAAGGAGTGGGTTATTGGATATGAGCTATTTCCCATTTTCTGGGGAGAACTATTTCTGTTTATTTCTAAAGCAATCCAATGGGGCTGACTTAGCCATCTCTAGTTGAGTGGAGCCCCTGCTGAAAGTACTTGAAATGAGCCATCACAATACAATCCTGTTCAGAATCAGGCAATTTTTAAACTACTTGACACTTGTGGGAATCTTGCCACCAACTCTCTGAAAGGCTCCTTCAGCTGGCAGTTTCCACAACTGTTCTTTCATCCCCTAACCCAGTGTAATTCAAGCTGTTAGTCGGGACCCACTTGGTGGCTCACAACCTGATGTCTGGTGGATCGCAGAAAGCTGGGAGCCACCATCTTGGAAACTGCAGACCTTATTCTTGTTATATTCCTTTTGTGAGTGTTAACAGTTTGAATTTTCAAGTGAGGTTTTTTTAAAAAAAAAATTGTTTCAGTTCACCGCTTTTACATCATATTTTGTCCTAATCTTGCTTTCTGTCAAGGATGTTTCATGGTTGTACAATTGCTGCAGTCCGAGAATGCCAATTTGCATTTCAGGAGTGTAGTTCTATTATGTTACAATGACAGCACTTCCTGTTTGATGATGTCACTTCCTGCTACAACATCACTTCCAGGTTAATGACATCACTTCTGGTGGTCCCAACACGGATGGCATTCTAAAAAGTGGGAACCAGTCTAAAAGGTTTGAATACCACTGCCCTAACCTAAAAGGTTTGTTGGAAGGTAAAAACAACAGGGCAAAAGGGAAAGTTCAGGTGGATTACTTAAGAGTAATCATGCAATGGGCAGGAGTCTTCAATGTGCTCAGTTGGGAGGTTGTAGATTTGCTTCATTGAAAATTTTAGGTCCAGCCATTTCTTAAAGCAGCTTACATTATGAACATGACTGCAACAACAGCATTCCTGAAACATAAAACATAAATACAACGTTGGCGCTCCGGGGACGTGGGCCACAGCTATTAAAATCAGTCGTGACATTTTTGAAAAGCATTCTGAAATAACAATGCCTGAGATTTCCTTCTTTGGTATTGCCAAGTAGAGGTACAAGCAAAATCTGCTGGCTTTTAACCACTTCAAAAACTATTAGGCCTTGATTGTAACTGATCAGTCACACAAACTCCCACCTTGGAAAACAGGAGCGTTTTGATTTTCAATAGCAATTTTGTGTGGGCAGGAAGGCTTGTTCACATCTCTTTCTTCAGAGGGCCTTACGTGACTTCTGTGCTGCCTTTGGATGATGAAAGGGGACATTGCCAATGTGATGATGCCTGTGTATCGATGAATCTGGGGCCACGATGAGAAACAGCTGGGATTCCGAATGGCTGGCAATGTCGTCCTCACAGTGCGTTCAACACAACTCTGTGAATGATCTTTCTGCCGGGTTTTTGCTCTGTTTTTCCATGTGTATGTGCAATAACAGTGGCCTATAGTGAAGAGCTGTTTTGACAATGTCTGTGTTAAGTCTCCGGAGCATTTGTTTCTCCCTGAGCTCAGTTGAAGTGAATCCATTGTGGATTATTGCTTTAAGGAAGCCCAGAAAGCTCCAGGAGGACAGAACTGAGGGAATAATTTTGGTTTTGAAGTGGAAATCTGTGTGAATATTTATGCCTGTATGATTCAAGGGCCTGAGCAGGCCTCAAACTAGGAACTAGAGAAGTCCTAAGATAAGTTGTGGTTGAAAGCAACAGAAGACATAAGACATGACTGACTTAAGACCCATTTCCCTCATGACTTAAGTCGTGCCCTACTTCATTCATTCATTCATTCATTCATTCATTCATTCATTCATTCATTCAGGGTGCAATCCAAGGGATTGTCTAGTGCTGATGCATCGTGGTTGCGTCGGTGCTACATCATTAGCGCTGATGTGGGGGCACCAACTGGCACCCCTGTGTAAGCACTACTACAACACTCAGGCAGACACTACTAAACTAAGCTAAATTAAACCACTTAACTAATTTTAAAGTTACACTAAATTAAACTACAGTTTTAGTGTTTTAAACTATTTGGGGTCTAAAATACAGTGTGCCACCAAGCTCAGGCATATACTAAGACATATATTAATACTATGTAGCGTGGGAACTAAGCTACCCAGGGAGTGACCCTTTCAGAGGGAAATTGAGCTACCTTAGGACGTTAATTGGGTTACCTTCTGAGGGCAATTGTGTTATCTGATTTCCTAGGCAGCAATCAACATCTATAGTTCAGGTGAGGCCAGCCCCTTTTCAGGCAGGCAGAAAGGAGGAGCTTTCTAGCAGAGGAAGGAAGGAAGGAAGAACTTCCTGTATATAGCAGAACCTTCTAGCGAGTGGGTCACGAGCAGCGAGTGCTGTCCTGCGACAAATTGCCTCGTCCGCGACCAAGTGCCAGGTAACAAGCGCGTTACGCATCTGCGCGAGTTAAGCAGCAGGGCGAGGAAGCCAGGGCCCCAGACTCTGCCCTCTCTCTGAGAAGCAGGGCAGCTCATCCCTAAATAAACACAGAGATGGAGCCAGGTAGCCAGCAGTTGGGCGGGGGCTATCCAGTGTTTTGCACAGAGTGCCACATGTATGACTATATGCCTCTGGGGCGTAAGTCGTGGGTGTGTCCGTGGTGCAAGGAGCTCCAGGGACTCAGGGAACGCGTCTGCTCGCTAGAGGCCTTGGTTGTGGACCTGGAGAAGCAGAGGCAGGCAGTGAGGGTCCATGGTGATGATACGTGATACCTATTTACCCAAGCAAACATGGATGCGGAGAGGGTTGATCTCAAAGTTTTATTGCAGCTGCAAGGCTCCAGTTCCTCTCTCAGGAGCGAGGAAAAACAACTGGAAGCCCCGAACACAAGATAAGACATAGTTTATATACTTTTCTGTAAACAAGGTCTGCCCATAGCAATGCGTTAGCAACCATCACTTTGCTCCCAAATCTCCTCACCACCTTCCCTTGCTTTCTGCTGATTTTTACTTTTTTTTATGCATGTCAACTTGCCCCCGGAATCACACTACAGAACATCCTCGGTCCTTGGCATTCCAGACCCTTATCTGCTTAGCCTAAACATTCTCTCTAGCTGGTACAGACTGAAACAGCAAGCATTTTCTGGATATCTGTACTGAGGCACAAGAGAAGCATGTTTTTTCCTGAAGCTACCTTTGCATTGAAATTCTTTTTCCACCAAAGCCCACCATAAAGCCCACCATCATGTAACAGTGAGACATCCAGGGACTTGCAGGGTTCGTCCCACCCTCAGACGGGCAGCTCCTCAGCTGCTGGAGAAAGGAGTCTCAGGGCTGGAGGACGTCAGCCTGGAACAGAGGGAATCAATCCCCCCGTGGGGGGCCCTTCTTCCAGTGATGAGCCTGCATCCAGTCACACTAAGGATGCTCCTCGGCGGGAGGGGGGTTGTGGTCTCCTTGTCGTGGGCGATTCTATAGTTAGGAATAGAGAGAGGGGGGGTCTGTAATGGATGTGAGGACCGCACAGTGACTTGCCTGCCTGGTGCGAAGGTTGCGGACAACACGTCTCATCTAGATAGGCTGGTAAGGAGTGCTGGGGAGGAGGTAGCGGTTGTGGTGTATGTTGGCACCAACGATGTGGGGAAATGTAGCCGGGAGGTCCTGGAAGCCAAATTTAGGTTGCTAGGCAGGACACTGAAGGCCAGGACCCCCAAGGTAGCGTTCTCAGAAGTGCTACCCATTCCACGTGCCTTACAGCAGCCATGGAGCCCACCAGAGGACAGGAGAGTCTGGATTTAATATTGTGTGGTACTCGGGACCTAGTTAGGAATGTAAGTGTTACTGAGCCATTGGGGAACAGTGACCATGCTGCGATTGGTTTTGCCATGCATGTCCAGGAAAGTGTGCAGAGCAAAACTGACACAAGAACCCTTGACTTTCAAAGGGCAGATTTCCCTCAGATGAGGAGACTAGTTAGAAAGAAATTGAAAGGGAAGGTAAAAAAAGTCCAATCCCTCCAGGCTGCGTGGAGGCTGTTTAAATTAACAGTAGTAGAGGCCAAGCGGAAGTGTATACCGCAAAGAAAAAAGGGTTTGACAAGGTCCAGGAGGGTGCCTGCATGGCTGACAAATGAAGTTAGAGAAGCTGTAAAGAGCAAGGAAGCTTCTTTCCGTAAATGGAAGTCTTGCCCCAGTGAGGAGAATAAAAAACAACATAAACTCTGGCAAAAGACAAGTAAGAAGGTGATACGGGAGGCCAAGAAAGCGACATAAAGGGAATAATAAAAGCTTCTTCAAATATGTTAGAAGCAGGAAACCTGCCAGAGAGGCGGTTGGCCCACTGGATGGTGAGGGAGGGAAAGAGGAGATAAAAGGGGACTTGGAGATTGCAGAGAAATTAAATGAATTCTTTGCGTCCGTCTTCACAGCTGAAGAACTTGGGCAGATACCACAGCCCGAACAGCCCTTCCTAACTAAGGAATTAAAGCAGATAATGGTGAATAAGGAGGATGTTTTAGATCAAATTGATAAACTACATATAAATAAGTCACCAGGCCCCGATGGTATACACCCAAGAGTTATTAAGGAACTAAAGAACGAAGTTGCTGACCTCCTAGAGTATGCAACTTGTCCCTTCAAATGGCCACGGTGCCAGAGGATTGGAGGATAGCCAGTGTCACGCCAATCTTTAAAAAAGGGAGAAGGGGGGACCCTGGAAACTACAGGCCTGTCAGCCTAACGTCTGTTCCAGGTAAGATGGTGGAAAGCCTCATCAAAGATAAAATCCTAAAACATGTAGAGGAACAAGTACTGCTAAAAGAAAGTCAGCATGGCTTCTGGTGGGCCGCTGTGAGATACAGGAAGCTGGACTAGATGGGCCTTTGGCCTGATCCAGCAGGGCTCTTCTTATGTTCTTATGTTCTTACTTGTAGTGTCAGCCCAAGAGTGCCAACGAGGAACCCCCCATGTGCCAGCAGAATATGGCTGGTGCAGGGGAGTTTCTGCGAGGGGGAAGGGTGGGGAGGAGGCATAACTGGGCAGGGTGTGGGTGGGCATGCCAGCCCAGGGAGGGGGTGTGGCTGGGATGTGGCCAGATCACGGGCACAGATCTGAGGAAGCCGTTGGGGATGCTGGTGTAAAGGCATAAATGTTCCCTTTAAACAGGAACTCACCAGTGGGTAATGAGCAGATGTTTAGCGGATCACAAAAAGTTGTTTAAATGTTTTGTTTTTGCTCAGTTTGCTCAGTTTGCAGAAGAAAAATATTCTCAAGGATGCTAAACCTGTGGTGTGAGGTAATCTTTATACCTCCCAAAATGAAATTGGCATGCTGCAGATCACATGTGAGCCCAGTTTCAGCCTTTTGTCTGGCCTGGAGGTCCCTAGCTGTACATCTTGCTCTCCAGTTCAGCCTTCTGGGTACTCTGGAATGACTGGAAAGATTTGGGGAACAGTCCTTGAACTACATTTTTTGGCAGAGTATAACAAATGTCTACACACAGAGACTATGTCTTTTGCAACCTCAAGATCACAGGCCCTTAATAATAATAATAATAATAATAATAATAATAATAATAATAATAATATTTCTAGATCTTTTTTGTCTAGTGGGCTGCAATGATTGTCATTTTTAAAAGGGGGTCCCATTGCTAAAAGGTTTGGGAAGCACTGATTTAGAGCATTTTTACTCCGCTTCTCTCATTGATCCGCTTCTCTCACTGGATTAGCGGTGCTAGCACCACTTGGCGGTCATATAACTTCATTGTCATAATCCTCATAAACAGTGATGTCATGCACCCACTACGCACCACTACGCGAGTACCGGTTTCTAGAAGTTGAGCTGGCCTAAATCATTATTTGTTTGGCATTTGGACAAGTGCCAATCAAAAGTGAGTACCGGTTTCTAAATCATTTGGATGACACCACTGCTCATAAACCATAGTCAAACTCCTAATTAGGGAGGCCACCGTATGTCAATCTGATATTGAAGAAAAGCTAATTGTCCGTGTTGTTTACTAAAAAAAAAAAATGCATACCACCTTTTATAAATTTGAGTCAGTTTACATTTAAGTCTGATTTAAACCAATCCAAATAAAACCCAGAAAATAAAGGGGTGGGGAACGAGTGACAAAATTTAAGCTAAAAAATATGTAACTAGCAACAGAAAATACATGGAAACAAAAATGGCTTAATTTTTTTGTGAGCAAGTGGTAAAAATACAGCCTATTTTAGGGCGTTCCACAGCTTTGGGGCAATTATTGAGAAGGCCCTGCTTTTGAAATAGACCTATTTGATCTCCAAATATGTTTGAAGTAGGGCATCCTCCACTGTTGTTGTTTTTAATTGTGGAGAGTTCATATGGGAGTAGGTGGCTCTCTGGGGTATCTAAGACCCAGATTGTTGATACAATTAGTGAAATTTCTAGGGATGCTTCACACATTTTTTTTACTCTCAGTTCTCTTCCCCAAAAATCTAGAACTCTAAAAAAAATTACTGTAGACAACTGAATGATTCTCATTCAAAGCATGCTTGCAAGTTCAACTCACTGAAGCAGAAAATCTGTTTGACTGATGTATGATCTCTTGGTCTCTAGAGAGCCATCTTTTCCCATTGTCCCTTTGAGCTTTCCGATCTGACACAATTAAAAACAGAAGGTCAGGTTACTGCTCAAAATGAAATGATTTTATGCCACTTACTAATGCTAGTTCCTTGTGGGCCAACTGAAAAAAAAAAAGCTCTCTCTTGCAAGCTTTCGTGCCTCTTGCAATCATCAGATATCTAAGGCCATATTAGCATAAACATATTTTCTCCATCTTTCCATTAATGCTCAAAGGGTGAGATCTAAGCATTGCGTGTCTGTTCTTTAGGATTGGTCTCAGCCTGATGGATCTTATAACTTGATGGCTAAAATAGAATCAAAACTCTCCAGCACTTTGGATAAGATGTTGAGAGAAGGCACGGCTTAGTGACATAACCAATGATATTTTTGACATCAGGACCTGTTCCATTTTGACAATTTTCAGGCACTATAGACTATTTCTATAATGCTCCTAGCTAGCATTATGGAAAACCGTCCAAGCCAGTGGATTGCAGGCTGCCTGCTCCAGGCCAGGATTAATCAGCTTTGCTTCATTTTCTTATTCCAGGTGGCAGTTCCATTGTCACATTACCATTTTTTGCATTTGGACAAAGTGCAATGAACTTACAAAAAAAGAAATCCTGCCAGAGAAGCTAGAGGTAGAGGCTGCATCTGGGTTTGCAAAAGGACCTCAACGGTATTATGGGACACTGACAAACCACCGTGTAGACTTCCAAAACAGCAGGCACCTGGATATATGGTTGGTGCTGCAGAACACGGGTTTCATTATGCACTGCTTCAACGAATATATGCAATGTCCCAATCATGCTCTGCCTCTAATATACAGATGGGCCGCATTATCTGCAGGTTCGACATCTGCGGATTTGAACATCTGAAAACTGAAAATCCAAAAAGTGGATTTTTACCAAAAATGGGAAGTGCCTTTTTTATTTTGGCTGAAATGGCCAGTCTGAGGTCAACAGAGGTTGTGGGCAGTCGTGGGCAGCCTCTGCAGGCCTCAAAAAACCCTCAGGACCCAATCAGAGCACAGCTTTGGTTGGATTTAGAGGTTGAGGGATTACCCAAATCCGCAGATTTGAATACCCACAGATTTCAGTATTGAGGGCCTATTGTATATATAATCTAAAAGTCATCGGATCCAATATGTGACATTTGAAAACTGTTAAAGAGTCTTTCTTACTAGTTCAACTACACAGATGTCTGATGGTTTCTCCTCCACTGCTGTCTAACCCCTTGCCTGCAGGTTAAATAAATATATGGAAGTCAGATCGTTGGCCATGCAACTTGGCATCACAGCAGATGTCCCTGATGATCACTCTTCCCATAGCAATACATTCATTATTAGTGAAAATGGGCCCTCTAGCTCAACAGTCTGTGTTCTTGGTTGCGTAGAAGAGCCCTGCAGGCATACAGCCCCATGTGCCAAGGGACATTTCTCAGCAATTTTGAACAGCCAACAGGAAGGGGTATGGCCAAAGTCTTATGATCCCACTTTACCTCAGATTGCCAGATACAGGGGAGTGCCATTAAGGTATCTGGTTGTCTTGTGTGCTCCCTGAGGCAACTGGTGGGCCACTGTGAGATACAGGAAGCTGGACTAGATGGGCCTTTGGCCTGATCCAGTGAGACTCTTCTTATGTTCTCAGGATAGCAAATTCTGTTTTGTTCACCTCATGTTTACCTTAGAAGTTTACCTCAGAAATTTACCTCAGAATGTCAGATACAATGGAGTGGCAACAAGATTCAAGTATCTAGTTATCTTGTGTGCTTCCTGAGGCATCTGGTGGGCCTGTGAGATACAGGAAGCTGGACTAGATGGGCCTTTGGCTTGATCCAGTGGGGCTCTTCTTGTGTTCTTAAGTTCACTTTCCACAAGATTCACCAATGTTATTTCTTTCCCAACAATTTTTTTTCCATTTGATGCAATGACTGAATGACTTGCTGCATGCAAATACATTTAATGAAACCGCAACAGCCACATCTATTAGGGCTTTGAGAAGGGACAATTTGGAGTGAAGAAGTTGTTTGGGTAAGGCGAATCTCCACCCTTCCGCACTGACTGCCTCTTTACTCCAAATTACCAGCTCCCGGAGATGTTTTTTTAATGAAGTGACCATCAGGTTTTTGTTACATCTGTGCCGCAGAAAGTGAAGGGTTTTTTTCCCCATACTTACGTTGTTCGTGTTTTGCCAAAAAGATCAGAAGCAAAAAGCAAAACAGAAACCTCTGGGTTCCATTCTTTGTGGTGTCAGCAGATAGCTGTGATCCTATGGGGAAAAACACATACAAACCAACAGCTCATTTTCTGCTGGCACCAGCTTGAACTGCTCCCTTCAAAGTGGTTCTTACCTTGTTTATAATTTATACCACAGTGACCAAGCAGCAATGCCGCTATTAACAGCTAGGTCAGGCCAATCAATCTGCTATCATACAGAGGATCTAAAACAGAGAGCAAGGGGGGGGGGTTCCCAACCTTTTTGGCCATGCCCCACTTAAGCATCCCTAAAATCCATATAATTCTTATTATTCAAAAAGTGAACTTCTATTCACGTGGAGGAAGCCTAAAAGACCATTAACTTGGTTTAAACAAGGTTCCAAAGAACATGGCATCCATGAAAGAGAAAAATAAAAGATGGCACAGAAAGAGGGAAATTTAAATAGCATTCTTAGCTGAATTTATGAATAATAAGATATAAGAACAATTAGCAGGCTTTCAAATTCACTGTTAATAACTAAAAAAAATCAAAAAAAATTCACTGTTAATAGCTCATTTTTGAATTGTACCCCCTCCCTTAAAAATCAAATTGCCCCCTTGTGGAGTGTGTGCCCCACGTTGGGAACCACTGATTTAAAAGGAAGCAATCTCATACAGCAAACTTAGGACAGACAAAGATGTACCGGCTGTGGATTTGCTGCCAGTTTTCAGGGAAGATCATGTCTTTCCAGTTTCCTGCATGGCCCAAATGCTTAATGTTACCCTGCCATATAGAGATGTCTTGCTTACAATGTTGCAGCTGTCATGTCAGCTCATGAAGTGGTGCCTATGATCCCCAAGGTCTCCTGAGTGGTTGATACAAGAGGTTGGAGTTGTGAACATCTTATGGCCCAATCCTATCCTGGCCTTACAATGGTGGATCTCGCAATCTGCCACTATAAGGCCTGGGCCACTGGTGTGGTAACTGTAGTTCTGTGGGCTGCTGCCCCCAGCACGAAGACCCAGAGGCAGCATATGGGCAACACCAGTCAGCAGAACCTCAGCTGTTGCTGGTACATTGGTGGCAGGGGATGATTAAGGGCAGATCAGAGCAGGGAGGATTTTGGTGGCAGCCACACACATCACACCCTATCCCTCGCCTTCCCAGCCTGGGCCTGCATCCTGGAGTGGGTGTGGGTCCAAGGAGACCCACTGGCATCCAGACAGCCTATGAAAAGGTGCATTACAATGTTCTTTACTTACCACTCTGGGGTTGTCTGCACACTCTGGGCCAATGGGGGATAGGATTGGGCTGTTACAGCCCAATCCTAAGTAAGGCCAACATAGTAAGGCCGACATAACAGGGCTGTACCCTAAAGCCCATTGGGAGGCAGCAGCAGCAACATGCAGGACAAGGGGAGGTTTTCCCCTTGCACCTGTGCAAACCCCAGTCGCAAAGGCGGTCGGGGCCGGGAGTGCACCCCATGGCAGGTGCTGAAACCGTGCCCCCACCCCGCCCCCGCGCGTCACACAGACACGCCTCCCTTACCCCGGAAACGCTCTATTTTCAGAGCGTAAGGGAGGTGTGGGCGGGCAGGAGGGCGAAAAAACCATGCGGTCTCTCCCAGACTGTGCGCAATGGCGCCCCACCGCTGCTCCACGCCCCATGGCTTGTGCCATGGGGCGCTACAGGTAAGATCCGCGTCTGCCCGGTCACCCCTATGGGCCTGCTCAGATCTGCACCTGCTGTTTTGCAGGCACAGAGGAACATGGACAGGAGCAGCCCGAATCAGGGCCACCCTGGCTGGGGATGGACTTCAGGATTTGGCACTATGGCCGTCCTGTGTCACTAGAGACTGCTGGAACAGAGACTGCTGGAGACTGCTGGAGACTGGTGTGTGGCTGCCTCGCCTCAGGAGCTGATGAGAACTAAGGAGTCACTGTGTGACTGGAGAAACTACTGACTGAAGCAGGGGACGAGGACCTCTGCAGCTTCAGCAGATGAGCCAAGTGCTGATTGCCTTCACGTGGATGGTGGCATTCAGTGCTTTGACTAGAACTTGCCTGCTTTTGGTGAAGAAGGGAGGCTAATTAGTCTAAAGTGGGCACACAATTTCAGAAAGGGAATTGGATGGGACATGATCAAAGACACGTGTTCTATGACTAAGCTATAGCCTCTTCCCCTAGTTATGCATACTTATATGTCCAATGGAGATATACCAGACCAATGACTTGTTCGTTCAAGTTTCCAAAACAGTTTAGAAAATTGGTGACACTTGAGGTGATGGTGAAATATATACCAATTTGTGTGTAATGAAAAAAATACCCCCAATTATTAAAATGTGCCATGATCAATGCTTAACAAGAAACTCTAACTTTTATATGGTTTGCAAACAGGGAAAGCACCAAATAATAGATAGATTATAATTATAATAATAGATTATAATAATCTATAATAATAGATTATAATAATAATCAAATAATAGATTATAATAATTTAACTGCATAACTATGATAAACAAAGCAAGCATCTGATGGCTATGCCATGTATTCTGCTTACCAGCAACCCTAAATTTCCATCTTATGGGAGGAAAGCAGGCCTTGTTCAAACACTTAATCCTTTTAACAAAATTGCCAATTAAAATACACTTTTCATATTTAGAAAAACCTAGCCATCTGCCTTGCCACTTAATCCTGTAAATAAGAGAGGAAATAAAGGGATACTAATTTTATTGAAGCTTTAACTGTAGGAAGCAAAATTGCAGAGTTCCCCTGCTGCAGACAAATGCCTCTCCTGACTCCTTTCAAAAACACGATTGCATTCTTACAAAACTGAGATTTAATGAGTTTGAGAAAATCTATGCTTAAGTGAGCCCAAGCCAAGGGCTCCAGGCCAGGTGTTGAAATCCTAATCATGGCACTTGCACAAATCCCTAGGAGACACTGTCACTTTCTAAGTCAGTTGCCTTATGGGTAAAACAAAAGCCAAAAAGCCTGGGATGTATCCCTAGAAACACATCAACAGTCCAATGTACCTGGTACTTGGTAGCCCTATGGTACCTTGGTGCCCAAAGGATCAGCGGCAGTAAAATGATGACTGCTGTATCCTATGGGCACCGAAGCAGCTGCCAGAGTCTCCTTGGCCCATGTCGGGCTGCCCAGCCAGGGAGGGAGCCATCTCCACCCTCCTCCCAGGCGTAATCTTCCCCTCCCTCGCTGAGTGATGGTGAAACATACTGCTGGCCGCTCCACAGTTACATCTCCGTGGTGCTGAAGCTCAGCACAGACTGGTGCTGGCCCAGAGCCAGTGTTCCTTGTTCTCCGGTTGCTGCAAATGTGCTTTATGTGCAAATGTGCATGTTCATGACACTCAGAGCCAGTGGTAGGATTGGGTTCCCAAGACTGGGTCCAAAATTTCATATTCAAATATTGTGATCTTCATCACATAAAAAATGTCTTCTGAGATCCTGGGATGACCAGCTCTGTCTACAGTTTTATCAAGGCACCCCCTTTTTATAGTCATCGACATTGATCTCAAGATCATCAAACTATTTGGGACGAGAAGCTTTTCTTTCAGCTTAAAACCAGCAGCTATCCAGCTAAGTTTCCATGCAAAGTTCAGTGTGCGCAGGATAAGCACAGTGACCATTCTCAAGGGCAGGAGTTGATGATAAATAATAAAAGGGAGATTTTGTTTAACTGTTTCCAGATTAAGGGCCCGATCCTATCCAACTTTCCAGCTAGTTCCAGCGCTGGTGCAGCCACAATGCAGCCCTGAGAGAAAGAAAGAAACATTCCCTTATCTGGAGGCGGCCTCCACGTGTCCCTCCACTGCAGATTGCAGAACATGCCCTGTTGACTTGGCTGCACCAGCACTGGAACGTTGGATAGGATTGAACCCTAAATGGGGAATTGGGCCCATATGGAGCCCCTGTAATCTGTGACAGACCATATTTGCTGTTGCTTTAATGATGACTACAATAACCAGTCGTCGTTCCGCTTTGTTGTTGTAATGGCACCAATCTGCCAGAAATTTCCTAAGGCTATATCTATACAAAGCCAGCCCTGCCCACTCGATGGCCACATGAGCATGTTAAGATTCCCAGAATGCCTTGCTGTCTCTTTGAATAGACCCGCATGCGCTTCCTTCCGCATCTAGCAGAATTGACAGCTTCACTGCATATTGTTGCCTGCCATTGGCATCATAACACATACATCAACCAAAAGGAACCCACTCATGTAGGAAAGCCACGCTACCGCTTCTGATCTGGATCCAGCCTTCGGCTGTTATGAAACTAACACGACATGGACTGGGCAACTACAATGCAATACTGGAGCCAAAGAATTGTTCTTCTCATTTTGTGATGTAAATTTTGTTTATCACAACTGTCCACATGGCTTTGTTGTTCACACCGCATAGGTTACAATTGCCAGGTAGGGCGGTATTGCCGTTTGGGCACAATTAAAATTAGAGAGGGGAAAAAAAAAACTTTCTTCGATATGACAACAGCTAAAATCTACTGTCTGCAAAAAGCAGATGGTAATGGGGAAGAAAAGGGCAGCAATGCAATATGAACTGTCAGTTTGATATTATTATAAGAATCCAAAGTGCCAAGGGCAACTGACTGCCGAGTTTAAAAAAGATGATTTTGTACAGCCAAAACATCTGTGATGCGCTGCCTGGTGAAGCTGCTCCTAATGCTGAATAGCCGGGTATTCCCATGTCACCATTGTGACAGATTGGGCACTGGTTTCTGTGGCCTCTTTCAAACATTGATTTAACTGGCCCTCTTTCGGCACAATCGGGAATCAATGTGTCCATGCAATGTGTCCATGCAATGTGTCCTTCATGCCTGCATCATAATGCATGATGCCGCTGTATGCGGGGATGCCACAGAAAGTAAGAAGGACACATTATTTTCGTGGATGTTGTGAGCATACTGGGAGGCCACTTTCCCTTTGGGAAGCTGAAAGGCTTTTTCTTCTTCAGGCCAATGACTGACTGGAAGAATGAATGAGACCAGTGGCGGATCTAGGGGGGCAGGGGGGGCAAGAGCCCTGGGCACCATCTTGGGGCTGTCTAGGGGGGCGCCAGTGGCCCCCACAACATTGTATGGGTAGACCTGGGCTCCCTCGAGGGGAGCCCAGTTCTACTGGCGGCTGGTCCCAATGGGTAGACCTGGGTTCCCATGGGGGCACACTTCTATTGGGTGCCCCAAGCGCCATTTTGACTAGGTCCGCCCCTGAATGAGACTCATGATGGGGCTCACATGACACATGGAAGCCGGCACATGGGAGCCAACTTGTGCCGGCTCAGGGCAGATTCAGGATTGCACTGCCTGAGGGGCAGAGAAGCTGCTGAGATGCAGCCTGCTGGATAAGCTAGAGCAGTGTTTCCCAAACTGTGGGTTGGGACTCACTAGGTGAGTTGCAAGTCAATTTCAGGTGGGTCACATAGCACCTAGCTCAGCCAGCATTAAATATATGGGAAGATGGGGCACTGGAAAGGGGAAAGGCTGAGTGGTTACTGTGTCAAGGTTGTAAACAGGCTTTTTTCTTTCTCATTCACTTTGCTATTGGAAAATGGCTGAGAAATAACCCAACTGCTCGCTGCATTCTCAGGAAAATAGCAGGCTCTAATGTCACAGTGATGGCACTTCTGGCCATGACATCACTGTTGCAGTTTCATATCTCACGGTCCAGAACTGATAGAAACTGGCATTCCGTCTCTTCGTCTGAGGATCAGATAGAACACCTGTGTGTCCTTCAGCAGGCAGCTTCCCAGCTTGTTAAGGATAGTAGCTGTACTCCCTTTTCAGATAGTGTAGAATGAGCAGGCAGTTTCACACGGGAAGCCCTGGCTGCAAACACTGCACATTCCCATGAGCTCATAGTGTTCTAAGAGTCACCCCATTGGGCAAAATGGGGCACAAGGGGTCTTCAGGTATACACCCATCAGATATACTCTGGTTGCATCCCTTTGTTCTCATGTTAGAAGGAGTTTTTCACTGTGTGTGCTTAAGATGTAAAGCTGCACTGAAAACGACCGCCTGCGAGCGGCCCAAACTTCACCGGCTTCCTAGCCGGCAGATTGAACCTTTGTACCTTTCTTACTTTCGCTACAATAAAGAGACTTTGTTATGGAAATGTGGCGATTGCTTCAGTCCTTCGCATCGGAGCGCTAAGCCAAGCGCTAAAATGGGTCTCCAAGCTCCCAACTCTGCTGCTATTTACACAAATACACAACAATCACTTCTGGTGGGTCCTAGGTGGATTGTCATACTAAAATGCTAAAACCTTTTGGAAACCAGTGCTAAAACATTTTGGAAACCACTGCGCTAGCGTATTCCACTGATAAGATTGGGCCATAAGTCTTGTTATCTGATATCAGTTCCAGACACTTCTTGTATCTGGAAGCCATTTTGAGTATAAGAAATAGAAAGGGCAGGATGCGCAATTCTTCCACATTCTGTTCGTTGTTCATTTGGTAACCTCCAAAATCTATGTCCTCTTGTGAGCATTGGATGCACAAGTTCAATTTTGGATAAGATGAAGAAACACAAGACTTAGCATGCAGGATTCAGGCTCTCTCTCTCTCTCTCTCTCTCTCTCTCTCTCTCTCTCTCTCTCTCTCTCTCTCTGCTTCATTGTCATTTCTGATACAGCCCTCAGCCTCCTTAATGTATGTGCTATATTTGTCAAATTTAAACCAGACGACCACCCTTTCTCGAATATGAATGGAATATTGGAATTATTGAAACCTCTGCAGAGCAGAACCCTGCTATGAATATATTTTAAAGCCCTGATAACATCCCCTGGATTTAAGCAAAACATGTCATCATTCTCAGATTGCTGTTAGAGCTTAATTGCATTGTCCTGAGAGACGGAGCTTATATGTCAATTTGGTGTGTCTTGTCGAGAGGTGCTGCATATTCCGATGTTGCCAAGACAGAGCCCAAGAAAATGCTAATAATGAGAGATGGCATTTGAGACACTCAAAAGACAATTGGCGCTGAAGGAGCTTGCTGGAGAGTCCAGATAATAAGATATGGGCCAAAAGGGAATATGAAAGAATTCTCTTTTTTTCTACAAGGTGCCACCACCAGCTCTCTTGCCATGTTTGTTAAATATCTGCTGGGGGATCACTTCAGGATGCAGTGCCTAGGTTTTTCAGACATTTCTATTATAGAAAGCAATGCATCACTTTTTTTTTCCTTCCCTAAGTCTTATGAAGTTGCATAAAGCAATTGCAAGGGCTTCTAAGGAATCTAGGCAGCTACTGCTTCCCTTGAGGCACAATGAATATATCTTATGTTGTAATGCAGTTGTGGTGGTGAAGCATCACCAGCAATAACTCATGCATAGGGGTGTTGTGGTTGTTTTGGTGATCAACATAACGCTAAATGACAATTGCTACTGAAAATAGTACATAAAACAAAATTTAGGTCAAAATTTGAAAAAAAACATCACTTTTGCTTATTTTTGACAGTTTGACACAAATTTATATCCATTTCACAAAAATAACATGTTTGGTTTATTTTTTGACACAGGTTTGAGGAACCCACAAATAGTTTTCAGTAAGGGATCAGGAGGAGGAGGGCAGAAACAGGAGGAACTATGTTTAAACTATGCTTAAACTAAGAACACACAGGCTCATCATTCACAGGGCACACTGGGGTGACTTTAATGGAATGTGGGAGTAGTAAATAGCAGTTTCTTGAAGCGCTAAGCAGCAACCAGAGTGCAGCTTGGAAATTTTTGAGCTGGTTATTTTGTGCTGGGGTGTGTGTGCCGTAATTGCTTGCCTCTGTAGGGCCATTCACCTTTATTTATTGCACAGTTTGTACAATGTGCAATAAAAATTTGGATGCTAGTATGCTAGTATTTAGTATTTAATGCTTGTATTTATATACCGCCTTTCTTAGGTCATTAGATTGCTCCTCTGACTTTAACTCAAGGTGGTTTACATAGGCAGACTTTATTCATAAACACAAAGGTTTTTACAAATTACAAGGAAGTTCTATCTTTCAAGAACATACAACATACAGATGGTGCTTGTGTGGTCTAGTCTTCTTTCTGGCCACACAATTTGCCTTCCTGCTGGCTGATAAGCGGTTTCTCTGCTCACACCAAAGAAGTGGCTGGCCCAGCACACTCCCCTCTCACAGGCAGCTGTAGCTCAGCTCTAATCAGTTGCAGTTTACAAAGTCTGCCGCTCACTGAGACTTCTGGTGATCCCGAACTTCCCTTCGGATCCCTTCGGATGTTGTCTTCAGGCAAACGGAGGCTTTAACCCTCTCGACTACACCTCCTGCCCTGGATAAAAACACAACACTGCAATTTGCTATTTTAATCAAGAAATTTTTGAAAAAATATCATCCAAAACCCTACTACTAGGTATATGTCCATACCATCAATGTATGTGGGGGGAGAAGGGGCAGGCAGAAAACCTGGAAGGCAATAATTGAGTCAGTCGACTGGAACGAAGGATGCGACTTTGGGGGCAAGTGCTGCCATCAATGTGGAGTAGCTTTGTTTGCCCTTGGTGATGTCACCATGTAGCTAAAGCTGATATGTGATGTTGTGTTGTGATGTCATTCAGGTCATGAAGTTATCCCCAATTCACATCATGAATCTCCATGTTTTTGTGGGTAATCATCCACATACAGCATGGCAATTAACGTTTTGGGGGAGAAAGAAAGAAAAGCAACAGCAAAGAAGGGAATATTATGGAAGGAAATATGAGTAATAGTTTTGTGCGGGGGGGGGGAAGGTAAAGGATGGGAGGAAAAAATTTCACACACCCCAAAGCAATATTTTTGGCCTGAAAATCAAAATGGGTAAATATCTTGCTCAGCCCCCCTAAGTAATGTTCGGAGTCTATCATCTGAGTTTTTTGTGCAGCATTGGCTAAACTACTGTGACACTTGAGAAGTTCACAAGCATCGTAATCACTGTGGGAGGAGTCTTAAGGCCCATTTACATTTCTCCTGGTGACACTCCAAATGGAAGTGTTATTGTTGAAACATTTGTTACTTTGTGCTTTACCTAATTGCACAATGTTTGTATGTGAGAGGCTGAATATGCCAGTTCTGGTCTGTGGGTCCCATGTGCAATTAGGCACCATATGGGTAAGAAGTATTTAAACATGGCTGCTTTTCTGTAGTGCACAGCAAGAGGAAATATATTTCAGGAATGTGGTGATGGAAGCTTCTTAACCAGCCCACAGAGCTGACTTAGGGCCCAATCCTATGCATGTCTACTCAGACATAAGCCCCATTATAGTCAATGGAGCTTACTGTCAAGTAAGTGTGGATAGAACTGCAACCTTGGACTTTATAGAAGAAGCAGGAAATGGTGAATGAATGCCCCTTCTCCACTACACCTGTAATATTTAGAATGGAAGTCAAAGATCATTTCGAAATCATGGATACCACAGCAATCAAAATAACTTCACATATTATGGCCTATTGTATGGCAGATGGAATTCTCAGAAACCACTTCTGCCACTTCTGGTGATTCTGAAAACCTTAAACTGGCTCGAGTAACAGAACATTAACAAGCACCATGCAACATCTCTTGGTTTTGGTTGGGAGAACATTTGAAAGAGAACTTGCAGTAGATGCACAAAGAGTTGCATGAGGAATGTCAGGAATGACAGTAGTGAGGGGGGCCTGGATCCCAGGTGGAAATTAGCATTGGAAGGGGTAGTTGTAGCTGATGTACCAGTCTACATTATTTGTCAAGTCATAGGGTGAGACTAGGCAGCACCAAGGATCAAAATAGGGAAGTAAACAGCAGAGCATTATACGGAGCCTAGAAATTGCCTCCTTGCCGCCGCAGGAGGTGGTGATGGTATCTGGCCTAGCTGCCTTTAAAAGGGGATTGGACAGATTTCTGGAGGAAAAGTCCGTCATGGGCTATAGTCCATGCTGGGTGGTACAACCACCTTATATTAGAAGTAGGCTACTTCAGAATACCAGGTTCAAGGAAGTGGCAAAAGGATGCAGGTATCTTGTTGTCTTGTGTGCTCCCTGAGGCATCTGGTGGGCATACAGGAAGCTGGACTAGGTGGGCCTTTGGCCTGATCCACCAATGCTCTTCTTATGTAAATGGGAGTGCAATCCTAGTTAGGCTGGCATAAGCTAAACTAGCAAAGGTTGGCCAGCCCAAGGGCCACCATAAAGCATGTTTGGACTGCTCTCGGAGTCAGGGACGATAGTTCACGTCTGTGTGCTTGGCCTCTCTGACTCCAAGAGTGGTCCAAACATACTTTATGGTGGTCCTTGTGCTGTCCAAACTTTGCTTATGCCAGCCTAACTCAATTTAGGATTGCGCCCTCAGAGTGGTAGCTGAGAAGATCAAATGCAAACAGGTATAAACAGGTGATGTCTACATGATATGTCAATTCAAATATGGTCTATCAGACATATACCGTACTTTCTCCTGTACTAGTGAAAGCACTAGCATGACTGACTTACTCTGACCACTAAATACATGAGGGAGAACTAGGAAAAGAAGAAAAAAACACCCTTTACTACATTTAACCTACATTGATTTTATGAACAAAAACATGTTTGAAGATCGTCAAGGCAGAACTAATCTATGTTAAGTGGTGATGTGAACATCCCAAGTGGTGTAAACATATGACTTCTGGGATTCGTCACAGCAGTACCATCAACATCAACTTGGAAGGCTGAAATAACAAAGCAGTCTCTGAATTCCAAAACATTTTAGAAATTGTCTACCAAGCATCGTAATACAGCAATCCAAACCTTTTTTCCCTCTGTTGTGTTCTGTTTAATTAAAATGCCATGTGTCTGCTGCTTCTGATGGAGCAATAAATGACACAGAGCCATCACTAGCTCTTCTCCTGCATTCCCTTAATTAGTCTTCAGCAAGGGCAACACACTGCAAATGATTCGTGGCCTCCTGGAGAACAGCATACTTGTTGAGGAATCCAGAGTTCAGGTAGGAGGGGCTGCAGGCACAGCGACTGGTGATGAAAGAAGTTCTGATTGGCTCCATGAAGTAGTTAAGGGTTAGGGTTAGGGTTAGATTGGCAGATTGGCAGCTGAATCCTATGCTGTCTGGGTGCTGGAGGCTCTACTGTAGCGAAATGGCTATTGCCAGGGGCATAGCTAAAGAAGTGTAGGGGGTGCAATTGCACTGGGCAACAAGCTTTCGGGGGCAACAAGCTAATCTTGACACTAGTGGCCGAAATTGTGAATACCTTGGTATGTATGAATAATACCATCATGTTATACATCATTGGGAAGGACATTTAATGCAGAATGCAAGGAAACAAACCAAAGTGTAATATGTTTATCAAAAAAGAGAAAAAATACAACTGTGACATCACTTCCTGCTGTGATGTCACTTCCGGGGCAGCATTTTACCCTCTGCACTGGGCTACACTTTCATTAGCTATGCCCCTGGCCACCGCTGCATCCTACTGGTGCTGGGTAGGTGCCAGAGGTACCTCAGGAGAAGGGGATGTTGGTCCCCTTCCTCCAAGTAAGGATGCAGTGCCGCCCATGTGTCTGCTCATGTCTGTGCCGGCTATTTTGCTTGTGCAGACATGAGGGCCTCTGTGTCAGGGCGCATTGTTCCACCCTTGCTCTGCCACTCCCACCCAGCCTTCCCGCCAGTCCTGAAATGGTACTCCACTGGCAGCGGTGAAACTCACTACTCACTGGCTGCATGTGGGCACTGGAGGTGCGTTATGGCACTTTTGTGATACCAGAGCTAGCGGTATGCTCATACCACCTGTTGGACCTTGTAGCCAGGCCTGAGCTAGTTTTTGCAGCTGGTGAACCTGCAGGAAAGGTGCCACAATCAGAGCAACACAGCACACCTGTGCTGAGGTCTACGTGACTTCCAGCGGGTACACTAACAGTGACTCAGCAGTCCCTCCTGATTGGTGGACGCTGGTATAAATGTGGAATGTTCTAGCCTGTACTTTGTGGGTTAATGTGAATGAGGTGCTGTTGGAGTGGTTTTTGCTATTGCTGTAATTTACTGATCTGCTGATTTACGGGATGAGCTGACCTTGGACTGCCTTGCTGACCATTCTTTTGCATGCCCCTACAAACTAAATATACAAGCTGTCTCGTTGCTGTTTTGCTTCCCAAGTCGTCCCACAGACGCTTCCTACACGCTCTGCAACAGCCTTCCTGGCTATACCCTAGTCAAGAAGCCTAACACCACTCGCGCTAGAGATATAGGTCTAGGCTCTGATTTAAATGTGGCCTGGCCATGCCCAAAGAACTTACCCATGAAAACATTTTACTCTGCTATTATTTCATTAATGTACTCTCATGGTATGCACTGACTAGTACTCATCCAGAATCTTTGGTCCAGTTCTCTGAGAACTACATGCAGTGCAAACTAGTGTACATTGTAGGAGCATCTCAATGAACCAGTCAGCATTTCAGTGAACCTGAAGACGCAACAGAGTCATCTTTTGCCTGTGGCCAGTGTCCTCTTAAACTGGGACCCAAGACTTGGCATGGGTCTTTCATACCCTGAAGAACATGTGCTGTGGTTTTGTTTCGCTGTCAGCTTTTGATTGACAATCTCCACTCTCTCCAAATGTTTATTGACTGCATTTCATTGAAACAAAGGAGTTCAATGTGTTTGCTTACAACTCATTCTAAACCTTTTAGCAAACAGCCATGCTTGACTGAGAGTCAGAATCATCAATGCTTTTTCTCAACGTAACCAGCACAGACGTCTTAATGATCCCAGTGGGTCTTTTTCTTTTGTTTTTAAAAACTCATTTGCAGCAGATTAAGGGCTAATCCACATACTCAAATTGGCATCAGGAGACTGTGGATTGAATAGATCTCTACAGATGTCATTGTGTGGTAGCGTTCTCTTGTGATTGTGGAACAACATGCTGGTTCACAACTCAATCCCGAAACAGTGATTTCAACACATGGGCATGCTGTTAACATTTCTGGGGGTCATTTTATGGCCTGATATAGTCTTTTGAAAACCAGAGAGTCATTTTATTTATTGCTCCTGGATCTATGAGTTTTGTTTTGCTTTATATATGCCACAATCATTAAGCTCATTACATTCGGTCTGCAGAGATTCAGCCAACAGGAGCCATAGGTCAGAAGAGAGTACATGATATGTATACAGAAGATCCCCAGTTCAATCCCCGATACACTTGACATTCTCCAAAGGTTCGTCTCGTTTGAGAAAGGAAACACTGTGGAATGTTTCCGTCTTACAGGTCAGCAAAGATTGGAGGATCTCTGGAAATTCACAGGCTTTCCAGGGAAGATCATTCTTTTCTGGACACTGCAGATCAACTTCCTCTGTGGAAATGCATAGGTGCGTGCACATGGTGTTACAAGTGTACCTCTATACCAGTGGTTCTCAGGCTTTCGGCTGTCTGGTGCTCTTTGCATTCCTAAATGGAGTCTCAGGGTGCAATCCTAACCTGGAGTTAGGCCACAAAGTTTGGCTGGCACAAGTGACACTGTAAAGTATGTTTGGACCACTCTCAGAAAGGCCAGCACACAGACGTGCACTATCCTCCCTGACTTTGAGAGTGGTCCAAATGTGCTTTATAGTGGCCCTTGTGCTGGCCAAGCTTTGCTGGCTTAACTGTACCAGCCTAACTCCAGATTAGGATTGTGCTCTCAGAGACCCCCAGTGTTCGGTGCATGCACACAGCAGCACAATGCTGAGCAGAAATTGGCTGGAAAGATAAGGGGCTGTGTGGCAGAGGGGTAAGTGCCATGCACAATGGATGACTTTTTGCAGCAGCTGTGGGCTGGGGTTTGATGTCTGCTGCACTAAATAAGAAGAGGATGGATGTGTCATTCTCAGAGAGGTGAGGCAAAACAGGGCCAATGTAAGAGATCCCTTCAGAGCAGGTGTTACTGTGATAAGGCTGCTGAAAACTGCCTTCCCCCCCCCCCAGAGGAGAATGTGAGCTCTGCTTTGGCATCAAATGCCAAATGATGGCATCACCCATCATTTTGTGACTTTCTTCCTTCTGGAGCTACCAATAATATGGGGAGAGACAATGGGGCTAATGGTGTGTATGCATATGAAGGGGGAACACGCATAAAGGTTTTATATATTATAAAAGCCAAAACATGCCCTTTCCATGAATTTTCATTAGTCTTTCAGTGCATAATAAGAGATTGTAAAGCCGAGAAGAAACGATGATTAGTTTATCTGATCTTCTCAAGAAATTGCGTCCTAGAAATTCTCCCAACAATAACTGTATTGTGCTTAGACATCCGGTTTGGCTGCAGCATATCTTTGGTAAATTTGTAATCTATAAAAATTCTAAATGAAAACATTACAATATTTGTGAGCACCCCTCTCCAATGACTACATATATCTGCTAAGTTATTCTTATTCTTCCTTTCTCCATTAGTTCAGTTTAATTCTGTAGAATAATTTTGTAGAGAATGATGTTTAAAATCTGACAAATCTTGGTTTTGGAAACAATTTGTAGTGATTCAGGTATAAGGATATAAGTGCTTAGAAGGGAAACAGGAATTTTTGTGTATGGCTGTCCACCACTGACAGATTTTAATGCATTAATAGATTTATCAATTAATTAATCAATTCTTTTGAAAAAAAATTGCATATTATCAGTGCCTTTTTGAGGATTCTGGAGGGAAATGTGAGATAATTTACAATTTAAGAAAAGCAACCATTCCTTTGTTAGAGGAAAGGTCCATTTATTGTGCCTCTTGGAGATGTTCTATTAGAGTAATGACCAAAAAGCCAAAATAATTTCAAAAAAGAAAAACGAAAAGTTTGCAATTCTTCTTGAACCCTGCTGGGGCAGAACATGAGGTTCCAGCTCCTTTTTACAGAAGCAGCAATCAGTGGGAATTGGAAGAAGGGAACAGGCTAATGACCTTGCCTGGTCTGCCAAGGCAGATATTGAAGGTTCCAACCTTGAAGACTGTACCTTTAACATCCATGAATGGCAATTCAAGGGAGGTAGGCAAGAAGAAAAAGAAAGCCCTGTTCAATTAATTGTCTCACCCATTGCCCCTCTTTTGGGCTTACAGTTGTCATGAGGCAGTGAGTGACACAAGCCCATTCATGAGTACAGTTTACTCCTACCCATATCAGGTGTTGTGTAGCGGCATTGGGCCTAGGTGCCTTTAAAAAGGGATTGGACAGATTTCTGGAGGAAAAGTCCATCGTGGGCTATAGGCCATAATGGGTGATGCAATCTCCTTACGTTAGAAGTAGGCTACTTCAGAATGCCAAGTGCAAGGGAGTGGCCACAGGATGCAGGCATCTTGTTGTCTCATATGCTTCCTGAGGTACCTGGTGGGCCACTGTGAGATACAGGAAGCTGGACTAGATGGGCTCTTCTTATGTTCTTATGTTCTTAGGGCCTGAGTTGATAGCAAAATCTCAGTTTGCCATGGTTTGGGCTATATGCATATCTTTGCAGAACTCAGAGCAAGCAAGATGACACACCAAGCATTCCATGTGCATGAACTGTGTCAAATTTCATCTCAATGATTAAACTACAAAGGTTTCCATCGTATACACACTAACCTGGCAGTCAGTCCAATTATATTCAATGGGCTGTACTTCTGAGTAGACATGCATAAGATTGACACTTTACAGTCAGTTGGTTAGCCTGCCAATTTAAGTGACTGAGGGCACAATTCTAATTTGCACTGTATGTATCAAGCGCAGGTGAAGAGTAGGCTTGGGTGCAACTTGGAGGAAGGGGACTTCAATCCCCTAACCTAGTGTCATGCACCAGCCACCTTATGGACCTCCTCAGATCTTGCAGGCACAAATCTGAGCGGCCCGTGTAAGGCCAATGGGGCCAAGGTGCCAGCATGGCTCCGGTGCTCCAGTGCTGCTGAGCCAGCTCACAGATGGCTCAGCTGCTTTCTGAGTAGCCGTAAATGTGCTTTACAGTACATGTGCAACACTCGGGAGCTGGCGCAAGGGACTTGTGCTGGCTCAGGGCAGTGTTAAGATTGCCCTGTAAGCATTGCATCGCATTGGATCCAGTTTTGTATCAGTCCAAAGCTTGTACCCCCGGTTTGATAAACTAGGTGGGACACAGCGGCATCATGCAGCCGGAACGCTGGGCGGGAGGAACGGGTGAGCGGCAGCCCTCCCGTTGCATACCGCTTCATTTTGCCGTCTTCCCCGCCCCCGCGAAACGGAGCGGTACGCAATGGGCGGGCTGCCGCTCACCCGTTCCTCCCGCCCAGCGTTCCGGCTGCATGACGCCACTGGTGGGACACATAGTTCTTTCTCAGTTGTTTGACACCAAAATGTGACTAATACTTTGACATTCCCTTGTGTGGTTCACCTAATAATTCTTTGCAGATTATTCCCTGGATATCACAATAAATAATGATATACAGCATCACGGCATTTTCATTCACCATTTTCGTAGATAAGCAAGTGATTTCACTTTTGATTTCTGCCCAATGTTCTGATCTAGTCTTTCTTAGACTCCCCCCCTTACTGCCCAATCCTGTACCCCACCGACTCATAGCATGCAGCCCTGTTGACATACTATTTGGTGTTGGTGACCAGATGGCCTGGAAGAGATAAAATAGCTGTAGGTGTCGATCCGAGGAGTCTCGGGGGGGGTGGGTGTCAGGCAGGGGAAAGGAGAATGGTATCTCAGGGTGCACCTCTGCCACCTCCGTCCCTTCCCACTCTACTACCTGCTTCGCCCACTCCCTGCTGTGTACCTTCCCCGAATTGACCTCCTGCTGCCTTATGTGCTTTGGCAGGCGCTGCTGTTACAAGCACAGGACCTCCAGCCATTTGCACCAGCCTTCCCGCGGCCAGACCAATACTTACGGTGGACACATCGCAAGATCTGCCATCATAAGCCCTGGATAGGGTTGTGGAATTAGTCATCCATTTGTAACCATTATTCACACGGCTTTAGAAGTAGGGCAAGCTTCCTTATGCTAACGTAGTGCAAGTATTAAATTCTCTTAAATAACTCTACCAGAGTCTCTCCCATGGGTGAACAGCATGAGTCTATGCGGAATAGAATTCGCTAGCTGTGTAAAAGAAAGCGAGGAATATAGGAACGCTGTAGATAACTGTAGGGCTTCGCTGCAGGTCTCCTACAATTAAGGAACAGAGGGCTTTTTGAGGGTGACCTTGTGGATGCTCATTCCTTACACTTGTCAACACTGGACCACGATGACAAGGCAGGCAGAAGGTAGTAATGAGACAGTTTGATTGATCTGTGAATGTCAAATTAATTCAGCTGGCAGCTTGCCAAAGCAAAAGCCAAAACGGCATGGTGTAATAAATAGGAAAAGTGGATGGGATTCTTTGGGCAGAACAATGCTAAAGTTCTAGTGGAAAAGATAGCCTGGGCAGTGCAGGGAGCGAGAGTTAAAAAAAAAATAAAGCAAAAATTGAATCCTGTAATGAATTGCTTGTCACTCAAAACAAATTTGGTTTTACAACAGGAGATAAAAACTCTGGCGAAGTTTTTGCGGCTTTGCCAACAGGGAAACGATATATCAGAGACATTGTGAGCGGCGCCAGCGAAGAACCTTAATTTATCTTGAAGCAACCTTACAACCTCCTCGTCTTATAGATTAAAACCAAAGCGTTGAAATGCGAAGGCAGGATAACTGTTTAAAAAAGGGTAAAGAGGGAAGGAGCAACATACTCAAGTAGCAGCCCAATCCTAACTAAATCCCCAGAAGGCAGTGCAGTGGTGGTGGCACGGCTTCCACTTTGTCCTGCAGGGGGCGCTCGGGCAATAGAGTCCTTCTCAGTGCAAAGGAACATTAATTCACCCCTGGGGTAACCCCCAGCAGCCACCATGGAGCCACTTGGACCTGTTCTGGGAAATAGGATCAAATCTGGAAAGGGGGTCAGGATTTAGCGTACGCCACAGTCAAACCCATCCCCTCCCAGGCCTGCCCTGCCCTCCTCCCCACTCCACGCTCCCACCCCATTCTGGGCTCCTCCAGTCTCCCCCTGCCCCCTTCCACTCCCTGCGTGGCATTACCCCACTTCAGTTAGTCTTCAGCCACCTGTTGGTGTATTGGAGGCCTCTGTGGCCTCCGCACCAACAGCCCAGCAGCCCACGCTGGTAGAAGCTGCTTTGGGACTGCTGTAAAGCAGCCCACAACGTGCAGTAGGCCGGCTCCCTGCTGGCGTATGATTGGGCATTACATCTTTTGTAGCAGAAGCCTGCTTTTTTTTTTTCTAATGAAGCTGGCTTTGGAGGTGCCCCTTGCAGCACATTTGCAGTGTGCTTACGAGACTTATACCAGGTCAGACCATCAATCCCTCTACCTTAATATTGTGAACACGGACTGGCTGCAGCGCTCAAGACACATGTTGCTCTGAGACGTACTACCCTTCAGTGGTCTTTCACTTTTGTTTCTGTATCAAATGGTACTTATAAATCGTGGTGTTTACTGCCTGCTTGGTCTCTACTATAGTATGAAAAAAATGACTTAATGTGTCCTTCCTGCTTCTTTTATGGCCTAACCGATCAGGGCTTTACACTGATTGATAAGTAATGTCCTGATAAGTAAGTTCTGGGTCAATGGCAGGGGTAAAGGACCCAATCCTGAGCCCTACAGTATGTTGTGGACAGTTCAGGTTCTTACCCAGCTTCTTCCTCCTGTCATACCAGAGGTACTTAGAATAGGGTGTGGGAAGATTGATCTTCAAGTCACTTTGGGGCCTTATGTCTCCAGAAATGAGGTTGGAGGTATTAGAATAGGAGCGCAATCCTATACCGGCGTTGCGCCAGGGCTGCGCTCTTGCGCCGGTTCAGTGCTGTCACAAACATGCCATCAGGCGTGTCTGCGCCAGGGAGTCAGGCGCTGGACCGGTGCAAGCAGCAGCGCTGGTGCTTGGCGCCACTGTGCCAGTCAGCTGCGCGGCCAGTGCCGCCAGTAGGTGCAGGATCTCACCGGTGGCACGCCAGAGGCATGCTGTGGGTGTAACAGGGTGGCACAGTGGGCGGCGATGGGCCGATGGCCACTGCGCTGTATCCTAAGCCCTGGCCTAGATTTGGGCCGCCACTACTCACGTTCACCTGTGCCTGCAAATCAGCAGGAGCAGATCCAAGCAGCCCCATAGAGCTGGCTGGGGCTTACCCAGGTGCAAGGGGAAAGCCCTTGCTTTACGCTGAGCTGCTGCTGCCTTCTACTGGGTATAGGATGCAGCCCTGCCGCACTGGCCTTACTAAGCCGGCGCTGCTTAGGATTGGGCTGTAGGGCTGTTCACTCAGCAGGGCCAATTGCAAGAATCTTTTCCATGCCTTATGCCAGCTCATAAAATGAACAATGATTCATGCAATTTACTTCCAGTATACAGTATGTGCCTGTATTATGTGCGCGTGCGCGCGCGCGCACACACACACACACACAGACGTCATCCAGGCGCGCCAGGAACCGGAACGCCCGGATGATTGACAGCCTTCCGCCCCTATGGCGGAGGGCAGCCACGCCTCCCTACGCCTTACAGCACCTGAATCGCTCCATTTCAGAGCGATTCGGGACACGAGGGAGGGCGGGCGGGCCCAAGAGCAGCTCGCCCGTCCTCGGGAGAGGTGGCTCGGCCCAGACCCGTCCGCAGAACTGGCGGAACGGTGTACCGGGCCGTTCCGCCAGGATAATACCACTGCACACACACAAACACACCCATCTAGTTGCCATATTGCTGGCTGCATTCATGAAGACAGCCTATAGTTTTGTGAAATCAAGATTTGACTTTGGCCTTGGTGTTCTCAATCTAGTAGGCTTTGGCACACTCATAGTCATGGACTTCAGGGAAATGAACACACACACACACACACACACACACACACACACACACAACTATAGAGAGAATGAGAAGAACTAAATTTATGTTCAGAGAAGACTTGAAGGTTGACAGATTGAGACCTGGGACCTAAACATGGGAACAGGAATCTTGAATATTCTTGGCACAGTCATATGAGCACTTTTTAAACTTTGTTTCATGCTGTGTGACCTGAATTGCTTATTGTACTTCTACTGAGAAGCAGTACTTTCCTTCATTTAAATAGGAATTTGTCATAACCAATAGCACAATTAGTAGTTATGATAGAAATGCAGGGTTTCTTGAGCCAGTATGTATCATTATGTATCTAGTTCAGGGGATATATGCAGTTCAGGATGCAATCCTAATCCTGCTCGTTCCAGCCAGGGCACTTCTCTGTTCGTTGCCTTCCCTCCCCGCTCCTGTCTCCAGCTCCAGCTTGCTTGGCTCTCAGAACCTGACAGCCCAGAGCAGGCTTTTGCAAGCTGACAGGTTCTGCCAAATTCATCCCCAGAGCTCCTTGCTAGTGATCTGTGTCTTTCAAGTTTGCCTATTGCCTTTATAATGGCCTTTCTCATTCATGCCTCATGTGCTTGATTTTAGTGCTGTCTGTCTCCTTCTTTACAAAGTAGGAAGAAACGCAAGGAAATTCAAGTCACAACTTCCAAATCAGGATTACAGTAATAACCCCAGGACCATGCTAGTTGTTTCCAAAGTGCACAGGGTTCCATGTCTGGAACTCCACAGCCTAGACAAAGGGGGGGGGGGTCAAACATAGTCCCGGGGGCCAGATGCGGCCTACAGAAGCTCTTTCTCCAGCTTTCGGGCTCTCCCATCATCATCATCATCAGCTGCTGCTATCAGCTCCTGAGCTGTGCTGAGGTGTCACTGCTGAAAGGGCAGCCCACATGATAATTGGGCTCTCCCATACCTTGAAAATATGATCAAGATTTGCACATTTTCTCTTCTATTTGCATCTAATGAATTCCTAAGCAAGAAAAAAGTGTTTATTTCTAGTCATGACCTGTCCAATGACATCACTTCCTGCTTGATGATGTCACTTCCAGCAAGCCCACTGGATTAAATGAGTTTTGACACTCTGCGCCTGGACAGTTCTGTTTAAACCGCTTAACTCATGACCCCATCCTGTTTAACTCCCCCTGCTATCAGCCCTTATTCAAATTTCTCTCTGCATGCTGGTGCAGCTTCCACTGCATCCCATGGTGGCATTTTGGTTGCTGGAGTTTTCCTTGGTATAGGGGGATATTTGCAGTGATGTCATCTGGTAATGAAGAACGGGAACGCTGGGCGGGACTTATGCGTGATTGGCTGCCCGTCCGTTCTGTTCCGTGGCTGCCTTGGCCTCGGCGGGGCACCTGCTTGCCGGGGGGGATGGCTGGGGGGCACGCTGGGTGCCTGGGCAAGCAGCGGTGGGGCGCACCAACCGGGGGCAGCCCCCCCGAGGCCAGGGAACGGACGGGCTGCCAATCACGCGTAAGTCCCACCCAGCGTTCCCGTTCTTCATTACCAGATGACATCACTGGATATTTGTCCCCTTGCCTTAGGCTAAGCCCCTGTAGCTACTATGGGTCAACTCAGCTCTGTGCTCAATCACTGGTGCAAATCCATGTTGACCCAAAAAGGGATCAGACCCAGGGTCAAGATTTGGCTTGTGCTGTTGCCATGGATCTTGCCCCCCACCAGGACCTGATCCACCCTGCTCCCCTACCTGTCCTGCTCCCTTGTCTTGCTTCGATGCATATTGGGGCCCTGGAAACGGAACATCAGGTTAATTCCCTATGCTGTGGCTCAGATCCAGATTATATCGCAAAGTTCCAAGTAGGACATTTCATGCAACATGTAGTTGGGGCCTCGCAGCTCAATTGAACAGCCTTTGCATTTAGCACTTACATTCACCATGTTATTAACAGCACAATCCTATGCATTACTACTACTCAGAAGTATGTTCCATATGGTGAAATAGGTCAGTTTTCCAGGAAAGTGTATATCGGATTGCAGCATTAAAAAAAAGTACTCTCCTTTTCTGCGAGGTCAGGTACAAACTGTAAGGTTTAAAATGTTCCACAGTGGTTGCTCTTCTGTAATTTACAGTATCTGTACACTTAGGAGAAATTAAATTTAAAAAGGGCCTTTTCCAAAACACCTCTTGAGGCCTGGGACGTTATAATTATAAAATGACAATCCTGCTGCTATGCGAGAACCTAGAACAAATTTCAACTTTTAGAAAACTGAACAAAACCAAAGTACTTCTTTGTTTTTGTTTTGCAGGTTGAGTAAGAGAAAAAATCACAAATATTAGCGTTTAGGAGAAGAAGATATATTACTGTGTTGAACACACAAACACACACATGCACAATTTTAGCAGGGGACATTTGCAGAGGTTTTGATGAGACAAAAGAAAATTGTTTTTGCAAACAGCCCAAGGAAGAAAGGTGTGCAGTTTGCCTGTAGCTGACATATTTACAAGGGTCTGCATAGTCTCTCTCCCTCTATGTATAATATCACATTATTTTAATAAGCAATGTGTAGCCATAAGCATGTGCTCATGAGATTTTCTTTTTTTCCCTGTGCTAGAAATTCTAAGTGCTCACCATTTATTCTAATTTAAAGCAGAGCTATTTTGTATGGGGCCTCCCTCGAGAGACCTTTGATCAAGTTCCTCTTGCAAATTGGAGGGAAGCCTGAGATGATTTCTACGTGGCTGATGGAGTTTAGCCCTTTTCTGGATACTGTTAAATCATCCCTATCCAAGATTGCTTCTCCCCAGAGCTCCAAGAAATACTCCAGCGAGAACCATTTTTGCCTTTCGGATGGATTAGATTGCATTAAATAGAAGGTACTTGCAGAAAGGTGGGAGAGAGAGAGAGAGAGAGAGAGAGAGAGAGAGAGAGAGAGAGAGAGAAGATGGATATTCTTGATTCGTTTGCAAAACCTTTTGCTTCTCACTGCAAATTAACATGCTGACCTGTGCCTGAAGATAGTTCAGTTTCCATGCAAGGAAAAAAGAGGTTTTTGACCAGGGGGCTCAAGTATAAATTGTCCTGGTTTATTTATACTTTTTTGTGTGAAATATGTTTCAACTTCATCCAGAACAAGTAAGAGAGTCATTTCTATAATTGTAACAGAAACTGTATTCAATCGTGGAGAAAAACAAACCCACCCAAAAATTGGTGTGAAAATGCTGCAGCCATATTGAGCAGCCATATTGAAAATATGGGAAGAAGCGATGCTGGGAAGGGGGAGGGCTGTGTGGTTGTTTTGCTTGTGTCAAGGTTGTAAACAGGCGTTATCCTTTCTGATTCACTTCGCTATTAGGAAATGGCGGAGAAATAACCCAACTTATTGCTGCGTTCTCAGGAAAGCAGCAGGCTCTGGAGTCACAATGATGGCACTTCCAGCCATGACATCATTTCTGGTGGGTCCTGGACAGATTGTCATTCTAAAACGTGGGTCCCAGTGCTAAAAGGTTTGAGAACCACTATGACAGATTGTTGCACAACCTGGAAAATTTATGGGGGGGAAACCCTACAGCATAGGTTTTCACTCCATGGATTATGGTAGTTTGTGGGGGGGGGGACTAGGGATTTGAATCAGCTATAGTGAATCAGCTTGGGGGCAAAAGGTCAACAGCCCTTATCCAAACTTCTCCCCATACAGCTGGATTTTGAAACAAGAAACACATGTCAGAAGGGAGTTCCCATCCCATTACCACTACCACCAGTATCTTCCGGGTTGGCCCAGACTTCTGCTTCTTGACCCTTGACCAGTTAGCAACCTGACCAATCCCTGCTATTATTTATTTATTTATTTATTTATTTATTTATACCCCACCTTTCTGCCCGAAGGCACTCAAGGCGGCTTACAACAATTAAAATACAGTAAAATCATTGTGTGAGATAGTTAAAAACAATAGTTAAAACAATATAAAAACAATTAAAATTTAAAAGTGCTATCACTTCTGCTAAGGCATTCACGACGCATGTCATGGGAAAATTGTGGGAAAGAACATGCCTTAAAGACTCTGCTTTTAAAAGATGGCTTTAGAGATTAGCTGAAATGCAGATCTGGACACTGGACACCAGCATGTGTGAAATTGCCATAGCTTCACAATCGTAAACATCAGAAAAGAGTGAACCCAGCACAGCAGAACCAACAGACATTTGCTGATGCCTTTAATCCAGTTTCTGCCTTATTTGTAGCTTCGGTTAGTTCTGATGAATGATAACACAGCCACTCAAGCTATCCCAAAATATTCTGCCTTCCTTCAATGCTTGTTAAGGGAGACTCAGACAATAATGGGAACACAACCTTTATCAGTGTCCAGAGGGCTGCTAGGGTTCTTGCTTCTATGCCCCGCACTCTGCCAATCTCTCCTGTTTTTCTTCCTTTGTAAGCCCTGTTAATTGACACATTGGAATGGACTGGGAGTTGCTCATTCTTTCCAGCCAGGCAGCAAAAAATAAAACAAAAATAAAAATGAATGAGTTGCTTTTTCTCACGTTCCCAGAAGATCAGAGAAAGATATTAAGTTTGAATGACTTTGGAAACACTTCTCCCAATTCCCTTCTAACCTATACTGTTGGTTGGCATGGCCTTCAATGGATTGGACATATCCTAAGCATTGTCCGATGCTGAAAGGTTACATCCTGTGTCATAAAGGGAGACACAATGGCTCTCTGAATTGGTTGCATCTGATTCACCTATGCATGCATTCACCACTAGTCACCACAAAACACAAGCACGTGAGCAGAGGGCTTTCAGTTGTCAGGAGACTTTTTTTTTTTGGCCATTCAAATGTACAGTCAGACGCAAAGAGGGTTCACAGATAAAGAATTTGCAGATAATGAGCCATTGATCCTATGGGATCAATGCAGTGGTGTTATGCTGCCAGAACGCTGGGTGGGACATCCGGGTGATCGACAGCCCACCCGTCGCGTTCCGGAGCGTTATGCCATTTGCGTAACCAATTACGCCGCTTGCGGCAGCATAACACCGCTGGATCAATGGGGTTTGGCAGTGGTGAAATTCAGCCAGTTCTCACCAGTTCTGCAGAACCGGTTGCTAATTTGAGGGTGGGAGAGGGAAGAAAGGCAGCAGCCGCCCTGAAGGCCACCCTGAAGGACATAGAACCAGTTGTTAATTTATTTGAATCCCACCACTGGGTTTGGTGCAATGGGTACCTTACCTGCCATCAGAAGAATCCAGCAGAGAGCCTCAGGAAGCAAGCAGAGTGCCGGAGGAAGTGCCAAAAGATCTCTGGAAGGTTCCAGAGGCAGGAGGGATCTTCAGAATGGCACCTGCGACCAGCATGGACCCCTTATTAAACATGGATGACGATGCTTCTGTTGGCCATTTTAAAGGAGTCAGTGCTGGCTGGCGGTGCCATTCTGAAGGTCCTTGCAGCCTTCAGAAGGTCTCTGTATAGTGGATAATGAGAACAGTGGTTCTCCAATTATGCATGGGATGGATAGAGTGGATAGAGGAATTTGTTTCCCCTCTCTTTTCCCTCTCACAACACCAGAACCAGGGGACATCCACTAAAACTGAGTGTTGGGAGAGTCAGAATGGATAAAAGGAAATACTTTTTTACCCAGTGGGCAATTAATCTGTGGAACACCTTACCACAGGAGGTGGTGATGGTATCTAGCCTAGATGCCTTTAAAGAGGACTGGACAGATTTCTGGAGGAAAAGTCCATCTTGGGCTACAGGCCATGATGGGTTGTGCAACCTCCATACATTAATAGTAGGGATGTGGTGGCGCTGTGGGTTAAACTGCTGCTGCTGGGCTTTCTGGCCAGAAGGTTGGGAGCTCGAGACCACGCAACGGAATGAGCTCCCCTTGCTTGTCCCAGCTCCTGCCAACCTAGCAGTTTGAAAGCATGTAAAAATGTGAGTAGATAAATAGGGACCACTTTGGTGGGAAGGTAACGGCATTCCTTGTGCTATGGTGTATAGTCATGCTGGCCACATTACCACAGAAGCTTGTCCTTCGACAAACGCTGGCTCTGCAGGCTTAGAAACGGGGATGAGCACTGCCCCCTACAGTCGATCACGACTAGGCCATTTTGTCATGGGGAAACCTTTACCTTTACCTTTACTTCAGAATGCCAGGTGCAAGAGAGTGGCAACAGGATGCAAGCATCTTGTTGTCTACTGAGCTCCCTTAGGCACCTGGTGGGCCACTGTGAGAGACAGGAAGCTGGACTAGATGTGTCTTTGGCCTTATCCAGCAGGGTTTATGCTATTATGAGGTGCAGATAACAAGGTAACTAGCAATTCTGTCACTTGCAGATAAGCAAGTTTGCAGATAGTGAGTTCAAATATAAAGAAGACTGACTGTATTTGGAAGGGTAACATATATAGCGAATAGGTAGCAGTCTGCTTCAGTCAAAGGTATAATGATATAATACGACCAGGAATGGTGCTTTGTTGTTGTTGCATTCTGGAGAGCTTTAGCTTTTCTTATACCTGTAATCCAAAGGTCACGATTAGCATGAGGAAAGCCCGCTTTCCAGCTAGTAGGGACTTGTGACCAACATAATTCGCGATTGTGCGAAGGCCACCTGTTGCTTGTTAACACTGGCTCTGAAGTATAATGCGATTAATTCAACCAGCTCCATATTCAAAGCTACGCAAGTGCTGAAATAATTGCATTCCTTATGAGGAGGCTTCTTGCTGATAATTGGGAATTCTTTGTTCAGCAAGACATTTGCAGGCATCAGAGGCACAGCACATGATGCACTGGCAGGAGAGCGAGCAAGAGCCACGTGGATCTGAAAAGAAATGGGAATAATTGCAAACAAGAATCAGTGGCAAAGAAAGCCCAGTAATTGCGGTTGACTCTTCCTCAGTCAGACAGCGCTGAAAATATACGTCTGAAAAGAAAAGAGAAAAGGCAATTAAAAATAGACATTTGCAACATTAAAATGACAATTTTCAACTAACAGCCAAGTCTTAACCAGGCTGCCTACTATGGGATACAGCAGCACCAAAATGGCAGCCATAGTAGCCCCCGTGAGCAGAGAGGGAGCTGGCGGTCTTCTTGAGGTAAAGGAACATTTGGTTCCTTACTCCAGGTTGAGCCCTGGGAGCTGCTATTGCTTTACCTGGACCCACCCCAGCTAAATGGTGCAGAACCAAGCAGCCCCATGTAGGTGCAGAAAGTGTAGGATGTAGCGGGGGCATCCTCTGCCACTCCCACTGCCTCCCAGGCCTGAACGGTTCTCCCCCAGCACCAGAAGATTCAATCTCCACTTTGTTCCACCCTCTCCCTGCCTCCCCCCACCCGGCATTGGACTTTCCCAATTGGCGGGAACTACTCCAACACCTGCAGAGGCCTGCTGCGGCCTCTCCACACCTGCCAACAAAGGTTTGCATAGTCAAAGCGATGGTTTTCCCAGTAGCAATGTATGGCTGTGAGAGCTGGACCATAAGGAAGGCAGAGCGCCAAAGAATAGATGCTTTTGAATTATGGTGTTGGAGAAGACTCTTGAGAGTCCCCTGGACTGCAAGGAGATCCAATCGGTCCATCCTACAGGAAGTCAAGCCTGATTGCTCCCTGGAAGGACAAATCCTGAAGCTGAAGCTCAAGTACTTTGGCCACCTCCTGAGAAGAGAGGACTCTTTAGAAAAGACCCTCATGCTGGGAAAGATTGAAGGCAAAAGGAGGAGGGGGCGGCAGAGGATGAGATGGTTAGACAGTGTCACCGAAGTGATGAACATGAAATTGGGCAAACTCCGGAAGCTAGTGGAGGACAGGGAGGCCTGGCGTGCTGTGGTCCATGGGGTCGCGAAGAGTCGGACATGACTTAGCGACTGAACAACAACCCATAATGCAAGTGGGACCCAGCTTATAAAATGGCTGTCAGGCAAGAATAGGTCATAGGTCCAGGCTCCTTTGCACTCCAATGCATTGGGTACAGCATAGGCCCGCTGGCCTCACTGTTCCAGTCCAGCTTATGATTGCGCTCACAGAAGCAAAGGAGAGGTCCGACTGCCCTGGTTCTATGAATGATCCAGACACTGACCCAGAATCCTCTGCAACATGTACAGATTGAGGGCCAAACTACATGGGACTGTGTGTTACTTGATAGTTCAGCGCTTCCATGCTTTTTTTTTCATCTAGGTGGATCTTCTTGTTTAGATGGACATAACAAACATGGATCAGGCCAACAGAAGTCTACAGTGCAAACCTAGGGATGTCTACTTAGAAGTAAGCCGCACTGAGTTCAGTGGCACTTACTCCCAAGTAAGCACGCATTAGGATCACAGCCGTAGAGACAAAGAAACCAAGCCTTTCAGAGCAAAATTGTGCATTGAAAAATCACGTGTAGTTTGGATCTCAGTGATCCAAGGTTCCAAAGTAGAGGAGATGACATGGACGTACAGTATCCCCAGAAAAAGCATGATTTGGAAAATAATTGGTCTTGCCTGTGGGATGCTTGAAGCATTCACACAACCTGCATTTTAGCCGCTTGAGAACTTTATTGATAGTAGAGGGTGTATATGCAAGACAAGGCATAAGAAAGAAAGAGGTTGCGGATCATAGTAATTCTGCGCTGGAACAGCGCAACAGTTATGGAAATTGTTCCTGCTCCATACAGCGTGCTCTAGGTGAGAGCAAGCTTTGCTGACACGGCTGCTTGTCTCATTTTACTGCTCCTCCGTAGACACCCATAAGCATATTAGTAGAAGGAATGCAGTCAATTGGGTAATGATGGTAATTAAAAAAGATGTAAACTTTCAAAGTAGCTGACACTTACTCATTACACTGAGCTGTCATGCTTGACTGAGCTAACGTTAATTTCGATATCCCATTATATCTCGCTGATATGAGCTTAAGAGTTGTCTGCTGCTTCTCTTTAGGAAACTGGCATTGGCAATCACCGTGCCATTGGTGGCGGCGCAAAGTTGACAGATGTGAGAAGTGCTCCGAGGGTACTTGTGCTTAAGACATGCTTTAACTCAAAACGGCTCAGCGGGCTTTGTCAGGCACCTAGCAGGAGTAGCTAAAGGACTTGGCAAAGCGCATGTCTTCCTCTGCAGAGGCAGTCTCTCTTGCATGGATGAAAAAGGGCTTTGCTTTCTGAGTATCCAAATAGGTGATGGAGCCTATTTTATACATGGATAGGAATGCGGTAAAGGAAGCCGGAGGTAGAAGAGTGGACAATAACAGGGCGCAGTCCTGAACTTCAGATCCCAATTATTATTTTATTTGAAAACTTGCATATATCAACTTTCCTTCCCACCCCGCCCCTCTCTCTCAGGACACAATCCTAACCTGGAGTTAGGCTGGCACAGTTCGGCCAGCAAAGTTCGGCCAGCACAAGGGCCACCGTAAAGTATGTTCGGACCACTCTCGGAGTCAGAGAGGCCAGCACACGGACATGAGCCATCCTCCCTGACTCTGAGAATAGTCTGAACAAGCTTTATGGTGGCCGTTGTGCTGGCCAAACTTTGCGGGCTTAGCTTATGCAGGCCTAACTCTAGTTCAGGATTGCACTCACATTGTAGGCTGTGGGAGGAGAATTTGAATGATTTTCCGTGTAAAAAACTCATTGCAAATAAAAAGCTAGCACTTGGGAAAGACAGATTCTAACCTAGTCTGCTCCCTGATATGCCACCTTTCTCCTGGCAGGGAGCTGATTATGGGACAGCATTAAAATGCAATTCCCTCCATCTGCAGCCTGAACTGATACAGGGTCCAATCCAGTAGTGTCAGCCTACCGGTACGCTGGGCGTGTCTTCCGGGTGAG
>JAJKFI010000004.1:11318903-11332198 GCA_029204185.1 Lerista edwardsae
TACGCAACAGAACGCAGCGATCGCGCTGCCGCTCACCCGGAAGACACGCCCAGCGTACCGGTAGGCTGACACTACTGGTCCAATCCTATCCAACTTTCCAGTGTCAGTACAGCCACAATGCAGTCCCAAGGTAAGGGAACACACATTCCCTTATCTTCAGGAGGCCTCCATGACTGCCTGTCACCACAGGATGCAGTGTGCGGCCCGTTGGCATAGCTGCATCGGCACTGGGAGGTTGGATAGTTTTGCGCACACAGTTGCTCTACCAGTTTAGGGTTGAAAAACCTCATTCCCACTGTATTCCACTGCACATGTAGAAGAGACAGAGGTGTATGGAGGGTGCCTCCCAACCTCATCACTGTTCCACCCCCCGCATAGCACTACCTTTTTCGGCGGATCTTGGGCCACCCAAGGTGCACAGGAAGCTGCTCCAGCCTCCCGGCTGCTGGCCTGGCAGTGTGCACCAGTGGTGGCTGCTTCATGACTTCTGCAAAGCAGTCACTGCCATCACAACATGTGTTCCGCCAGTGGCCAGCCCGCCTAGGAATTGGCTGTAAACCACTACTGCGTGTGACTAATCTAGAATGCATGAAAATAATGTTCATGCTCCATCTCAGAGGCATCATTGCATCACTACATCCGCAGCTGGAGGAGCATGTTGGGTCGCACTATGCATGTATGGGCATTTTATACTGCGGCAAGATTTGAAGTCACAAAACCCCCACCTTTTTCTATGTCCTAGTATCTGTTTTTGATCAGTAGGGACCAGCACAGGCTGAAACTTTGTTCAGGAATCAAAAGCGTTGAAACAGCACACTCTGTTCTACAGTTAGAGCCATCAGGCAGTGTCCCTGCATTTAACAATAGCCATGATGATGTCCTTTAAAATACCAGAGTTTCAGCAAGTGGCTCTGAATTGCTTATTGCATAGACAGATCCTTTGCCCAGAACTGATATTATTGTGATCTCTATACACAGTGTCAAGACTGTAATGGCCAGCATAAGTTCTGGTCCTGAAGCTGAGAGTTCAGGCTTGAGACACGTAACACAGCTCTGTCTTACAAAATTGTCCCCTTGCAGGCTGTAAACTTTATGAACGGCACCACCAGAGGCTTTGCAAAAACAGTGCTGAATCTTAGCAGATGGTAAAAGGACTTTGAGATTCCTTGTCTGATGAAAGCCATCTTTTTTTTTTGTCCATCATCTATTGCTCATAACACAGAGCATGGTCACTGGGACTCGACTTAGAGCACAATCCTAACCTGGAATTAGGCCGGCACAGTTAGGCCAGCAAAGTTTGGCCGGCACAAGGGACACCAGATTTATACATTCACTTCACAAGGAATATGCAGAACATTCAATATGTCATTGCTTCTTGGCTTATCACTTTGAGCACAATCCTAACTAAACCTGGAGTGAGGCCGGCACAGTTAGGCCAGCAAAGTTTGGCCGGCACAAGGGACACCATGAAGTATGTTTGGACCACTCTTGGAGTCAGAGAGGCCACCACACAGATGTGCACCTTCCTCCTTGACTCCAAGTGTGGTCTTTGCTGGCCTAACTGTGGCGGCCTAACTCTAGGTTAGGATTGTGCTCTGAATGTCTGCTGCACTGCGCTCCCTTTTCAGCCGCTCCTCAAGTGCTGTTAAAAACAAAACAAAATAGAGCAGCATCTTGATTCTTGGGGAATAGAGATCCCTGCCAACCAGCATTCATGTAGTCAGCAGGGTGAATAAAAGCGGTCAGATCTGGCTACGTGACAATGTCACAAAGCCAGTTAAGAGCAAGGATGTCTTCCATGTTCCTCTGAATACATAACAAGTTTTGCTGCTGTTGCACCTTTCAGACAATTTGCTGAAAGGGGCAGAATCTGTAGCAAAAAAAAGTGCTACTTCCACTTTTGGCTCAGCCCTGATGGCCACACAGCAATTAACTGCAGATTTGATTCCATATTTCATTGCATTCCTTTTCCAGTAATAGTAGGCCTTTGTCGAAAGCTGCTGCTTTTTTTCTAAGAGGCAGAAGCACCATTCAAGACAGAAATCAAGGTGAAGCTTTTTCTAGGAGCTGTCATGAAATTGTTGCCAGCAGTAATGTTTTCAGTTGCAAGGAGGATGAGATGAACACGAGTTCCACAGCAGCGCACAATTTTACCATCTCGCAATATGATTTAAAGCAGGGGTCTCTGAACTTTTTAGCTGGAGGGTCGCATCAAATATCTGGCACAGTGTCAGGGACCAGAAAAATAAATGAATAAATTTAAATAAGAAATGTCAATAAATACATTAGAGACAAAACTTAGATGGATGAATGAATGAATGGCCTCAGAGTTCCAGGATTCCTCCCAGCTCCAACTCACAGCACAGAAATATAGCACATACCTGAGTGCAGTGTTTTTCAAACTGTGGGTCAGGACCCACCTGGTGGGTCATGCCCTGATGTCAGGTGGGTCGCAGAAAGCGGGGAGCATCCATCTTGGAAACTGCAGACTTTACACTTGCTGTATTCCTTTTGTGAGTGTTAACAGTTTGAATTTTCAAGTGAGGGTTTTTTGTTTTGTTTTGTTTTGAGTTCAGTGCTTTTACATAATATTTTGTCCTAATCCTGCTTTCTGGCAGGGAAGTTTCATAGCCCTACAATTGCTGCAGTCAAAGAATGCCAATCTGCATTTCAGGAGTGTCATTCTATTATTTTACGACAGCATTTCCTACTCAATGATGTCACTTCCTGCCACAAAATCACTTCCAGGTTAATGACATCACTTCCAGTGGGTCCCGACATGAGTGCCATTCTCAAAAGTGGGTCCCAGTCTAAAAAGTTTGAATACCACTGCTTTGGTGGATTCCCATTCCCCCACCTCAAAAGCAGCTTACTTAAATGTGCTGGTATGGGGAAAATATCTCAGAGCCAGCGGATCACAGAAAAGGAAGCAACCAGATCCTTCTGAAGACATCTGAGGAACGGGGAGGCTGTGCGCAGCCTCTCTGGCACTCAGAATACTCTCCGTACACAACCAGAGCACAGTTTGGAGCATACAGCCTGTGCCAGCAAGGTCAGGTGGGCCAGAGGCTCATAGGGGACCAGAGGCTTGCCACAGACAGAATAGAGTGTCTCCAAGGGCCGCATCTGACCCCCAGGCTGGGGTTTGGAGACCCCTGATTTAAAGTGACAATTTGTATTCTGTTAATGAATCAGCAAGGATTGCATCTGCCACATGCACACTTGTCTTAATCCTAATGAGGGGGGCCTGCCCTAGCAGAACACACGTTCTGCTGATCCATGTTGTCTCGAAAACACCATAAAGCACTTTACGACAATACAAGGCCCAGGGGTGCCGGAGGAAAGGCTAGAGGAGAGATGGGGCCCTGCCTCAGCAAGTAAGTGCAACACAAGGGCAGGGGGAGGGTGGAATGGGGTGGTGCTGGAGGAGGGTGTGGGCAAATTGAACTCAGGGTGGGAGCAAGCCTGATGGCATCAGCACACAGCATATCCAAAACGCCTTCCTGGACCTGATATGCCTGCATGGATTAACACAACTTGATCTCACTAGTGATATCACTAGTGCATATCCTAGTTGACCCAAAGCAGTTGATAGGGCTTACCCAGGGGCAAGGGGACAAATGTCATCTTATTCCCAGGAGACTTCCAGCAGCCACAAATATCCTGCGGGGTGCAGTATAGCCTGGGAATTTAGGTAGGATCTCTCTCTCTCTCTCTCTCTCTCTCTCTCTCTCTCTCTCTCTCTCTGTCTCTCTCTCTCTCTCTCTCTCTCTCTCTGTGTGTGTGTGTGTGTGTGTGTGTGTAAGCAGGCAGTCTGAATGAGATGACATGCAACGACTGGCAGACGTGACATGCCCATACTGTGAGGAATAACACCCCCCCCAATCCAAGATTTGAAAGTAGCTGCTGGAAGGATCAATGGACCCCTTACAGCATGGCTTGCAAAAAAAAAAAAATCGTTTCTGAGCTAATGTCCTCAAGGACAAGATAGATTCTGATTTGGCTCTTCCAGAAGTTATTCTTGATTGCTTCGGAAAGCAATATTTTTGGAATGGGAGGGGCAGCTTTTGAGCACCACCTTAAAAGACCAAATAAATGGCAACATCAGGCAGCCACAGAAACTTTAAGTATTGGGCTTGTTTTTTCTCTCCCTCTTGCTCTTGTACACAGTAGGTATCCTGGTCTCTGTCTAATTGGGAATTGTTTTAATGAGATAGACTTCTTGTTTCTGAAGCACGGTTTTTATCCCCTTTGCATTCACCTGGATTGTGCTGGGGTGCCAGGAACTTTCTATTTCAAATGTTCCCGTCTGTTTTATGCATGTCATCTGAATTCCATGGAGCTAAATTTAGTAGCATATTGCTGAGAGCTCTATCCATTCCGCCCAACATTTCACTGATGAAAACAAGGACGATCTGGTGTACTTATAATGTGCCTATATTGCCTCTAGCCCAGAGCCTTGCTGTGATTGTATCCTCCTTCTGGACATTGCTAGAGGCTCTACTCCACCCACCGTATTCTTAAACTGACCATAACAATATACTTTTAAAAAGCAGGGACACTTAACAGCGTGTGAAATCAATCTCACAATAGATCTCATTATATTTATTCAAGAAAAGAGGAAATTCAAACACATTCAGATCACAATCCTAACCTGGAATTTAGCACCTGTCTACCCATGTCTTGCAAAGCAGCATGTATTTAGATTGTCAGCACAATCCTAACCTGGAGTTAGGCCGGCACAGTTAAACCAGCAAAGTTTGGCCGGCACAAGGGCCACTGTAAAGCAGGTTTGGACCACTCTCGGAGTCAGAAAGAATGGCTCAAGTCTGTGTGCTGGCCTCTTTGCTGGCCTAACTGTGCCGGCCTAACTCCAGGTTAGGATTGTGTCCTGTGTCTATCTACAACAATAATGGCACCTGTATGGAGACATAGAGAAACATGCTATGGTGTGTGGATTTTGAGGCCACGAATGTACGTGCATATGTACCAGAGTCAATCTCCCCCACCCCATCCCTTAGATTTCATTTTAAAGACTCTGTTCCTCTGTAAAAGGGGAATGAGGGAGAAGATGGAGAGAAGACTGCTTTACCAAGGTCACGTAGCAGAACGTTGGGACTGGCTCTGGCCAATAGGGAGAGTTGGAGTGTGCATTTATAAAGTGTGGCAAAGGCAGTGCTGTGGACTTTCCCGTTTTCCTTTTGCAAGTGTTCCGAATGGCATCCGTGGCTTCAGTGGCAATTTCTTTTTAAAGGTCTCACTTGACATTACAAATGAAAATGGCAAATAAATGCTAATGCTAAATGTGCTAATGCCACACTGACTTCAAGAGGGCAGAGGCTTTCTGCTCGCATCCCACAGCTTTGCTAATAAGATTTGTGTGCCCAGCTCCCGCACAATGTTTAAAATTCCCCCCATGTGCAAATATGTGCATTGTGTATCTGTTTTGTAAATGAGAGAACCTAACACGGCTTCTTCTCATTCAGTCTGCGATGTTTTATGATTGCCTCCCACCCCCTCTCTTTTTTTCACTTGAGCTCCAGTATCATGCTACACACATTTATACAGCACCAAGCTATATTGTATGGCATGTTGCGCATTGCGAACACAAAAGCTGTAAGCAAGTAAGTAAGCTCTGACTGAGGTTACTTTCTTTGAATCCTTCCCTTTGTTCCATATCATAAGAGCCCTGCTGGATCAAACCAAAGGCTCATCTAGTTGAGCAGACCCTTTTCAAAAACAGCCAAATAGATGTTTGCAGAATAATCACAAGCAATAGGCAAAGTCGAAGCCAATAACTCCCCAACAACTGGTATTTGATAGCCTGTTGCCCCACTCACTTAGAGCGCAATGCTATACCTGTGTTGCACTGGCGCTACACTCCTGCAGCGGTCCAGCACTGTCGCAAACATGCCGTCAATAGCATCAGCGCTGGCGGTATGGCGCTGGACTGGTGCAAACAGAAGCCCTGATGCTTGGGCACCACCACGACCGTCAGCAGCACAGGCCTTGCATGAGTTGAACGTTGGCAGGGCTTGGTCAGCGCAGAGCCTCGCCGAGGGCATTCCAGAGGCGTGCCGGGGGCGTAACTGGGTGGCCCAGTGGGTGACGGGGGCAGTGACGCAGGACGGCCCTAGCGCCAAATGCAAACGCCCGATTTGGGCGGCTCCGATTTGGGTCACTCCTGCGCACATTGACCTGCGCCTGCAAAACAGCAGGCGCAGATCCAAGGAGCCCCATAGGGCTGGCTGGGGCTTACATGGGTGCAAGGGGAAAACCTCCCCTTGTCCTGCACTTCGCTGCTGCTGCCTCCTGATGGGCTTTAGGATACAGCCCTGCTATGTTGGCCTTACTTAAGATTGGCATGCCAGATAGTTTGGTGTTGTGGTTGGTGTGTTGGACTAGGACTGTGCAGACCTCAGTTCCAATCCCCAGAGATATGAAGTTTGCTTTGTGACTGTGCCACTTGCCCTCTTTTGGTCTAACCAACCTCACTGGGGTTGTTGTGAAGGTAAAATGGGGAAGAGGAGATTCATGAGTTCTCTTTGCATAGAGCGCCTTGGAAGAAGGAAGGATGAAATAATTCTTTCATTTATTGTGAATGGATGAAGCTGACATTCCATTTAGCAATCATGCTACATTATCCACTCTCAATGGGTTTTTCTTCATCCCTGTTTCCCCTGAGACTTCAACATGCATTCATTGCCCTTAAACTTAATAGCAAGCTCTTCCAATGCTACCAGTTTTCTCTTGCATTCATGATAGGGGATGCCCAATGCCAATTGTCATACTCCTTTTTTTTTTCAAATGCAAAGCATTGTATTTTAATGCTGTCGTTCAAAGAGTATAATTGAGAGTGCAATCCTAACGTACACTGGAACAGGTAAGGTGGCTGGCCTGCTCTGTATCCAACGCAGGTTGGGACTGCACTGGAGCCTCCATGGGACAAGGTGACATTTGTCCCTTTTCCCCAGGGTAGGTGCCAGCCATCCCAATGGGGCACAAGTCTGAGTATGTGGTGGCAGCCCAAATGGTGGCTTCATGACCTGGGATCAGAGGTTTGAATGTGGCCAACGGTCTCATCCAGGCTCCACCCCCTCTCCGCAGCAGTGATAAGCACTTTCGGGGCAGGGGGGGATGTCGGAATTGGTCCAGCAGCACTAGCATCCAGGAAGGGTGGGGAATCCTGGGACCCCCCTGCAGGGCTCCCCAAGCTGCAAAACATGTTTTCAATGCAATCACGAAACCGGAAGTGGGTCTCACTTACATTGACAATGTGTTCCACAGCTTGGAGAGCCCTATGGGGGGGGGGTCCCAAGGGCTTCCCCACTGTCTCTGACTCCAGTGCTGCAAATCAACCCCTATCCTGGGGGTAATGCTGCTCTCTTTTCCCCACCCCTGCACCCAGCAGCTGCCTTTTACTTCTCTCCACCCCTTAAAGGGGCTTAACCCGGTGCTTCGGCGGGAGGGTCACGACCCACCACTTTGGAAACCACTGATCTAGGTCAATGTTATGTTCTGCCAAAGGACTTTCAGTACCTTTTATAATGGGGATTGCTGACATGACAACGTGCCGCAAGGAGGCATAAGAAGTACAGTTAGCCACATGGGCGCATGTATGTTGGTAAAATCTCTCACAGAAAAGCAGTGCTGAGCAAACAATGTGAGACATTTAGAAGATTCTCTTTGAGCCTGAAATGGAATTTGGTGGGTCAATGGGTTATGAAGGAATGGATCCAATCTACAGTACTTACAGTGGTAGAGATCCACCATGTCTATTTGCCTAACCCCAGTCTTTACACGTGGTTGTAGACAGCACAGTCTAAACAAGTGGTTCTCAAATGTTTTAGCACTGGGACCCACTTTCTAGAATGGCAATCTGTCCAGGACCCACCAGAAGTGATGTAATGGCTGGAAGAGCCGTCATTCTGATGCTAGAACCTGCTGCTTTCCTGATAATGCAGGAGTAAATTGGGTTATTTCTCAGCCATTTTCTAATAGCAAAATGAATCAAAAAGAAAAAAAGCCTATCAGTAGAGTTACGGGTCACGGAAGGTATGGCGGTGGGGGTTGGGCCGGATGTTACAGGAGACGGAGGGTAAGTTGTAGACAGACTGTCCCTCTTTCTAGCCCTCCTCTCATCCCTCTGACCCTTGGCACTCTTGGCAACAGTCCCCTGGGTCTGAAACTGCTGCTTCTGAATGCCAGGTCGGTTAATAATAAGACCTGCTTAATCCAGGATTTAATACTGGATGAGAGGGCCGACCTGGTATGTATCACGGAGACCTGGCTGGGTAAGCTGGGAGGGGTCAGTCTTTCCCAGATTTGTCCGCTGGGTTTCCGGGTACTGCAGCAGCCACGACTACAGGGGCGGGGAGGTGGGGTTACAATGGTCTACTGGGATTCTATCCGTCTCACCAGTTACCCTGTTCAGCAGTCCACCGGGTTTGAGTGCCTTCGTATTGTGTTGGAGGGGCAAGACAGAATAGGGATTCTGTTGGTGTACCGCCCGCCTTGCTGCCCAACAGTCTCCCTGCCTGAGCTGACGGGGCTGATCTCGAGCGTGGTGTTGGAGTCCCCCTGCCTATTGGTGTTGGGGGACTTTAATGTCCATGCCGAGGCCCGGGAAACAGCTGCGGCTCAGGATTTCATGGCCTGCATGGCAACTATGGGTCTGTCTCAAAAAATATCTGCTCCAACTCATGATGCGGGACACACACTGGACCTGGTGTTTACTGCTGGGCAGGTTGATGGTGATCTGGAGGTGGAGGAGATTAAGATCACTCCTTTGTCATGGACAGATCACTTTCTGGTGGGATTTAGGCTTGTTGCAGCCTCTCGCCTCTGCTCGTCAGAGTGGCTCCTTGGTTTTCCGAGGAGCTGCGAATGATGAAGCGGCAGGGCAGATGGCTAAAGCGTCAGTGGCGAAAGACTTGTGCTGAATCTGACCATACTCGGGCTAGGGCCCAGCTAAGATCTTATTCTAGGGCGGTGGCGGCGGCTAAGAGGGCTCACTTTTCTGCCACCATCACTTCTGCAGCTGAGCTCTTTCGTGTGGTCCGTAGCCTTCTACATCTGCCCCCCCCAAGGGTGGGGAGGAGTACACAGAGGCTTGCTGTGACAAGTTCGCAAAACACTTTGCAGGCAAGGTCGATCAGATTCAGCGTGACTTGGACACCACTGTGGGCATATCTAGTGATGTCCTTGGGGAAGCTGTCTACCCTACCATTTGGGATTCTTTCCAGCTTGTAGAACCTGAGGATGTGGACAGGATTCTCTGGAGTGTGAGACCTGCTGCTTGCCCGCTCGACCCTTGCCTAGCATGGCTAATTAGAGCTGCCTGGGAGGGGCTGGCTGAGTGGACGGGGAGGGTGCTGAATCCATCTCTGAGGGAGGGGGTGCTCCTGCCTTCTTTGAAGCAGGCGATGGTTCACCCCCTCCTGAAGAAACCCTCCCTGGATCCCACTAATTTAAACAACTTTCAGCCAGTCTCGAATATCCCATTTCTGGGCAAGGTGATAGAGCGGGTGGTGGCGTCTCAGCTGCAGAGGGTTCTGGAGGAAACAGATTATCTGGACCCATTCCAATCTGGCTTCAGGCTGGGGTTCGAGACGGAGGCTGCCTTGGTCGCCTTGGTGGATGACCTTCGCCGGGGAATGGACAGGGGGAGTGCGTCCCTGTTGGTCCTGCTGGACCTCTCGGCGGCTTTCAACACCATCGACCAACACTTTCTGGGTCGGCTGGCCAGGTTGGGGCTTGGAGGCACTGTTTTGAAGTGGTTCCACTCCTTCCTGGCTGACAGATCCCCGAAGGTGGTGCTGGGGGACGCTTGGTCGGCACCCCGACCTCTTAAGTTTGGGGTGCCGCAAGGTTCCATCTTATCCCCCATGCTATTCAACATCTACATGAAACCGCTGGGAGAGGTCATCCAGGGGTTTGGAGTGGGGTGCCATCAATATGCTGATGACACCCAACTCTATCTCTTGTTTCCCCCTGATTCTGAGGAGGCGGTTGAGGTCCTGAATCGTTGTCTGGAGGCAGTTGGGGGCTGGATGTGGGCGAACAAGCTGAAATTAAATCCGGATAAGACAGAGGTGCTTTTGGTTCGGAAATCCACAGCCCAGGCATTGGACTACTGCCCTGCTCTGAATGGGGTTGCACTCCCTCTGAAGGAGCAGGTCCGCAGCTTGGGGGTTCTCTTGGATCCACAGCTGCGCCTGGATTCCCAGGTGATTCGCCAACTGCGACCATACCTGAGCTGCGTGGACCTGGCCACAGTGACCCATGCCCTAGTGACATCCAGATTAGATTATTGCAATGTGCTGTACGTGGGGCTGCCTCTGAAGACAGTCTAGAAATTACAACTAGTACAGAATGCAGCTGCTCGTGCAGTTGCCGGGGCACATCGGTTTGACTCTGTCGAGCTGTTGCTTCGGCGACTACACTGGCTGCCAGTTCCCTTCGGGCCCGATTCAATGTGCTAGTTTTGACCTTTAAAGCCCTTTATGGCTCGGGTCCAGGGTATCTGAGGGACCGCCTCCTTCTATACAATCCTACCCATGATCTGAGGTCATCTGGGGGGACCCTTTTGACTGTCCCGCCACCAGGAGAGGTGAGAGGGATGGCAGCCACGAATAGGGCCTTCTCGGTGTTGGCCCCCTGACTTTGGAATACCCTCCCCTTAGAACTAAGAACTGCTCCCTCTTTGGCAATATTCCGGTGGGGGCTGAAGACCTTTTTATTCCAAAAAGCTTTTATTTGTTGACAGGCCGGCTGGTTTTTATATTCTTTTTTAGGATCCACGGGCCTGGTTGTTTAAATTTTAATTATTTTAATTACTGTGTTTAACTACTGTTTTTAACTGTTAAATAGTGTTTTTATTGTATTTTTAAATGTTGTAAGCCACATGGGTGCCTTTGGGCAGAAAGGCAGGGTATAAATTAAATAAATAAATAAATAAATAAATAAATAAATAATATTTACTACCTTGACACAAGCAAAACAACCACACAGCCCTCCCGCTTCCCAGCATCCCCAATATTCTTCCCCAATATTCCCATATTTTCAATATGGCTGCTCTGGGTGCTTTGAGACCCACCTGAAATTGGCTCGCGACACATTGGTGGGTCCCAACCCTCAGTTAGGGAGCCACTGGTCTAAACAAACGTTCTGCCTCATGGTGGCTATAAACTCAAAGTTTTATGATAAGTCTAAATATGCCTGGCAGAGTCAACTTATCATTACAAGAAGTCCAAAGAGCAATAGCTACATACTTTGCCATTGTCCAGCTTAAAGCCAAAACCACATTGAAGAAACACAGCAATATGAGACTCCTGAGCTGGTTAGGGAGAAAGAGAAAAATATTACTTCAATAGAACCCAATCATTTGATGAAGAGGAAAAAAAAACCCATATCATATATCAGATATCATATATCATATATCAGATGCACAGATATATCTCCTGAATGACCTTTGTAATGCCAGCACAGAGCTGCTGACAGCTATAATTGTCTTTCACTCTTTAGGATGATCACTGCTGTACTTTGCTAAAGCCCACTCTTTTTATAATATTGATTGGAGGAACAGCTCTTGCTGAGAATCACACAAGGGGAGTTCCAACTGATAAATCATAAGGTGTTTTTGGTGCCCAGGAAGCTTTTCAAGCAAGGACAACATTCTTCATTAATTTATAGGCCGGATCAGAGTTTCTCCAACATTTTGTTAGGGGGAGGGGAAGATAAAGGGTGGAATAGGAGCAGAATAAGAGACACTGTCTGAGCTTTGTGCACAAAAGATAGGGAAAAAAATGTCTGACAGATAAATAGACCCCTGTAGTGTTCTTGTGCAAGGCCCAGAAACCGGCTGTCTGCCTCCCAGCAACCCAAAGTCCTTGCCAGTTCTGTTGCTATGGGAGGCAGCAAGGACTTGGCCGCAAGCCAAGGGCCCTGGCCGGCATAGATTGGACAAGGCCATCCTCATTACCTTCACCTGTGGCAAAGGCCCACCCTGCCTGGCTGTGGGAACGTCCTTGTTTCCCACCTGCTTGTAGCCTGAGCATCCCGGCGACAGCCCTACTCCTCTGTCATTGGTTGAATTCCAGCCAATGAAGCACTGATTAACTGAGCACTTCCCCATATAGCCTTGCACAAATTTGGCAGTAGCCCCCTGACCCTCGACACCTTCACACCACCCTGTCAGCACTGTGTAACTTTTCTCTTGTTTGCCCCTCTTTGTGTTTGAATAAAGAGTCTTTCCCCCTCAGCCTTGGACTAGACTTGCTCCTTCCTCTGAGCCAAAAGAACCTCCTGCCCACGGCCATCACCACTGGCCGGAGCAGTCCTTTGACGACACGGAAGCCTTTTTGAAAGGGTCCTTTCTTGAAATCCAGTTGAATAGACTTTCTTGCCCATCAGCGGCATTCGCCGGCAGGCCCACCTCCTTGTGGCCCCCTTGAAAAAGAAAGGCCTGCTGCTCTGAGCACTCCAATCTGGAACGCATTATGTGAAGTAGTTCCCCCCGGATGTCAATGGGAGTTGCTTCAACTGAATGGGTGATGGATTGGAGTGTGAAAGCTAATGAAACCTGAGCGCTCCTATTATGTAGCGGCACCAGGACGCACCCACTCTGTCAAGGCCTTCAGTCATAATCCAGTAACAATGAATGCCTAATCAAGGCGCTTTGTATGTAAAAGTCCATGGATTTGACCGTGACTTTTTGTGCGTTCCCATTGTTCAACCTTGGAGAGGTAAAAACTGCATTTGGGGGTGGGGGGGAACTAAACTCGTAAATCACAGTAAGTGGCAAAGTGACTTTTTTCTCCCCCCCTTCCTTGATTTGACACAGATAATTAAATACTGTGCCTTTGTTCCGAACACTCCTGAACATAAGAATTGGCTAACTACGCATACTGTGAAAGAGATCATTTCACGCTGCTCCAACCTAAGGAGGTTTTTATTGGACTTTCATGCTAAATAACTTTAAAGGTGTCTCCTGCTGTTTTTATATAAATTTTAAATGTTTTAAAAATATATCCAAAAATATGCTTTAATAGCTCACTTTCGCAGCACACAGCCTCACACCAGGTAAGTGTTCCATTAGGGTTATAAAACCCTTTCCCACCTGCACCAAAGCGAGAGACAGCTGTTTATTCAGCTTTTGTAAAAGACACCTTTAGTCCTTGGATCTTTTTTTTTGCTAAAGGAGGCACCCCCCACAAAAAAATCCCATCCACTAATAATAATAATAATAATAATAATAATAATAATAATAATAATAATAATAATAATAATAATAA
>JAJKFI010000004.1:11346621-11382690 GCA_029204185.1 Lerista edwardsae
TATTATTATTATTATTATTATTATTATTATTATTATTATTATTATTAATAATATTAATATTATTATTATTATTATTATTATTATTATTATAATAAAATGGGTTCTGGGGGCACAGACCTCTTGCTATCAGGGGAACCCTGGCAGATGGGCATTTGTTTCTTGTGGCAAGGAGTTGTGAAACTCCTTGCCACAGCAGGTGGTGATGGTTTCTGGTCTAGGTGCCTTTAAAAGGCACCTAGATTTTAAAAATCTTTAAAAGGAAAGATTTTTGGAGGAAACGTCCAAGGTACGCCACAGGCCATGATGGGTCACCCCCATCATGCACCTAGCCTCTTTATTTAGAAGTAGGCAACCTCAGAATGCCAGATGCAGGGGAGTGAAAGCAACGTGCAGGTATCTGGTTGTCTTGTGAGCTCCACTGTGAGGTACAGGATCTGGACTAGATGGGCCTTTGGCCTGATCCCGTGGGTCACTTCTTATGTTCTTCTAGTGGCTTTTTCCAGGTATGTCCTGGAAAAATGGTGGCAAGTTATTTCCACCATCCCACAGCCCAAATAAGCTCTGAGTCAATGAATCAATGGGCTGCAAATGATCATTCATCATTCCCATTCATTGCTCATTCAGCGTCCTGCTCATTCATTTCAGAACAAGTGAATAATGAATGGGCCCCAATAAGTGCACATTGCTACTGTCTGAAATCCATCTCAAATGCATGCTGCTGCCACCCTCCAAAATCAACCCAGGTTACTTTTCCATAGTTCACTGTAAGAAGTTTTTGGAGCAGTTTCCAGGGATGGGCAAAAAGCCAATTCATCAAGACTCACTCTGAAAAAGCAGGAGCTTAATCAAGCATGACTTTGCATGCTGAGCATGCAGGGAAAAACCATGCCCTTCTTTACAGAATAAAAAACTCCTAGCATCGGAGTTAGCAATTTCTTGAGTCAGGCAGATCTGCACTAATCCAGAGCACTTTAGATACATTTTCAATTGGACAAAGACTTTGCTGTGAGTAATTGTGAAGAGGAAATAAAAGGTCAGTTGCCCAGTACAGGTCAGTTTACACTTAATCTAGAGATTCTGGAGGCACTCTCTGAGACTGAATGGATATAGATTCTGTACATATAGATAGCAAGATCTGACATATGGGATGCTTAACCTTTGGCTCTCGCAAGCCTGACATTATAAAACATGTATTTTGGTAATGGGAAGTACCAAAGACTGTGATAGAGAACAGCATACATAGTGCCTCTATTGCAGTATCTCATTATCCCCTTCAGATGGGAATGTAAGGAGTATAATGGCTACTTTTCTGGAGCAGGCAAATGGGATGAGTAAGCAGTATAACATAACAGTCATAACAGAAGGTACAGACCTTCAATCCAGTGGTGTGGCAAGTGGGGGCAGGCTGCTCCATGTTCCAGACCGGAAGGGGATGCTGACCAGTTGGTCAGCCATGTGATGCTCAGCCAAATTGGCAGTGGCCGGAGAAGCATCAGCAGCACTAGCATGGTAGCAAATATGGAGAGGCCACCTGCCTCTGCCAAAGCTTTTGGAAGCTTTGTGATGTCAATGCCACTCATTCCTTCTCCACTGGAGGCTCAGCCTTTGGACTCATTGTGATGGCCTCTCAACCCGACCACTGTGCCCCCTACTCCCCTCCCCGGAGGCCCTCTGGGGGTGGAGGAGAGTGCAGCAGCAGGATTGAGAAGCTGCCACCCCTTGCTGTTCAGTGAGAACTCAGAAGCGACATCATGATGTTGCATGACATCACTACCCAAAGGCCATGGGACTTGTGATGCTCCTGTTTCCATCTTCATGAAGCATGCTGGATGGGATGGATAAATTAAGGTGTTCCACACCCAATGTCTGATACCACGAAACTAGTAATTCATTAAAGGTAATCTAGGCCATATTTCTTTTGTGTTCTTCTTCCAGAAGAACATTCTGGGTAGAAGAAACAGATGAGAACAGAGATAAGCTTGTGCCAGCACTGTGTAGCTAGCGGAAAGTAAATTGTGCAAGGTTTCTTTTGTTTTCTCCCAAGCTCTTACCCAAGCTCTTATATTGCTCCAGCACCTGAGAATAACATCTTCACATTGAAGATAATTGCCCTTCTTCCCTCCTATCTTGTACTGCTGAAGAGCTGGAGTTCGATCTCAGAACGCCCTGCAGTGTAATTAAATACCAACATTTTCATTTGCCTTTTGTGTTTATTTTTTTCTTCATCCATTCGAGCTTTCTGATTTCAGCCATTGCGTGATGTGGTTTTCATTCCCATTATCGCCGGCCATTCTTGGTGGAGGAATTCATTTGATAAATGAACATGGTTCCCGTCTCCAAGTCATTTTCCAGTCTTCCGACATCCATCAGCAGCGAGGAAAAAAGTGCATCGAGGAAAGCAGGCAGCTATTAAAAGAAAATTATACCCTCCGATATTTGGAAGCCACAAAGTAGACTTGTCATATTGTTTGGAAACCGGAGACAAATACTTTTCAAATGTGGTCAAGGGCATGGAGGGAGGTTGCCACAAAGCAATTTAGCAGATAAGAGCCAGCGAGGGTGCACAAGGCATGTCAGGCCAGCTCATCATATGCTGTGTCCAAGTGGATTTGTGATGGAGTTTGAGATTACGTTAAGGCAGGTTGCAGTCCTTCAGCGACATTAACTACCACTGCTTCTGTCAAGGTCCTTTGTCCTCTGTCCAGTGGCAATGGATGTGTCTTCTCCTTATCCTAGTTGCTGTTCTGTATGGATTACGGTTTTTGTGTCCATAACCTTTTTGGTCTTTTTCTCTCGAACAGCCACATCTGTGGCTAATTTCTTGGAAAATATTCATCACAATCTTATGTCTTTGTTTCAGAGATGCATGAGCAGAGTTTGTCTCACAATGGGGTTGAACCTTTGTGCATGCCATGTCACAATGCACAAAAGCTGAAGCAGTGCCAGTGCCAGATTTCTGAGGGCCATAGGACAAAGCCCTGCAATGATCCTCCTATGGGCCCCTCTGCTTGCTCCCAGAGGGAACACTCAGCTCTACCAGTGCCACCAACACAGAGGGATCAGGAGTCACTCCAACCACGTGGGCTTCTGATGGCCCTGCAGCCTGTGCTCCACCTGGCCAATATCTGATGCCAACACTCAGCTTGAGCCTGAGCCTGATTTGAACACACACACAAAAGCTTGGAGGTGTTGACAAAGACTTGAGCCTTTGGAGTACTTCTAAATGGTTGCCAAAGACTCAAATGTAGAGCACCAACTTCCATGGATAATCAGGATAATAAGCAGGATAATAAGGATAATCAGAGGTCTGGAGATAAAGTCCTCCAAGGAATGTTTGAGGGAACTTGGTATGTTTAGCCTGGAGAAGAAAAGGCTGAGAGGGGATAATACAGCACTCTACAAATACCTAAAGAGCTATCATAGGGATGAAGGAACACTTTTGATCTCAACTGCCTGAGAGGAAAACTAGGGTAAAAATGGCAAGAGAAGATATTCTGGTTGGATATCAGAAAGAAATTCATGGCAGTGAGGGAATTTTGACAGTGGAATAGATTGCTAAGGGAAATAGTAGATTGTCCCTTACCGGAGACCTTCAAGCAGAGGCTCAACAGCCACCTGCTGGAGATGCTGTAGGATGACTTCTTGCTGTAGGCAGGAGGTTGGACGAGATGACCTTGTGGGTCCCTTCCAGTTCTATGATATATGATTCTAATATAGTGGTTCTCAAATATTTTAGCACCAGGACCCATGTTTTAGTATGACAATTGTCTGGGACCCACCAGAAGTGATGTCATGGCTGGAAGTGCCATCATTGTGACAGCAGAGCCTGCTGCTTTCCTGAGAATGCGCAATAAGTTGGGTTATTTCTCAACCATTTTCCAATAGGAAAGGAAATCAGAAAGGGGAAAAAAGCCTATTTACAACTTTGACACAAGTGAAACAGCCACACAGCCCTTCCCCTGTTCAGCATCCCATCTTCCCATATTTTCCATATAGCTGCTCTAGGTGCTTTGCTACCCACCTGAAGTTGGCTCATGACCCACTGGTGGGTCCCAACCCATAGTTTGGGAACCGCTATTCTAATTTTTTAAAAGTTGCATAAACCATCCTTTGGATCAGCTAGTATATATCTGTGATATAATTAACATATGTACAGTATGTCTGCCCAGAGTATACAGGGCATAATGTGAAATAAGTGAAAGCAATCATTTCCAGCAAATATCCTATGAGACTGCGTATATATAATGAAACCTGTAATGAAGGGGAGAACCAACAAATATAATTTTATTTTAAGCACCTACATTTTAAAAATCATTATTCCACCCCTTCTTTATCATGTTTTCTGTCATCGCAACCTCCACTCAGCTTCCACACTGTTTCCAAAAAGCACACAATGGTAAAATATCATTAACCCTACTTTGTAGTTCAGTTGAAGTTTGCAGATGAATTTCATAATGTGTCTCCTGCCAAAGAGGGAATACTGTAATAAACATTTGGTTCCAAAAGAAGCCCAGTTGAAATACACTGCAGTATTGTGACCCATAGCCCAGTACAGTGTTATTCAAACTGTGGGTCGGGACCCACTTGGTGAGCCATGACCTGATGTCAGGTGGGTTGTGGAAAGGTGGGAGCAGCCATCTTGGAAACTGCAGGCCTTACTCTTGTTATATTCCTTTTGTGAGTGTTAACAGTTTGAATTTTCAAGTGAGGGTTTTTTTATTTTGTTTTTAGTTCAGTGCTTTTACATCATATTTTCTCCTAATCTTGCTTTCTGTCAGGGATGTTTCATGGTTGTACAATTGCTGCAGTCCAAGAATGCCAATTTGCATTTCAGGAGTATCGTTTTATTATGTTACAATGACAGTACTTCCTGCTTGATGATGTCACTTCCTGCCACAACATCACTTCCAGGTTAATGACATCACTTCCGGTGGGTCCCAACATGAGAGCCATTCTAAAAAGCAGGTCCTGGTCTAAAAAATTTGAATACCACTGCCATAGCCTATAGGTGAGTAAGCAAGTGCACATTTTCTTTTTTTCCCCAATTTAAATAAGTAACAGCTGCTCCTTGCTCAGAGAAGAATTGATCATATGTTTGTTCACAGCTGGGAGTTCTTTGGCTACTTATCCACAACAAAATTCATCTCAATCATTATGCTCCATGCATTGAAAAAAAGCCAACTTTCCTGTTAGTGTACAGTTGTTGTTTGACACCGGTTCAACTGGTGAGCCTGAAAGTTCCCTTACCTATTTAAAATGGGTTGACAAGAAAAATACTTTAATATCTGTTGTTCCTAGCCTGACAGTAGTGATGCCCCATTGTCCGTGCACCCCTTGCCCCCCCCCAAAAAAATAAAGATGTGGGCTAAGCAGGGACACTTTATTAAAATGAGCACAGATTAATAAATACCTGCCAAAACTCCTCCCCCAAAGTGCAGGCAGCTAACTTATGGAAGCCTGCAAACAACAATCTAGGCACCCCAAAATGGGCATTCCCACCCTGTCTCAAAGCTGTGATCCGTTGATAGACACAGCAATCTGGGCTGGTACCCACTCGCATTTTTACGTGCTTTCGAACTGCTAGGTTGGCAGGAGCTGGGACAAGCAACAGGAGCTCACTCAGTTGCACGGTCTTGAACTGCCAACCTTCCGGTCAGCAAGTTCAGCAACAGCGGTTTAACCCGCAGCACCAGTCAAAACCATAACAGTTAAACTCTTAAAACAGTGAACTCCTCAAATAAAAAAATGGAAATGTGGGCATCTTGTTTGCAGAAGATGCTTCCACTCAAATGCAGTTACATGTACAGCACACTTACATGTACATGTAAGCTGGAATCATCAACACAAAGGTACAAGGAGGGGGGGTTTCCATTGCTCAGCTACTAGACCCCACCTCTGTTCCTACAACTGGCAGAGTGCCAGCCATTGGTATTACTGACTGCATCAGTGCTTTGATGGGATTCTCAGCAATTCAATTTGACAGTCTCCTTCCTGCCCTGTTGTGGCACGGTTAGCGCAATGACAACAGTGAATCCGATTACATATTGTCCTAGGACCTCGGTAAACCCCACGGAAGTGATCAGAACCCCATGCTAAGCATTCTTGCAAGAGAGGGGAAAAATAGGGATGGGGATTTTAGTTTTGCCATGTCAAAACAGATAGGGGTCCATAAGGGCAACCACAAATCAGAGTGGTTTCCATTTGTCTAGAAATGTGCATCATGGCACTAAGGCATTATGGTTCACGAAATGCCGATTTGGCCTACACAGAGACCAGCACACAGCACAGCTTTCAGCAAATAGAGGGGCTTTGAAGACAACTGTCAAATTGAATTGCTGGGAATCCCAAGCATGCTAAGGAGAGTTTCTGGGGAAGACAAAATTGGCAGTTGTATTTTCTGGCAACTCACATTTGACAGATGCTGTTGATGGGGAATAGACTCCCTATTGACAAAAGCAGTTACAGGAGATGGCTAGTCAATAGGAGAGACTCAGATGTGACCCATCTCCGAGCAAAAGAAACAATAGAGCAACTGCTCCCGTTTTTTTCTTTTTAAGCATCTCCTTCGTGACATCACCCAAGGTAGAAACTGCTTTGTTTCAAAGGTGGTAATTGTTGTAAATTAACTTGTTCTCATGGAGTTAGTTAAAATCCAAAGGCTCATACCATTTCACTTCACATCAAAAAGCAGCGAATGCATTTAAACATTCGTAGTTACAGGGAGGATTTCAGTCTTATTTTTCTCTTCTTGCTCATTTTGAATTCATGTAAAGAAGCAGTCAGAAAAAAAAAAGAGAGAGAGAGAGAGAGAGAGAGAGAGAGAGAGAGAGAGCTAATCTTGGCCATCTTTATAATGCAAGAACAGTCAGATGCAAACCCTGATACACAGCACTGGACAGTTTTCCAGCCTGATTTGTTGACCTGCTTGGGGATGCCTAGTGACTTGCAGTTGGTGGTCTGACATTTGCTTTTCTTCTTTTTAATTTACAAAATACAGCCACAGTAGTCTAGTGCAGGGCACCATTCCTATGTCCTGCATAGGTACCTATACAGCAATACCTTGTATTTTCATCTGGTTAGGGAACAGAGCATGGACAAAAGTAAAAAAAAAAAAGTGAATGTCAAAGCATATTCAGCTTGCACATTTTTTTTTTTTTTTGGCTGATGAAAACGGTAAAAACTAAGTATATAGCACAGGGTGTGTGTGTGTGTGTGTGTGTGTGTGTGTGTGTGAAAGTATACCCTGGTGCAAAGGGCAAAATGATGCCCCCAGAATTGACATCGCAACAGGAAGTGACATCACAGTTATATTTTCATTTTTTTTTACCATAACCTTTGATAGAATGAAGATATTGCACTCTGTTTTGTTGCATTGCATTCTGCATTAAATTCTGCATCAAATGGTATATAACATGACGGCATCATTCATACATACCAAGGTTTTCACAATTTTGGCCGCTGGTGTCAAGCTCAGTTTGTTGCCCCCCTATAGCTTGTTGCCTGGTGCAGTTGCACCCCCCTGCACGTCTTTAGCTACACCCCTGAGCACAGACAAATGTGTGCAAAACCTAAACAGAAATAAAAATACCTACACACAAGAATGCTGGTGAATGAAGGCTGGATGAAAGAGGAAAGTAAGTGGATGAAATTTGAAATTAATTATAAGTGAAAATGGCTGAAAGAGGAAAGTGATGAAAGTCAAGTGGATGAAAGCCAAGGCATTGCTGTATCTTTTCCTTGTGAAATAGCCTGCAGTTCGAGGTGGGCAGTTTTTAGCAGAAACATGGTGCAAGTGCAATGGACCCCTTCATTGTGCCAGTCTAAATGGTTTTAGACCTTCCACTTGAAAAAGGCTGTTTGTCACCGATGCACAATCTTCAGTCGCTGACTGTGTGCCTCAGTAGAATGTGTTACAAACTCACCTGCTCTTTCTGCTTAGAAAAGAAAGTGGGATCTTACTCAGGGGTCGACTCCACAGAGGGTGCATGTACTAGGTTGCTGGGGGCCCTGATGATATAGTGGTGGCTGTGGCTGCTACTACTGAGGGTTCAGAGGCCAGCCTGGCCTGAATGGGTCCTGTGATGAGCCAATCTTTGTCTACAGACCCCTGTTTCAGTTTGACTGTCACACAGCTGAATATCACACAGTAGCACTGACATCCATCGGACACAATGTGGACGTAGAGCTCTTATCATTGACAGGGCTAGCTCATCCATGAAGCCAATGGGCAGCCCAATCCTAATTAGTGCTGGAACAGCCATGCGGATGTCGGCTGGAGGTCTCCTCGAGATATAATAAGGGAATTTTTCCAGGCAAAGATGATCCAGGCAACCCTTATTTAGCTGGTGCAAGTCTGTGTAAGGCTGCTGGCCCGGGAGAAGGATACGATATAGCCAGTGATGTCATCTGGTAATGAAGAACAGGAACTCTGGGCGGGACTTACATGTGATTGGCAGCACGTCCGCTCCGTTCCGCAGCTGCCCTGGCCTCGGGGGGGGGCTGCCCCCGGTTGGCACGCCCCACCGCTGCTCGCCCAGGCACCCAGCACGCCCCCCACCCGTGTCCCCCCCGGCGAGCAGGCGCCCCGCCGAGACCAGGGCAGCCGCGGAATAAAACGGACAGGCAGCCAATCACGCGTACGTCCCGCCCAGCGTTCCCGTTCTTCATTACCAGATGACATCACTGGCTATAGCAGAGGAGGGCTCTATCAAACCTGCCCCCTCCAGGGCTGGATTTGGATCCACCCCCTTTCCACTCTACCTGCCCCCTAACAGCCCCCTCCCATCCTCCCTGCCACCCTTTCCTATGTCTGTTTTGCAAGTAATGTAGAGTGTCTACATGTAGGAGGCCCTGGGGTCAATCCTCGGCACCCTCAGGTCAGACTGGAAAAGTCCCCTGTCTTGGAAGCTGCTGCTTAGCAGTACTGAGTAAGATAGAGCAGTAGACTGAGTATAAAGTCACTTCAGATGTGCTACTTTCAAAGTGAAAGTATATTCAATATACTCTATATATTCAATATGGCGGGCCAATCCTATGTTGCCTGGGCCTCATAGGTGCAGTGGTAGCAAAACGGCTATGCTGCATCTTACAGGTCCACAGCAGCCATAGCAGGAACTTCCAGGGAACATAAAACCATAAGAACATAAGAAGAGCCCTGCTGGATCAGGCCAAAGGCACATCTAGTCCAGCTTCCTGTATCTCACAGCGGCCCACCAGGTGCCCCAAAGAACACGCGAGACAACAAGATAGCTGCATCCTGTTGCCACTCCCTTGCACCCGGCACTCTACTACTAGCATTAGCCTACTACTAATGTAAGGAAGTTGTACAACCCATCATGGCTTATAGCCCACGATGGACTTTTCCTCCAGAAATCTATCCAATCCCCTTTTAAAGGCATCTAGGCTAGATGCCATCACTACCTCCTGTGGCAAGGAGTTCCGCAGATTAATTACCCGCTGGGTAAAAAAGTATTTCCTTTTATCTGTTCAAACTCTCCCAACACTCAACTGCGGTGGATGCCCCCTGGTTCTGGTATTGTGAGAGAGGGAAAAGAACATCCCTCTATCGATTCTATCCCTCCCGTGCAGCCATAACAGGCACCTCGGGGGGAGGGCACAGGCCCGCCAATGGGCCTCTTAGTCTGCACCAGCTGTTTTGCCAGCACAGACTTGAGAGCCTCCAAGAGGCCACCGCCAGTCCCACCCCTACTCTGCCCCTTCCTCTGCCCTGTTCTGCCCCCCCCACCCTGAAAGAGCGCACTGCCAGCGGCATTAAGACTTACTGCCCACCAGCTTCGCGTGGGCTTCTCTGGGTGCTGGGGCCTGGTGCCGGCTGGTGCCGATGGTAAGCTCTTACCACCAGTGGTAGAAGTGCCTTATGGCACTTTTGCAGCACCAGCCCTGGTGGTCAGGGCTTACCACTGGCGCTGGCCCTGGGGAAGTGCTGTTATCTTACCCATTTTGGGACTGATGGGAACATAGCAAATTATCACCACCATGGCAAGGTTTTGAAGAGGGCTTTTCTGAACACGCAACCTTGATTCCCCATTGTACGTTTTGTCCTTTGAAGTGTATCCGTTTCCGTTCCTCCGCACGCTTAGCCCATCGCTAATTATCTCTTTCGGAGCATTCCAGTTTCATTCTGATCATGTGAGTAATCCATGTGTGTAATTTCAAAAATATGATCTACCGCAACCTTGGTTTGTGGTACTCAGCGACTGTTACATATGAGAACTTGCAACTCTCCTGGAATCTGACAAATCGAATCATTTTAATGAACCACAGCAAACAGCTCATGTTGAAACAGCTGTAAGCACAAAATGCAAATCATGTTTGTTGATAGCTTATGCTCCAGAGAAATAATCTTTCTAGGACTGCTTTATTATTTACAGTAGTTTCCAAAATTTCATTTTTGTCAACATTGACAGATGCCATCCATGGCTAATACTTGGGCTTGCAAGAAATGTGGAAAAATGCTAAACATTTGCAGAGAGATCTCGTGTTTGTGAGCTGATAATGCGGTTGACAAACGAGTTGAACAATATCCAGTCCTTCTGGAGCAGTCAGCTGAAATTCACCAGAGGTCTGTGGTTTCCGAGTGAAGAGGAAGGTCAGAGGAATATGAATGAAGACAAAATAGAAAGGGTTGGCTCCAGAGAATCGAGGTGTATAATAAAGGCACGACAACAGATGATTAATTATATTTTAGACTCAGATAATTCCCTATGAATGAGTCCATGATAAAAGTTTTTAACCTTTCCCATCATAATTAAATGGGAGATATCATAATTGTTGTAGAGCAAAGACAATTTTATGCCTAAAACAATGCTAATAATGCACTTGTTTCAAGCCGGGTTAGTTAAAATAAGCAGTGCCCTTCTGAAGGAATAGAACTGGCAGAACGGAATGGAAATGACAACAAGGAGAGCTAAAAGGCTGGATATCGACAGCCCAATCCTAACAATGGGCTAAATTCTATCCAGTTTTCCTGCCCTGGTGTAGCCACCCCAATTCGGTGTGTGCTGCATCCTGTGGTGGGGGGGGGGCAGTAATCAGTGGTGTCATCTACTCACCAGTAGACGGTTCGCTGGGCGGGAGTAGGGAGTGATTGACAGTCCGTCAATTCACTTCCGGTTTCTTCGCGCGCCCCGCACGGCTTTCCCTCGCCTCGGAGGGGGCTCCTGCTCGCCCAGGCACCCAGCACCCCCCCAACCATCCCCCAAGGCGAGCAGGCGCCCCCTCCAAGGCGAGGAAAAGCCGTGCGGGGCGCGCGAAGAAACCGGAAGTGAATCGACGGACTGTCAATCACTCCCTACTCCCGCCCAGCGAACCGTCTACTGGGGAGTAGATGACACCACTGGCAGTAATGGAGGCCTCCTAAAGGTAAGGGAGCAATTGTTCACTTACCTCAGGGCTGCATTGCAGCAGCAGCAGAAATTTGGGTAGGACAGGGCCCTTAATCCCTTATTGGCTTCCACTGCATCCCACAGGGGATTTTTGGCTGCTGGAGGTCTATTCGGGGTGGGGGCCCGTTGTCCCCTTGCCATGCAGTAAGCCCCAGCAGCCATAATGGGTCAGTTTGGACTTGTGCCAGTGTTGTCATTGGTGCAAGTCATTGGTACAGTTCCAAACAAGCTGCCAAACTCACTACTCCCATGCCAGATTTGCCCACCCTGTTCTGCCAGAAACTCCCTGCTGGGCCTCCCCGAGGGCCCCAATGCCCAGCATAGGCTGACTAGTTTCCCCTTTAAGCAGCCTCAGAGATAGGCAAGGGGGAGGGGGTTCCTTCACCCACTGGTCCTCCCCTCTTCCAGCAGTTTTGCTTGGATTCACTAGCTGGCCAGACTGCCCTCATCACTGGTTTGCCTGGGATTATACAGAGCCTCCTCCAGACTCTTGGTCCGCCCAGGCACCACAAAACCCCACCACCAAACAAAGGCAGTCAGCTTACCTGCTTGGCCACACTGGCCCTCCTGCCTCCTCCAGTCGGTGGTTCCAGGGGCACAGCAGCCACACAATAACTCCCAATAGTCTCCCACAACAACCTTACCTTCCTCCTTGTCCAATCCTTCCTTTAGTTAGTCCAGTTCCTACACCTACCTGGTGCTCCCTTACTGCAGCTCCTGCTTCCAACTTTATACTGAGGCAGGCCAATCGGTGTCTGTTGCTGGGCAGGCTGTAGCTCATCAGCCACACCCATCTACACCTGTGCTAATCACCCTTCCTAGCTAGGGCCCTCATCAGCCTACCTAGGCTGCAGCTGTGTTCTGGGATTAACCCCTTACATCCTGGCTTATATGGACAAGAGGCCACTGCTGATACCATCCACTAACTCCTGGGCATATCTTCCACCTTTTCCAATACACATCCCCTGCACCATTTCCTCCTGCCCTCCCCCCATTATGTGTTGATGCTACACTCCATGTAAATTCTTTATAATCTTGTATGAGTTGAAGGGTATTATAATTATCATACCCTTCAAGAACAAAGGAAGCCATTATTGGCTGTGATTAAGACAAGGATTCCTTTGTTTAACAGTATCTAATCGGTTGTTTAATTTCATCGATTGGGTGAAAGATACCCTTAATTATTCCTTCCTTTTAAGTGCTTAGGCGATGACGAATGATTTTGCATTGGGCAACACACTGGACACAAGTAATCCAAATTGGTTTCTGAAATAAAGAATGTGGAAGCTCTCTGTAGCTCATCATTCATCTCCACTGCTGACTGTGGTGCCTAGGTGGCTGAAAGCATGTTATGAAGATGTCAGCAACAGGTCATTCATCGTCCAAGGGCACGTACACTGGAAATACTGCTAGACAAGGGAGTGAAACCCATTATTCTGCCATTATCCTAACAGTTTTGGCCTACCCATGTGATTTTGACACATGTTCCTCCTTGCTACTAGGTGCTGTGACATAACCACCCATATCTCTTTTGAATGGTTCCTGGCCAAAACAGTACTTTCACCCCTTCTCTGTCTGTTGCCAGTTTCATGCAGATACAGTCATCCTCCATTTTAGGGCGCAATCCCAACTTGGAGTTAGGCTGGCACAGTTAGGCCAGCAAAGTTAGGCTGGCACAAGGGACACCGTAAACTATGTTTGGACCACTCATGGAGTCAGAGGCCAGCACACAGCCATGCACCATCCTCCCTGACTCCGAGAGTGGTCCAAATGTGGTCCAAATTTTTACAATGTCCCTTATGCCAGCCTAACTTTGCTGGCCTAACTGTGCCGGCCTAACTCCGGTGCAATCCTAAGGGTGCAATCCTACCCAGTGCCGGAATGGCAAGGCTGGCTGGCCAGCAACATATCCAAAGCTGGGTGGGGGGAGGCTGGAGCCTCCCTCGGCAAGGTAGTGTGTGCTCCCTTACTGAAGGGGAGGCTCCAGCACTCCTCGGATCTGCACCTGCTAAAGAGCAGACGCAGATTTGAGGAGACCGCATGGCCTGAATCTGGGCCTTACAGACGGGCTTAGGATGTGGCCATAGGGCCACCTCCCAAGCCCATCCACATCCCGCCTAAGTCCCGCCCACATTCTCCCTCCCTCCCACCAATCCCCGTGCCGTCCCGTCATGGCGCCCTCCTCATGCCAGCCGGCTTCGTCCAATGCCAGGAAGGCGCTGCGCGGGTGCCTTAGCACCGACACAGGTGTGCCAATCGGCGCCCCACGAAGACGCTAAGCACACAGTGTCAGCGCAACCCATTGCACCAACACTGCACGATCCTTAGGATTGCGCTGCCGATGTGAAAAATTCATTCAAATGTAAGTACGTATGTGCATTCAGCCTCCCCCCCCAAAAAAAAAAATAGACAAAGGAAAAGTCAGTTTACATACAGTAGTGCAACTCTGCACACCATTCCACATTCTGTTTGTGCCCCAGAATGAACCTGAAATGGGAGAATGAAGTTCCCTCAGTCCCTGCTGTCTGTTATTACTATTTGTCTGTAAACCGCCTTGTGAACTTTGTGTTGAAAAGCGGTATATAAATACTGTAGATTGATTGATTGTTGTAACTTTGTACTGTGCTTTTAGTTCTTAAAGTGACAGTACCTTTTTATTTGTTTAAAGGGAGTTTCAACTAAAGTATATGTGATTTTGGATTTATATACTGACCACATATTTTTACAGAAAAATAGTGCATTTGGCTTTGTGGCAATAATATAGGGAAACATGACCAAATTAACATGCACAACAGGCTTACAGGTCATATTTTGGTGTCTCAGCAGACGTTTATTTTAATTTCCAACAAAATGGAAATAGGAACCATCAGCTAATTATCCAAGGTAATCACTGCAACATCCTGTGGAGGCAGAACTGTTGGTTAGTAATTAGGTCCAAAATGTCCATACATGCTCCTAAATGGGGCTCCCTGTCGTTTTTCATCAAGGGACTGAACAGCTTCAAATCCTAATTTGTTTCAACAATGCTGTAGAATCAGGTGCTCCCTCTTGGTGGGCCCAGAAAACCCAAATTGATTGTTCCAACATCAAACTCAAGCCATCCTCTTTAATATCAGCCTCATTCAATGTTTCCATCCTTTGCCTAGTGCGCACACACTTCCTACATAGAGAGCAGTTGCTGCTTCATAAAGTGCATCAGTGCAATTTCACTTCTGAACGGTGTTTCTCAAACTTTGGGTCAGGACACACTTGGTGGGTCATGACCTGATGTCAAGTGGGTCATGGAAAGCTGGAAGAGACCATCTTGGAAGTTGCAGACCTTACTCTTGCTCAAGTGAGGTTTTTTAAAAAAATTGTTTTTAGTTTAGTGCTTTTAATCATATTTTGTCCTAATCTTGTTTTCAGTCAGGGATGTTTCATGATTGCGCAATTGCTGTAGTCCAAGGATGCCAGTTTGCATGCCAAGAATATTATTTCATTATGACTGCACTTCCTGCTTGATGATGTTGTGTCTGACTATGACATCACTATATCAGGTTTATGACATCACTTCCAGTGGATCCTGACCCAAGTGCTATTCTCAAATTTGGGTTCCAGTCTAAAAAATTTGAGAACCACTGGTTTAGAAGATTGTAAACCTTGTGTAACAGTACTTCTACAAGGCATCTCAACCTTAAACATATTGGATGATACTGAGGCTAATGGAAAAGTGTAATCATGCTTCCAGTGCTGGACAAAATGTTTATTGTGGTCTCCTTATGTTTCTGAATTCAGGTACAGATGTGCCCTGGTATCTGCTGGGAATAGGTTCTTGATCCCCTTGTGGATACCTGAAACCAAAAATAAAAGGGAACACTATGTTAAGTATAGGGTTCTTCTCTGCCCCCCCCATTACCTTCCTTTGTTTTTACTGTTATAGGTTGCTAAATGAGGATACCATGACTAGGCAGGCAGAAGGCACAATAGAGGGAGAGACATTAACAGGAAGCAAACATTAACAGGAAGCAGCTTCCCTTTTTTGCTCTGTCAGTCTCTTTCTATGGTGCCTTCTCCTGGCCTGGTCATTGTGTGCCCATGGAGTGACCTGTAAAAGCAAGAAGGTTTTTAGTGACCCAGAGTAAGAAGAAAGGAAGGTAAGGGGGCGCTCCAATCCATGGATTGAAACATGGATATGGGATCCTTGGATACGGGGTCCGCCTGTTCTGGCAAGAGCTTTCTGTTGACATACACCTGGATGTACATCTCCATCTCCTCAATTGTCAACAAGACTCTCCCGAAATCCACCAGTGAACTACAGAAGAGTTATTTCAGTCAAGCTACATTTTTAGTTTGAGCCTTTGTTGCAGGTATTTTTTGATAGTGTTGTCACATGCAGTTACAGAGATTCTATTCCTAGTTTTACTTTCGACTGTCGACTGTCTTCAGAAATTGAGTCCTTTGTAATATTCTGGGTTTGATACTGGCAGGCTCATCATTTCCACTCAAGATGATGGGGGGGGGGAGCGAGCTGATCTAGTTTATCCCATCATAAAAGAAAGAAAAAAGATGACATTGGAAACCACGTAGCTGAATGATGCAAACCTCCATCAGATGCGTGTGTTGCTATGAGAAAAGTCCAAAGAATATGCTAGCATAAGGAAGCAAGAGTTCAGTATTTTCTCATGACAGAGTCTGTATTGAATAATCACCTAGAGTCGATAGAGGGATGTTCTTGTCCCTCTCTCAAAACACCAGAACCAGGGGGGCATCCGCTAAAACTGAGGGTTGGGAGAGTTAAAACAGATAAAAGGAAGTACTTTTTTACCCAGCGGGTGGTTAGTCTGTGGAACTCTTTGCCTCAGGAGGTGGTGATGGCATCTGGTCTTGATGCCTTTAAGAGGGGTTTGGATGGATTTTTGGAAGAAAAGTCCATCGTGGGCTATAGGCCATGATGGATTGTGCAACCTCCTTACATTAGTAGTAGGCTACTTCAGAGTACTGGGTGCAAGGGAGTGGCAACAGGATGCAAGCATCTTGTTGTCTCGGGCCTCCCTGGGGCACCTGATGGGCCACTGTGAGATATAGGAAGCTAGACTAGATGGGCCTTTGGCCTGATCCAGCAGGGCTCTTCTTATGTTCTTATGTTCTTATAGACTCCGACAGGAGTCTCAAGACAATTTGCAGGTTTAATATGATCTCATGGGATAGTTGACCTAGTCTGGACAGTCACCATCCTGGCCCATTTGTCGTCGTCCCCCCCTCCCCGACAACCCACCTAGAGACTCTGGAGCCTTGCATGACAGCATCTAGCCCTCCAGAAGCATTTTGAAGCCTATAATGCAGTGGTTCCCAACTGTGGGTCAAGACACACCAGTGGGTCACAAGCCAATTTTCAGGTGGGTCACGAAGCACCTAGAGCAGCCATCATTGAAAATATAAGAAGATGGGATGCTAGAAAGGGAGAAGGCTGTGTGGTTATTTTGCTTGCATCAAAGCTGTAAATAAGCTTTTTTCACATCATTTCCAGTGGTTTCCGGACAGATTGTCATTCTAAAAAGTGGATCCCAGTGTTAAAAAGTTTGAGAACCACTGCTCCAATGGGCTTTTAAACATGACTTCTGGTTTTCGTCGGAAAACCAGAAGTCATGTTTAATGGCCCTCCAGAGGCCTCAGAATGCTTTTGGGGGCCTAACCGATGCCAGCAATTAGTGCAAGGTGAGCTCAAAATGCTTCCTCTTCCACTCTGGTGCCTGAGACCGCATGGCCCCCCCTGGACCATCTGTCAGGTACGTCTCTGGGTTGGGAGTCCTTCAGCAAAATGCCCTCGTGTGGTTCTCCCCACTAATACCTGCTCCATCTCCCTGTCTGCTACATATTCAGAAAGGAGTGTTCACCCATACCTGCTCATGGGAAGGCACCAGCAAATGGCAACAGTAGAGGCGGACCAAGTCAAAATGGTGCCTGGGGCACCCAATAGAAGTGCGCCCCCATGGGAGCCCAGGTCTACCCATTTGGACCAGCCACGGGTAGACCTGGGCTCCCCTTGAGGGAGCCCAGGTCTACCCATTAGAAACAGCTGCAGGTAGACCTGGTCTCCCCTCGAGGGAGCCCAGGTCTACTCGCGGCTGGTCCCAATGGGTAGATCTGGGCTCTGGAGCCCAGGTCTACCCGCGCAATGTTGCAGGGGCCACCGGCGCCCCCCTAGACGGCCCCAAGACAACGCCCAGGGCTCGTGCCTTCCCTGCCCCCCCAGATCCACCACTGGGCAACAGACCAGCTGCTGTACAGATGAGGTGGTAGGGGCAGCTGCTGGTTTTAGCCCCCATCCTCTCTTTCAGTCAGGCATTGCAAGCTTTCAGTGGCAGCAAGGACGAAGAGGTGTTCCCACCAGCTGCCCTTTGCTTCTGCATGACAGATGAGGAAGAAATGCTGCTGCCTCAGACCACAGTGCGGAACCAAGGAGGGGGCATCCGGGGGAGCTTACTTCATCCAGGGGGGCATAATTGTCATTGCCATAAGAGAAAGTGCAAGCAGAAGTAGCTTCATTGGTGGAAAGCAGCAGCATCAGGGCCGGCTTTAAGCCAATGTGACCAATTTCATCACATCGGGCCCCACGCTTCAGGGGGGCCCGCACTAGTAGGGTGAGCAGATTGCCTGTGGCTGCAGCTGGGATCTCGATGGGCTGTAAGTCGGTGGGGCGAGCAGAGCAGCTTTACCTTGGTCTCTCCCACCTGCCTCTGAACAGCCCAAAATGGGCCACCTGGAAGCAGTTGGCGGTGATGCTATGATATCACCACCAACTACTTCCACATGCCATGCTTTGTACGTGGTATGAGTGAGTGGGGGGCCCCGCAGGAAGGGTTGGGGCCCCACAGGAATGCCCCACATTGGGCCCTGCCACTGCTAGAGCCGACCCTGAGCAGCATGCCGTGTGGGGGTGGAAGGTGAGGCAGTGCCACCCCACCGAGGTTCTTCAAAAAGCACCAACACCGCTGTGAGTGCACAACACTCACAATCCACACACTCTGGAGTGCGTGGGTTGTGAAAGTTTGCTGGAAGGGCATTGCTGCCTCATCTTCCACCCCCCACACTGCACACAGCTGGTAGAAAGTCTATTATCACACAAGCTCAGGAAGGGGCTACACCTGTATCCAGACATGCACATGAAGAATCCTTGACTGTTGATTGTGGGGCACTTAAGAAGAATCAGTATAAGAAGAGCCCCACTGGGTCAAGCCAAAGGCCCATCTAGCCCAGCTTCCTGTGTCTCACAGTGACCCACCAGATGCCGCAGGGAGCACACAAGACAACTAGATACCTGCATCATGCTGCCACTTCCCTCTTGTTGCCACTAACAATCAATGTTGATAAGAGAGAGAGCAAATCCAAAGGATTCCAATCACCCTGCGTGTTTATTTGGAAACTGTTTGCAGTAATGAGATGGGGGAATAAATTATATGCAATAGAAGAGGTCAAAACAATAGCAAAGGAGAGGCAAGACCATAATACAAATGCAAGACAAAATACATAACACATCAACGATTCCACTTAGAACAGGAGGGTGTGTGTGTGAGCGCAATCCTATCCTGGAGTTAGGCCGGCACAGTTAGGCCAGCAAAGTTTGGTCAGCACAAGGGCCACCATAAAGCATTTTTGGACCACTCTTGGAGTCAGGGAGGATGACACATGTCTGTGTGCTGGCCTCTCTGATGCTGAGAGTGGTCCAAACATACTTTAGTGTCCCTTGTGACGGCCAAACTTTGCTGGCCTAACTGTGTGGCCTAACTCCAGGTTAGGATTGTGCTTTGTGTGTGCTTCAGTCACTAAGCTATCTATCCTTCCTGTGCTTATCCCTCCTTCTCACAGATGGATAGATCTCTGACTGCAAATGGTATAAGCCACATCCCCGTCTACTCAAGAAAAGCCGTTTTCTCCAGGGTTCTAAGCCTTAGTGGGGCCATCACCAACATTTTCTAGAAATGGGTATGCCCCAGTGCTGAATGCAAATGTGAGAATATGAGTAAACCAAAGATAGTCAGTGACAAGATCACGACCTTGCAGCCGAAGGAATTCCCTCTCCCTCCCTCCCTCCCTCCCTCTCTCTCTCACGCACACACACGCGCACGCGCACACACATACACACACACACACACACACACACACACACAGAGAGAGAGAGAGAGAGAGAGAGAGAGAGAGAGAGAGAGAGACGCTCTGAACGTCTTTGAAAATGAAGGAAAATGCAAGCTTGAGATTCTCATTTTCAGCTAAGCCATCTGTTCGTGTGCCATAGATTGTGTCTCTGAAATACATGCCTCAGTTTGAAAGTGGATCTCTGGCTGTTCCTGCCTGATAGATTGGGCTTCCCTAAGACCATCATTCATCTGGAAAGAATCACTCCTGTTCCTTAATTGCCTTGTAGGAGGGTAAAGGTGGGCCATAATAGGAAGAACGAATCCTATTCAGGAAGAATCAGGGAAATCCCAGCGGGTGGAGACTAAAAAAGTGAGAGCCCAGCTGAAGACAAGGCTACAAATGTGACTTTCAGATTGGAAAGCCCTGGCTGATCTGGGTACTATGAAGATATTCTGCACACTTTATTATATTCCAGCCATATCCTGATAATCCGAATCGGTTTCTTCACCCAAATTCATGCAGACGCATTTCTCATTATACTTTCTTAAAGTATGGGGAAAAAATGCTAAATTAACATTCTCCAAGTGTTATAAAGAGAGGGATCTTCTTGTCACTTTTCATTTTTGTCTTGGAGAACTTGGTGTCTTTGCTTCCATGTTTTACACCTTTAATGTCCTAGACTTGATCAGCAGATTTAAAATCAAAGCAGTTCACGGGGTGTCTTAGATTAAAGTTGAAAAATGCAGTTCAGCTATTTATGTTCAAAATACACTGCAGTTATAGTTGGAAATAAAAATTCCCAGAATACTGTGGTAACTATAGTAACCTGCCTTTATGAGGCTGCTTGTATTTAGCAGGGTTAACATAGTTGACAGAAATATTAGGTTTTCATTATTATAACTGACAATGGCAAAGATTGTCTCACCAGAGTAATAAAGAAGCCTCATTTTTTTTCGGTCGCTAGAAGAAAGTGAATTCCAAATGTAATGTGATAATTGTTTTTTTATTCCCTTCGGCTCACTTTAAAAAGTAGCCATTGACTTGAAACGATTGCTAGTATTGAAAAGAAATCCCCTGTTCATAGTTACTATTTTAAAAAATTGAAGATTGCTTTTGTACATGAGAAAAAAACAGATTAACTTTGCAGATGCTAATAAGGGATAGCTAAATGAAGTCATCTGAGTTGTGTTACCCTCATATAGTGTGTTCATATAGCCATGAAGGCAAAATTCCTCACTGTTTAACCATTTGGTTCCCAGTGGGATTTTAGGACGCTAGTTTGCATGCTGCCCTCTTGCCAGTCTTACAGAAAAAGTCTATGCATTTCTGTTTAGAAGTGACATTGTGTTCAATGGGGCTTACATGTGGAAAGTGTGCATAAGATTGCAGCCTGTCAGTACAATCCTATGCATGTCTATTATGAGTAAATCCAATTGTGCTCAATGGAGCTTGCTCCCTGGGAAGTGTCTATAGGATTGCAGCTTTAATTATATGTCACGACCCACCATCCTGGGAAGCACTGCCCTATACTTCTTTAAGGAGCGGGGAGAGGGGGAAGGCTGCAGTGCGATCCCCAGGACTGGGCTGCTGCCTTGGCTTGATTTACGCCTACCTCTTGCAGCGCTGGTCTCCGGGGTGTGTGGGGAGCTCTGGGGACACCCCCACATGTTACCCCAAGCTTCCCAATTTGCCCACTTCTGGGTTGTGATCACGTAGTTGGTGTGCACAGCTTGTGCAAGGCAAGTGGGAAGCGGCGCATTAGGGAAGCATCTCTGCTGTTGTGAAGAGATTCATTCTGAAGAAGAGCAAAACCAGCAATAGTCACAATAGTTTGCACAAACACCAGGAGCATGTTTTAAATTACATTTGCTGGGGCAAAAATCTCTGCTGATGCTCCATTGCAGGTATGCAGCCCTACACCCCTGATTTTTATTGTAATCTTGTGGCTCTTTATTTGTAACTTATATGAAAAGGATCACATTGAGGGTGCAATCCAACCCAGCGCTGGAATGGCAGGCTGGCCAGCCAGCACCATATCCGACGCTGGGTTGGGGGAGGCTGGAGCCTCCTGCAGCAAGGGAGTGTGCGCTCCCTTACTGTAGGGGAGTCTCCAGCCTCCCCTATGTGCTCCTCGAATCTGAGCCCACTAAAGAGCAGGTGCAGATCCAAGGAGACCCTGCGGCCCGAATCGGGATCATGCGGCCTCACTGATGGGCTTAGGAAGTGGCCATACGGCTGCCTCCCAAGCCCACCCAAGTCCCTCCCAAGTCCCGCCTCCCACCTCCCCTCCTCCCACCAACCCCCATCCCGAAACAGGACAGAGAATCCCTTGCACAAACCGTCTTTGATCAGCACAAAGGAGGCTCTCCGTCGGCACTCTGAGGCCAATGCTGCGAGCAGCGTCTGCTTCAGAGCTGGAGCGCCAACACAGGGGTGCTGCTTGGTGCCCACGCGCTGGCGCTCCACCCCTTGCGTCAATGCAATGACATCGCATCAACGCAAGGGGCACGTTAGGATTGGCCTGTGAGGCAGATGTAACTCAGTTTTGTTTTTTTTAAGAAAAAACTATTCTGTGCAGTTTGTCTGTGCTAGGGTGATTTTATCAAGTTCTTTTTATGTTTTAATATTTATGTGTATTTTTTAAAAAATTAGGGCCCTTTTTTACTACATGCTACAGACCCTGCACTAGTTTAATCCAGCCCTGAAGATCTGTAGCATTTCCCCAAATGCAGGGTGCAGTCCCAACCTGGAGTTAGGCTGGCACAGTAAGTTTGGTCTGCACAAGGGACACCGTTAAGTATGTTTGGACCACTCTTGGAGTCAGAGAGGCCAGCCCACAGGCATGCACCATCCTCCCTGACTCTGAGAGTGGTCCAAACATACGTTACGGTCAGCGTTGTCATTCAGCCGGAATGCTGGGCGGGAGGAACGGGTGAGCGGCAGCCCGCCCGTTGCGTTCCGGTCCGTCCGCGGGGGCGGGGAAGACGGCGAAACAGACCGGAACGCAACGGGCGGGCTGCCGCTCACCTGTTCCTCCTGCCCAGCATTCCGGCTGAATGACAACGCTGGTTACGGTGTCCCTTCTGCCGGCCTAACTTTTCTGGCCTAACTGTGCTGGCTTAACTCCAGGTTAGGACTGAGCCTGCAGTCACTTACCATGGGAACATCAAGTCAAATATATAAAATAAAAATACACATTGAAATACATTGGGACCTACCTGAAATTGGCTCGTGACCCACAGTTTGAGAAGCACTGCTCTAGGTGATGAAGACCTGCAGCTCACCACATTCACTGCATATCAAATTGGTGAAATTCAGTCTTCTATTTTAAATAGAATAGACAGGTCAAAGGTTGGGAGTTTGGGGAAATAACTACCTTTCCACACAGCATTCATTCACATGAAACTCCCAGCAGGTCTGAGCTCATCAGACTCGTAAGCAAAAATGTAAAACATTTCTATAAACAGCAGACACGCTGAATTCAAAAAAATACAGCACCTGTGTAATCACATAATAAAAGCAACAGATTCATTACAAAGAAGGTAAGTAAAAACAGGTCCTCTAAATAAATAGATAAAGAAGTCATGCATTTAGTCAAATGATACTCCTCTTTCAAATGCAACAACTGCAGGTTACCATGGCTACAGAGAATTATAGAATTTTCTTTGTAGTAGAAATGCTGAATATTTGTAGACAAATCCACCAGAATGCACCTTTCCTACTGTTGTCTGCCTTGAAATTCCCTTGCTGGTTTAAAATGGGAATAATTAGCTTGCAATAATTTGAGGTGAATGTTCCCTTGTGAACACCACGCTGCATGGAAGAAAAATTGGAATTGAAACGGTGAGCCGAAATCTTCCCTCATCCCCATTCCCCCTCTTATAAACAGTTTGCCAGCTAATGAAAGTGTAGCCCAATGCCGAGGGCAAAATGATGCCCCAGAAGTGGTGTCACAACAGGAAGTGATCTATTCCCGGACTTAAATTATGTGGATAATTAAGAGCACAATCCTAGCCTGGAGTTAGGCCAGCAAAGTTTGGCTGCACAAGGGACACCGTAAAGCACATTTGGGCCACCCTTGGAGTCAGGGAGGATGGTGCACATCTGTGTCCTGGCCCCTCTGACTCCGAGCATGGTCGAAACATGCTTTACGGTGTCCCTTGTGTTGGCATAACTGTGCTGGCATAACTGTGCTGGCCTAACTCCAGGTTAGGATTGCATTTTCAATCTGCAGTTTGTTTCTAATTGGACCTCTGGACATTGGCGCCAACTAGGGGGAGTTTTGGGTTTCCAGGCACCCATGGGTTTTTTTTCAGTGGGGGCAGAGCACCCACATTCAACCCATCCCCCTCTGGCATGCAGCACCTCTCAGGTGTTAGGCCACAGCACCTCTTCCTGAGGCCAGGGTGAGCAATCACCCGCCCCAGCCTCAGAAGAGGCTGCTGTGAGCAGCCTCTGCTTCCAAGGCCGGGCAGCAATGACAGGGGGCGTGGTCACATCAGGGGGTGTGGCCACATCAATGTCAGGGGTGGGGCCATGTCAACATCGGGGGCATGGCCATGGGCACCCCCATTGTATTGTTAAAAGGTGGCGCCCCTGCCTTTGGACATGATCGGAAGGTGCTTCCAGAAGCATCTGGGAGGTCAGGTGGGGCCCTCCACTGTGTTCTGGACCTGCGGTGAGTCTTCTGAACACAAGGATAAAAAGGTCCCACCTATATATCTTTTCTCTAACAATCTCCTGCTAGAAAAGTGGAGACTGAACAGCTCTGCCTGCCCTCAAGGCCCATCCCAAACACCATTAGGCTTCAATGACCACTTGGTTAGTTTTCTAATCACTTAGAATTTTTCTGTCAAACTAGATTAGCCTTTACATGAGCCCTATTAGATTTTGGTCTCCTTGGCTTGGAATGGAGTTAGCGTGGCTGCCTTTTTCCTCCGCCGTTTTACAGTCCCAAATGTCTCCTCCCAGCTGATCAATATTCGACTCATTACCGTCCAGTGTTCCTCTATTTAAGCACAGTTAGCCAAACGCATGCACAAGTACAAGTATGGCTGAGGGATCTATTAGTGCTTTCCAGAGATGCTGCAAATGGATGTTCTACTTTTCCTTTGGCTGAAGATCTGTAGCGTTTTCTTGTCCTGGATGCACATGGAAGAGCATCTCAGAACAGGCCTGGAATCAACAAGTTGCCTGGCAGGAAGCAGAAGAGGCAATTTTTTTCCCCACATGATGGGAAAAAATACAAGTGGTTTCAAGCTCCATTAAGCTCTTTATCAATCCTACCTATACAAATGCTCCCCTATACAATCCACCCTTTCTTAGAGCACCAAATCCAACACTGGGTTGGGGAGGCTGGAGCCTTCCCACGGCAAGGGCACGTCCGCGCTCTTACCATAGGGGAGGCTCCAGCCTCCCAATGCGCTCCTTGGTTCTGCATCTGCTAAACATCAGGCGAAGAGCCGAGGAAACCACGTGGCCTGAATCGAGGCCACGTGGTCTCCCGGATGGGCTTAGGATTCAGCCTTATGGCTGAATCCGGAGGCCACCCACAACCTCCCTCCCCCCGCCAATCCCGTGTCCATCTGGCTTCGGCCAGCGTGAGGGAGGCACAGCACGAGTGCAACAGGACCAGCGCTGCCTGCAGCACTGGTCATGTTGCTCAAGCGCCGACACAGGGTGCCAATTGGCGCACCCATGTCAGGGCTAACATTGTCGCATCAACGCTATGACGTAGCGTCGATGCGACGGACGTGCTTGGATTGCACTGTCAATCCTTCCTAACCCTATACCTATACCTATACCTACTGTTTATTTATTTATTTATTTATTTATTTATTTATTTATTTATTTATTAATCACACAAGCCAGTAATCACACAACTCAAGGACAGGAAAATACCTGTCTTTAGTAATGCTGCCCTGACTTGCCTTTGAGTCTTCTCACCCTGACTAGATGATCAAGGGTTTTTATCCCTTGATGGTGGCATGAGAGGTATTCCCGCCCCAGAAGTTGCTTATTGCCTGCCTATAGTGTTTCCCTCTGATAATTTGGAGAAACAGTTTTCATACAGTGCATACAGAGTACTTTTCTTTATTATCTGCAATTCATAGATAAAGGAGTATTAAGAGTACTTCCTTTGACCTGCTTTTGTTTAAGATGGGGGCCATGAATGTGAAATGCTCTTATTTATTTTTTCTGCAAATAAATGCCCCTCTCCCATTTGCTCCTTCTGTGCCCCCATATGTATTTTTCCTAGTGCTAATCCTGTATTGCCATTAGACTGTACTGAACTTTGCTTTGGCTGTTTCTTCACTGCTGTCTTCCAGTCTTTATTGGGGCTTGAGTGGGTTGTGGAGTTTTGTGTTTTCATGATCTCCTGCCTTTCTGACCACGGCAACTGGATAATTTCCTTCTCTTACTAGCTGAAACTTTGCCACACTTGATTTCCTTTGCAGTGCTAATTCTGAGCCCATTATCATCCTGCCATCAGTTCCAAGTGTTGTAACTGATGTAACGGACGTAAAGCACGTTTATGGCACCCAGGGAGTAGGCGCACTGGTGCTGGGCCTCAGCCCCGGGAGGATGGCCCGTCAGTGCTCCCACACCTCTGGCTTGCAGTAAGTATTCTTGAGATGGGGGACTCAGGAAGTGGGCAAAATGTGGTAGAAGGAGGGAGGATTGGGCCCACTCAGGGCAGGGATGGCGGCACTGCCACTGAATGGCAGTGAATGGCTCTGCCACTGAATGGCTCTGCCACTGAATCCTAACCCCCCTCCTGAGCAGGGCAACCTGACATAGGTCTCCTTGGCTCTGCCGAGAGTGGTCCAAACATGGTGGCCTAACTGCCGGTCTAACTCCAGATTAGGATTGCGCTGTCCGGGGGGGTGGGGGGTGGCACACATCGGGGTGACAGCCTCTCTGACGCCGAGAGTGGCCCAAACATGCTTTGCAGTGTCCCTTTGCTGGCCTAACAGTGCCAACCTACATCCAGAGTAGGATTGCACTCTCAGAGTTATACTCCCTCTCAATATGTAGAATCAATTTAACAGCGCAATCCTAAACCCTGCGCAGCATCAGCGCAAGGGGGTTGTGCTGACGCTGTGCCCTTAGTGCTGCTGCGGGAACGCCGATCAGCATCCCCGCATCGGCGCTAAGGCAACAGGACTGGTGCTGCAGGCAGTGCCAGCCCTGCTGCACACGCACTAAGCTTCTCTTGCGTGAACCGAAGCCGGTCGGCACGAGGGAGGCTCTGTGCTGAGGCAGCACCGGGATTGGAGGGAGGGAGGGAGGCGGGGGCGGGACTTAGGCATGACGTGGACGGGCTTGGGAGGTGGCCATATGGCCACTTCCTAAGCCCGTCAGGGAGGCCGCGAGGCCCCTTCGGATCTTTGCCCGCTCTTTAGCCTCCATCCCATCCTAAGCAGTGCTGGATAGGTCGCTGGCTGGCCAGCGCTCCTACCCCAGCGCTGGGTAGGATTGCGTCCTCAGTAGCTATCACCACATCCATTATTGTGTTCCATAATTCCATAAATAACAGAGGAATCCAATATTCAGAAATAGGTCTTGTTCAGTGGGAGTTACTCCTAGGACTGCAGCCTGAATTATAGGGAGGGGGGAAGTCTTTCCCTTGTCTGACCTGAATCTGCTTCATGGATGCCCCCAAGTTTTAGGATTGTGTAAGGGAAAAAAAAAACTTGGGGGCAAACATGACTTCTTTCCATAAATGATTTGCAGTGATATGCAGCCGGGTTTGTTTAATCCCGGGTTTGTTTGTTTAATTAACAAATTCATGAAAATATGCTTGGAGGGCAATATTTTGTTTTAGCCATTTCATTTCCTGTGGCAAATGGATTATGGTTGCCTGGAAGTTTGTGGCAATGAGGGGAGTGTTTATCAAGTTTCTATAAGTTTCCTTCAGAGAAAGCAAGAAATTGCTTTTATTTCTAGCCTAAGGATGCAGAAAACCACAAAATGTTATCTATGGCAGTGTCAAATCTGAAAGGCAGGAGATTCCCATGAAGTTTCCATTAACAGCACAATCCTAGCATTGCCATAATGTCAATGCAACATTGTTGTGTTGATGCTACAGCATTAGCGCCGATGCGGGAGCGCCGAGCAACACCCCTGCGTCTGCGCTAAAGTGCTCAAGCTGATGCTACGAGTAATGTCATCTTGAGAGCGCCAATGAGGAGACTCTCTTGCACCGACCAAAGCTGTCAGCGCCAAGGGGGCTCCGTGCTGAAATGGCACAGGGATTGGTGGGAGGGAGGGAGGTGGGGGCGGGACTTGGGCAGGCTTGGAAGGTGGCCATACAGCCACGTCCTAATCCCGTCTGTGAGACCATGTGGCCCCGATTTGAGCCACACGGCCTCCTCGGATCTGTGCCCGCTCTTTAGCAGGTGCAGATCCGAGGAGCACATAGGCGAGGCTGGAGCCTCCCTACGGTAAGGGAGCGAATAAGGTAAGAGGGAGTATATCTCTGAGAGTGCAATCCTAATCTGGATGTAGGTTGGCACTGTTAGGCCAGCAAAGGTTGGCCTCTCCAGTAAGGGAGTAAGGAATGCTCCTGCCTCTCCTATGCAGTGTTGGATATGGCGCTGCCAAGTGGACCTCACCATTCCGGTGCTGCATAGGTTTGCGCCCTAAATGGGCAACAAGAGATTTGGGATGATGTCATTTTTCCGTTTTTGGTTAGTTACCCAGATGGCAGATCTTTTCCACCCACACCCCTCTTCAGGTATTTATTTCTCCCTTAATAGTGAAGGACAGCAAAGCATTTCATTGGCTTCCTAACTGTGGAACACGTGTGGCTTTCTAAATGGTTTATTTTTGGGTTTTCCTTCTCTAACACTTCCCCGTTTCCCCCATTCCAAGAATTAAGATATATGTAACCAAGTCTGGCAGTTTGCTTTGCAAATATAATAGAAATAATTATAAAAGGTCCAAAGGTGGCCAGCAAACGAAAGGTATTGAGATTTTTTTGTCAAAACACTTTTGACTGTAGTGAAAAATATGTGTGGTAACTAGGGATATTGCCGCCAAATAGAAATCCACGTTTTATGATGTATCTTTTTTGTCCCAAGGAGGCTTGCAAGAAGCAGAGAGTCGGCACAGTTCTAGCAGTTTGTCAGAATCTAATATAAGAGGAATCTTGTAGTGGAGATGGCTGGAGGTGATTGCTTGTGTTTAGGGATGTTTGAAAACAGCGTTACTTATTGTACTCAGCCCATTGTGTTCAGTAGGGTGGGCAACCCAATCCTATGCTGCCTGTGCGCCAGAGGCATAGCAGTAGTCAAATGGTTATTGCTGCATCCTACCAGCACCGGGCAGGTGCTGGAGACACCTAGGGAGAAAGGGACGTTTGTCCCCTTCTCCCGTGATAAGGGCACAAGGCCATCAATGGGTCCACTCATACCTGCGCTAGCTATTTAGCTGGCACAAACATGAAGGCCTCTGAGTCAGGCTGCATGGCCCAACATGGACGATAGGATCTGGCAGTGGAGGCCACTGCTGGTCCAGCCCCCTGCTCTGCCAGCCTGCCCAGTTTCTGTCTCCCTCCTCACCTGGAAAATGCACAACAACCAGTGGCCCCTGTACTTCCTGGCCGCCGGCATCGTGTTGCTGCCTCTGGGCACTTTGTGCTGGCGTTGGCCCAGCACAGGACCAGCAGTCACAGCTTACCACCAGTTTTATACCTCATATCGCCAGCCCTGAGGCCCCTATGATTGGCACCGCAATCGTGGAGAGAGCCCAATCCTGAGCTAGCTAGTGCTGGCAGTACATGCCAATTGCTGGCTCTGGGTATCACACAAGTACCATAAAGCATACTTGGGGCTCCCAGAGAGCAGGGAGGATTGGCTGTGGGCCAACGCTAGTTAGTGCTAAGCCCAGCACTGCTCTGGACACTGTGGAGCAGCCAGCGGGGAGTACTGCAGCTGTTCAGCAGCAGGGCTTTTGGGGGAGGGAGGAGGTGGGGACAGTACTGGGCAGGGGAGGGGAGGATCAGGCCTGGGAGGGGTGGGGACAGTGACAGAGTCTGCCACCATATCCTGTGCTCCTTCCGTGGCCAGGGAGCCTCAGTTCTGCGCCCACTCAGTACCCGGTGCAGAGCCGAGGAGACCCATTGGAGCTGCATTACTCAGGGTAAGGCACCAAATGCAGCATATGCCTCTGGAGGCTTCCCGGTACCCATTTCAGCACCACTGGAGCCATGGGCATCACAAAGCACAGAACTGGGCTGTTAGGCTGTAATCCGAGCTTAATCACCTGAAGCAAACAGGTGATGTATGTACTTATATTATAGTAACAACGCAACACAGGCACTAGAATTGGGGCCAGCCCAAGACCTCTTGGCAACTGAGGCCGCATCCCTAATACTGCCCCCTTCCCTGGTGATGTGCCCGACCCTGGTCTTCCAACACGCTAACCCAACCATGTTCAATTGATGTGCCATGAATGGTCCACAGGTATGCTGTGGGAGTCTGGGGGAGGGTCATACATTGACATACTGGGGGAGGGCCATTGACGGATGTGAGCCTCTGGCCAGCAGCGCTATCTGCCTTGTCAATTGTCCAAAGTGTGAAGGTGGGCTTGATAATTTTAGTGCCTTCTCAGTGTGACGTGGGATGGAAAGCGTGGAAAATGGCTGCTCCAGCCCACCCCTCTCCTTCTGCAGTTCAGGGGGTAGAAGAAAAGAACCAGTGGAGGTGAAATGAATGGATAGGAGGTACCCTCGAGGCACCCCTTACCAGTCTGCTGCCTGAGGTCATAGCTTCAATCAGCCCCATGGATGGCCTGGGCCTGATAACAAGATCACGGAGTGGGAAGCAATCAAAGGCCATCTGATCCTGACCCAGCCAATTAGCCTGCTCAGTGTAGAACGTGGTGAACTGCAAGCAAAGAACAGTGACAGGGACATCAGAAATGTCATATTGGATCTCGCCAATGTGCTAAATCAAACTGCAAACTCAAAAGGTCCGCTTGAGTACTTTCCAAAACTGAAAACAGGCCAGATGGGATTGAGCTCATCCTATGCTCTATAATAGGAAAAGTGGGCCCAGAGTGTCAAATGACCGAGCTATGCCACTGCTGATGGTGGCTAGAAGCCGGAAAGAAAAGAACGAAGGTGGCTTTCAAACCATGGTTTAGGGGCAGCTTCTCAGCCGTTTGCCTGATTTTGATGTCATCGCAGACTGAGAACTGCATCAGAGCATGAAGCCTGATTTGGAAAACATGCAAACTATGTTGAAGAAAATGGGGGAGGGGGAGAGAGAGGGGAGAGGGAGGGAGGGAGCATTGAAGGAGGAACAGGAGGGTTACATGAGGCTCATTTCCAATCCCCCAACCTTGGCTTAGCGATAAGTTTTCACAATGGGTGAACTGAGGCTCTGCCTAAATGAAATTTAAACCCCGAATTGCTTTCCTCTTCCTGCTAAAAGTATAAAACCTTGCCAAGATTTCCATGTCTTAATCATAACAGAGGAAAGTGCCTTTTATGCTTTCACTTCTTGAGACAGCAAAGTAATTTCCAAAGGATTATGATTGTCTCAGATATTCATGTCTCCAATATTTAATCTGAAGGCAAAATTCCCAATGTACCTTGGAATACCATTTCTTCATCGTTTCTTCGTTCTGTAGAGTGAGAGTTTTGACTTTATATGATCTGATATTAACTTCTATTATTGGAATTATGCTGTAGGCAAATATCCTTCAAGCGGTGAAATCTACTTCCCCTGTGTTCAGCGATTCAAGCACCCCAAAGTCCAATCTGCGCTGCACTTTCTGCTGAGTGCTGAGTAATCTGTGGAGTGTAATCTGTGGAGAATTTAAGAAAACAATAATGATACCTCATATAGTCTAGAGCCTGTAAAACATAAAATGGAATTCTTCTGAAAGTTAAAGTATCTTTTCCTTCACAAGATTTTTTTTTTTTAAGAAGGCTGAATTTGCCTATGAACTGGAAGCATTTATGAGGAAATTCACAGTGTATACGAACTTCATAACAACAGTATCGTGATTTGTCTTGGAACCGTGAAGGTTTTACCACCCTGTATGCAGAAGTTCCCAGTAGATCTGCATCATGTTTCTTCTGTCCATTGTATAGGTCAAATTTATGTAGCAGTCAACAACACAATATGCAACTGGACGAAGATACTAGGTTGTAGAAGTAATATATTGTATATGTTAAAAAAAGAGAAGGGTAAGATTTCAAATATTTTTGAAATTAGTATTTGAGGTGAGGTTTAGATTGTATACAAACAGTAACCAAATAGGATATTATGCTGCAATCAATGTGTACCTATAGTGTTGACCTATGTGTCCCTACTTATGTATTTTCCCATTTACCCTTACCCATATCTATAAATAAATATAAAGAAAGGGCACAATTCTAACCTGGATTAGGCCGGCACAGTTTGGCTGGCACAATGGCTTCTGTAAACTGTGTTTGGATCACTCTCCAAGTCGGAGAAGCCAGCACACAGACATGCGCCATCCTCCCTGACTCAGAGAGTGGTCCAAACATGCTTTACAGTGGCCTTTGTACCGGCCAAACTTTGCAGTAGTTTAAGAGACAAAACGTGTTATCATTTTTAAAACCAAGCTGGACTAATTTCAGTCTTGTACCACATACACTTTTTTTGGAGGGGGTAGGATGGAATCCCATCGGTTCACCAGTGTAGTTTAAATTTACAAACAGGAGCCCAAATGTGGACCTCTTAGGGCATGCGTAATTTGTTCGGTCACATACTGTATGCTTAAGAATAATCCATCCCCATATAATAAATTTTGCATGGGGAAGAGCAGGTAATTTGCCCTAACCTTGTACAAGCTGAGAAAAAGGTGGGATGGGATTGGCCAGATAGAAATGATGGCAGATGTTCTAGCAACCTTTAGGGCTTTTCCCTCTTGTGTGGGCCAATCTGTTATGTTCTTCAAAAGGTGACTCCGTGTATTTTTGAACTAGTATTTGAGGCGATGTTTAGATTGTATACAAACAGTAACCAAATAGACAAGATATTATGCTGCAATCAATGTGTTGACCTATGTGTTCCTCCCTATGTATTTCCCTACATACTCTTACCCATATCTATAAATAAAAATAAAAACATTTCAAAAACAACAACGCAATAAGCGTCCCCCGGAATCTGCAGATGTGGTATCCGCGGTTTCACTTATCCATGGATGCAGGGAGATATCTTGCACTTCCCCATCCCATGTCCATTACAGTACCATTGTTTCCCATTAGAAGCAATTGAAGCACTGGTGTTTCTCTGTAAGGAAAGAATATGCTTGCTTAACTGAAGAATGTGACATGCAGTCAAGCAGCCTACTCGCTAGTGGGAGACTAACTAGGGCCAGGATCCAGCAGGGCTCTTCTTGTGTTCTTATGTTCTTATGTGTGGCTTCCCACCCCTCAGAACACCTTCCAGATGTGACTGGAGCACAGTTCCCTGTTGCATTGGGAGGGTTCAGCTCAGGCCTGATCAGGGCTCATCACAGGTCAGAAGAGTCAGATTCATGGATGAAAAATCTGCAGATGATCCAACACTACCTGTATCTATTTATCTAAGAGCGCAATCCTAAATTGCCCTAGATTGGCGAGGCCAGCTGGCCTGCACCAAATCCAACACACCTTAGGTGCGTTGAGGAGTCTCCCAGGGGCAAGGGCATGTTTCTCTCCTTGCCCCAGGGGGGGCTCCGGCCACCCCATGGGGTTCCTCGGATCTGCGCCTGCTATTTAGCAGGCACAGAACCAAGGAAGCCATGTGACCCGAATAGGGTCCATGTGGCCTCCCAACAAGGCCTTAGATGCGGCCTAAAGGTTGCATCCCAGCCCTGCCTCCTCCCCAGATTGGCACATTCACCAGCCCACCCTCCCTCCTCCGAGAACCTCCCTTGCACCAGTCGAGTTTGGGTGGCGCAAGGGAGGCTGTCCATCAGCACTCTTGGGCCAACGCTACTGGTAACGTCAGCCCGAAAACTCTAGCACCGACGCCACTCGGTGTCCCCACATCAGCACTATTGGTGTAGTATACAACACAACACAACACATACGACATAACAATGTTATATCAGTGCTACGTTGACGGCAGGACTGCACCCTAATTCTATTATGAAGAAACCACATTGAAGTCTATATAACAGTGGTTTCTAAACTATGGATCAGGACCCAACAGTGAGTTACAAGCCCATTTTAGTTGGGTTGCAAAGCACCTAGTAGCCATATTGAAAATATGGAAAGGTGGGGTGCACAAGGGTCACCGTAAAGCACATTTGGACCACTCTTGGATGATGGCACATATCTGTGTGCTGGCCTCTCTGACTCTGCGAGTGATCCAAACATACTTTATGGTGGCCCTTGTGCCGGCCAAACTTTGCTGGCCTAACTGTACCAGCCTAAATCCAGGTTAGGATTGCACTCTCAGGCTTTCCCTATGTATATGTTGCTCTCTGGTGTTTCTTTTTATAGATCAGCTTCCTGTTGTGTCTCCAAATCCTTCGGAATCCTTCCAGACCATCATCAATTAGGCCTTCAAACAGAACTGTCTTTGAATGGGGCTGGTGTGGGTTGGAAAAGCAATTCTTCCAAATTAGAGAAACTATTTGCACTTACCTACAAACCCCACTTCAGAAACACTAGTTCTCTCAAAGGCAAAAGAAACCAGTTTTTAAACCACCAAGCAGGAATGATCATTATAGCTTTTGTGCCACAATAGGTTGCATTACATTTGCTCAGCAGAGCAGAAAGGATGAGAGAGAGGATATTATCTAACTTTGCTTTAAGAAAGGACATATATGATTTGCATCCTCTGTGAAGTTCAAAGTAGAAGAAAAAGAGGAGATCAGAACACAATCCTAAATACCTTTCCAGCACTGTCATAGCTATGTCAATCAATCAATCAACAGTATTTATATACTGCTTTTCAACACAAAGTTCACAATGCAGTTTACAGGCAAATAATTATAAAAAAGTTAAATGGCTCCCTGTCCCAAAAGGGCTCACAATCTAAAAAAAATGCAAATCACCACTAGCAACAGCCACTAGAAAAGACATTGCACAGGGTGGAATAGGTACAATTACTCCCCCCCCCACTAAATATAGGAGAAACACCACTTGAAGAAGTGCCTCTTGCCCAGATAGCAGCGGTTAGCAGGGCCAATGGGGCATGTGGAACTCTGTGGGCATGTGTTAATCTGTGGAACTCTTTGCCACAGGAGGTGGTGATGGCATCTGGTCTTGATGCCTTTACGAGGGGATTGGACAGATTTCTGGAAGAAAAGTCCATTGTGGGCTATAGGCAATGATGGGATGTAGCCTCCTTACATTAGTAGTAGGCTACTTCAGAGTACTGGGTGCAAGGGAGTGGCAACAGGATGCAAGCATCTTGTTGTCTCATGCCTCCCTGGGGCACCTGGTGAGCTGCTGTGAGATACAGGAAGCTGGACTAGATGGGCCTTTGGCCTGATCCAGCAGGGCTCTTCTTATGTTCTTATGTTCTTATGTTCTTATGTTCTTATGTGCTGCAACCTGCAGTTGGAGGGGAACTCCTCCAACTGCAGAGGACTCCAGAGGACTCCTCAAGGTAAGGGAATATTTGTTCCCTTAACTTAGGGCACAATCCGATTAGTGCCGTTTGGGTGACGCTATCCTGCTCTGCAATGGAAATTATATTATCGTAACAATTATGAAGTAAGAATGGGTATAAGAATGGGCATGGTCTGAAGGCACGTGGTACAGCAGCCTTGATGATGCTTGGAGGTCTGGCTGGTGCGTGGCGGAGAACCTCACAGGAGCCACCTTGTATTCCATGATGGAAGGAATACGTACCACATACATACATACATGTAATACAAATGAAGAATTGTGACACATTTGTCCATAAGGGTGTTCTTGAAGAAATAGGTTCAAAGCAGAAGGTCAGCCAATGGTAAGCTAGTTAATGACCACTGCCCAGATGTGCAGTGGTCATTCAGAAGTTTGACATGGGCTGGCCCTTGGCATCTGCAGACAGCAATAGGAATCAGCTGGGGCAGAAGATTTAGCCGGGGGCAGAAGATTTAGCCAGGGGCAGAAGATTTAGCCGAGAGGGTTAATGCCTCCGTTTGCCTGAAGATAACAACTAAAGATCTCAAGGTCGTGAGCTCGAGACTCCCGGAAGTCTGTGTGAGTGGCAGACCTTGCAAACTGCGGCTGATTACAAGCTGAGTTTCAGCTGCCTCGTGGGAGGAGGAGTGTGCTGAACGCAGCTGCGTCTCTGGGGAGAGCAGGGAAGCCTCATCAGCCAGCAGAAGACAGACGGGTGGCTAAAGAAAGAAGGCTAAATCCAGAAAGAAAGATCTGTTTGAGTGTGGTTCTTGAAAGATAGAACATTCTGTAAATTGTAAAAACCTTCGGGTTTGTGAAAAAGTCTGCCTATGTAAACCGCCTTGAGTTGTAATCATTAGAGAAATCTAGTGACTTTAAGAAAGGCGGTATATAAATACATGTATTATTATTATTATTATTATTATTATTATTATTATTATTATTATTATTATTATTATT
>JAJKFI010000004.1:11382700-11395167 GCA_029204185.1 Lerista edwardsae
TTATTATTATTATTATTATTATTATTATTATTATTATTATTATTATTTGCAACCCTAGAGAGGAGCTACCAGATAATGTAGACCAGTCAACTCAAAATCCTACTTGGAGTTTAATAAAGCTGGAGCAGCCCAATCCTGAAATGTCCAGCGCCCACAGTTTCAGGGGTGCCAAACTGGCAACTGCTGGATCTTCCGGGTGCTGGGATTTGCTCTCTTACCCCTTTTGCTCCCTTTACCCAGGGGAGACTGCAGCTGGTGGCAATGGTGGCTTCTGGGCTCTATGCCCATGTTTGAATGGGCGCAGAGTTGAGGAGGCCTATGCTGGTCCACCCAGCTCAGAAGGGCTTTGGTGGCAGAGGTTGCCACCCCATCCTGGGCCCAATCCTCCCATCTCCCTGCCCAACGGTGATTGAAGCATGGGCCTTTCTAATTAATAATGAAGGAACATTTTTGCTTAAATGACAAAGGTGCTATGCAGGTAACAAGCCTGCATGCTACAGGGAGGACTAAGCAAATGTTAACAGGAAACAGGAGCTGTTCTGCTTCATAAAAACATAAGAACATAAGAACATAAGAAGAGCCCTGCTGGATCAGGCCAAAGGCCCATCTAGTCCAGCTTCCTGTATCTCACAGCGGCCCACCAGGTGCCCCAGGGAGGCACGAGACACAAGACGCTTGCATCTTGTTGCCACTCCCTTGCACCCAGTACTCTGAAGTAGCCTACTACTCATGTAAGGAGGTTGCACAATCCATCATGGCCTATAGCCCATGATGGACTTTTCTTCCAGAAATCTGTCCAATCCCCTCTTAAAGGCATCCAGACCAGATGTCATCACCACCTCCTGTGGCAGAGAGTTCCACAGATTAACTACCCGCTGGGTAAAAAAGTATTTCCTTTTATCTGTTTTAACTCTCCCAACACTCAATTTCAGTGGACGTCCCCTGGTTCTGGTATTGTGAGAGAGGGAAAAGAACTTCCCTCTATCAACTCTATCCCTTCCATGCATAATTTTGTATGTCTCAATCATGTCCCCCCTCAGGCGCCTTTTTTCTAGGCTGAAGAGCCCCAAACGCTTCAGTCTTTCTTCATAAGGTGCCCCAGCCCCGTAATCATTTTCGTCGCTCTCTTCTGCACCTTTTCCAGCTCCACTGTGTCCTTTTTGAGGTGCGGCAACCAGAACTATATACAATATTCCAGGCGTGCCTTGCCATCGATTTGTACAATGGCATGATAATATTGGCTGTTTTATTCTCAACCCCTTTTTTAATGACCCCAAGCATGGAATTGGCCTTCTTAATTGCTGACGCACACTGGGTCGATACGTTCATTGAATTGTCCACCAGCACCCCGAGATCTCTCTCCTGAGCTGTCACAGACAGCTCAGAACCCATTAGCCTATAGGTGAAGTTTTGATTTTTTGCCCCAACGTGCATCACTTAACACTTGTCTATGTTGAAACGCATCTGCCATTTTGCTGCCCATTCCCCCAAATTGGAGAGATCCTTCTGGAGCTCTTCACAATCCCTTCTGGTTTTTACCACCTGGAAAAGTTTGGTGTCATCTGCAAACTTGGCCACCTCGCTGCTTATCCCTGTCTCCATGTCATTTATGAATAAGTTGAAAAGCATGGGCCCCAAGACAGATCGTTGGGGCACTCTGCTTTTTACCCCTCTCAATTGTGAAAATTTCCCATTGACCCCCACTCTCTGTTTCCTGACCCTCAACCAATTCTGAATCCATAAGAGGACCTGCCCTCTTATTCTGTGACTGTGAAGTTTCCTCAGCAGCTTTTGGTGGGGAACTGTGTCAAACGCCTTCTGAAAATCCAGATATATGATATCCATAGGTTCACCCACATCCACGTGCCTGTTGACCTTTTCAAAGAATTCCAAAAGGTTTGTGAGGCAAGACTTACCCTTACAGAAGCCATGCTGACTTTCTTTTAGCAGTACTTGTTCCTCTACATGTTTTAGGATTTTATCTTTGATGAGGCTTCCCACCATCTTACCCGGAAGAGACATTAGGCTGACTGGCCTGTAGTTTCCAGGGTTCCCCCTTCTCCCTTTTGTAAAGATTGGTGTGACATTGGCTATCCTCCAATCCTCTGGCACTGTGGCTGTTTGAAGGGACAAGTTGCATATTCTAAAGAGGTCGGCAACTTCATTCTTTAATTCCTTGATAACTCTTGGTTGGATGCCATCTGGTCCTGGTGACTTATTTATATTTAATTTATCAATTTGTTCTAAAATACCTTGTTTATTATCAGTTATCTGACTGAAATCCTTAGTTAGGACAGGGTGTTCGGGCAGTGGTATCTGCCCAGGGTCTTCTGCCGTGAAGACGGACGCAAAGAATTCATTTAACTTCTCTGCAATTTCCAGGTCCCCTTTTATCTCCTCTCTCTCTCCCTCACCATCCAGTGGGCCGACCGCCTCTCTGGCAGGTTTCCTGCTTCTAACAGATTTGAAGAAGCTTTTATTGTTTCCCTTTATGTTGCTGGCCATGCGTTCCTCAAAGTCTTTCTTGGCCTCCCATATCACCTTCTTACATGTCTTTTGCCAGAGTTTATGTTCTTTTTTATTCTCATCATTTGGGCAAGACTTCCATTTACGGAAGGAAGCTTCCTTGCTCTTTACAGCCTCTCTCACTTCATTCGTCAGCCATGCAGGCACCCTCCTGGACCTAGTTGAGCCTTTCTTTCTTTGTGGTATACACTTCTGCTGGGCCGCTACTACTGTTATTGTAAACAGCCTCCACGCAGCCTGGAGGGACTGGACTCCTTTTACCTTCCCTTTTAGTTTCTTTCTAAAGAAAATGGTCTTTACACATGGTCTCCCTGACCCTCAGAATGCCTTCTAAGGCCAAAAAACACAATCTCTGGTAGGGCTTCTCCAGTCCTCAGAATGACTTATAAAGGCAAGGAAATGGGGAGGCGCACATCCTGTGTGTTGGCCTCTCTGACTCTGAGAGTGGTCCAAACATGCTTTACGGTGTCCCTTTTGCCATCCAAACTTTGCTGGCCTAACTGTGCCGGCCTCACTCCAGGTTAGGATTGCACACTTATTTATTGTCTTCCCTTCCCTTCCTGCCCCAATTTAGGTTTTGCCCAGCCCATCCTCAACTATCTACAATCTGCCTCTCCTTTCCCTCTAAACAGCTTCAGTGGCAGAAGCAGAAACTGGAAGATAGGGCCTCAATCATACACACTATATCACAGCTACAATAATCCCAATACGGCAAGGTGATGTACTATATCAATTGGGAAGCATAATGAAGACAAAAAAGGAAGTATAAGTATCAGGGTGCAATCCTAACCTAGAGTTAGGCCAGCACAGTTAGGCCAGCAAAGTTTGGCCAGTACAAGGGCTATCATAAAGCGTGTTTGGACCACTCTTGGAGTCAGGGAGGATGGCGCACGTCTGTGTGCTGGCCTCTCTGGCTAAGAGAGTGGTCCAAACATACTTTACAGTGGCCCTTGTGCTGGTCATACCTTGCTGGCTTAGTTTATGCTGGCCTAACTGTGGTCCATGGGGTTGCGAAGAGTTGGACACGACTTAGCGACTAAACAACAACAGTGAAGAGTCCGACATAACTTGGCAACTAAACAACAACAACAACGGAGTGAGGATTGTGCCCTCACTCCATAATTCCCAGCATAATCAGGAGAAAGATGCAAAGGCATGGAAAAATCATGAACAGACCCGATTTATCCTCTGTCTTTTCTCTCATTCTGACTTTCCAATAGCCAGCAAAAAAAAAACCTACTTTCCAGCCCTCGTTGCGAAGAGAGCCTCCCCTACACGCAATAAATCAATGCTTTGCTGCCCTGTTAAGCCATCCATGCAGGAAACTGTCTTCATCCAGACAAACAATGGCTTATTTAGAGGAAATTTACTGAACGCCCCAGCTGCCGAGACGGATGCTGGGAGCTGCAACACTGGAAAACAGCCCTGTCCTTCGCAAGCACCATTCAGCAAGATGACAAACAGCTTTGTACTCGTCAGGAAGACAATCAGAAGACTTCTAAAAGCAATAAGAGGTGGACAAGGAGTGGACCTGAAATGAAAGGGGGAGGCTAGAACCGACCAAGCTTGTGATAAAATGATCATTCTGTACATTTCGTGCACTTTGAGTGATATAAGCTGCTACATGCAGTTGGGTGAAAGGAAAGAGCTAGGAGTCTGGGGACTGAATCACAGTTCTGAGTGCTCAGGTTGTGGGGTCCCCAGTCTCATTTCTTTATTTATATTTTGGGTTCATAGTGCAAAAAAAGGTTGAAGACCACACCTTATTCCAGTTCAGATGGTTGGCATTGTCTCCCTCGATGCTTACCTTTCATTTGTACCATCTGAATAGCTTGCTAACAGGTGTTATGCACTCTTGTAAGTGTCCTTAAGAAAACTACAGTATGCCCCCAAGGATGCCCGAAGATGCCATCTGAGCCAGGGCTGGCTTTAAACCAATGGGCCCAATTGTTCCCAATTTGGCCCGGTGCTAGGGTAATCTACTCTTGTCTTTTAGAAATAAAAAAATGTATTCACAAAAATGCTGTTCACATACATTTTGGATTTTTTTTCCTAAGCAAAAAATAAAATTAATGTTTTAACTAACAGCACAATCCTACGCAGCATTGGCTTGGCAAGGCCAGCCGGCCAGCGCCAAATCAAATGCTGCACTGGGGAGGCTGGAGCCTCCCATCGGCAAGGTCATGTTCGCATCCTTACTGTTAGGGAGGCTAAACAGCAGGCACAGATCCGAGGAGACTGCAAGGCCCGAATCGGGGCCAAGTGGCCTCCCGGACAGGCTTAGCATTCTGCCTTATGGCTGAATCCAGAGCCCACCCTCTCCCTGCCCACAATCTCCCTCCTCCCCACCAATCCCTGTCCCAGAACAGGATGGAGCCTCCCTTGCGCCAACCAACTGTGGTCAGCGCAAGGGAGGCTCCAGGTCGGCGCTCTCAAGCCAACGCTACTCGCCGCCCCTGAGTCGGCGCTAATGACGTAGCGTTGATGCAACGATGTTGTGTCGACAGTACAGGGCAGCCAGGATTGCGCTGTAAATCATTTCACAGTCACTGAATCAAGTGGTTTTGTGACTATTTCCTTTTCAGAGGTAATCGACCCATTTTGTGTGTTTACTTGCAGGCTTTCACAAATGGCATTTTATATGAAAATATACTTAAATCCATTTGGCCCATGAAGGCGCAATGCCCTTTTTCAGCGCACATTTTGGTTGCTTTCCATTCTACCATAGAAATATAGTGTTATTCAAACTGTGGATCGGGAACCACTTGGTAGTCACGACATCAGTCAGGTGGGTCGTGGAAAGGTGGGAGCAGCCATCTGGGAAACTGCAGTTCTTGTTATATTCCTTTTGTGAGTGTTAACAGTGTGAATTTTCAAGGGAGGGTTTTTTAAACATTTTGTTTTTAGATCAGTGCTTTTACATCATATTTTGTCCCAATCTTGCTTTTCTGTCAGGGATTTTTCATGGTTGTACAATTGCTGCAGTCCAAGAATGCCAATTTGTGTTTCAGGAGTGTCATTTTATTATGTTATGGTGACAGCCTTTCGAAGCTGCTTGATGATGTCACTTCCTGCCACAACATCACTTCCAGGTTAATGACATCACTTCCAGTGGGTCCCGACATGAGAGCCATTCTAAAAAGTGGGTCCTGGTCTAAAAAATTTGAATACTGCTGGTCTATAATAAATGTTCTGCATATCTCTAGGAGTCTGAAAAACCTTGGCTGGCCACTTGGCTGGCCCTGCCCTGCAAAAACGAAACAAAACAAATGTTTCCAATTGAGTCCTTCAGCTTTTAAATCCAGTTCTCATCTGAGCCATAGAACTTTAACTTCAGCTTTGTGACTTTATTTCAGCAGTAATAAATGCTCTGACTCACTCATTAGTCTATCCCCGCAATCTCACTGTCACCACAAACGCAAAGCTTCCGTCAATAAGAGACCCCGACGTCAGCTGTCACCCCATAAATACTGATAGTCAAAAAGGGGGTCTGTGAATTGAAAGGAAAGGGCACAACCGTCTCATTAGCTACTCAGCAGGGTTGTCACTTAATACAATATTTATCACAACAGCTCACTCAGTAGGCTGAAATTTGTCAAATTTATATTGCTAATATTGTTGTAGTTAGTCACTTGAAATACAGTTTATACAAATAAATATGACACATGCCACTATTTAAATTCACAGCTTGGCATCATGCTAAGACACAATGATGTTAAAAAGAACCTGATTTATATGGAAATCCTAGCATTTCATGCCAAACAGGAAATCATTGTACTGTGCATTAGTATGTTGACAACAAAAATGCAAGAGGGGAAAGGAAGTTTTATTATCGTCTAATGAAAACAGCAATTTATTAACCATGGTTACTATTTGTAAGCCTCTGAACAATATCATCTAATGCGTTCAAATCAAGAGATTCAAAGATCCCGAGAAATAATAGTATAATGCCATTCCTCTTTTTGTTGTGGTTGTGATTGTTGTTGTGGCTTCATAGCATATAATAGCATCCATTTTATCATTTTGCCAATAAGGAATAAAAGTATGTCATTTAAAATGACTTTAGCCTGGCTGATTGACACTAATGTAGTCAAACTACCATTGAGTAACAGCAAAAAACAGCAACTTGCAGTGCTGACACAAAGCCTTGGAGAATTAGAAGGGAGGGTCTCATAAAGAGCATAAGGAGTGCCTGGCCTCCTGTTCCAGTGTTCACACATGCATATTACATGCTGGGGGAGCAGCTGCCACTAGCACACGCACAACAGGGCCTGCTCCAGGGCTGGCTTTAAGCCAATTGGACCAATTGGGCTCTATGCCTAAGGGTGCCCCATGCTGGAGTAATCGAATCTAGTTTTATCAAATGCAACCACAAGACATTGCAACAGGTTTTATAACACCACCTAACAGGTTTTATAGAGAACAGTAACTGTTGGGCAGCCCAGTCTTGAACTGCCTGACCACCTGGCAATGCAGCGGTGGCAATGCAGGTGGCTACCACTGCAACCCACAGCAGCCAGGCAGCTACTGCTGCATCCCACAGTGGCCAGGCAGCTGCATGAGACTCCACAGGGAAAGGGGATGTTTGTCCCCTTTCCATGCAGTAAGGGCGCAGGGCTGCCAACTGGTCTCCTCACTTCTGCGCCAGCTATGTAGCCAGAACAGAAGCAAGGGCTTCCTTATAAGGCCAGGCGGCCTAACTTGGAGGTCGGGAACCAATGGCAAGAGCTGTCGCTGGTCCCGCCCTCTGCTCCACCCCTCCTCCCGCCCCTGAATGCTCCCTGATCTGCCCAGACCAGCCACATCACCGGTTAGTGGTGGGCTCACCGGCAAATGGTGCTCCCACTGGGGCTCCCACCGAGCCCAGTGTTGCCACCCCAGCACCAGCAATAAGGGCTTACCGCTGGCGTTGGAGGCACTTTATGGTGCCTTGCATGGCATTTGCCTGGATGGTACAAGCATATTGCCCACAGTAAGGCCCATTTAAAGGTAGACTGGATTAACCTTAAATGGTGAGGATAGGTTGGAGTGGAAGTGAGAATTTTTGTTCTCCTAAACTACACAATAGCTAAGCCCTTATGATGAAAACCGGATTAGTTCCAATGTCTTGGGAATGTTTGCTTTGTGGATAATAGAACAGCAGTCAAATTATGCAGAAAAATGACCAGAGGCCTTTAAATAAATCTGAAAGCACAATTGTGAAAATTGGATTATCCACCCCCATTTTTATCAACCCCTTTACTCTTCTAAAAACAGTCGCTAAGGGGGCTGGCACAAGTGCAGGGGCCTGGCCATCTTCTACCTTGAACACGGTTATAGAACATTTACATGTATAGAAAAACAGGCAACTAGCTCTGTTGAATCGACAGATGTGAATCTTCAACAGAAGATCGGCCCATTTCAGGCAAGCTGAACAAGTTCAGAGCTAATGCCTAGAGGGATTTGGCTTTATAGACTTTGATCTTTAGAGTGATTTTAAAAAAAAACCTCTCTGAAAATACTTAAATAGAATACCAAGATTTTTTTTTCCACAGCATTGCGAGTGTAGATGTAGCAGAGGCATTGCAACCCGGTTCAAAAGATGGAAGGAGAAGGTCCAGTGGAGAGGAGGTTTTCCAAGGAGAAGGTATCCCTTTGGACTTGTACTGGAATAGGGGCAGCCCAGGATTATTGACATTCCCCAATGCTGATGCAACAGGGCCAGCACTGTACTGTATCCTGTGGTATGGGGGAATTTTGCAGTCTGGAGTCCTCAATTCAATCAAAGTGGGTGTTTTTCTCCTTGCTGCAGGGAAAGCCCAGCCGCAACCCAGCTAAATCGCTGGCGCAAATTCAAGTGGAACCATGTAGGCGGATCTGCCCAAGAAGTGGGATAGGATATGACAATCCTGCACCCCCCGGGTTGTGATTACCCATCCCCCTCCCTTTTCACCCTCCCCCACCCTTCCCCACCCCTCCACTGCTTGGCGTGGAGCTTACTGCTCTGGCAAGAACTGGGTCCTGGCCTTCCCGCCAGCACAACTAACTCCAATTATGCCATCATTCAAAATAAATTTATTTTTTATTTATTTGAAGAATTTATACCCCGCCTTTCCCATGCCAAAGCAAATGCCCAAGGCAGCTTACATGAGCAGGCTAGTCTAAACCACCATTTTTTTCAATGGGGTTTTTACAAATCTAAAGTATTCTTGTGATCTGCCTATCCTCAGGCCCAGATGTTGCCTTCACAGTGTGGTTCTCTCCTTTGGCTGCCTGATCACCATTCATAGGGGTAGTATAGCTACAATACATCTAGTTATCAGTACTAGCACCAAAATGTGCTTCACCGCCCAAATTGTGGATTCAACTGCCGCACACAGAGACTTCCACTGTCATAAAATGGCTGCTGACAGAAAGTAGAGTGTTCTATCAGTGGCCATTTTGGGAGCACTGCCAAACCCGCCTGGACCCAGAACAGGTGTCGCCAGACCAACCTAAACCTGCTGGAGCAAGTAAATCAGTGGCAGGGGACGAAAGGGTGCAGAATTGGGTGGGTAGGGGAAACCAGGGATGGGAAGGTTGCATGAGGAGGTGGATCCAGTAGCAATGGCACATCCCAGCTCCTATCCTCATTTTTCAAAGCCTTCCCATTTCCTTTCTTGCCTCACGCTTGTGCTGGCTAAAGAGCTGATGCGGGTCCAAGGAGACCCATCGCAAAGGTGGAGGCTTTTAGAGGTGTAAGGGGATTTTCCATTCCAAAATCTCCCCCCCAAAAAAACCCTCTCCCAGATACAGCATGCCCATTTTTGGTGCAGCTGCACCAGTAGGAGGCAAAGGGTAGGATAGGATTGGGTTCTTAGTTTGATACTGCCTTTACTGATCACACAAATGTTGGGAAGAAACATGTCAGCTGTCCAATTGCATAAAACTCTTCACTGGGCAAAATGGGAAAGTAGCTCATTTTAATGACTGTGACTATCAGTACTTTCATGGAAGAGCTGAAAGGCCAGAAGGGCCCAGGAGAGGCATAGCTAATGAAAGTGTAGTCCAGTGCAGAGGGCAAAATGTTGCCCTGGAAGTGATATCACAACAGGAAGCGACATCCCAGTTTTTCATTTTGGGGGGGGGGGATTGGCCATAACTTTTCATAGACTGAAGATATTACATTCCAGTTTGTTTCATTGCATTCTGCGCGAACTTCCGCATTGAATGATATATAACATGACAGTATTATTCCTACAAATCACAATTTTTACATGACATTTTTGTTTTTTGGCCATAACATTAGATAAAGGAAAGATATCACACAACTAGTTTGTTTCATTGCATTCTGCATTAAACTACCTTTTCAATGATATACAACATGATGGTATTATTCATACATACAAGGTTTGTACAACTTTGGCAACTAGCTCAGTTCAGCTTGTTGCCCCGCAAAAACTTGTTGCCCGGTGCAATTACACCCCCCTGTACTTCTATAGCTACACCCCTGGGGCCCAGCATGGTGCAGTGGTTAGAGTGTCAGAAAAAACTCCAGAGGATATTGAGCTGTTGCGAGCATCTCTTCTGCAGTAAACACCATACTGACTGCCTGAACTACCTGAACTACCAGGTCAGCTACCTGGCTACGTGACTACCTTATATTTTTCTGTTGCGCATTGAAGCAGCCAGATTCAGGGGAAAAACAGGAAAAGGGCAAGTACTGGTTAGTGAAAGTGTTGCGGGAAAAAAAAAACTTGTTCTTTTTAACCCTGCAATGGTGTATGGAAATAGGATTGACATCTCTTATCTTGGGGGGGAAATCTACAAGGGTAATAGCATTTTACTTCTTTTTCCATTTTCTCTGATGATTGGCATCAGGAATCAAGCAGTGTTGTAGAAAGGCATTGACATATCCCTTACTGACACACAATACCTTGTAGGCATCGATGGTATTCAGCAGGCTTGCCATGAATCAAGCTTCCTCCACAAGAAAAGCACCATGTCAAGTATTCACACTCTGCCACTTCAGATATAATATGCGGCCTTCTAACAATAGCCCAGAATCACAAGCATTCCCGAACTATTGCTGCAGTAAAGATTAAATGTGGAAGCCTTCCTACATAGCGGGGATCATATTTAAAGGGAAAAACCCTGAGATATACTGTATGCTGAATGCTAGGGCAATCAGTGGCATGTCAGTTACATATACAGTATGGGAGTTGTTGTTGAATGGCCTGAAACAGAAATATTATGTAGTGTGTAACACCATCATAGAAAACCACGCATGACTAACCGCAGTGCAGTTTCGGAAGAGTCACTATAGTAGCAAAGCAAGCACATTAAAGGCTTCTTGTGCCTTACAGACAAGCAAGTTTACTATAGCAGTGGTTTCCAAACTGTGGTTCAGGACCCACCTGTGGGCCGTGAGCCAATTGCAGGTGGGTCGCAAAGAGCAGCCATATTGAAAATAGAAGGTGGGATGCTGGGAAGTGGCAGGGGAGGGGGTGAGGTTATTTTGCTTGTGTCAAGGTTGTAAATAGGCTTTTTCTCTCTCCGATTCACTTTGCTATTGGAAATTGACGGGCAGCACAATCCTGCCTGAGACGGAGCATCAACGCAACTGGCCGGCCAGCCTCGCCATTCTAGGCGCTGCGTAGGATTGCGCCCTAAGAAATAACCCAACTTATGGCTGCAGCCTCAGGAAAGCAGCAGGCTCTGGCATCACAATGATAGCGCTTCTGGCCATGACATCACTTCTGGTGAGTCCTGGAAAAAGGTCCATTCTAAAAAGTGAGTCCTGGTGCTATAAAGTCTGAGAACCACTGTACTATAGCATATAAGCCTTTGTGGACTCTATGCTTTAAAAAGCACTGTACATCCACAAAGGTTTACACTACAATAAAGGTGTTAGTCTTTGAGGTTCAACAAGGCTCCCTGTTTCAGCAATGCATTTGGTATCCATCATCGAATTGTATCGCCATTCACAGATTATATCGGACCGAAAGTGTATTTGATATCCAAATGATATCTTGCCTTGGACATTATATCCACTTTTATCTCTCCTTCATAAAATTAATAAAATGGGACATTTTCTCCCCATTCTGTAACTGTTGCTGATCTTCTGAAAGGCAAGTGCACTCTGTCAGTGTTGGCATGTTAGCCAAGCATTCTCACCCCCAAACATCCTTTCAACATTTTTCAGCAAGTGAGCTGCAGGGTCCTGCCATATCTTGGCAGCCAGATCATTTTCTTCTATTAGTAGATTCCAAACTAACACAATGTAAGAAAAAGCTATCCATGGGATCTGAAGCATGTAGACTTGGAAGTCCCATTTACTTCAATGGGATTTGCTTCCTAGCAGCTTTATCTAGCAGGCAGAAATATGATGGAACATCAGAAGATGTTCTGCAGGATCAGGCGAAGAGCCCATCCAGTCCAGCTTTCTGTATCTCACATCTAAGGCCCATCAGTCACCTTAGCTAGTACTCAAGACAGCAAGATTCCTGTATCCTCTTGCCATTCCTTTGCACCTGACATTCAGAAACAGGCTATCGCTAAAAGCCAGAGGTTGCAAATAGTCATCATGACTTGTAATCTGTGACTGTTTTTTCATATACTTCTGTCCAATCTCCTTTTACAGACCTCGAGGCAAGATGTCTTCATGATATCCTGCAGTAAGGAGATCCCCAGATTAATTTCACATTGGGTAATAAAATAAGTGGTTTCTGGGGAGAAGGAAATTGGGGAGTACAATTGGGGAGAGCAATTGTCCCTCTTCACCCCAGCACAGTGTCTTTCTCATGGCTGTTGCTGGTGGTGTTCTCCATTCTTTTAGATTATGAGCTCTTTTGGGACAGGGAGCCATTTAACTTTAATATTATTTGTCTGTAAACCGCTTTGTGAACTTTGTGTTGAAAAGCAGTATATAAATACGATTGATTGATTGATTGATTGATTGATTGATTGATTGATTGATTGAT
>JAJKFI010000004.1:11395177-11437162 GCA_029204185.1 Lerista edwardsae
GATTGATTGATTGATTGATTGATTGATTGATTGATTGATTGATTGATTGTCTTCTTGCAGGGCTCCCCACACAACCAGAGGCTGGTGCTGCTGCCAGGTAAGGCAGAAAGCCCCTCTTTGTCCCTGGCAGTGGCATGATCCTCAGGATCACATCACTGCCATCCAAGCAGAGCAAGCCCCTTAAGGGGAAATGCCTTGCTTCTGATTCTCATGGTGGGTTGTTCCCCATCAGTTTGGGAACCACTGTCCTAGAGTATCTCCAGAAGGTGCCTGTTGAACCTCTGCTTGAAGATCTCCAGTGAAGGAGCATCCACCACTTCCTTCAGAAATCTGTTCCACTACCATCAAGAATGTCTTGCTGATATAAGGATCCCCTCTCACAATTTGTAAGTTTACAAATCTTGTAAACTCTTGAAGTTTAGAGAGCTCCTTCGGGATCTCCCTGATTATCCTGCCTCGCTTACTCCACCTTGCTGATTATTCCCAACTCCAGGTTATTTATGAACCAGTTGAAAAGCACCAATCCCAAGACCAATCCTTGGGGCACACTGCTTTCACCTCTCTCTAGGGTGAAAACTGCCCATTGATACACCTTTCTGGCCTTCATCCAGTTGCGACTTCTACCTTCTTGTTCCCTTAATTCGGAATAAACATTAAAGTCTTGACTATCAGAAACAGTTGATTCTTGGAACAACGAGTTCTAGCGATTGCCTGGAGAGATGCAGTAAGTGCTTTATTCAACAAGGAAGAAAAGACACTATGAAGGAAATGTGGTAGATCATTCAGCTGCATTTAGCAACTGTGTAACCGTTATGTATTGACAATGAAGTGCCCCTTGCACATTTGCCCCGCCCCTTCCAGCACACAGGGGCAGGGATTTTAAGGGGCAAGCAAGACACATGCTCATCCTGCCTTTTTAGTTGGGACCCAGTCAGCGATTCCCGCCCTCCCACGCAACATTCAGTCTAGCTGGTCACTGCTATGAGCCAGGTAGGAAACTTTTGCTGTCAGCCTGATTGACCCTTGGTGGGCAGTTTTTTTGCCGACCCTAATATTTTTTGCCAATATTATCATGCCATTGTACAAATCAATGGTAAGGCCACACCTGGAATATTGCGTATAGTTCTGGTCGCCGCATCTCAAAAAGGACATAGTGGAGCTGGAAAAGGTGCAGAAGAGAGCGACAAAAATGATTACGGGGCTGGGGCACCTCCCTTATGAAGAAAGACTGCAGCGTTTGGGGCTCTTCAGCCTAGAAAAAAGGCGCCTGAGGGGGGACATGATTGAGACATACAAAATTATGCATGGAAGGGATAAAGTCGATAGAGGGATGTTCTTTTCCCTCTCTCAAAACACCAGAACCAGGGGGCATCCACTAAAGCTGAGGGTTGGGAGAGTTAAAACAGATAAAAGGAAGTACTTTTTTACCCAGCGGGTGGTTAGTCTGTGGAACTCTTTGCCACTGGAGGTGGTGATGGCATCTGGTCTTGATGCCTTTAAGAGGGGATTGGACAGATTTCTGGAGGAAAGGTCCATCGTGGGCTATAGGCAATGATGGATTGTGCAACCTCCTTACAAAGGTGGTGGGCTACTGGTACCGGGTGCAAGGGAGTGGCAACAGGATGCAAGCATCTTGTTGTTTCATGCCTCCCTGGGGCACCTGGTGGGCCGCTGTGAGATACAGGAAGCTGGACTAGATGGGCCTTTGGCCTGATCCAGCAGGGCTCTTCTTATGTTCTTATGACCCTAGGTTGTGAGCATCAGGATATGAGTTTCTTTCATCCATTGGTCACTTTACAGGCAGGCAGCATGCAGGTCAGGTTGTTGTTGTTGTTGTTGTTCAGTCGCTACATCGTGTCCAACTCTTCGCGACCCCATGGACCACAGCACGCCAGGCCTTTCTGTTTTCCATTTGCTTCCGGAAATCTTGTCCATCTTGGGTAACTCTACATGGCACAGCTCACAGCTTCATTGAGCTACTCCAGCCCCTTCGCCATGACAAAGCAGTAATCCATGAAGGGGGCAGGTCGGGTAAGAAGGTGCATTTGGTGCCTATTCTGCGCACCATTCAAACTGGTCAGGGGACAAACTAGGGCTGCTCATAAGTTGCTTACCAGGCTCAGTGTGGCTAGCTGGCTGACCCGTGGACTGGATCTAGCAAAGGCAGTGATGTCATTCAGGGGGAACGGACCAGAACGGGCATTCCGGATCGTAACGGGCTCCGTGGCTGGTTCCGGGTTCCCGACAAGTGCCAATCAAAAGTGAGTTCCTGTTCCTAAATCATTTGAATGACACCACTGAGCAAAGGGTATTTGAAGGTGTAGCCTCCGTTAGCCAGCATGACCCCGCTGCCTCGACCCTTCAGGGCCAGCCACCATAGGCTTAGTCGGTCTTTTACTGATGTTAGTCTTGAGTCAGGTGTTATGCCCATTGATCATCAAGATCACCTGGAGGAGGCAGATGGCTAGAGCCATTTCCCCCAATTAGGACCTTGGGGGCTTTTAAAGTTAGTAGACCTGCTGCAGTTTATTTTAATAAAGTGGCCCGTTCAGTCCAAAGCCTTGTGTGTTTATTTGGGGAGTGCCTGGCTGAATATCTTTGCACAGGACCTTCTCCAAAATTCAATGTCTCATAATTACATCTGACCTGTTAGCCATCACAAAGAACCTTGGCAACCCCCTGTCAGCTTCTCTACTATGTATATGTTTAAAGTCCCAGTTGGGAGATGTACCATAGGAAGGGGCCTTCAGAACCCTGCTTTGCTATGATGCCCATTCATTTGCTAGTAGCTGGGCCTCCCATAAAGCAGGTGAGTGATGGAGCCCTTGATGGAAAATACAGCATTGGCAAGCCAGAAACTAGACAGGAGGGACCCCAGAGTTGCGATGATCACTCCACAGCGGTAACACTCATAACATCCGCAATAACTCAGAGCCACAATTAGAGGATTGCTTATTGAGAGGTGGGCTGCCAACAGCAGCAGTTGGGAGCTTGTTTGCTCAAGGCATTGATCAGGACACATTTTAAGTCATCTTAAGTATCACCTTCACCAAGCAGTCACATTTAGTAATTTATTTAGGGGGCGGGTGGGAAAAAACAGTAATGCAAACAAGACTGAATCTAGGGAGAACAAGCTAACTAAGACAAAAAGCTTTGCCATTTCTTTTGTTTGTACAATTAATGTTTGACATTAAGTTTTCACTGGGCAGATACGGCCCTCGTTCTGGGCAGCAAATTAATTCCAGTGCAAACAATTCCCGTCGCATTGTTTGGAGGACTATACAGTACATTTGTTCCATTCCCCCAGTAAGACTTAAACAGCTAATTACATTGCAAAGCAAACAAATGGGTATGCAAATTTTCAGCCAGAAGTGCCAGTCGCCTGTCTCGCGCATGCAGTGCAAATGGGAATCTTGTAAGACAGACGGAGGAGTGGGTCTCTCTGGTCACAGCCCGCAGGCAGCCTTTGAAAGTGCATGTCCTATTGTCATTCCACAAAAGCTGTTTTCTTTCTCTAGCCTGGTTGGGAAGGATTGGACGCAACGTTGCATTCTTTCTGAAAACGTCCACTCAGGTTGAATAAGGGAATCTACAGCTTTGTCACCACTAAAGCCTGGAAGTACATGGAGTATATTTTTAGCCATATTGCACCTTGCAGCTTTAGAGCCCGATGCTTTTGAGGTGCTCCAGACACCCTGCTGGTTCTGGGTGTTGCAAAAGTGCCACATGGCACTCCAACATTGGCAGGAGACATCCAGCACCAGCAGGGAGGCGTGGAACTGGGCAGAGTGGACCAAGGGGAGGATAGGGCCTGAGATGGGGAGAATGGTGGCAGAGGCAACAGCTGTATCCTAAACACCCTCCCAGGCCTCAGAGACCGACACAGGCCTCCTCGGTTCTGCACCAGCTCAGTAGCAGGTGCTGATCCAAGGAGATCCATTGGGGCCAGGACAGTGCTATATGGGGCAAGGGAATAATGTAATGTTCCCTTACTCCAAGGAGTCTATGGCGACTGTTTCAGCCAGCAGGATACAGCAGTGGCTATTTTGGCATGGCTATTCCATGGAACACCAGGGCAGCCTGAAATTAGGCCACATCCAAGGACTTGTCGCCAGGCCACGTGGCCCCGATTTGGACCATGCAGCTTTCTTGGTTTTGCACCCACGATTTTGGGTAGTGCCCGCATGTGCCTTTGCACCGGCGAGGGTCCAGTGGCCTCCCAAGCTGCATTGGATGCGGTGCAGGCCACTGGCCTGCCTGCTCCAGCACAGCTAAGGCTGTGAGAGTGGTCCAAACACACTTTACAATGTCCCTTGTGCTAGCCAAACTTTGCTGGCCTAACTGTGCCAGCCTAACTCCAGGCTAGGATTTTTTAGAAACTTTTTAAAAAAAAAAAAGTATTTAGAAATATCCCTGTTCTGCATCAGGGAACAAGCTGGCTATGGTTTTCCACCTTAGCTTTCTAGAGGCACTCCAGGTTAATGGTTTTAAAATGATGATTTTGAACATTTTTATAGCGCTTGTAACCCACCCTGATCTGGCTATAGTGGCATAAAAATGGAAAATATTCAGTAGCATCAGAACTGGTGTTATGTATTTCAAAGGAAGCTTGGGAGACTGCTAGTTCCATTTGCTGTTCACAGATGGCTGGGCTTTGTCACAGGACTGATCCGCCTCACGTTTGCAAGACATTAACCAGATCGATAAGAAATTGTCTACCAGTAAGAACACTTTTTAAACCAATGTTTTCCTTAAAGGTATTCATGTTGCTACATTATTTGTTCCCTTCAGAGGAAAATCTTTCTCAGCTGTAAAGTCCGTGTCCATTTTGATTACTGTCATACAGACAATTTAAAGTTAAAATGTAGCCTCCATTTTTGGGGAAGAAAGTAATTTCTCCGGTGTACTTGCTGCTGCTAGAGATGGGGCTGAGCCAAACTTGAGTTTTCCATCACAGTTCTTGGGCCTAAAAAGGAACAGAGGCTGAGACATTTCCCAGAAGACCCACAAACACTTTCATGTTTTATGATCCTTGGCTTCTGCATCCGAGTTGGTTTTTAACAAATTATACTAGTAGTCGATACTCATGTAACGTTTTATGTACATATCCTTATGGGGTGATTTCATCACCTTTTCCTTGCATCTGGATTTGCTGACCTTGACTCTAATCTCTGTCCCATTTCCATCTCCCCTCACTTAATGGAATATATTTACTCCACAATGTCAATTTATTTATTTATTTATTTATTTATTTATTTATTTATTTATTTTATTTATTATTAGATTTTTATCCCGCCTTATTGTGCCCGAAGGCACACATCTAGCGGCGACTGTTGTATGGTGCATTTCAGTCAGGCTAGCATTGCTTCACAGGCCACCTAGAGAATAAGAGAGGAACTATGCCCTAATGATCCTGTTATATCTCCCTGTAGGTTTTGATATAATAGATATAATAGATCCTAACAACTTAGCAATATGCTTGAAGAACTGCAGACCATGGCAAGCAGATGCTGGATAAGAAGAGCCTTGCTGGATCAAGCCAAAGGCCCATTTAATCCAGCTTCCTGTATCTCACAGTGGCCCACCAGATTCCTTGGGGAGCACACATGACAACCGGATGCCTCCATCCTGTTGCCACTCCCTTGTATCTGGCATTCTGAGATAAATTTCTGAGGCAAAATTCTGAGGTAAATATGAGGTAAATAAAACAGAATTTGTTGTCCTTACTGTGGGTAGGGAGCGATAATAACTTGCAACCCAATCTGGGCCTTAAGAACACAAGAAGAGCCCCACTGGATCAGGCCAATGGCCCATCTAATTCAGCTTCCTATATCTCACAGTGGCCCACCAGATGCCTCAGGGAGCACATGAGACAACAAGATGCCTGCATCCTGTTGCCACTCCCTTGTACCTGGCATTCTAAAGTAGCCTACTACTAATGTAAGGAGGTTGCACAACCCATTGTGGCCTATAGCCCACAATGGATTTTATCTCCAGAAATCTGTCCAATCCCCTTTTAAAGTACCTAGGCCAGATGCCATCACCATCTCGTGTGGTAAGGAGTTCACAGATTAATTATCCACTGGGTAAAAAAGTATTTCCTTTTATCTGTTTTAACTCTCCCAACGCTCAATTTCAGGGGATGCCCCTTGGTTCTGGTATTGTGAGAGAGGGAAAAGAACATCCCTCTATTGACTCTATTCCTCCCATGCATGATTTTGTATGTCTCAATCATGTTCCCGCTCAGGCGCCTTTTTTTCTAGATTGAAGAGCCCTAAACGCCTTCCAAGAAGGTGTTGATGGATATTTGCTTGCCAGTTTCCTAACATAATCCCCAATGGGATCCCATTACTTTATTCAAATTTATAAAATATACTTTCAGGAGTTGTCATCCTAGCTGATTAAACCTTCTGTCTGTCTGTTCCCCTGTCACGTTGCTTGCACTACAGTATGTGGCCTCCTTCCATCTTTCCTTCCCAGAGCCCAGTAGAAATGGTATTGATTGAGGCTACAATCCTATACGCACTTTCCTGAGAGTAAGTCTCATTAAACAAAATGGGACTTACTTCTGAGTAGACATGCCTAGGGTTGTGCTGTCAGTCTTCTTGTCTCTCTGATGCACGAAGGCAGCGATTTTCAAACCCGTGTGTAGAGTTTGAACTGCTATAAGTGCTTGCGGGGGCGACTGAACTGCTGCTACACAATCCCCAGGATTGCGGTGGTAGCAGGAAGAAAGGGGCTTTTTCTGACCTTACCTGGGGTCATGCCAGCCCTCCAGGGGCGTGGAGAGCTTGAAGACCCCTCTGCAGTGTTCCCCATGCCTCGGAACATTGAAAAAATGCTATTGCAATCCACTTCTGGTTGTGATCGCGGGACCAGAAGTGGGTCACGATCAAGGTTTTTTCAGTGTTCTGAGGCACAGGGAGCACTGCAGAGGGAGCACTGCACAAGCTTCCCACACCACTTGGAGAGCTGGCACAACCCCAGGTAAGGTTGGAAAAAGCCCTTTTCTTCCTGCTACCACCGCAATCCTGAGGATCGCATCACAGCAGTCCAGTCACCCCCCACTCCATAAAGGCAACACAGCAAGGCTTTGCAGGCTAGGGCAGTGTTATTCAAACTGTGGGTCAGGACCCAGTTGGTGGGTCGCGAACTGCTGTCAGGTGGGTTGCGGAAAGCTGGGAGCAGCCATCTTGGAAGCTGCAGACCTTACTCTTGTTATATTCCTTTTGTGAGTGTTCACAGTTTGAATTTTCAAGGGAGGGTTTTTTATTTTGTTTTTTAGTTCAGCGCTTTTACATAGTATTTTGTCCTCATCTTGCTTTCTGTCAGGGATGTTTCATGGTTGTGCAATTGCTGCAGTCCAAGAATGCCAATTTGCATTCCAGGAGTGTAATTTTAGTGTGTCGCCATGACAGCATTTCCTGCTTGATGATGTCACTTCCTTCCACAACATCATTTTTGGCAGGTCCCAACATGAGTACCATTCTAAAAAATGGGTCCCGGTCTAAAAGGTTTGAATACCACTGTGCTAGGGCATTGTGACACCCCATTTTGAAAACCCCTGCACCAAGGACGTTTAGGCCCAATCATATCCAACTTTCCAGTGCTGGCACAGCTGCAACCCCAAGATAAGGAAACAAACATCCCCTTACCTTGAGGAGGCCTCCGTGACTGCCCCTCTACTGCAGGATGCGGTGCGCATCCCATTGGCACAGCAGCATCGGTGCTGGAAAATTGGATAGGATCAGTCCCCATCTTCTTCTGTTATTTTAGTTCTTAACATTCTTTGGAAGATGAATCCTAACTTGTGTACGGATAGTAGGTCCGTAGATCAGCCTGTCTTCAGTATCTCTACAATCACGGCCTCACTGTCACAGTGCATTCTTTATGGACCACGTTCTTTTTACTGGCCTTATCTTAGCGCTTCACCATAAAACATGTTGGTGCAAGTATAAAACGGTGGCAGGAAATATTCCTCTAAACCTTGTTAGTCTCCTTTGTAAGCCGCTCAAAGACTTTTTGCAGGCTAATTGCTTTACGGAATAATCTGATCACAGAATGTGTTTATCTCTTGGCAATCTCATCAAAACATAATCTGCATATAATAATATTGCGCTTCACTCCCTCTTCACAAAAGACGACACTTCCCTCAGGACTTTGTCACTTTAGCATTATCATTATGAACCTAAATAAAAGATCTTCGCCTCCCTTACTGTAGTCTAGATCTTAAGACATTCCCCTTTGCAGTTGCAGTTCTTTTGTTGCTGCTTTTAATACTTGAAGAATTACACTTGTGAAGCTTTGATCCCACAATGATTTAGCGCCCATTCACACAGTTGTTGTTTTTTTTCCCACCACCAAATGTTGCTTGGGGACAGGCTTCTCATAAGGAAGAACTCCGTTGAGGCTGTGAGACAACACAGTCCTCACTTCCCTGGGATCAAGCCCCATTGACCATAATGGGGGCTTACTTCTGAGTAGACAGGCATAGGATTGGGCTTGCAGCTGGCTTCTCCTTTATCAATTGCTAGGCATGGCAAAATAATTGTTTTCAAGGCCACTAAAAGCAAAGGTTGCTCATTAACATAGGTGTTTAATTACTAGAAAGAAGAGAGTAGAGACAAGGCAGCAGTGGTGTTCCTATTGTTGGCTGGGGGGGTCACTTGTCCTGGGCAGCTGCCCATGGAGCCCATGGGGGCGGTGCAAGTCACCAAGTCTCCATATCTGCCACCACACCACTGCCCCCGCCCTCCAGAGCACTTCTGAAGGCCAGGCAGGACGCACATGGTAGCATCTATCACTCCAAAGGTGTTTTGAGATCTCCATAGGACCATTACTGATTACTTCTGGTTTTCTGACAAAATGTTTATGCAACAGTAATGTTTAAAAACCTGGTGGAGGCTTCAGAATGCTTTCGGAGGGGTAGACACATCATGCAAGGCTCCATGTGGGTCAGGGGCAGCAGTCTCCATGGGGAGCATCACTCTGCCATCCTGGCCCTGGGAGGGGGGCAAATGGGCTAGGGGCATGCCTGCAGGGCAGGGAATGGGTTTAATGAGGTGGGGTGGAAAAAAATGGGAGGAAGAGCAGATTGGGCCCAGGAGGGAATAGGATAGGCACAAAAAAGGATTGCTTTTTAAAAAATATGTTCTGTCTTTCAAATAAGAATCAAACAAAAAAATAAACCACTAAAAGGACATATAGTTCAATGACAGAATTCCTGCTTATATGGATAAGGTCCCTGGTTCAGTCTCTGGCATCAATCAATCAGTCAGTCAATCAATCAATCTGTATGTATATACTGCTTTTCAACAAAAAAAGGTTCACAAAGCAGTTTACAGAGAAATAATAATAAAGTGAAATGGCTCCCTGTCCCAAAAGGGCTTACAATGATTTAAAAAAATGCAGAGCACCACCAGCAACAGCCACTAAAAAAGATACTGTGCAGGGGTGAAGAGGGACAATTGCTCTCCCCCTGCTAAATGTAAGAGGAGCCCCACTTGGAACAGTGCCTCTTGCCCAGTTAGCAGGGGTTCGCCCAGAATGTCAGATCAGAGTTTGCAAGGTTGGCCAGGAAGATCATTGCCTGGAGAGCCCCAGCCAAGTGAAAGAGCAATGAGCTGGCTATACCAAGCGCTTCAGGCAGTTTAATGTGTTAATGCATGTTCTCACATGCATTTCTCAAGCCACTTTGCCGAAATGGGTATTAATTTGTGAATAGAAGATTCATGCCTAGGGGATGTGGGATTTCTGGCCGCCTCAGCTGAGAAACAGGCCGGGGTCTTTTGTTGCTGAGCTCTGCTGGTATGCTAATGCTGCCCATTACAATTCCTTTCAACATTCCCTGTGGCGAAAAGGTAATGAAACTTGCACCATGTCTCTGAGGTGCAGCCACAGGTGCCTGTGTGATGATAAATGTCTGGGTGTTGATCATTTCAGCCAACTCACACACAATCAGCCACAGTCACTTATGTGCAGCCCCTGCTCGGTCGAAGTACTAGACTGGGTAGACGCCCAAAGCACAATCCTAAACTAGAGTTAGGCCGGCACAGTTCAGCCAGCAAAGTTTGGCCAGCACAAGGGCCACCATAAACCCTGTTTGGACCACTCTCGGAGTCAGGGAGGATGGCTCACGTTTGTGTGCTGGCCTCTCTGACTCCGAGAGTGGTCTGAACATACTTTACGGTGGCCCTTATGTCAGCCAAACTTTGCTGGCTTAGCTTGTGCCGGCCTAACATAGTTTAGGATTGCGCCCACTGTCTGGGCTTCTGAGAGCTGGCATTGGGCCTGGGGAAAGATGCCTGATTCCCCCCCCCTTCCTATTTATCATTCAAAACTAAATGATAGTTTTGAAACAAATTTTTCATTGACAGTTTTAACCTGCATGAGTAGCAGAAATGTATTTTAGAATGACAGCCCAATCCTAAGCAGTGCCAGCGTAGCAAGGCTGGTGCCGCAGGGCTGCATCTGACGGCCATTAGGAGGCAGCAGCAGCGCAGCGAAGGGCAAGGGGAGGTTTTCCCCTTGCACCCAGGTAAGCCCCAGCCAGCCCTATGGAGCTGCTCGGATCTGCACCTGCAGATTTGCAGGCGCAGATCAACATGCACAGCAGCGGCCCGAATCGGGGCCACCCTGGCTGGGGATGGGGCTTAGGAATTGGCGCCCATGTCGCCACCCACAGCACTGCCCCGTTACACCTGCAGCACGCCTCTGGAATGCCCTTGGCGATGTCCTGTGCCAACCAAGCGCTGCCAGCACTCAACCGGTGCACAATCGGCGCAGCGTATGGGTGCAGTGGCGCCTGTGCTGCTGCTTGCGCTGGTCTATTGCCCTCTTTGCCTGACAGCACATTTGCAGTAATACTGAACTGGCGCAAGAGTGCAGCGCAAGTATAGGATTGCGCTCTAAATTTGTTTTGGTTTTCTTTAATGAGGGACATGGTGGCGCAGCGAGTTAATCCGCTGTCGCTGGGCTTTCAACCGCAAGGTTGGGAGTTCGAGACTGCGTGACGGAGTGAGCTCCCGTTGCTTGTCCCAGCTCCTGCCAACCTAGCAGTTCGAAAGCACCTAAAATGCAAGTAGATAAATAGGGACCACTTTGGTGGGAAGGGAACGGCGTTCCGTGCGCTACGGTGTAGAATCATGCTGGCCACCATGATCGGACAAAAACGCCGGCTCACAGGCTTTGAAACGGAGATGAGCACCGCCCCCTACAGTCGGTCACGACTAGACCATTCGGTCGTGGGGAAACCTTTACCTTTTTAATGATATAGTTTGTTTTGTCCTGGCCCAGGCCCGGGGCAGGGGCGGGGAAGATGGCGAAACGGAGCGGTAAGCTACGGGCGAGCTGCCGCTCACCCGTTCCTCCCGCCCAGCGTACCGGCTGAATGCCGCCGCTGGAGCCAGCCCTCTGTTACCCCGGTATGCCAAACAGCACATTTATCGAGACAGGCAAAACAAGGATGAATACTGACTGCCAAAGATACTCTGGCTACAAATCCAACCCCGGAGGACACATCCAGGTGTTAATTAGCTTGTTTTTATAGCAGCCACTATATCTTGTCAGGAGCAAGTTGTTGTTGTTAATGTTGTGAGTAAATATGAGATTTATGTACACACTTCCTGTGACTGTTCGTGTGCAGGGGTTTTCTTTGTTTTTTGCTTTGCCTTCCCCCCAAATTGAATTCTGGGGATTTTTGTAATGCATTGCAGTCAAGTGGGTTCATCATTATAGAAGAGACCACCTATCTAGACAGCCCAATCATTCTACCTTATGACTGAGAAAATAATTTTCTTTTGTTAAAGTTAATGGCCCGTAGCAAGAGACATTTAAACAGCAGTATTGTACAGAATGTCTCTATGGCTGAAATCTCTCTCTCATTCTCTCTCTCTCTTCCCCACCCCACCCCAGTAACAGTACACAATTGTGCAAATAATAAAAAAAAAGTAAATAAGATATGTTTTAGCAAAAACCCTACGAAATGTAGGCTGGTCTGCTAAGTGGATCTTTTTTTTTTTTTACACAATGGTGAGAATGTGAAGGAAGGTCCTTTATTGATTACACATCCCCAGCTTTTCATAGATGGCAATTTCGTCATTGTCACCACCATAGGATGCTGTGTATAAACTGGATTAAGTTCTATTAGCCCTTGGATGTGATGCTGTATTATGATCTAATCCTACAGGTTGCTGCATGGATGCAGACACTTGTATTCATTTATGTATCTATTTATTTACTTATTTATTTATCACATATTTATACCCAACCTACTAACCAGCACTTCTTGAGGCAGCTTGGGACACGTTTGAAAGCACTACAAAATAAAACACCACCAAGAAAAAAAGAACGCAGCAACCAAATCTCTCTCAAGCCCACCAAAAGCCCATTTCAACAGTAACTTTTTCAGCGGTCTTTAAAGATAATCAAAGTGGCATTGGGCAAATGGTGGTGGCAATGTTCCACATATAAGGTGCCACCACAAATAAAGCCCAGTCATCTCCAATGGTGGGGGCACAAGTGCAAGACTCCAGATGAAGAAAATCATGAAAGTTCATATGGGGGGTAGGTAGTCCTATAGGAACCCAGTAAAGGATGTGCACTTGTTACAGAACAAATGGAACAAAACCGCAAAAATACTGTAAATACAGCTCATTGATTTCATTCATTTTACAATGAATGGCAGAGGTCTCAAATAGCTCAAACTGAGGAAAATTTTATTTGTTTCATTCATAGCCCACTACTAAATTGTGCTGGTGCAGCGGGGAGAGAGAGAGAGAGAATGGATCAGTCATAGATAGCCTTGTCTTGCAAATCATGTTTCGAATTTACCTTCTTGGCTCTGTATCTAAGTGCTGGCACACCTTAAATACTGCACCTGTTCTTCAGTCTCCAGCCTCCATTCTTTAACCTCATCTTCTCCCATCTCTTGGTCTACTACCGACTTCCTTTTGCTTGCTACATCTTCTGAAGCTGCTCCATACCATTGGTTTGAGCATCTGCTGTGAGAAGCAGGTTCCCACGATACAGTGTGCACTCTGTTGGTGCGATTGCATCAGGGGAGGCCAATTTTCTTAGGCTTGGGCGGAAACTAACCGGGTCATTTGCCTTTCTGGGAGAAAGGCTAGTGATAAGCAGTGATGTCCGAAGAGTTGGGGGGTGCTAGGTTTTGCCTGGCTCCACAACATACCCTGTAAGCTGCCCCGGCCGCTCCCTTGTTCTCGGGGCCATTTCAAGGGGCGAAAGCAGTGCGGGGGAGCATGAGGGGAGGGGCAGTTTACACAGCGCAAAACTTGACACTCTTCTCTTGGAACACCACTGATGTCATGAATTTTGAGCTAATAATAATAATAATACTTAGTATTTATACACCGCCTTTCTAGGTCATTAGATTGCTCTTTTGACTTTATTCAAGGCGGTTTACCTAGGCAGGCATTTCTAAACCCAAAGGGTTTTTACAATCACAAATAAGTTCTAATCTTACTAGAACTGCTACATTCAGATGACACTTTCAAGTCCTGCCTTTCTTTCTTAGCCGCACGATTGCCTTTCCTGCTGGCTGAAAACGGCTTTTTGCTCTCACCAAGAAACAGCTGGCCCAACACAACTCCGCCCTCACAGGCAGCTGGACATAGCTCAGACCTTATCAGCCGCATTCTCGAGGTCTGCCACTCATGGAAACTTCCGGTGTTCTCGAACGGGCGACCTTCGGATCTTATCTTCGGGCATGACTGCAGCTTTTACCCTCTCAGCTAGACGTCCTGCCCCATAAGCACCTCCAGAACCCATTGCTCTGTGTCACCTTCTTTTGGGTCTACCACAATCTTATCATTTTTATGTGGTCTCCCTTCTCTTTTCCTCTTCCCTAAGCCTATGAGACTTTTGCGTAGTCCTGTCCTCTTCTTTCATCTTTTCCTGTCAGTCTTCCTCACACCACACAGCCTTATATTGGTTCTGACATTTTGACGTTGCAGCCGTAATCTATACAGTCCTAGCACTGCACTCTGTTGGTCTGCATTACTCGTATTGACGTCACGTGTTCAAGGAAAAATCGCAAGCATTTGTGGTTTGCTCTGTTTTTTGTTTGTTTGTTTGTTTTTTGAGGGAGCTTACAACAGAAAAGCCCAGATCCCAAGATAGCAGTTGCACATAAATTGAGGAAAGCGGGTTCACACTGTTAGATAACTGCACCCTTTCACCATTGCCTTGTATCTTGTCAAAATGCCTGTCTCAGCTTTGCCTCGCCTTGCCCCCGTCTTGTTCACAAAAGGGCACGAGATCAGCAGATGTCTATAAAATGGCATTATTGCACATTACCTCCTGCAAGCGTACTCCGAACATGCTTTTAACGGAATAAAGTGCTGTCTGTGTTCCTGTCAGACTGTTTGAACACACCGTTGACGTCTGATGCATGCTAATCTTTTGTGGAGGTGTCAGTTGATGTTTTAGGAACTCTTAATACATGAAGTACTAGTCAAAATAACATCTTCCCAGCTAATGAGGCAGATGACTGTGAAATGCGGGAAGCCTGATTTCTTTGACAGTCATAAAGAGAGAACCTGAGATTTCTGATAGCGCAAAGGTTTGGATAATGGATATCGCGAGGGGATTCTGACATATATATGGAATGAGGTTACAGTCCTACACACATTCACTAGGAGCACAATCCTATCTGCCCCTCCCCCTTTCTGCGGTGCCAAGAAGGAGTCACATCAGGAGAATGTGACAGGGAAGGAAGATTTAAATTCCCTACTCTTCTGTAAGCCTCCTGCTCCATAATGAGTCTCCTCTGACCAGTGCCAACTCTGTAGCTTGCACAAGCCCTAAGAGAGAAAGAGAGCAGGGAGGCTGCTGATAGAGGGGATAGGATCTGGTATACACCATCGCCACAGATCCACCCCTTCCCACAGCCTTCCTGCCCCAATTCCTCCCCAATCCCCACTCAGCTTCCCCCTCTCTCCACTGCTCCCCATTGCCATATCTGCTCCAGAGGCCATGATGAGGCTACTTCTTGTGGCAGCACTCCCACAATGGCGCCAATTGAGCTCTGTGCATCCCATCAACAGCCATTTTTGCAACAGCAGAAGTATCTTCCATTATTACAAATTGTTCCATAGTAGAGACAGTCTAAAATGGATTTATTTTAGGGATGGATGTCTGTGTTACCCCAAAATAACACTCAGTAGCAGCAGTGTCATATGTGTTTAAGAACATAAGAAGAGCCCTGCTGGATCAGGCCAAGGGCCCATCTAGTCCAGCTTCCTGTATGCCTACCAGATGCCTCACACACAAGACACCAAGATGCCTGCATCCTTTTGCCACTCCCTTGCACCTGGCATTCGGAAGTAGCCTACTACTAAAGTAAGGATTGCACAACCCATCATGGTCTATAGCCCACAATGGACTCCAGAAGTCAGTCCAATCCCCTTTTAAAGGCACCTAGGCCAGATGCCATCTCAAATTAACATTTTAATCAATTTTATAGCATTTTATCAGATGTAATCACAGTCATATAGGTGGTATATATTGTGTTTTATTTCATTTTCACCATTTTAAACTGCCCATAGTAAGCCCCACTGAACACATTGGGGGCTTCCTTCTGAGTAATAGTGTATAGGACTGCAATTCTGAGTGTGCACATTGTTTCAGAGCACAATCCTAAACTGGAGTTAGGCCTGCATAAGCTAAATCAACAATGTTTGGCCAGCACAAGGGCCACCATAAAGTGTTTTCAGACTACTCTCAGAGTCTGGGAGGATGATGCATGTTATGTCTGTATGCTGGCCTCTCTGACTCCGAGAGTGGTCCAAACATACTTTATGGTGGCCCTTGTGCTGGCCAAACTTAGCTAGCTTAGTTTACTCCAGCCTAACTCAGTTTAAGATTGTGCCCTCAGAACATTTGTGGATGATATCAAAGTCCACCTACTCCAATATTTGTTGCAAGAATTCCAGGAACCAGCAGGAATTACATGCTCTGTCCAAAACTGACCCAGGGTTTCATAATTCCCTTTCTGTCCAACCATCAGCTAGAATACATTTGTGGATTTTTTTCCCCTCTAGGACAGGATCTGATACAATTAAAACAAAGTGCACAAGTAGTAGTATTTTACAAAAATAGTATCAGGTTATATAAATAAGATATGTGACATCAGGTTCTGAGCAAAGAACTTTGTTACTGCTGCTGCTGCTGCTGCTGCTGCTGTTATAATAAAACTGCTGAGAGGAAGCTATATACTGCTGCGCGGACCTGGCCACAGTGACCCACGCCCTAGTGACATCCAGATTAGATTATTGCAACACGCTGTACATGGGGCTGCCTTTGAAGACAGTCCGGAAATTACAACTAGTACAGAACACGGCTGCTCGTGTGGTTGTTGGGGCTCGTCGGTTCGGACCGCCTCCTTCCATATAATCCTGCCCGTACTCTGAGGTCATCTGGGGGGACGCCCCTTTTGACTGTGCCACCACCAGGAGAGGTGAGAGGGATGGCGGCCAGGAATAGGGCCTTCTCAGTGGTGGCCCCCCGACTCTCTCTTTGAATTAAGAACTGCTCCCTCTTTGGCAATGTTTCGGCGGGGGCTGAAGACCTTTTTATTCCAACAAGCTTTTAATTGTTGACAGGCTGGCTGGCTTTTTTGTATATTTAGGATCCACGGGGCTTGTTTTAGATTTTTAATTATTTTAATATTGTTTTTAATTATTGTTTTTAATTGTCAAATATTGTGTTTTATTGTATTTTATTGTTGTAAGCCGCCTTGGGTGCCCATGAGGCAGAAAGGCAGGGTATAAATAAAATAAATAAATAAATAAATAAATAAATATAGACTTAACCAAGAAGGTAGCCAAATATATTAATTTAATCATAACAAGCCGCTGCAAATTATCTGCATTAAATGCAGATATCCCAAGTTCTAGCTCCAGAATCTGCTGTAATTTATGAGTTTTTCCCTTATGGTTTGGATGGCTGTATAGATATGTGATATAGATATGTAATATAGATATCTGTATAGATATTTTCCTGGGCTCCAAGATCACTGCAGATGGTGACTGCAGCCATGAAATTAAAAGACGCTTACTTCTTGGGAGGAAAGCTATGGCGAACCTAGACAACTTAATAAAAAGCCGAGACATCACCCTGCCAACAAAGGTTTGCATAGTCAAAGCTGTGGTTTTCCCAGTAGTCATGTACGGCTGTGAGAGCTGGACCATAAGGAAGGCGGAGCGCCCAGTGGCATAGCATTGATAGAATAGAGATATTACACTCCAGTTTTTTCATTGAATTTCAGGTGGAATTCTACATTTAAACAGTTTAAAGCATGACCATATTATGCCATAAACTCGCGATTTTTGGAATTTGGGGTTCAGTGGTGACACCCCCCCCAAACATGGCACCTGGGGCACTGAACCCCCTGCCCCATAGGTAGCTACACCACTGGGAGCGCTGAAGAATAGATGCTTTTGATTATGGTGTTGGAGAAGACTCTTGAGACTCCCCTGGACTGCAAGGAGATCCAATTGGCCAATCCTACAGGAAGTCAAGCCTGATTGCTCCCTGGAAGGACAAATCCTGAAGCTGAAGCGCAAATACCTTGGCCACCTCATGAGAAGAGAGGACTCTTTAGAAAAGACCCCCATGCTGGGAAAGATTGAAGGCAAAAGGAGAAGGGGGCAGCAGAGGATGAGATGGTTAGATAGTGTCACCAAAGCGATGAACATGAAATTGGGCGAACTCCGGAAGCTAGCAGAAGACAGGGAGGTCTGGCGTGCTGTGGTCCATGGGGTCGCAAAGAGTCAGACACAACTTAGCGACTGAACAACTTAGATATGTGATAGCAACTGTTGTTTTAATGTAGTGCAATTTTTAAAATCTATATTTATATTTTAATATGCCATTCAAGGTCTTTGATTTGATTTGATTTGATTTGAATAAGACCACTTTTCAACAAAGCAAATTCACAAAGCGGTTTAGAGACAAAGTCAAAAAATTAAATGGCTCCCTGTCCCAAAGGGAATCACAGCACAATCTAATGCACGTCTACTCAGAAGAAAGTCCCACTGTGTTAAATTGGGCTTACTCCCAGGAAAGCGTGTATAGGATTGCAGCCTCACAATCTACAAAACCCCACAATCATACACAAGCTTCTGAAAGTAAGATATATATCATCTGTTGACTCCAATGGTCTCCGTATCATGCCCGAAGATGCTTCAAGTGGCCTCTGCTTTATTCCTAGGCTCCTGCACACAAGCATTCATTATGATCGACCTGCCCTAGGAAGGTCTATTAAGTGGCACTCTTTTCAAGCACAGATGGTCCCGAACAGCTTAATGTCTGCCTGGTGGCCGGAATAAGTGAATTCTTGATAGCCTTCCTTCAGATCCTATCCACGCAGCCAAGAAAGCGAAATGCAAACTTGTTTATCATTGTGATAAACGGCCTCCCTCACAGCCGCAGGAAACGCCACATAACTGAGCAGAGTCAAACACTATTAAATTGCCATCACTGTCAAAAACGGGACTCAGACATTACTCTACCTGAGCCCTACTTAATGACTTTCACAGCATATCATCCAAATCAGGGCTTAAAAAAAAAAAGTTTTGTTTACTGTTCAGCCTGAGCTCTGCCAGGATACTAGACTGAGCCAAAACTTCCAAATCACAAAATACGCATATAATTCTGAAGTACAAAATATGCTTTCATTATTAAAAATGGATATGACTAAGAAATGGTTTGTGGCTTCTTTTAGGCATGTGCTTCAAGCCTTTGGATGATCCTGTATTTTATATCACAGCTGCAGAAAGAAGGTTAGACTATTTCAGGGTTAGACTATTTCATGCTGTGGCACAGTGTTGTAACAGAGACATAATTGTACACATTTGCAATGTGTTATCTATTTGCAATGTGTATTTATTTGCAGGTGTTTTGTCTTTGCCTCCATTCAAAATGAACTCATTCTCAGGAAATGGTCGGCCCATTCTTTTTACTCATAGAAGGCAATCCTAATCTGGAGTTAGGCTGGCACAGCTAGGCCAGCCAAGTAAAGCACATTTGGACCATTCTCGGAGTCAGGGAGGATGGCGCATGTCTGTGTGTTGGCTTTTCTGACTGAGAGTGATGCAAGTATATTTTATGGTGACCCTTGTGCTGGTCAAACTTTGCTGGCTTAAATCCAGGCTAGGATTGCGCTATTTATTTTTCACCTTTTTATACCGCTCAAGGTGGTCCTTCCCTCCCTTTGTCCACACAACAACCCTGTGAGGTAGATGAAGCTGACTGGCCCAATGTCACCCAGGAAACTTCATGGCTGAATAGTGATTTGAACCTGGATCTTCCAGGTCTAAGTTCAGCTCCTGAACCACTACACCACCACCACCATCTGTGTTGTATGTAAAGAGAATCTGGACTACCGAGAAGAGCTGGGGCCAGGTGCACAGCCGCATTTGTAATTCTTGAGTGTACTTGTACTACAATTGAATTGCAAAGTTTGGCTGGCACCAGGGCCACAGTAAAACACATTTGAACCACTCTCAGGGACAAGGAGGATGGTACACATCTGTGTGCTGACTTTTCTGAGTCTGAGCATGGTCCAAACATACTTTACAGTGCCCCTTATGCCGGCCAAACTTTGCTGGCCTGACTGTGCCGGCCTAACTCCAGGTTAGGATCGCACCCAGTGATGTCATTCAGGGGGAATGGACCAGAATGGGCATTCCAGATCCTAACGGGTTCTGTGGCTGGTTCCGGGTTCCCGACAAGTGCTAATCAAAAGTGAGTTCCTGTTCCTAAATCATTTGAATGACACCACTGATCGCACCCCCAGTTGGTTAGGTTCTGTGCAGATAAATCATTACAGAAACAAGCCGGGAAGTAGCATTCCTTGAGTCCTATGCTGCTGTCACTTCCAGGAGGAAACCGCCCTTAAACCAGGTGTTTTCCTACTCTCTTAGAAACCATAAAAGTGATTCAATACAGTTGGGACCAAGCAAAAAGCAGTGTGGGGCGAATCAATGCAAGGCACACAGACCTTGTCACATAACCGAAAGAAAAATGGAAGTATCCTTGGCTGTTTCGGATTTCCTTGCCTCTCCTGCCTCATCATATTTGGGTGTCTGATTGCGCTATCTCAAGGCAGAGCACAACTCATAACATAAAAATGGCAGATGTCGCCTCGATAATATTGACTTATGCCCTTGAGGGTCTTGTACAGAAGATGTTTTATTAGGGCTTGTGCATACTCTTTAGCATTTTATTCTGAATAATTACCTCAGAATAGTTGCCATCTGTGCCTACATTATGTTAGATATAAGCTGCAGTTACCTCTTGGCAGATATTCACTTACCTCTAATGAATGTTCTTGTTCCACTGTTAAATGCAGCCGTTACTTCTTCTAGCCACCAAGTGGCACCATGTGATGCATGCGCCTTTCAAACTTACGGCACTTTTCAACAGGTTTCAAGTGCATCTTTAGGAAAGACAAATCCATCAATTTTTTCCCCTCCAAAGTCAATGGAAATTCTCCAACTTACCTTGCAAACACAGTCAGCCCAGAGGCTGCATGGACTCAGCAGACCATAAACTGTTCCAAGTGGCCTTCCCTGTCATCTGTGACCATGATATAAACTTTTGGTGTGGTTACAACCTATAAGGTCAATAATGCACATTTTTATACGAGTTCCTAAATATGCATTTATGACAGAGACAATAATAGCTCTTTGGGAACATTTGCAGAGCAGAATCAATAATCCATTTTTTTTAATATAAACCTGAATGTACATTTATAAACTTGTTTATTTTGCCCCTTCATCTGTGTCAATGTTGCTCAGCTTTTACAGGGGTTTTGTAAGCCTTCAGTGTGAAAACAACTACTATGAGTGAATTACAACCAGAGGCACTTAAAATGAAACGAAAGAATATGCAGTACTTAAGGAACAATGCTTATAAACCCCAGGGATTGCAGACATTCTGTCTTTAGCAAAGCTCTGGGAGAGGGGGCACAAAGGTTTTTTGGGTTTATTTGGGGGTACAAAGTTTCTCTTGGGCTTCTTTCTTTCTCAATTAAATCATAATTTCATATGATCATTGAACCATAATTTCTAAGAATTACAATACAGGTATTCCCCGGTATCTACTGATTCAGTATCTACAGTTATCCACAGATACCAGGGATACTGGGATGCCTATTAAAAAGATAAGGAAACATTAAAAAAATCTTTTTTTCCTTGTTGCAACAAGAGCACTGATGTTCCCCTATCTTAAAAAAGGCATCCCCAGTATCCATGGTCTCAGGTATCCACGAAGGAGTCTGGAACAGAACCCCAGCAGATACCGGGGCATGCCTGTAAATAAAACTATGTAAGTTTCCACAAAAAGGTGGATGCTGGTCTTCACACAATATTTGCAAGCATGGTCTGAGATCCTAGGAAGTTTGCAGCTCCCCTCCTTTGGCTCCTGGCCCCTCTTTTTGACCCTGGGCCCAGATATGATGTACCCTCTGCACTCATGAGCCCTGGCTTTCAGCCTGATCACCTGCAACCATTTTTCCCCCCTTGTGCTATATGCCATTTACAAAGTTATCACAACTGTTTGTGTTAGCATGAATAGGACAAAATCTATTTAAACTGAAGCGAAGTGTACAGTACTTATTTGCAAATATACTTTGCAGGGTATTTGCGATGGTACTCCCTCCCCCCCCCCAATAAGCACACGACACAGGTCATGCAGAAAATTAAGGGCCATATTTATTGAACTCAGTACATTGGAGGTGTTTGTTTGCAACAGGTCCTGCCCAAATGGTCATCCTCAGCTGTGTGGGCACCTACAACAGGAGGAGGCTGAGAGAGCCTGAGTACTTCCTTCGGGCATAGCTGTCTTGGCTCAGAATCCAAGATCAACTCGAGATTCTCTCAGCTTCTTGACAGCCAACCCCTGATACCAAGGATTCAATGAAGCAGAATTGCCTTGCCAGCCCTGCGTTGGAAGGTTACTAAGGCTGGCATTACAGCTCAAGCCTAAGGGTCTGCCAGCCTGTGCTGTAATGCCAGAGGGCCAATTCAAACCAGTTTTGTCCATCCCTAGTAATGTAATGAAACTGAGGCAGCGGGTGTCCATTATCCTTCCCTGGGCACTCCCCACTCCAGCTGCTACCTTACCTGGTCCAGTGGGCATGGTGAAATGAGTGACGGCCTTGTGGCACTGCCATTTGCAGGAGCACTGTCGGCAGCCATTTTGCTACAGCAGAAATGCCTTCTGCTTTCACAATGTGCTCTGCTCAGCCGCCCTATCCTTGATAGAATTGCAATGTCTGTCTTATTAGTTCTGAGTTAAAAAGCTGTTCCTCTTTTGATCACTTCCGTACGCATCTCAGGAAACATGGCAAGGAAAAATGAAGCGAAAAAGAAAAGTATGAGATTCCTCATCACAGATACATTGGTGCCAAAAAATTTCAGAAACAAATACAAGTTGAGTATCCCTTATCCAAACTGCCTGGGATGGGAAGGTGTCTGGATTTGGATTTGCTGGATTCTGGAATAATTGCATACATATAATGAGAAACGTTCCCTCTGGCTCTTTTCACTGTTACCCATCTGGGTGTCTGCTGGCCTCTTCAATGTTTTTCAACAAAGGCTCACACCACAGAGCAGAGAATAGAACTTACAGCCTGTACATGGAAATGAGCACAAGACCTTCAAGTGTTCACAATAAAGGGCGTAATCCTAACCTGGAGTTAGGCCGACACAGTTAGGCCAGCAAAGTTTGACAGGCACACTGTAAAGTATGTTTGGACTACTCTCGGAGGCAGAGAGGCCGGCGCACAGACATCCAAGAGTGGTCCAAATGCACTTTACGGTGGCCCATGGGCCAGCCAAATTTTGCTGGCCTAACCGTGCTGGCCTAACTCCAGGTTAGGATTGCACTCACAGGAAGCTTAAAAAAACTTCATAGACAAAAATGTCTGAAGTTCAGAATAGTTTGGATTTTGGATACCTGGGTAAGGGATAATCTACTTGCAAGAACAGGAAAGGAAACTGTCATGTATTGTTCTTCCTAGCTTGTCACACCAGGAAGTGAAATAATTATGCAATCAAGATCTGTGCTTTCCATTTTCATTCAGGTCAATGTTGCTTACCGATACTTCCTACAGAGGTTTCGCTGCAGTCTCTCTCCTGGTGCAAAGTTCCTAGTTTGGGGATGACATGATTGTGCCTGGAGTAGAAATTTCAGCAAAATTCTAGGACCAGATCCCAAGGGAGATTAATCCTTTCACACGCCCTTCCTGTTCTAAGAGATGGGAATGGAATACCAGGGCATAATGGGGATAACCTTTTTCCCAACTCTCTGAATTTTTGCCTCAGAAAAGAGCTGTGTCAGGGACAAGTAAATATTTTTCTGCACTGTACAGGAAACAGCTCTTCTTGATGAGAGGAATTAAATATTAACCACAGGGTCCATCTTGCCTTCAGCCTGCAAGCTCATCAATACCGGGCCCCACGAGTGCAGGACCTCAGGCCTTTTACCTTAACAGACATTAACCAGCTTTGATTGACTCGTTCCTGCAAGGTTTGAATATTTAAAATTACACAAAGCTTTCCCACACATGAAAGGGTCACTGGTTGTCTCAGTGTGTGACATTTAAAGTGGCTGGATTGATTTCAGGTGTCCTTTTAAAACAAAATAAAATAAAAAGACAGGTTTGTCGACAGGGCATTACATCCAAATAAGGAACAAAAACATAATTGAGCGTTGTAAATAAATACATAAATATTGGGAGCGTTAAAACAGATAAAAGGAAATACTTTTTTACCTAGCGGGTAATTAAGCTATGGCACTCCTTGCCACAGGAGGTGGTGATGGCATCTGGCCTAGATGCCTTTAAAAGGGGACTGGACGGATTTCTGGAGGAAAAGTCCATCGTGGGCGATAGGCCATGATGGGTTGGGTAACCTCCTTACATTAGTAGTAGGCTACTTCAGAATGCCAGGTGCAAGGGAGTGGCAACAGGATGCAAGCATCTTGTTGTCTACAGAACTCCCTTAGGCACCTGGTGGGCCGCTGTGAGATACAGGAAGCTGGACCAGATGGGCCTTTGGTCTGATCCAGTGGGGCTCTTCTTATGTTCTTATAAATAAATTGTGACATAGGTGAGGATTAGGGAGAAACAATAAATTATAGAATTTGAGTTGGAAGGGAACCAACTAGTCCAACTAGAGGCCGACTAGTCCAACCCATTGCCTGTAGCAGGAAATCTTCCAAAAGCATCACCAGCAGGTGCCTGTCGAGCCTCTGCTTGAAGATGCCCAGTGATCTCGTTCTACTCTCAGAGGCAGTTGAGAACAAATTTGTTCATTCATATGACAGCCCTTCAGGTATTTGAAGAGCACTATCATATCCCCTCTCAGCCTTCTCTAAGCCAAACATATCCTCAACCTTTCCTTGTAGAGCTTTTTCGCACTGGCTCAGTTCCTACAGCACAGTGACCAGACATCCAGACTTTTCCCAAACGTGCCCAGATTTAAAGCATCTTGTCCAGATATCTTGGTCAGAAAGTGGCAGGAGTGCCTGCCTGCCGGGCGAGCCTGGTCCTGCGGTGCAGACGGATTTCATCCAAGCCGCAGCGGCATGTCCAGGTGCCCCTGTCTGCTTCCCAGACTCACTGGCTGCTTTTCATGGTTTGGGCAGGGAGCGGGTCATGAAGAAGTCTGAGATCACGCCCTGCTCAGGTGGGAAAGGGAAGGTGATGCTGGCAGGAGAATGTGGCTGATTGTAATGGAGATCAGGAAAGAATCAACACCCTTAGTAGGATTCTTTCTCCCCACAACCTAGAAAAAAAGCACCTGCGGCTAGAAATGGTTGACAGTACCATCGTAAGCATGTCTTCTCAGAAGTAAATCCCTTTGTGATCAATGGAGCTTACTCTCAGGAAAGGGCGAAGAGAATTGCAGCCTGCAATGCACAAAATTATGCAGGCTAGAGTGGATAGAGGGATGCTTTTTCCTCTGGTGTGACTATTTACACGAGGGCGGTGGGAGGTGGCTATGCCATGCCCCACTTGAGTTGCTGCTTAGTCCATTGAAGTTCCACTGCTTGTTCTTGGTACCTGGCACCAAGGACAGAGTGGTGGGGGGATGACCGCAAAGAGCCCTTTTTTAATATTAAAGACCTGCTTCCTCTCCAGTTATTGAAGAGCCAGTTACTGAATATCCCACTCTGGCAAAGGGCATAGCATTTGCAAGTGGATCAGATTCTGCATGCGCAAATTACTGGACAAGATAGATCCTTGGTCTGATCCAAGACTTAGCTCTTACGTTAGCTAAATTGAATCCTCCATGGATCAGGAGAAGCAGTAGACCTCTGAATAACAGGCACTGGAGATAAAGAAGGGAGATCTGTTGCTGTGTTTGTGGGCTTCCTGTTGTGGGCTTCATGCTGTGTTTGTGGGCTTCCTGTTGAGGCATTGGGCTATTATTGGAAACATGATGCTAGGCTAGATGAACCAACCTTGGTCTGGGGCGGGTATGTAAAATTATATGTACTGTAATGCAGTTTTAAATTCAATAATACATCACATAGTGTTCAAATTAAACACATGAAATCAGTGTCTGAGTGTGTTTAGCTTTTATTTTGCCATGTCCTAGATTTTCCTTGAATGTCCTACCTTTTGAAGTGCCATGACCTCTTCTTCGGTTATGACATCTGGTCCTAGAGGGGGGCAAAATGCTAAGTTTTGCAGGAGCCTGAGCTCCTTTGTAAAGCGGCCCCTCCCCCGCTCCTTCAGAGACATTTATGGATCAGAGAGCAAAACCTCTGCTTGATGGTGAGTGGGAGGGGCCACTTTACACAGGAGCTCAGGCTCCTGCAAAACTTAGCGTGTCTCCCTTTCTAGGAATGCCACTGCTTGTCCTCCAGCCCTCTGATCATCTTCTTCGCTTTTCTCTGAATCCGCTCCAGTTTGGCCACATCTTTTCTAAAGGGTGGTGCCCAGAATTGGACACAGTACTCAAAGAAAGATATGACCAATGCAGAGTAAAGTGGAATAACTGCTTCTGGCAACTTGGAAGCCATGGTTCCAGTGGCGTTTCTATGGGGAGGGCAAAGCTCTAAGTGTTGCAAGAAGCCTTACCCTGTTATGTAAATCCCTCCTCTCCCTTGCTGCTGTAGTCAGTAAGCAACACCAAGATGTTACTTTTCCCTGTGAGGATTGGCTAAAACGGTGCAGGAGAGGAGTGATTTCCACTACAAGGTAAGGCTTCTTGCAAAACTTAGAGCTCTGCCCTCCCTGTAGAAACGCCACTGCATGGTTCTAAAAACGCAGGCTAAAAATGTGTTAGCCTTATTTACAGCTGCATCATACTGCTGACAGCAGTGATGTTCTCTGACCCAATTAACATGGCACCTTCTAAACAACACTGATCAGCTACTGATCAGTAGCCCAAAAATACACCCAAAGTGGACAAAAGGAGGATATGGCTTGGGACATTCTGTGTGCCATGGTTACGGCTGGAAGGAGACACAAAAGCCAATGCAACATTTCCCATATGCTTAGTGGACAAGCCAGGTATTGATGGCGTTCTGAGCCCATCTTTGAAAAGCCTAACTTGACTATATCCTTGTGTGGTTTCATGGACCACCTGTCTGGTATATGTACATTGGCTGAGCAAGATACAGGATAAGGGTGATAGGATGCAGCAGCCAGGATGGGTCAATCAGTCTAGGTGCATCAGGCAAAAGGTGTCATAGGCATTGGCTTTCCTTTTGGCAACTTGCATGATGAATTCCTTTTGATTGTGAAAGTGGCCTCTCGTATAGATGTCACGCTCTCTTACACACTGTAGATAAAATGAGTGCTGCAAATTAATGATGTGGGTTAATACTTGCAAAAGAGCGTATTTGGACTTCTAATCACCTAGCAATTATGCACTTAATGCAATCTGAACTTAGGTCTCCATAAATTTATGGCAGTGCACTAACCTCATGACACACCTAATCTCCCTATTCTTCATGTACTAATGTGTGGGAATAAAAACTGGCTACGTGGGCAAAATATCAATTTCAAACTAGCACATGGTGCTTGTTGCCAGTAAGACTAGCGGGGCCCAGGCTACCCATAGTTGATATTCAGAGGGAGGAACTGGGTGCATCCCCAGGAAGCCAGGTGGTTTACTCATCGTTCAGTTGCAATGGTCTAGGTCAGTGGCTCCCAAACTGGGTCCATGTCTGACCAGTGGGTCACGATCAGTTTTTGATGGCTTGAGAAGCTGACAAGGGAGATGAGGTTATGTGCATCAAGGGTTAAGCAACCTGCTCCTTGAGAGAGCACTGCTTTCCAGTCACCATTATAGCCACAGAGGCTTGAGCAGCTGGTAAAGTGAAACTTGCTTTTTGGTGAGTCCCAGTGCAAAAAGGTTTGAGAACCACTGGTTTAGGTCACAACATATTGCATGGCATTGTAATCTGTCTTGCAGTCTTTTCTCCCCCCCCCCATTTAGTTTTTCATTTATACATTTAAAAAGGTGCATACAGGTTTGTAAAGCAGATAAGAACATAAGAAGAGCCCTGCTGGATCAGGTCAAAGGCTCATCTAGTCCAGTTTCCTGTATCTCACAGTGGCCCACCAGGTGCCTCAGGGAGCACACACGACAACATGCTGTTGACACTCCCTTGCACCCTGAAGTAGGCTGCTACTAATGTAAGGAGGTTGCACAACCAACATGGCCTGTAGCCCACGATGGACTTTTCCTCCAGGAATCTGTCTAGTCCCCGTTTAAAGGCACCTAGGCCAGATGCCATCACCACCTCCTGTGGCAAGGAGTTCCACAGATTGATTTCCCAGTGGGTAAAAAAGTATACAATGTCACTTAAAAATAATTGCCTAAGATAAGCAGGAAAAAAAAGTCTGTGAGGATGGGGGAGAATCAGGCTGCAATCCTATACTCACTTTCATGGGAGTAAGCTGCACTGAACACAATGAGACTTACTTCTGAGCAGACATGCATAGGATTGTGTTGTCATTGTCTTAACTGTAAATACATCAAATTATGGTTAAGGTTAGCATTTGGGTTAAGGTACAGCAAACAGTTTGGAAAGTGAAAATGAAGGACTGAATTGAGGAGCTTAAATGAATGACAGAGCATATATGTATATGGACTGTATTGCTGCTCTGTTAAGAATCTGTGGCATAAAATAGGTCCAACTAAGTAGAAGGGACTCTGATTAGCTCTGCTCACATTTATTTTGTATGAGTAATCTCAGCAATGAGAAAATTCCATGCTTTCTAATCACTTTCTTAGATCTAGAGTTCTGGAGATTGTTCCTGAGACCATTAATTCTGGCTCTTCACTGCCCCCAAAGGCAGAGAGTAGCAGCTCTCCAGAGAAGTTCTTCCTAATCACTGTCAATATTTCTCCCTTTGTTTCCAGAAGGAGGGACATGTGAAGTTATAGCCGCGCATAGGTGTTGTAATAAGAATCGGATTGAAGAGAGATCGCAGACAGTAAAATGCTCCTGTCTACCAGGGAAAGTGGCTGGGACGACACGAAACAGACCATCTTGTGTTGACGGCAAGTAGCTCATCTACTTCTTATGGATATTTGTCCACTTTACTTAAATGATGCCTTTCCTCCAAGTGACGTGGGGAGCATGACATGATTCTGCAAAATCAGGATAAATGGGCCTACTAATATAATGTAGAGTTTCCATTCCATGTGGCTACTGGCATGGCTTACATGGAGTATAGGCTGTCATAATGGATAATAACTTGTTTTTGATTAACCAAGCAAAGGTTGACAAAGAACTTGGAACATATAGAGCACAATCCTAAACTGGAGTTAGGCCAGCACAGTTAGGCTGGCAAAGTTTGGCCAGCACAAGGGACACTGTAATGTATGTTTGGGCCACTCTTGGAGTCAGAGAGGCCAGCACAAGGGTCACCGTAAAGAGCATTTGGACCATTCTTGGAGTCAGGGAGGATGGCGCATGTCTGTGTGCTGGACTCTCTGATTCCGCGAGTGGTCCAAACATACTTTACGGTGGCCCTTGTGTCGGCCCAACTTCGCTGACCTAACTGTGCTCTTACTCCAGGTTAGGATTGCGCCCTAAGATATATGCATAATAAAGTGCTTTAACTACTTGTTTTAAAGTAGCCAATCACTTGTCAACTGAGTACAATGCAATGAGTCCAATATGTAAGCAAAATATAACAGCACTAGATACCCCTTTGACTCCAAGAATGGTCCAAATGCACTTTACAGTGACCCTTGTGCTGGCCAAACTTTGCTGGCCTAACTGTGCCAACCTAACTATTGCGCCCTCAGGTTGCAGTCCTAAGAATACTTACTTGGTGTTCAATGGGAGTAAGCATGATTAGGAGCAGACAGTAAGGATGCTGTGGAAAAGATTCACAACCACTGTATGATCATTAATCACAACTGTTGAGTTCTGCAGATAGCAAGCAAACTCAGGCAAATTTGATTTTGCCAATTTTCTATTAATATTTTTTTTCTTAAACCACAAGTGTTATGTTGTAAATGCTATTGCTTTATTTCCGCTGAAAATAAATACTGGGAGGGTTTGTGCTTGGGCATGATTTGTAACAATTTTTTTTCATCAGTGCCTGTGGCTGAAGGGCAAAGCTGAAGAAGGTGTCAATGAACAATGCTGACATTTTTATTGAGCATATAACACAAACCATTCATTTGTTCTTGGGAAAAAGCATTTCACTTAACTATTTTAATTATTTATTGCCATTTTTTAGTGGAAAACAACTAAGTAACATAGGGCGCAAGCCTAACCTGGAGTGTCTCAAACAAACCATTAAGCACATCTGCACCACTCTCGGAGTCAGGAAGGGCAGTGCAAGTTCATGCGCCATCTTCCCTGACTCCGAGAGTGGTCCAAACGTGGTTTACGGTGCATTTGAGACCCTTCTAGTCCGGCACAAGAGACTTGTGCCAGCCTAATTCCAGGTTAGAATTGAACTCTTACAGAATAAAATACAGAACAATCATTTTTTAAAAGAACTAAACAATGTTACGGCCAGTGGTGTCATCCTACCAGTACGCTGGGCGGGACGTCCGGGTGATCGGCAGTCCGCCCATCGCGTACCGCAGTGTTACGCCGTTTGCGTAACGTACGCAAGCGGCGTAACTGGTTACGCAAATGGCGTAATGCTGCGGTACGCAATGGGCAGGATGCCGATCACCTGGACGTCCCGCCCAGTGTACTGGTAGGATGACACCACTGGTACGGCACAAGGCTATTTGCAGGGTGGCAGATCTCAGAAACCGCCATTGCGTTCTGCAGGCCACTGGTGCGCAGGTCCCCACAGAGCTGCATCAGCTCAAAGGCTGGGACACTGCACATGGGCAACAGTTGCCTGCAGTGGCCCTTCATGGTTGGTAACTTGGGAGTGGGGGAGGATTGAAGCAGATCAGGGGCAGACGGGAGTGGATCTTAGCAGTAGCTACATGTGCCAGATATTATCTCTCCCTTCCTAGTCCAGTCCAGGGGGTGAATGGAGTGAGTGGGTGGGTGGGGGGCCTTCCGGCAGGCGGGGCTACCCTGATTCATTCTCTGCTGAACAGCAGGTGCAAATCCCAGCAGCCCCATTGGGGCAGCTGGCGCCTACCCCAGGGTAAAGGGACAAATACGCCCTTGCCCCATGGAGGCTCCAGGCTGCTCCTAACCTGCACTGGATACTGTGCAGGCCAGTCGGCCTGCCTGTTCCATCACAGGTTAAGATTGTACCCTCAATCTTTGTGCATGGGGAGGCTAAGCAAGTCCATGAACCACCTACACATGCAGTAGAGTTTCCTTGTAATGTGCACAGCGTGTTCTTTGATTCCTAAGAGTTTTTGTGTGTATGGAGGGCTAACCACATACTAGAATGTTGGCTCATCTTCTTTTCGTTTTCATGAGCATTGGGTAAATTAGTCCTATGGTAAAGTATTTGTCATATGTCTCATAATAGGCCATTGGTTTGTTGCTGGTCAATTTTTGCTTGGTTCCCCTTTCTGGTTCCTGATTAGCAATGGTGTTGTAACTCTTCAGAGATAAGCACAGCATTGCAGTTTTGACACAGCCAATCAAACGGGGTCAAGTGAGGTGTGTGCAAGCAATGCAGGGGTCACTGGAGAGAAAAATTCAAAATTGTCCCTTTGTGCTTCCACTTGTCTAATTTGTTTTGATAAATGAGTAATTCAAATGACTACAGTGGTTGAGATTTAATTAATGGTTTTGAAAGTCAGCGGTGAACCGGTTCAGCGATCTGACTTTGCAATGAGAGTAGTGTAAATACTTGAGTAAGGGAACGAAAGCGGGGCCATCTATGTTGGAGCTCAGGCAGGCCTGTGGTGTCTTGGGCAGCAGCATTCTGATGTTTGATTTTGCTCGTCTTTCAACAAACTCTTTTTGAATTTTAATTTTTGCGGATAATAATTCACCGAGAAGCATGAACACGATTTTCTTCAACCAGTTCTTGGAACCTCTCTGTGACAACAGAGAGGTTAATGCACGTTCATTGGCAGGAGCCTCTGCTTCCTGCACAGCTGCTACAACTCAAACTGGACATTTTATTTTATCTATTTATTTTTATTTGAAGAATTTATATCCTGCCTTTCCCACGCTGAAGCAAACGCCCAAGGTGGCTTACATAGGTAGGCTAGTCTAAACCAGAGCTGTTCCTGGCTCACAGAGCTCCTGGGGGTGGGGTGATGTCACCGCGCCCCCAGAGCAACCACCCTGCCGCAGTGCGTCAGCCAGCCACGCCTCCCTGTGCCTGGAATCACTCCATTAAGGAATAATCCAGGCACAAGGGAGGGGGGCAAAAATTGTGCTAGTTTTTCCATGTTGCTGAGTCTTGCCATAGACGGCACCTGTCGCACTTTGCCACCCCTGCAGCACCCTTCCTCCACCTCTGGTCTAAACCATTTTTCAATGTTTTTTTTAACCAAATATACAGTATTCTGTGACTCACCAAATCCTCAGTCCCAGATGTAGCCTTCCCAGCATGCCTCTCTCCACAGTGTGCCATCGAGCTTCAGCAGGCAATGCTTCATCGAGCTGAACCTAAGTCAAGCCTGGCTTAGGGTCAGGGTCTTCTCAGGGTTGGCCGGCCTTCTCAACATTTGACAAATCATGAGGACGTCCCACAAAGTACCTCATCCAAGCGTGAACAAATGTCAAGTATTTTCCAATAAGGCTCTGTTTTCAGTCAGAAACATTTGAAAAGACTCAAATAGTGAGGTGTAATGAATTAGAAAATCCATTTTGCCGGGTACTAGTTGGGCCCCGTAGTGTACTGTTTTCAAAGTTTCCAGTGTAGTGGGATAACAGTCAAGCCTGGATTATCCGCTGGATTAAGTGTTGATATAGTTAAGGACAGAGAAAATTGGGCTATTTGGAAGCAAATGGAGCTGTTCGATTTTGATTCAGCTACCAGAGGGTAAAGTACTGAATGCACAAGCACCTTTTCGTGACTTACCATACTAAGTTTTAACTTGAGTAACAGAATGGCCACTACGAGGCCCAGAAGCAACTGAACAAAGAAAACGTGTCATAAGAGCAGCCCCTCTGGATCAGGCCCATCAAGTCCAGCTTCCTGTATCTCACAGTGGCCCAACAGATGCCTCAGGGAGGCCACACACAGAGGTGAAAATAATCTGTGGCAGCCCATGGCATGAGCCATGGGCGCCATTCTTCAGGGGGGCGCCGTTTGGCACCCCTGGGCCCTGCCCCCACAACATTGCACGCCGCCGTGCGTCCCCTGTTCTTTCTGTTCGCTCTTGCCGGCCTTAAAGAGCCGGCAGGAGCGAACAGAACGCGGCTGGGGTGACGCGTTCTGTTCGCTGCTGCTGGCCCTTTAAGGCCAACGGCAGCAAACAGAACGTGGCGCCCTGGCCGCGTTCTGTTCGCTGCCGCTGGCCTTAAAGGGCCGGCGGCAGCGAACAGAACGCGCTTCTTAGAAGGGGCGGGGCGCTATGTCATGACATCACTATGTGACGTCATGACGTTGTGTGCCCCTAGGGGCGCATTTTCATTGGGCACCATGGGCGCCCTTTCAAATAGATCCGCCCCGGCCACACAAGACAACCAGATACTTGTATCTCACGGCGACTCCCCTACACCTGGCATTCTGAGGTTCCCTATTATGCTCACAGAAACCTACTGAACACACCGTCCGTCCCTCACCAGTCTGTCATGTATGACTGAGAAGTCCAGTGATCTCAGAGTATGTGTTTAGGGTTTTATGGTGTCTATAATTTAAGTATTCCAGTCCTGGTAATAATTTTCTAAATCAGTTTTATGATCTAAAAGTATTGTACCTGGAGGCCTCGGAGAATAGTCTTTAAAGTCGCTTTTATTTTTCTGTGTTATGTTGTGTTCTTTTGATTTGTAAAATGCACAGTAACACACACACACACACACACACACACACACAGAGAGAGAGAGAGAGAGAGAGAGAGAGAGAGAGAGAGAGAGAGAGTCTGGAGTTGTAACTGAGGCACAATAAAGATTAAGGAAATGAATAACCACCACAGCTTTTTGCATTTGTTTCTTCAGGGGGTTTGTGAGACATGTACACGCTATAAAAAATCTTGGCTATACCCCATAGCTATACTGAAAGTTGTTATTAATTTTCTTTATTGTGCCTCTGTTACAACTCCAGACTCTGCAGGATGGGGCGGGGGAGAGCACATCTAAAGTTGCAGCATTGATTATATTACATGCAAATCTCTTACAGTAGACTGCCCTAGAATGGCGACATCTTGTCTCAGATAGTGCCCTGTGTAATTCTATGAGTTATGAGACACAGTGTGCTTGCTTGCCACCATTTTCGCGGCATTCTGCCCTGTTGTTTGAGGAGGATGAATGGGTGGAACAGGCTGACTAGAAGGGGTATGGGAAAAGCAGAGATATACAGGTGGTGCCTTTTTATCTGCAAGGGTTCTGTTCCCGGAACCCTGGTGGATAAAAAAAATCCATGGCCAGTGCATTTCCCCCCACTCCGAACCTGACCGGAGCACAGCTTCACAGCGCAATCCTAGAGTGCCCCTTGCGTCAATGCAAGGGGCAGAGCGCAAACACAGGAGCGCTGAGCAGCACCCCCGTGTCAGGGCTCCATCTCTGAAGCCCGGATTTGGGCCGCGCGGTCTCCTCAGATCTGCGCCCACTCTTCAGCGGGCACAGATCCGAGGAGCACATAGGGGAGGCTGGAGCCTCCCCTACGGTAAGAGAGTGCATGCTCCCTAAGCCGCGCTGGATATGGCGCTGGCCCATCGGCCTCACCAGTCTGGCGCTGCTTAGAATTGCACCCTCAGTCAGATTCGGGGGGTTTCCGAGCCCCTCTGAAGCTGCACGTCTTACATGCAGTCTAGAAGGGGCTGAGAATTGGGAATTTCCTCACACGCCCCCCCAGACCTGACTAGATCTGTGTTCCAGTTGGGTGTAGGGGATTTCTGAGCCCCACTGAAGCTACGAGCCTTACACACAGCCTCATTTGGGGAATTTTCTTTTCCCCCCCAGACCTGATTGGAATTGGGTGCAGGGGGGGGGGTGTTTCTGAGCCCCACAAAAGGTGCACGTCACCACGCACAGCCTCAGCAGGTCTGAGAAAGGCCAGTTTGGGCCCAAGCACCCTAACTTCTGAAACCAGAAGTTGCATTTTTAATGCCTTATAAGGCCTTCAATGTGTGAACTCAGCGGGTCTCAAAAGAACCTCTGGAGGTGATGAGAGCATAGCTCTGGTTGACCTTGGAGGCTTCAAGTTGCGCCAAATTTGGCTGAGTCAAATTCAAGTTGAGCCAAATCTGCGGATTAAAAATTAGTAGATAATTTGGCTCAATCTGTATGGCCCTTTGTTCTCAGATGCTAACAAAGCTAACCCAGTACTGATGACATATGCCGGCTGTGGTTCCCCAAAGAGCTGCTGATTTTGCCGCTTGTTCTACAATCCACTTATGAGAGCGATTTTTTTTTCCACTTCATGTTAAATAGCTGTGCCTAATTTCTCCTGACAAGTGGTGGTATGTAGGTGCAGTTATAGGTGCCTGATTCAAGGCTCATTGAAGTTAATGGGAAAGTGTGGGCTGGCTTTGAATAGTTCCGTCGTAAATACTTTGTATTACGTACAGTGCTCCCCTCTATCAGCGCTTGAATCAAGTGAAAATTGTTCACAGTCAAAAAGCCAATAGTTTTCTATTTATCTAATATGTACTTTAGATGGTATCAAAGAACAGTTTTCTCCCTCTCTCCCTCTAAACTCCTTAAAAGTACTTTCAATCAATTCTTATTTCTACAGGAGGAGGGAAAAATGTTATTTTAGATCCAAGGAGTCAGCTTCTCATCCCTCTAGCTGTGCTCCGGCCTAGATAAGGAGAGATCTCAGGGTCCCATATTATTAATGCGCTGTCTCTATGAATAACGAGCAGATGGGCTGAATTATTTTTCACTCTTGGGAAAATCTATAGCCCTGTCCTTCTGCAGCACCACTGGAAACCGAGCGGGAGATCCGTATGTTTTTTTTTCTTTTTTCGATTTGGCAAATTCAGATGACTTCATTTGTAAAGAGGAGGGGTGGGAAGGAGGAGAGAAGAACAGCATTCCCACTGAGACTCATTTAGCACACTCAGACAGAGAGGTGCAATTCACAATGCACAGTACGACAGGAAAAAAAGACCTCCATCCAGAGAGATGGCGCAAAACTTTGTATTTGTCGAAAAATGATGGTTTTACATATTTGCTAACACACACCTGTTAACATTTAGGCTGTTCTCTGACTTTAAGAGGACCTCAAACCTTAGCTATACCTAGGGGTGGATTTTTTGGGTGACATTTTTTCCCAAAATTTCTTGATTAATAGCCAATTGCCTTGTTACGTGTTTTCATCCAATTTTTTATTGCAAATTGTACAAACAGTGCAATAAATGAGGGTGAATGACCCCACAAAGGCAAGCAATTACTGGCACACACACCCCAGCCCGAAATAACCTGCTCAAAAATTCCTAAGCTTCACTCTGGTTGCTGCTTGAAGCGTCAAGAAACTGCTACTTACTCCTTCCACATTCCATTAAAGTTGCCCCAGCATGCATGTGAACTATGAAGCTGCATGTTCATGCAAGTTTAAGCAAGCTTCCTCCTGTTGTTGCCACTCCTCCTCCTGATCCCTTACTGAAAGCTATTTGTGGATTCCTCAGAACTGTGTCAAAAATAAACAAAAGTGGTGTTGTCTTTGTGAAATTGATCTAAATTTGTGTCTATTAAAATAAACAAAAGCAAAAGGGTTATTTTGCATTTTTATTTAAATTTTATGTCGCATTTTCAATAGAAATTGTTATTTAGCGTTCTGTGTGGATCCCTGAAAAAAACAATCCCTACCTATACCCCATAGCTTTGTTGAAAGACAAGCTTCTAAAGACTGGATGAAGTTTTCAGATATTTGGTCATTCAGTCATTCCTAAATCTATGTAAAAAAAAAGTGCATCGATGCAAATATTCCCTGATGCTAGTTTAGGGCTGAAACTCACATTGGAATTGTTTTGGCTCTGCTCTTTAAACTTGCAAAATATATCTTGCATACCTTAATTAATGTGGCTTATGCTAATTATGTTAATTAGCATGCAGAAAAGTAGCCCTCTTGCAAAGATCCGCCATCCCAGAACAAGTGCCGATGGGGGAAGCAGTGAGCCATTCCTGTTGCCCTCTCTGTCTCTCATTTCCCACTTGACTTTTAGCAGAAGCCACCAAGATTAATGAATTAGTTTTTTTTTTCTGCTGTGTTTAATTTCTAAACTGCCTAAATCCCAGGCAGAAACATGATGACACAAAAGAAATGTGAGTGCCTCCAGAAAGAGGAGCCCTTCCTCTCCTCCTTCCTTGTAAAAGGTAAAGGTAAACGTTTCCCCACGACTGAATGGTCTAGTCATGACCGACTGTAGGGGGCAGTGCTCATCTCCGTTTCAAAGCCTGTAGAGCCGGCGTTTTTGTCCGATCACGTGGCCAGCATGACTCTACGCCGTAGTGCACGGAACGCCGTTCCCTTCCCACCGAAGTGGTCCCTATTTATCTACTTGCATTTAGGTGCTTTCGAACTGCTAGGTTGGCAGGAGCTGGGACAAGCAACGGGAGCTCACTCTGTCACGCAGTCTCGAATTCTCAACCTTGCGGTCGAAAGCCCAGCAACAGCGGATTAACTCGCCACGCCACCACGTCCGGTATGATGACATGGTGTTCTTCCAAGTTTCAGGGTTCAGTTTAAGAAAAACACAGGAACCCTTAACAAAATGCACCAGTCCTGCTTTCTGACTGTCATCCATTTTGGCCAAATTATGCCCTCAGAAAAACCATCAGAAAGGGTCAAAGGCCAAGCCCCTTTGATCACTGCCCCCCAAAAATACTGAAGAAATTCTGAAATGATGTCAACCCATTTCATAGTGCAACCTAATACCAAGGAAGGGAGAAGAAGAGAGACCTGTCTGTTCTTTTAGACAGCAGTGACATGTCTCTAGTAAAGCTGCATGAAAAAGGTGGTGAAATGTGAATAGGTGATGGAGAAAAGGCAGAACTACTCAACTCCGACGCCTGGGCCCAGGCCAAAACTGCAGTTATTCATTGGAAAACTGCATCCATGAGTCACATTCATAGCTTGGAGCTTGCATAGGATTTGCCATTCACTGCATTCCAGAGCTTTCTTGGAGGCAACAGCTGTGCTAATCCCTCCTCCAGTGCCGCCAATCATCCGTCAACAGACTTCCTGTGTCTGCATGTATCCCAGCAGTACTTGCCAGATCAAAGGGGTAGGAGCGTCCTTTCAGAGGCATAGCTATATAAGTGCAGCAGGTATCAGCTGCACTGGGCTAACCACAGGGAGGGGGCAACAGTTGGGGACAAGTCTTTTATATGTCTTTATTTCTAAGCCCCTTCCTGTCGTCTTTGCTGCTGCCCCCTCTATGTGGGTTGAGTCTCTGTTCCGTATGGGTTCCTCATGCATTCAAATTAGTTTTGCATTATATTCTGGTTCCTGTCTGATGCAACCTGTCCCTTTTTTATTTTTCCAAATATAATGTTTGCCTTTGGGGATTTGAACCTGTGATCTTTGTTACCTGATTTTTCTCACAGAGCTATTCAAGCCCCTTATGAATAGTTGAACAAAGAGAAGGGATATAGCCAGCAAAAGGCAGAGGTTTCAACAGAAGCTATTCCTAGAGAGGCAGGACATACAGCTTAAATTTTTTTAAGCCTGCTTTAAAGAAAGACCGTTGGTGCCTTGCGCACTAACGGGTATTGAACCGCCTCGCCCCACACAGCAGACAATGGCTGCTCCTCCCCATTGGCTGATTCAAGCCTGGGGAGGCGGGGCACGGACGGCATTCGTGCCCAATTCCCTCAGCCTGGCCGGAGCAGCGACCCCTCCCACCCTCCCTTGTGCTAGTCTAAGATTAACTGGTTGCTCTTTGGGGACTGGGTAGGAATTTTTTGCTGTCATCCTGATTTGCTTTGGTTGACAGTTTTTTCACCTGCGCCAAACTGGCACTGCAAGGGTAGGGCCCAGGTTAGGTTTTCAGGTGTTTCAGTTTCACACTTGGTCACTTTAGCATGAAATGTGCGGAGTTAGGGTATGTAGGATATCCTGGTGAACATCTAAGGCAGCAAAGTCAAGATGCAAGCCAGGACAGCTCTGCCTACCCGGCTCGAGGAGGCTGTGCTGGCAAACACCTTGACTGGACTGGCAGTGCCTGCAGGTTCGTCCTGCGGGCTAGCCGGTTCGCTGCCTTAACTAATTAAGGGGTGACACAATGAAAGGCTAAAGATGCAGTGCGTTGCACTGATTACAACCTGGAGTCGGATGTTTTCGCCCAATAAAGTAAGGAGACATCAACAGCTAGGCCCATTTCCAGAGACGTCATCTGGGCGCACCAGGAACCGGAACGCCCAGATGATTGGCAGCCCTCCGCCCCTATGTTGGAGGGCAGCCACGCCTCCCTGTACCTCAAATCGCTCCGTTTCAGAGCGATTTGGACGCGAGGGAGGGCGGGTGGGCCCAGGAGCAGCTTGCCCGTCCTCGGGAGAGGCGGCGCGGCCCTGGCCTGTCCGCAGAACTGGCGGAACAGTGTACCGGGCCGTTCTGCCAGGATGACACCACTGCCCGTTCTCCCAGTAAGAATCCTGCAGGCAGTAGGGTGGGCTTAAATATGCTTCACTCTGCCTTTGCCCCGTTTGCTTATCCTGCAAAAGTTGTCATCTAATAAAGTGGCCCATTTTACCTCCAAGCCATTGTGTGGTGTTTTATTGGGTGAGTGTGTGGGTAAAACACGGTGCTTTTTCCCTGGTGTTGGAAAGTTGGTTGGGATTGTGCCCTCAGTTGGGCTTGCCCTCATATTCTGCTGTTTGAAACTTTTTAAATGCATCAACACCCAACATAAGCTCACAACATAAGATAAAACTCAGTTTTGGAGAAAATAAATTGCAGCGATTAGCTATTTTTCCCCCTTCTACTTATAGCATCTACCTTTTTCATTGCCTGCTAATAACATTTTTAATTCTCATGACTCAAAAGAATATGCCAGTCGTTTAGCACCAAGTGTTTGTAATTAATATTCTGTCTGTCACATTGCCTGTAAAAACTCACTTGAAATCTAACCCTTTTATGTGAAGTGTTTCTTCATTTAAGGAAGGGGCTCATTATATACGGAAAAGTTGCTGCAGTTAAAAAAATTCTTATTCAATACATATTCGTCTGATAATTCATAGATACAGGAAAGGAGGCAGACACTTGGCTAGGTGGGAAGTGTTAAGATATTTCCTTTGTTTCCAAGAAAATGTTTCAGGTCTCTTGATTGTTATGATTGAACACCCTATGGGTAGAAGTGGGGGGGGGGAATGGTTTTATTTGTTAATGGATTTCGGTGTTTTCCCAAGGTAGAAGTGCAGAAAGCAATGTAAATTTTGTATTTTTCTTCAAAATTTACATCATAATTATAAATGATAATCACCTTAAAAGTGAACTAGGTAGGTGAGATACTGTAGATGGTGTAGTGTCAGTAGAGGAAGCTACAGTCATTTCCCCATGACCGAATGGTCTAGTCATGCCCAACTGTAGAGGGCAGTGCCCATCTCCATTTCTAATCCGAAGAGCCGGCGTTTGTCCGAGGACAAGTCTCTGTGGTCATGTGGCTGGAATGACTATACACCAAGGTATAGCCCCCCCCCCCAAAAAAAAATAAGGTTATACAGGCTATCGAACATAACAATTACACAGTTGCACACTTCACAATCTTGTAAATGCTTTTTTGAGTAATGGCTTCCAAACAAATTCTTATATATCCAATCGTAATTGGTGTTGATATGCCATTCGCTCAAAAATAGCCAAATTCAACAATCCGTCCATCCACTGGAAAAAGGTTGGTGGGTTTTTGTCCTTCCAATATAACAATATCATTTTTTTTGCCATTGTAAGGGCACAGAGAGTCTAAATTCTCTCCACCTATGATTGTTTCTTTGGGGAGGGAAAAAATTGCAGGAGCTCATTGAAAACTCCAATTTGGCTCCTGAAACCTCTCTCTAGATTTCATCTGCTTTCCAGAAAAATTGAGAAATGGCTCTTGCATTTGCTCCCTGAAAATGTGCAGTATCTATTTTTCTATTTCTCTTTCCAGCATGACTTCTAACTTATTTAACATGAATGTTCCAAAGTACAAGATATTCTTTCAGAAACAACCACCCTATAACTAAAATCAAGCTCTATTGTGGTTTATTTTGTCTTCAACCTTCAGCAACTGCAGGCATTGGACAAAAAGAATTTGAAAACACCATAATTCCCCGAAGTGAAAAAGACTCTCCATCTTTCCTAATTTATGGACTTGAAATTGCACATATCTCTTCTACCTGCTTAAAATCTGTGGAATATGTTCTGATTATGTACTGGATTCATGTTTTCACTAAGTCTGTGGCTTAAACCAAATCCCTTGAGATTGATTTGATTCCCAAATGTTAGAAGAAGAAGAAAGAAAAAGAAAAACCACTAAAATGGTTGTGCATATAAATTAGCTGGGGAAAGCACAATAACGGGAGAATTCTCATAGCTTTGGTAGAATTTAGAACTGCTAGCTCTAATTATAGACATGGAGCCGCTAACTTCTAAAAAGATAATAATAGTCAGGCCTACTAGAAGCCATAGTGTCTGCTCTGGAAGGAATTCCTTTACTCTCACATATATATGGTCACTCAATGATGGGACAATGGCTCTGGGTGCAATACTAAACTTGGGTTAGGTCTCACAAATGCGCTATAAAACACATTTGCACCACACTCAGAGTGCAAGCCTAACCTGGATTAAGCTGGCATAGTTAGGCCAGCAAAGTTTGGCCGGCACAAGGGCCACCGTAGAAAAAAAGCAGACTGTTTTTTTGGGCACCCACCCTTCCTTGCATCCAGCTCCCTTTGCCACCTGTCCGGGCACCACCTGTCTGTGGCAAAATCACCCCGGCCTTCCTTTTGCTCCCCAACTTGCTCCCAACTGCCTGGGAGTCCCTGAAGGTGCCCACATGTTTCCTTCACTCCTCGAGCCAGGGAGTGAGGGGAATGCACCATTTGGGCGGGGGGGGGGGGCAGTGGCCTTTGCATGTCACACAGCATGCCTGAAGTGTGAGAAGCCCCAGTAAGCCTCTGCATGCGTGGGAGTATGAGCAGCCAGAGAGATGCCGGACTGTGAAGGAGACCACCTGGACTGTAGCGTTCTTGAAAGATAGAACTCATGATTGTAACAACCCTTATATGGGGTTGAGAAAAGCCTGCCCATGTAAACCGCCTTGATTAAAGTCAGAGGAGAAATCCAATGACTAGAAAGGCAACGTATAAATACTGGTGGGGTGTTGTTGTTGTTGTTGTTATTTGCAAACAGCACAATCCTAGCCATGTCTACTCAAGGGGCAGCTCAATGGTTGGACCTCTTTTTCTTTCTTTCTTTCTTTCTTTCTTTCTTTCTTTCTTTCTTTCTTT
>JAJKFI010000004.1:11442096-11453535 GCA_029204185.1 Lerista edwardsae
TAATAATAATAATAATAATAATAATAATAATAATAATAATAATAATATTCAGTGCAAGTCACCCACACTGGATGCCACCCCTTCTTTCTACCAACACATCTCCCATTCTTCCCTATTCCCCCCATTTCCCTTTGCCCACTGGCACGTGATGGGCCTCTGCAGCCTCTCCAGCAGCAGTCTGGAAGCGCACGGCCTTCTGTGATGCCAGAAAGCATGTTCTGCCATTGGAATGCTACTTCCGGCAGTGGTCCGTGGCATCAGTACTGGGGCATTATTCCTTTTCAGAAAAAAGGAAACATGCACTACCCCAATGAACAACGTATACAGCGCAATCCTATGCATGTCTACTCAGAAGTTGGTTCCATTGTGTTCAATGGGCCTTACTCCCAGGAAAGTGTGTATAGGATTGCAGTCGCAGTGTGTCAAGGTAACTGACCAGCATTATATGTATACCTACCACATAGATGAACATGGATGTCTACCACATAGATGAACATTGATTCCTATTTGTGCACTGGATAGCCTGTGGCGCTCTTTACTGGAGTTCTGTGTTTTTGGTTTGTGTGTTGTTGTTGTTGTTGTTGTTGTTGTTGTTGTTGTTTTTAATAAATTACAAGGCTAAACAAACTCCATGCTTACTATTAATTTGCAAAATCCAGGTACAACTGAGATTGATTTGAAACAATGCTGCTTTTCAGGGGATTTGAAATGTACGTTTTTCTCTGTGCATCCTCTTTGTTAAATCGGAAATATTTATCATGATCATGAGAGATTATTCCTGATCCACGTCAATTTGCAGTGCCTTGCAGAAATCAGAGCAACCCTTTGTTTAGCAAAGAGGGCATAATAGGCACTATAATGGGCATAGGAAACATTTCTTGGAAAAGGCCTATTAAAATGAACAGGGAGTTGCCTGTGAGCACAGCTGTCATACAAATGAGATGTTCCAGGTAAATTATGCCCGATAACAATTCTTTATTTGGGCTGCAAGCAAGTCAAGTGCAAAGAGATTTGAGGACATGGAGTGAATCAGCGAGGGGAGAAGGAATCCTTTGACTGTAGCATTTTCCTGTGCAGTCTTGTGAAGGAAACAAAAAGAAAGCCATGCATCCTTTAACCACCTTTTTGCCAGGTCAAGCTGCCAAGTCAAACCTCTTTGCCAGGTTAAGCTACTTAAACATCTGGAATCAGCAGCTGCACAGGCTTAAAGCTACCACCAGATCTTGCCTTAAGTAAAGCATGCGAAGTTTCTACTTTGGAAAGAATGCTGCAAACGAATCCAAAGTGTAGCAAATTGGGGGGGGGGGCTAATCCTATTGAGGCTAGTGCAGGCAGTAAGCCTTTACTGTGAGGGCCACAGTCACAAAAGTACCATAAGGCACTTTCACGGCCGATGGTAAGGGCTTAATGCTGGTACCAACCCAATGCCGATCCCCAGCACCCAGAGGCACCCACAGAGAGCTGGTGGCTGGTAGGTTACACTGCTACTGGCGGTGCACATTTTCCGGGCAGGCAGAGAGGGTGGAACTGGGTGGAGGAAGGGGCAAAGCAGAAGGGGCCAGTGGTGGCCTTCAATGCCAGATCCTAACCATGTGGCCAATATGGAGGCCCTCAAGTATGCACGGGTGACATAGCGTCGCCTTCTCCTGAGATGCCTCCAGCGCCTGCCTGGTGCAAGTAGGATGCAGCAGTAGCCATTGGGCTACCGCTGTGCCTCCAGCACCCAAGCAGAATAAGATTTGGCTGCCCATCTTGATATGACTAGGTTCATTTGAGGCAGGGACTGGAGCCCTCTGGTGGAGCCCATTCCTTTCTTTCAAAGGCTCCTAGATTCAATTTCTGGCATCTCTATGTAAGTTCAGGAGAGACCTCTACCTGAGACACCTGAGAGCTGCTATTGTCCATTGAGACAATACGGAACTAGATGGAGCTCCCTCGAGTGCAGTTTATGGGTTCTTATAAGGGTTCCATCCATCCCTACTACTTAAGCGCAATTGTGTTTAGGATTGCTGCCTTGGGAATTACATACAGGAGACAAAATTAAGACACAGGCTTTCCTACATAGGGATTGTCTGTATGTTGGACCTGAATAGTCTGAAGCCCAATGGTTAGGGGTGGTTTTTTTTCGGTGATCAACACAGAACACTAAATAATGAGAATTTCTACTGAAATTGCTACATAAAATGAAATTTAGGTCAAAACACAAAATAACACCGCTTTTGCTTATTTTTGACCCAGCTGAGGAATTCACAAATGGTTTTCAGCAAGGAGGAGGAGTGGCAGAAACAGGAGGAAGCTTGCTTAAACTTGCATGAACCCACATGTTCATAGGTCACAGTGCACGCTGGGGCAACTTTAATGGAATGTGGAAGTAGCAAGTAGCATGCTCCAAGCAGCAACCAGGTGCTCCACTTGATGCTCCAAGCAGCAACCAGAGTGCAGCTTGGGAATTTTTGAGCAGATTATTTTGAGCTGGGGGTGTGTGTGCCAGTGTTTGCTTGCTTTTGTAGGGCCATTCACCTTTATTGATTTCCCTGTTTGTACAATTGGCAATAAAAATTTGGATAAAAATAGATAACACCGCAATTTGCTATTTTAATCAAAAAAATTTGGGGGAAAAAAATCACCACAAACCCCACCCCTACCAATGGTTCTCAGTAGGCATATGTGTCCCAATCTGGCAACTGAAATCTGTGTCTGTATCTCCTTAGGCCTTCAGCCATCCGGAAATGTTGACATTGCGGCACTGGGTGAACATCTATATGCACATTCCAGTTTGCATTGTGATGCCTACCTGAGCCCCTTGGAACTGGTTAAAGGCATCTTTGGTGCAGATGGAAGTGCGCACCTGCATTCAGGGCCATCACCCGTTTGTGACAAGGTCCCTGTGACTACAGCTGCCTTTGGGAATGTTGGATTCCTTTTAATTTCTTGGTCTATTTATAAGGCACCATTTGGCCTATCAGAAGGCCCCTCAAGCCGTTTCCATTTCAAACACAAATATTCAACTACAGATGCAGAAAAGCCCTAATACCATCACAAAAATAGAACTGCAACATCGATAACACCAGTACAGGTTGAAACTGCAAAACAGATGCTTGGTGCTGTCACATCCTGGCAGATTATTCCCCGGTTCCATATGCTTTGTTCTGCTCCATTCTGTACCGCTCAGATTTGCAGTCTGCCGCTCACCATAGCATAAGATCCAAAGGTTTCAGGAGCAACATTTGGTTATTTAAAAAAAAATGGGACTGCAGCTACCATTTCTTTCTCCCTAATATTTTTCCCTTTTGAAAATAAAGCAATATATATCTGATAGCTGACTGGTAGTGCAACACTTGGGACAGTGCATGCATACAAGCAAAAAACCGATCTGATTTAAACTGAACATAGTGGCGTCATGGGCACCCCTGCCATGGATCGTACACACAGAGCCAGGCTCCTCATCTTTCAAAATCTTTAGAGAGGCAGCTTTTTAATCTATATTTGGTTCCTCTTCTTTCCCCCACCCTTGGAAATTGATTCCTTTTGCGTGTAACCCTATAGCACTTTCAATTTAAAGAGAAATCAGAATAAAGGAGACAAATATCAAATCCTAGCAGGAAAGAGAACTGATACAATTACCTCTTTTTTAAAAAAGGAAAAAGGGTAGAAAATTATATGACAGCACCAGACTGCTGCATATTTTTTGACCTGTCATTTCCAATGTATAGATTTCTTGAAGTGCAACATAAATGCATACATCCAATAAACAGGGAGAGAACTACTGGTGTATGTATTGGAAAAGGCAGGAGATACCCCAAGGAGATAGGGAATGGTATTGTGGCCCCTTGTCCCAGATTAGCCAGGAAGTACAGGGTTAATCCCAGAGCTTCTGCAAGGGCCCTGGCTAGGAAGGGTGATTAGCACAGGTGCAGATGGGTGTGGCTGATGAGCTAGAGCCTGCCCAGCAACAGACACCGATTGGCCTGCCTCAGTATGAAATTAGAGGCAGGAGCTGCAGTAAGTTAGCACTAGGTAGGTGCAGCACCGAGCAGGTGTGTGTAGGGAGGGAGGGGCTGGCTGGCTGGCTGGCTGGCTGGCTGGCTGTGGATTGACAGACTGAAGGACTGTTGGATGGATGGACTGGTTATTGGAACTGTGAGTGGGTTCCTGTGGTGCCTTGGTTGGAGAATTGTTGTATGGCTGCCACGCCCCTGGAGCCACGAGTGGAGGAGGCAGGTGTGGCTTAGGCAAGCTGACTGCCTATTGTTTGGTGGTGGGGTTTTGTGGTGCCAAGTTAGGGTAAATTGGAGCTAAGCCGGTGATGAGGGCAGCCTGGAAGAGGCTGGCCAGCCAGTGAATCCAAGCAAGGCTGCTGGAAGAGAGGAGGCCCAATGGATGAAGGAACCCCCTCCCTCTTGCCCATCTCTGAGGCTTGCTCTGGAGGGGAAACTAGTTAGCCTAGTGTGGGCATTGGGGCCCTCGGGGAGGCCCAGCAGGGAGAATTTGGCAGAGCAGTGTGAGCCAAACTCCTTGGGCTAAGGTCATGTAAGAATTGGTCCTGTGCTTGGACCATTTGTGAGTAGGTGTGTTACACAGCTGATGCATGCATTAACATGTGCCACTAGGCAAAAGATACCAAGGTACCCAAATCCACTGCCAGGACAGTCCTGTGCATATCTACTCAGAAGTACGTTCCACTGGGTTCAGTGGGGCATAATCCCAGGTAAGTGTGCATAGGATTGCAGCCTGAGACACATTTTTTGCAGTTTTATGACAGTGCCACACAATTATACCTACAGAGGTGTCTCTAAAAAGTGTCTTGGGTCATTGATGTGCAAATACAAAGCTAACTTAAGACCTATCCGAATTCCGGTCCAAACTTTGTGTTTCAGTGTGAACTTGGACTACCAAGGCTGCAATCATATACATTTGCTTTCCAGAGAATAAGTCGTCTTGAACAAGGTGAGGCTTACTTCTGAACAGACAGGCATCGGCTTGCTCTGTAAATCAGCAATATGTTTCCTAGAAACCAAAGCTGCTGTCGAGCACAGCTGATAACATGGAACAGCACAGTGGCATACCTAGATGGGGGTCACAGCACTACGTTTTGCAAGCAGCCACTCCCCCTCCTCTTTAAAACCATTTAGAGCCAACATAGCCTCCATTTTGCTCTTGCCACTGGGAATGGCTCCGAAGAGGAAGGGGAGTGGCTGCTTGCAAAACTTAGTGCTGTGATCCCCCTCTAGGCACACCTCTGAAACAACAGCCTTGATGGGAAGTATTAAGAAAACTTTTTTTCCTGCATGATGCACATGTTCCAGGGTATCAAATGCCTGCTTGTTGGGCATTACAGTCATGTATTTGCATGTTACTATCATCAAACGATGCAAAAGGGCAAAAATGCCTTTCCATGCCCATGTTTGATGACAGAGATGGAGCCTGTTTATGGGGCCACTTAACTAAAGGGTCCTCTTGTTTGCACTGGAGTGCTCCATCGTGACACAGATACCTGCGCACTGCATACCAAAAATCCAGGCTGTTCAGCTGCTTTTCTCCCCGTGAAAACTAGCACAGACATTGTGGAAGAAGGTCGTCTCAACTTTGGCCACACTGACAGTGATTTTTATTCATGTGCTCTGTCAGCCGCATCATGTCCCTCTTACGCTCCCTTGCAGATCACCTTCTTTTTGTGAATATAAACTGTTTATTAAAACCGCCGCATTAATCATTTAAATCAGAGTATCAATAATTGAGAAGTCCATGCACAAGGCAGTAGCCATAAATTAACACTTACTACCTTTTATTTAATTGGAAAGGGAAATGACAAATTTTAAAGATGCGTTTTCTAATCACGACTTTGTCCTAGGAGGAGGGGGGGGAGTCGTGACTTGCTACCCTCAAGTCCATGGAGAGAACTAACAGAATCCGCATGTTGTCTCAGAAGTAGGTCCCCATTCAATTCAATGGGACTCACTCCTAGGTAAATGTGCATAGGATTGCAACCTAAGGGAGCAATCCTAACCAGGAGTCTAACAAATGCACCACAAAGCATGTTTGGGCCACTCTTGGAGTCAAGGAGGACGGTGCATGTACATGCAACACTTCTGGATTAGAATTGGGCCCTAAGCTTATCTTCATGGTATGCCAAAAATGGAAAGGGAAAAATTCATGGAAGTTTGGTGTGCTCGCATGTGCATGTGCATGTTTGTGTGCATACATGCTAGAACTGAATCAAATGTGAACATTGTCAAAATTTCACATTCAAAACTTTGAAATTTGACTTGCCTTCTTCCTGCTTCCATCTCTGGCCTTAAGGCACCCACAGATTTCAGCATCTGTCAAATAAAATTAAATTCTAAGTTGTCTAGTAGTTCTTTCCTAGGCAAAGCACAATAAATTGGACACCTTTCAATACTTTACTTCCTGCAACTAAGTCTAAGAGCGCAATCCTAACCTGGAGTTTGGCTGGCACAGTTAGGCCAGCAATGTTTGATTGGCACAAGGGACACCGTAAAGTATGTTTGGAACACTCCCGGAGTCAGAGAGGCCAGCACACAGATGTGCACCATCCTCCCTGACTCTGAAAGTGGTCCATACATGCTTTACGGTGTCCCTTGTGTCGGCCAATCTTTTTTGGCCTAACTGTGCAGGCCTAACTCCAGGTCAGGACTGTGATCTAAATGCATGTAAAATAAATAATTGCATATTCTTGCCTCTCCAGGCAGCACTTCCCTCCCCTTCCTCCTGTGTATATCTGTGATTGTAGGGATCTGGAAGGTTTTCTATTGTAAAGTGCCATGAACATTGATGGTACTATGAACGTTCACAGTAATCATAATAGGGTGTTATTTTTAGTACCAAAATGCCATGGTTTTGAACCATACCTGATACTTGTGAGCCTGCCTTGATGACAGGCTTTTCATCAGCTGGCTCAGGTTCAGTCCAGGACCAGAACCTGGGAGAGGTTCCTGCTTGCAGGACGAGATCTCATTAACAGCCCAATTCAAACTCGGTGTTGCGCAGGTGCAGGCCCCCTGCTGTGCAGCATGTCTGCCCCGATTCAGGAGCAGCCTGCACCAGCACAAGGATCTGACTGGCCTGCCGCTGCCAGATCCCATCGCGGCACCAGCTGAGCAAGGTAGGTGTGCACCAGGTGGCACAGGTAGTGGGAGAGGGTGGCGGGAGGGAGGTCCTCCGTGGTTGGGGGGGAAATGTTTCTGGGAGGGGGAGGGTGGAACTAGGGAGGATGGGGCTTGGAGGGGGTGAGATCAGTGGTGACAGCCAGAGGCACAGACGGTGCCACATGGGGAGGCAGCCACAGTAGACGCTGTTTGCGTCGGGGCAAAAGAAGCAACATACTTTTTGTCCTCTCCCTTGTGTCCGACATGTGCCTAAATCTCACTATGCCGGACGCGGGGGTTGTGACCGGGCAGTCCAGCAGGAGGGGTAGTGGTGCTAAGGGCACGTCGGTGTCACCCTGTGGCACGTTTTAAGCTGATTATGGCTCTGGCAGTAGCACACACCATATTCTAACCCTCGGCCCCAGCCTGGGCAGCCTTACACAGGCTGGTGCAGATCCAAGTTGCCCCATAGGCAGCGGCGGCATTCAGCCAGTACACTGGGCGGGACTTACCTTCGAGCGGCAGTCGGCCCGTTGCGTCACAGCGCGTTCCATCGCCCAAAGGTAAGTCCCGCCCAGCGTACCGGCTGAATGCTGCCACTGCCCATAGGGCAGGCTGTGGTGACCTCCCATGACCCTGATCTCCAGCCTGCACCTAATCTGCATTGGATAGAGTGCAGGCTGTGTGGCCTTGCCGTTCCAGCACAGGTTAGGATTGTGCCCTAAGTGATAATAGAGACCCTGGAGAACATCCCAGGTTTAGTTTCCATTAGGGAGGACACTTGCCTGAAACCCTTCAGAAAACAGTGCAGGCCATAATCTGAGATGTCAGGCAATTAAGTGCTTTCATAGCACAGTCCTATGTCCGCTTCCTCAGAAGTACATCACATGGTTTCCAACAGGGCTCTTTCCAATAGGCTCTCAGGAACAGGGCTGGCCCCAGGAGCAGAGGGGCCCAAAGTAGGGCATTCCCACAGTACAGGGCCACCACCTGCCCCACAGGGTCCCCACTCTCCAAGAAGAGCACTTGTGGTGCCGCGCACAAAGCGTGGCACCTAGAAATATGGTGGTGACATGATTACGTTCCCGCTAATCAATCAAAGAATTTATATACCACTTTTCAACACAAAGTTCACAAAGCGGTTCACAGGCTAATAATAATAATAATAATAATAATAATAATAATAATAATAATAAAGTTAAATGGCTTCCTGTCCCAAAAGGGCTCACAATCTTTAAAAAATGCACAGCACCACCAGCAACAGCCACTAGAAAAGACATTGTGCAGGGGTGAAGAGGGACAATTGCTTCCAGGAGGCCAGTTTCAGGCTGTTCAGAGGCAGGGGCAGGTGGGAGAGCCTGAGGTAAAGCTGCTCTGCTCGCCCCACTGACTTACAGCCAGTATTTTCATTCAGAAACGAGCTGCCGGAACACGAGGCGGGACTTACCGCCTGATTGGCTGCCCGTTCGTGACGCGTTGCTGCCTGTCCGAACGCCGTGCGGGCACCCCTGGCTTTGGTGGGGGTGCCCACTTGCCTGGGGGGCCTAGGCGAGCCGCGGAGCGGCGCGCCACCCAGAGAGAGCCCCTGCGGCGGGCGGGCAGGCAGCGACGCGTCACGGACTGCCTGTCAATCAAGCGGTAAGTCCCGCCTCGCATTCCAGCAGCTCGTTACTGAATGACAATACTGCTTACAGCCCAGAGAGCTCCTGGCTGCTGCAGTAGGCAATATGCTCGCTGCATTGGTGCAGGTGCCCCCAAAGCACGGGGCCCAATGTGACGACATTGGTCACATTGTCTTAAGGCCAGCTCTGCTGAGGAAAGTGTGCATAGGATCTCAGCCTATGAGGTAAATTTCCTATATTTATGTTGCGGCTATGCCAGAATGATTCCCAGCCTCTTAAGTCCCCTCCCAACTGTGGAGCTGGGCCTCGTTTAGGATGACAAGGGTTAATTAAGGACCTGGAGTTCCTTGCTCTTGTGAGAAGCAACTACGGAAAGCCTTTCAGAATGAAGGAGTAGACTGGGAGGAAATACTGCGTGCCTGTTGGAGATCCCCTGACAGAGCAAATTGAGAGCAACGCTGCGCATGAGAATCAGAGGCGTACCAGTGCTACAATTTTAATGGCAGGTGAACCAGTCTGTTGAAAGGAGACTTCTAATGGGCGTGGGAAGTGGGAGGAAAGGTTCGTAAAGTCACCAGGATGAATGACAGTGCGTTAGACAAGCAGACATCCTGCCTGCCTCAAATCTTCTCCGGGAGTGCATCGTAGAGGTGCGCCACTGCTAAAAAAGAGCAGAGTGTCCCTGTACAGACATTTACATGCTCTCCTTTGATCTGTAATGAAGCTTAGTGTTGTTGATATTGTGAACGGAATAATCCTGAAATAACATTGATTTGATTCACACAGGGTCGGACTCGTCCGTGCTTCTAGTGCTAATCCAGGTCTTTAAACAGAAGCACGTTCTCAACCAGTGGCACTCATACTTGAGATAGTGTCCGCTGCTGCTCTGGGCAAATGGGTGTTGTGCCCAATTCCCTCTCTGAAATCTTATGCCTGTAGTAGGCTAATTAGCTTCCCTTCTATAATCCCAAACCACCCTCATCTTACACAAGGCACCACTAAACCCCACCAACTGTGAGAAGGCAAAATGAAGTCGGCTTGCCTGCTCAGCCACAAAGGTCCTCCTTCCTCCTCCAGTTGGTGGCTGCAGGGGTGTGGCAACCACACCTTCTCACTTCCTAACCCCCACTCTTCTCTCCACAACCCTTTTCTATCTCTCTACACTCACACCTTGCTGACAGTCAAGCTTCCTCCTTTATTCCCCAGGTCCTCATCATTCAACTAGGCTGCAGCTGTGAACTAGCTGCGGACACTGGGGTTAACCCTGTTTTTCCTGACTGGCATAGACAAGGGGCCACTGCTGATACCATTCCCTTTCTCCTTAGGGTAATCTTCTGCAATTTCCATTACAAGGGGTTTGTTTTAGACTTACCCCTTGCATCACTGGTGTCTGAGGGGTGTGGGCAGCCATGGGGGCCCCTACCCTTGCAGGGTTCCCTGAGCCTCAAAATGCCTTTTAAATGCAATTGCATCCACTTCCAGTGTTGCAATTGCAAATACTTAACGTGGCTTCCAACTTCCTGGTAGTAGTTTGGGAACCACTGACTTTGAATAGTTATATACCACTGTTCAACAACATAGTTCACAAAACAGTTCCTGAAGTGGCTTACACAGCAAAAGGAACGACACGTTGGTTCCCTGTCCCAGGAGAGCTCACCGTTTTAACAATGTACAACAGAGACATCAACCAACCAACCTGCTGCTGGGAAGGATGCTATGCAAGGATGAACTCTGACAGGTGGCCCATCCTCCCACACAGAGAGAACCTCTTTGCCCAGTTAGCAAATCTTTTAGCTTAGTATGTGGTACAGGCCACAATTTTGCTACTCTGGGCTCAAACACAAAACTCTGAGGGCACAGTCCTAACCAACTTTCCAGCACTGTCATAGCCCTGCCAGTTGGGCATGTTCTGCATTCTGCAGTGGAATGATAGTCACAGAGGCCTCCTCAATATAAGGGAATGTCTGTTCCCTTACTTCACAGCTGCATTGCCCTTACCCCAGTCCTGGAAAGTTGGTTAGGATTGTGCCCTGAATCGAGGAAACACGACATCCTCATCATCCAGGGACTTGTGGTCTGGGTAACAATATCCCTCCACATCTCTACCACATAGACACATCTAGTGGGACCCAGATGAATGCACATTCATCTGTTGCATCTGAATTTCTTGACAGTAAGGGCAGTTCAACTGTGGAACAGATTGCCAAGGGAGGTGGTAGATTCTTTCTCACTGGAGACCTTCAACATATGCTTGTCACCTGTTGGAGATGCTCTAGGAAGATTTCCTGTAACAGGCAGGGGGTTGGACTAGTTGACCTTGTAGGACCCTTCCAACTCTATGATTCTATGATTCTATATGCTTGATTGGAGCTAGTACTTAAGAATGGCCAAGAGAATAGATTGCTCCCGGTTCAGATCCCAAATCAAATTCTTAGACGCTTTTCCTTTGGCCGTTATATCTGCTGAAATCACTTGATGCCACAGGGTCTTCCACAGAGTCAAATGGCAACTAGCTGGGCAGAGGATCATAAACTTGTTTAGTTGCAATGACTTGTTGGTATTAGTGATAGGCAGGTTTGTTGAAGCACCACAGGGGAGTCAGGCAATCCTGTGAATCTCATTTAGCTTCTCAGAGAAGACTTCTGTAAGTTAAAATGTGCATGTAGATCATCCATACTGTGAGACGGCTTTATGTTTCCCCTCAAGGCTGT
>JAJKFI010000004.1:11453545-11487186 GCA_029204185.1 Lerista edwardsae
AAGGCTGTAGGCAACAGGAAGCCCTTGGCTGTGTTTAATTCGTATTAGTCAGGGTGCAATCCTAACCAACTTTCCAGCACTGATGTAGCTGTGCCAATAGGGCATGCTCTGCATTCTGCAGTGGAGTAGTAGTCACGGAAGCACTTACCTCGAAGCTGAATTGCCCTTACCCTGTTGCTGGAAAGTTGGTTAGTTGTTGTTGTTCAGTCGCTAAGTCGTGTCCGAATGCACCCATATATTTAGAAGCATACTTAGTTTCTCAGCTAAAGGAAGCCCACTGTGATGGTGCTTGAGAACTCTTGGAATGCCCACCTTGCAACTGAGGGCTGGTTTGAATTAAATTTATACTGCTTTGAAATGAAAACACAGCTATTATTGATCTAGGCCTTAAAAAAAGCCCTAATCAATTATTACTTCCATGCCATTAGTAATTGTAGTTGCATTTGGTGTTGAAATCTTCATTAGCTGAGTAATTTGCCAGGCTGAGTAATCGCAGCCATCGATTTTGCAGGCACATCTGAGAAGATCTGCAAAAATATTCCCACTGAAATGTCAGCAGACAGCAGTGGTGAGGTCAGCATTGACCAAAAGCATCTTTGCCCTGCTACGTCTCTCTTATAGTGATCTAACAAGAGGCAAGAACATGGGGAAACTATGGGCATGTTGTTCGTCTTTCACTCTAACTGTCCACACATCAGTAGTGGCAAAAGTGAAAAGTGGCGAATGGGAGGGAGGGGGGTAGAGGCACCACTAGAGAGAGCATAAATGTGTAGTTCATAGGCGTAAGTGGACATGCTTCCATGCCACCATGATAATAGTCCTGAATCACTAGCATTTTGATGGAAAATTTATTCTATTGAAGCCAACGGTAGCTTGCATGAGGCTTCAAGGAATTCACCCATCTGGGCATTAATGTAAAGGCAACATGGGCAATGTCAGAAGTTGGGCAGTTTGGGCATTTGGCAAGGGCCTATGAGCTCTTGAGGGCTCACTTAGAGCACAACTCTATACTGCGTTGGATTAGCGAGGCCGGCCGGCCTGCGCCAAATCTAGTGCAGTATAGGCAAGGCTGGAGCCTCCCCATGGCACGGGCATGTTCATGACCTTACCGTACGGGAGGCTCCAGCCTCTCCTATGTGCTCCTCAGATCTGCACCAGCTAAACAGCAGGCACAGATCCAAGGAGACTGCGCAACCCGAATCGGGGCCACGCGCTCTCAGGATGAGACCTTGGATCCTGCCTTATGGCTGACTCCAAAGCCTGCTCCCTCCCGGGCCAGCATGCTTGCCGGCCCACCCACATCCCTCCCGGAATCACCCTCCCCCCCACCCACTCCCTCCTCCATCCAACAATTGTGCCTCCCTCGCGTCTCATGCACACCTTGTAGGACTGCGCTCAAGCTCAGGAAGCCTCCCAGTACCAGCAATAGTCTGTCACTCCATCCTGCCCACCCCATGTGCCAATGGGCTTTCTCTAGAAAGGAGTGGGTCACTCTGTTATAATCTCTGAGGTGGTGGGTGGATGCTCTCTTTCCTCACTGCTGCTGATGGAAAGGAGCAGCCATCTGGCACCCCTTTTCACCATGCTTGAGAGGCCAGAAGAGCGAGCGTAGGCAGTGGAGCCAAGACAAGGCGGAGCAGCTCAAGCTTTTTTTAGTCCTTTTGCGGTGGAAGCAGCACAGTGGTGGGATTCAAATAAATTAACAACCGGTTCTATGACGTCATAGCCGGAGCAAAAAAAACCCCGAAGCCAGCCGAGGTAAGCGAGTGGGTGAGGCCCAGCCATTTAACAACCGGTTCTATAGAACCTGGGCGAACCCCCTGAATCCCACCACTGAAGCAGCAGTGACTATTACTCCAGAGCCAGTTACTGGTGGTCAATCACAGGTGATCACTGGCATTCAGTCTCTTATCCTGCAACCTGCTGATGTGAGATGGTACGTCTCCAGAACATCAGCATTCGGAAGGCAGCTGGCCCAGATGGAGTCTTGGGATGGGTGCTTAGAGATTGCGCCACAGAGTTGGCTGAAGTATTTACCAGCATTTTTAATTTATCTCTGCAGCAGTGCTCCGTTCCTACTTGCTTGAAGGAATCCATCATAGTGCCAGTTCCCAAGCAGGCAGCAGTGTCATCTCTCAAAGATTATAGACCCATGGCTTTAACACCAGTAGTCATGAAGTGTTTTGAGAGATTGGTGCTAAAGCACATAAAGGCCAGCTTTCCATCTACTCTGGACTCCTGTCGATATGCATATGGGAGCAATAGGTCAACTGATGATGCTATTTCTACTGTTCTCCATACTGTATTGCACCGTCTGGAACAACGGGGAACATATCCTCGGCTGTTGTTTGTGAATTATAGTTCTGCTTTTAATACTATTTTACCTAGCAGGCTGTTTTTAAAAATGTCTACCCTGGGCACAGAGCAAAACATCTGCATGTGGATAAGAGACTTTCTGACAAATAGGCCACAGATGGTTAGGATGGGCCCCTATCACTCTTCCACTGTGACACTGAATATTGGAGCCCCCAGGGATGTGTGTTGAGTCCTTTTCTCTACTCTCTGTACACATATGATTGTGTTTCGTCACACAATTAAAATGTGGTTATTAAATTCACAGATGATACAACAGTGGTGGGGCTTATCACTGGAAATAATGAGTCTGCTTACAAGGGCTGTTGCAGTGGTGTAAAGAGAATAACCTTACACTTAATATTAAAAAAACAAAGGAGCTTATAATTGGTTTTAGGAAAAAGAGGGAAGCGCATATTCCATTATACATAGATGGCGAGGAGGTAGAGAGGGTTGTGAGTTTTAAATTTTTGGGTATTCATATCACAGAGGACCTCTCGTGGACTGTTAACACCACTGTGTTAGTAAGTGTCATTGTATTTTGTTACAATGACAGAACTTCCTGCTTGATGATGTCACTTTCTGCCACAACATCACTTCCAGGTTAATGACATCTCTTCCAGTGGGTCCTGACACGAGTGCCATTCTAAAAAGTGGGTCCCGGTCTCAAAAGTTTGAATATCACTTAGATTATTGCTTAGATTATTGCTGTAACAATATCTAATCATGATTATACATGAGAAGCACTTTGCATTGTTCAAATGCCAAGTATTATGCCAAGTATTAGTATAGTATTATGCATAATATGCATAGTATGCATAGTATTAGTATTAGTATTAGTAGAATTATTCCAGAGAGAAGAATTCCAGGTAGCAATGCTGAGAAAAAGGGGTCTGCCTGAGACCCTGAAGCAACACTGCTTGTCAAGGTAGACAGTTCTGTGCTACATAGGCAAATGGTTTGATTTGGGAACAGGAAGCTTCAAATGGTCAGCTATCCACAGATGAGACATAATTGAAAATGACACTGTTGGCACCAGATTGCTGGGCGCTCAGGGGCAAAGCCGCTGAAACTGATACTCGGAGTGTAGGAGTCGGACCAGCCAGATGGGAGCTCTGATAGGCACAAGCCCTCAATCAAGGATGGATCTGGCTAACCTCCCCAGAAAACAGGAATGCAGACCTCAACTGGACCCATGGAGCAAGCTGGGTGAGTGCCCATTCATGCAAATACACACTCAGCATATTTTAGAGAAAGACAAAGATTATTCAGAGTAAAAGAGGAAAATGCATTTCAAAGGAAGACAGGTCATTCGGTCAATTAATAAAAACACTATTTAAATTCATGCTGTTTAAAATCCTTGCAGAGAATCATGCATATTTAATTACCTCTAGACCAGTGGTTCCCAAACTGTGAGCCTTGGCTCCCCGGGGAGCGGCAGAATCCTCGCAAAGAATAAAAATTAAAATGCTGCCCTGTACAATGTATAGGGTTGTAATGGGGAACCATGGCCAATGGCCCAGAAGTTTAAAGGAGCTGCCAGTCAAAAACATTTGGGAATCACTGCTCTAGACCTTTTAAGAGGTGCCCAGGCCTGATAGGTTGTGGTCTGTATACTATGCAGTGCCCAGAAACGAGCTCTTTTCCTGGTTCTGTTTTTATTGTGACATCGTTCTGAAATATCTCAGAATCTGCCCTATCAGTACCATTGCATTAAAAGCCATCACCTTGACTGTTCAAAGAGTTTCACATTATTATCCCCATCAGACAACGATCGATTTACAAGAACTCTGTCAAGTGAGAGGAATGTTCGGATAAATATTCAGATGATTGTTCACAGAAACGTTAGCAAACTCTCATTGCAACAGGGGACATATTTTAGCAGTCTTGTTTTCATTGGGTTGTATCCTGTTCCTGTTGCTTTCTCTGCATAAGGGTTACATAAGGGGGAGTGCTCCCACTGCCTAGGCTACTGTGCTCCCCCAAGGTTCCAAAATGGCCTCCCAATCTTACCACCAACAAATGGGCAGAAAGATTAAGGCGTACCTTTCTTTTTGGTCTTGGAAATCAGCATCCATCTTGGGTGACTCCTGAAGACTATCATGGAGATCTCAACAGAGCTCCATTGGCTTAATGATGTGATATCATGTTCGGGCGAAAATCTTCAGGAATGGCTTCAGTCAGAGTCGGTGATCCTGAGGCACACTGCTCCCTTCCCCAAAAACGAGCTTTAGCCAAGATAAGTTGCAGCACTGTTTAAAAGCCATATAAAAAAGTGTGTGTTCTACTGAGACAGACCACTGGTTCGTGTAGTCCAGTACTGTTGTCTTGGACATATCATGGCTCTCCAAGGTTTCAAGGAGAGTGTCTTCTATCCATCTATTTTAAATACTGAGGACTGAACCTGGGACCTTCTGTGTGACCTGCCCTGAGCTGTGGTCTCTCCTGACCTAGGAAAGATCTTTCTCTAAAACAATGATTAGAAAATCTGTAGGCAATTGCCTGTCAACCATTCATGCACATTCCTTCACAGAACTAAGGAAGTATGCTGATGGTTGCTTAGCAACTGCTCATTTGCTTTTTCCTTTCTTCTCATTGGGGGCTTTGTTGGCCAGTGAGGGTTTCTTCTCCAGCCATTGGGGAAGATGGCTGCCTGTCTGCAGTGGAGGTAAGCTGGAGCCCCCACCCCCGGCTCACATTTACAGAAGAATCTGATGGTGTCATCCAGCCAGGAATGAATCCTGCCAGTAAGAGCGCAGTCCTAACTTGGAGTTAGGCCTCCACAGTTAGGCCAGAAAAGTTTGACTGCCATAAGGACCACCGTAAAGAATGTTTGGACCACTCTCTGAGTCAGGGCGGATGGCACATATATCTGTGTGCTGGCCTCCCTGACTCCAAGGGTGGTCCAAACATACTTGTTGGCCTAACTGTGCCAGCCTAACTCCAGGTTAGGACTGTGCTCTAAGAGTAGAAGTTAGCCAACTAGAAACCAGCTTGTTAAAACGCCTTTCTTAGGCTAATAGTGTCTGTGAAGTAGTGAAGCACATCACATAAGCTCCTGCAGTCGCTCCAGTGGGACTTCAATGGGATTATTGCAAAGGCAAATTTAACTCAGTAAGGGAGAACCCTAAAGACCAAAGCCTTATAAAAAAAAAGGCTGCTTCTAAACATTCATGTTTTTCTGTGCTCCTAATACATTCCATCATGCAACCAGCACTATCTTTCTGAGAAAGAACAGTTGAACGGGAACTTTTTATGATGAAGGATGAGGGCAAGAGCCAAGTACCTTTTGCTTCCATGAGACAGTAATGATCAGCTTAAAAAAACTGCCAGTAGGATGCAGAAACTGCGAGAGGAAAAAAAGGCTCAACTTTCTGATGTTGATACTTTCTGTATTCCCTAACCAATATTCCAATGGAGAATGGGCTGCATCTTGCAGCTGGGGGACAGTCATGGAGGCCTCCTCAAGGTAAAGGCATGTTTGTTCCCTTACCTCGAAGTTGCATTGCCCTTACAACATGCTGGAAAGTTGGTTAGGATTGCACCCTGAAGCTCTTCCCCTCTTTGAATTGTGCCTCCAGAGCCTGCCCAATGTCACGGGAGGCAGTGCACCAAATGCCACCCCACCTAATCTTACAGGTAAATTGTGGTCTTGGTTGCTCCCAGATGCATCTGGTGCACCAGTGTGAGATAGAGGCATGGCTTGATCCAGTAGGCAGGGCCAGCCTTAACTCAAAAAGGTTCAAAAGGAATTGGGGAACAAAACAGAAGAGAAGAGACATCCTAGCCTACTGTGCTCTTCTACTCCACCTTTTCTCTTCTGTTCCGATTTCCTCTCCCTTTTCAAGCTCAGGAAGCAAGACAAGGTAGAGTGGAGGTGGATGGAGACAGGTGGTGGACACTGCCCCTATCAGCCTCATTGATGGGCAAGTCCTGAGAATCAGCTGCTACCCGGATGTGGTGATGGCCACTAGCTTAAGATGGCTTGAAAAGAATCTTGGAGATGAGTCTGTAGATGGCTAAGGATGCTATCTTAACCACAGCTGTGTGTTGGCCTCTCTGACTCCAAGCACGATCCAAACGTACTTTACGGTGTCCCTTGTGCCAGCCAAACTTTGCTGGCCTAACTGTGCCGGCCTAACTCCAGGTTAGGATTGCTCTCTGAACATCTCATTGAACTCAGTAGGGCTTATTTGTAAGTAGATGTAAGTAGATGTGTAAGTAGATTGTGATGTTAGTAAGCATCTGAATACCAATTTCAGTGGACTGTTGCTTTTCTCCAGCTTGTGGACACTGCACATTGGCATCTGATCGGCCACTTTGGAAACTGGAGATGGTGGACTGGATGGGCCTTTGGTCTGATAAAGAAGGGCATTTATATTCTTATAGTAAAAACTCAGAAGAGATATGCTTGTAGGATACGCCTGGGTAACATATTCTACAGTGTGCAATGATAGGATTGCTTAGGGCGCGATCGTAAACTGAGTTAGGCTGGCATAAACTAAGCCAGCAAAGTTTGGCCAGCACAAGGGCTACTGTAAAGTATATTTGGACCACTCTCGGAATCAGAGAGGCCAGATGTGAGCCATCCTCCCTGACTCCAAGAGTAGTCCAAACACGCTTTATGGTGGCCCTTGTGCTGGCCAAATTTTGCTGGCTTAGCTTATGCCAGCCTAACTCCCTAACTCTTAGGGTGCAACCCTACCCAGCGCTGGAATGGCAAGGCGCTCCCTTACTGTAGGAGAGGTTCCATCCTCCCCAATGCCCTCCTTGGATTGGGGCCATGCGGCCTCCGGAACGGGCTTAGGAGGTGGCCGTGTGGCCACCTCCCAAGCCCGCGTACTTCCCGCCTTCCCCCCGCCCACCCTCTCCCCCTCGTCCAATCCTCGTGCCGCTTTGGCACGGAGCTTCCCCTGCGCCAGCCACCTTTGGCCGATTCAGGAGAAACTCACCGTCGGCACTGTTGGGATGACGCTACTCATAGTGTCGGCCTGACAGCAGGAGTGCTGACGCAGGGGTGGCGATCGCCACCCCTGCATCAGCGCTCTGCCTCTTGTGTCAATGCAATGACGTCGCATTGACGCAAGAGGGCAGGCTAGGATTGCGCTGCCCGTCTCTTTGGCTTGCTTTGCTGTATGGTTGATACAGATCACTATTTTATTTGACTTGCGTCAAAAGGACTTACATCAAAGGGAGATGATGTGCGAATGCCCCTGTGGTCAACCCCGGGCGTGCCCAAATAAAACGTTTACACAACACCGTGTTAAGACTGTTCACCAGAGTGGTTTGTGGTTTTGTTGCCTGGAGCAAGATGCCACCAAATTAACAACAGTGCTAGGCAAAGGGAGCCACAAATCTGCCTGCATTTATGTTCCCTCGCTGCACAGCTTGACACCTGCTTGTCCATAAACCAGCCCTTCATTTCGTTCATAAATGATTATCATTAATGAGAAATTAGCATAACATATAGGCTTTTCCCTCCTTTGATTCCACTCCTTTTCTATCAACTTCCCTTTACAATAGATCTGTGAATATTTATAAGGGGTTTCCATTGTCAGTGGTGTACAATCATGCTGTATTTCTCTGCCATTTCTTTAAACGTACAAGAGCGTTTGCTACCTAGTGGTGATGTTGGACATGTGCCATTCAGCAAAAACCACGTGCACGTCTGTTTTCAGGTTGACCTCATGGAGGCCATTTTCACAAGTGTCACTTAAAATGCTTGCTTTCCCCCGCCCCTTGATATTTATAACTCAAATGAAAAGGCAGCATTAGCCCGGATGAATTGAAAACTGCTCTCAACTTTCATAATAAGGAGTACTGTAAAGTTCCACCACGGTCAGAAATTTACAAGTGATAATAATCATTTTCTCTGCTGGGTGCTTCGTTACCATTACTGCTTGTCACCCAATGGTATAGGCTGCTCACCCCCTGCCCTATTGTGTCCTTGCCCTATTACATCCCACCCACTGCTTTACCCACTGCTCTACTATGAACAGTAAACTGGAATAAAAAAATAAGACTGCAATATTAAGCACTCTTTCTTGAAAGTCAGCCTGAGGGAAAATACATTCAGGGTGCAATCCTAACCTGGCAGTGATGAAGTTTATGGGGAGGGACTTAAAAACAATTGGTACTTACCTCTTCTGGGGCTCAATACTAACTTGGAGTTAGGCCAGCACAGTTAGGCCCGTAAAGTTTGGCCGGCACAAGGGCCACCATAAAGCACATTTGGCCCATACTCGGAGTCAGGGAGGATGGCGCACGTCTGTGTGCTGGTCTCTGTGATTCCACGAGTGGTCCAAACATACTTTATGGTGGCCAGAGGCAGATCTAAGGGAGGGCAAAGCTCTAGGTTTTTCAAGAAGGCTTACCTTGCAGTGGAAATCACTCCTCTCCTGCACCGTTTTAGCCAATCCTCACAGGGAAAACCAACAGTAAGCATTGCTTACTGGCTACAGCAGCAAGGGAGAGGCGGGATTTACATGACAGGGTACGGCTCCTTGCAAAACTTAGAGCTTTGCCCTCCCTGTAGATCTGCCTCTGATGGTGGCCCTTGTGCTGGCCAAACTGTGCTGGCCTAACTGTGCTGGCCTCACTCCAGGTCAGGATTGCGCTCTACGATTTATGCATAATAAAGTGTTTTAGCTACTTGTTTTAAAGTAGTACCATCACTTGTCAACTGAGAATGCAAGGAGTCCAATACATATGCAAAAATATAGCAGCACTAGATACCCCCTGATCTATAGAGACCCCAACAGTCAAAATTACTTCCAGTGCCACGTTGAGAAAGTCTTCCTCTTATTGCAAATTCATTCCATTTTTAATGTTTAAGAAACTGAAAATTTTCACTGTAGCATTTGGCCCAACTTTGGAAAACCAATCCAAATCAGCTTTCAGTCTGAGAAACTGCAACGTTTTGTCATACTCAAAACCTTGCATGCATCTAAATCGTTCCCAAGAGTATTATTATTTCTTCAAGTTTTCCCCCTTCCCAGAAATCCAATTCTTAATCCTGGCTTGGGAAAGGCAATGCCGTTTCAATTATAGGCAAAGAGCTGGTGTACTTTAAAATTCAGTTTTATTTGGCTTGGTTTGACTCAGCTCACATTTTATTGCTTAGGATATAAAGTGACAGTCAGCTTTCCAGAGACAGTGAGAACCGTAAGCACGGGGTGATCTGCAGCCCCGTCTGCCATACGGATGATTCGGGAATGCGATTTTAAAAGTAGCAATTTCAAAAACCAAAGAGGAAATTGTTTTTGAGATTGGAGCTTGGTCTTGATCCAATTTTAAAGCTTGCTGCATGTTACAATTTAGAAAGGGTCTTTTGTTTCGATATTGGTTGTTCCCTCTTCCAATGGTAGGCACACCAGTCAGGAAGCTCTACATGTCAGCTACCTCATTCTATTTAATATAACAGAGAAGCTGAAATCTATAGCAAGGTTCTCCTGGACCATGGAAAAACGTGCCTTAAATTACACTGGCTCAAAAAAATAAGTAAATGGCCCCTCTTCCTTCTTCTTGCCTTTTATTTGTCCTAAAAGTTTTTTTTTTAATATGAACTAACATGCAGGTTTTATCATTGTCCAAAAAGCACATCTCAGGAACGTTGCTGTAAAATTGATAGCCACCAACACAAAATGTGTTTGGAAAGCTCAAAGAGGTTCCATTTAGCCTATCATTTCATGCTGATCAATATACAGGCCACTGGAACTAGCAGGAAAATAATGGCAAATTCATTTCTTCCCCACTGAAGTGACAACTTTCATTCCTGGCCTGAATAAGATGTCACAACAAGTCTTTTGAAACAAGGCGGACTTTCAGCATGGTCCACTAAATCACATCCAGGGCATTTACACTGGAAACAAACCAGCCCATTTTAGTGGCAGCGTGGTGGCTTAGTAAGTTTATGGATAGCAGCATCAGTCACCCTCCTGCAATTGCTGTCTACTTGGACAAGAGTTTATGTCTCATTCACGCCTTACATTTGTGGGTATTCCAACTTCAGTGACACCTCCATCATTCTCATCACAGCCTTTCCAACTATATAAGGCAGTGTTATTCAAACTGTGGGTCAGAACCCAGTTGGTGGGTCACAGCCTGATGTCAGGTGGGTCGCAGAAAACTGGGAGCAGCCATCTTGGAAGCTACAAATCTCACTCTTGCTGTATTTCTTTTGTGAGTGTTAACAGGTTGAATTTTCAGGTGAGGGCTTTTTAAAAATTGTTTTTAGTTCAATGCTTTTATTTTATACTTTGTCCTAATCCTGCTTTCTGCCAGGGATACTTCAGGGTTGTACAATTGCTGCAGTCCAAGAATGCCAGTTTGCATTTCAGGAGTGTCGTTTTATTATGTTACAATGACAGCACTTCCTGCTTGATGATGTCACTTCCTGCCATGACATCACTTCCGGTGGGTCCCGACACAAGAGCCATTCTAAAAAATGGGTCCCGGTCTAAAAAGTTTGAATACCACTGATATATGGCATTCGAAAGCTGGTCCTTTACGCACTGGTAATTTTTTACTTTTTCATCCTGCCTTTATTCTAAGGAACTCAGTGCAATCCAACTCTGGAATAGGAATAAGAAGGCCAACTGGCCTGCCCCAGATCCAGGTCAGCTGGGCTTGCATGCGGCACAATCCCTTACCCAATGTCCCACAAAGGCAGTCCCAGTGGTGCTCTTTGGATCTGCACCAGCAAAATTGCTGACGAAGGTCTGAGGGGCCCAGGGGAAAGCTAACCAACCTGGGGACGAGGGTTTGGATCTGGTCTAAGTACCACAGGCCAGCCCCAATCCCTCCCCGGGACAATCTGTCCACGGGTCAATCCACCCACTGGCTCGCCCTTTTACCTGTCCCATCCACCCTCCATCCCAGTGGGAAAGGGTTCAGCCTCAGTCGGTGTTTATTTGCTCTTATTCTAGGGATGCAACTCTATAATGCTTTCCTGGGAGTAAGTCCCTTTGAACGTACTGAGACTTACTTCTGTGTAGGCTTTCTACTCAGTAGGCTTACTACTTACTACACAGGATTAGCCTGTCAGTTACCTAAAAATGGGCCCTTGTTCAATGCGCAGAAGGGCATGTCACCTTCAACGTCCTAAGTGGTTTGGGGGTTGATGCCAAGTGGGTGTCTGTCTATATGCTTTGTGGATCATCTTGAGCCCTGCTGCTGTCGTCTTTGCCCACTTAGAGGCAGCATTGCATAAGAACATAAGAACATAAGAAGAGCCCTGCTGGATCAGGCCAAAGGCCCATCTAGTCCAGCTTCCTGTATCTCACAGCGGCCCACCAGGTGCCCCAGGGAGGCATGAAACAACAAGATCCTGTTGCATCCTGTTGCCACTCCCTTGCACCCGGTACCAGTAGCCCACCACCTTTGTAAGGAGGTTGCACAATCCATCATTGCCTATAGCCCACGATGGACCTTTCCTCCAGAAATCTGTCCAATCCCCTCTTAAAGGCATCAAGACCAGATGCCATCACCACCTCCTGTGGCAAGGAGTTCCACAGATTAACTACCCAGTGGGTAAAAAAGTACTTCCTTTTATCTGTTTTAACTCTCCCAACCCTCAGTTTTAGTGGGTGCCCCCTGGTTCTGGTGTTTTGAGAGAGGGAAAAGAACATCCCTCTATCGACTTTATCCCTTCCATGCATAATTTTGTATGTCTCAATTGCACATCCACCAGGAGCAGGGCCTCTTTAGTGGTGAGGCCAAATTCCCACTGAAAGTTCATGCGGTTCCCACAATGCATTCCCACAATGCATTCCAGCAAGTTGTGCCACTGGAGGACGTCTGATAATATTGGTAGCTTCCGCCTGAGAGGTTTGGGCTGGTGAATGTTCCTGATTTTGCAGAGTGTGTTTTGTGTTGGTATTTTAGAAAGCAAAGATGATGTTTTTATGTCTTTGTTAGCTGCTCCAACTCTGCCAACTTCATTCCACTAATATCTCCACCCCACATGGCTACAGGAAATGAGGTGAGAGAGTGTTGAAATGAGGTGTTGAAACGAGGTGAGAGAGGTGAAAAGTGGAGTGCCCCAGGGATCTGTCTTGGGGCCCGTGCTTTTCAACTTATTCATAAATGACCTGGAGACAGGGATAAGCAGCGAGGTGGCCAAGTTTGCAGATGACACAAAACTTTTCCGGGTGGTAAAAACCAGAAAGGATTGTGAAGAGCTCCAGAAGGATCTCTCCAAGTTGGGGGAATGGGCAGCCAAATGGCAGATGCGTTTCAACATAGACAAGTGTAATGTGATGCACGTTGGGGCAAAAAACCAAAACTTCACCTATAGGCTAATGGGTTCTGAGCTGTCTGTGACGGCTCAGGAGAGAGATCTTGGGGTGCTGGTGGACAATTCAATGAAGGTGTCGACCCAGTGTGCGGCAGCAATTAAGAAGGCCAATTCCATGCTTGGGGTCATTAAAAAAGGGGTAGAGAATAAAACAGCCAATATTATCACGCCATTGTACAAATCGATGGTAAGGCCACACCTGGAATATTGTGTCCAGTTCTGGTCGCTGCATCTCAAAAAGGACATAGTGGAACTGGAAAAGGTGCAGAAGAGAGCGACAAAAATGATTACGGGACTGGGGCACCTCCCTTATGAAGAAAGACTGCAGCGTTTGGGGCTCTTCAGTCTAGAAAAAAGGCGCCTGAGGGGGGACATGATTGAGACATACAAAATTATGCATGGAAGGGACAGAGTCGATAGAGGGATGTTCTTTTCCCTCTCTCAAAATACCAGAACCAGGGGGCATCTGCTAAAACTGAGGGTTGGGAGAGTTAAAACTGATAAAAGGAAGTACTTTTTTACCCAGCGGGTAGTTAATCTGTGGAACTCTTTGCCACAGGAGGTGGTGATGGCATCTGGTCTTGATGCCTTTAAGAGGGGATTGGACGGATTTCTGGAGGAAAGGTCCATTGTGGGCTATAGGCAATGATGGATTGTGCAACCTCCTTACAAAGGTGGAGGGCTACTGTTACCGGGTGCAAGGGAGCGGCAACAGGATGCAAGCATCTTGTTGTCTCATGCCTCCCTGGGGCACCTGGTGGGCCGCTGTGAGATACAGGAAGCTGGACTGGATGGGCCTTTGGCCTGATCCAGCAGGGCTCTTCTTATGTTCTTATGTTCTTATGAAAGCCACTGAGGTCAATATGACAGCCATTATGCCAAGAGTTAAAAAGAGAAACATTGAATACAGCCTGTTCTCAAGCAAATCATGGTCCAATCATATGACAATTATTCTTGTCTACGGCAGCTGGCTTCTGTTGTATACAAAGAATGGGAAACCATTTTCTTGCCATTTTCTGTGATCACATTTTGCAAAGCGCTGTGCTGCATGAGTTTGGAACTGATGCTTCTCAAATAGAATCAGATTAAATTAGACCCAGCGTCTCCAGTTGGTAACAGCTCCTGTTTCCATAAAGCAGAAATCCTTTGCCACCAATCCTTTTGTTTTCTGCTTTTTTATTCTTTTTCATTATCAGGCTTTATAGCTCCCTGAGCAAACGATATCTCTGTCAGTTTGTGAAATGCATAACACTTGGGCTGTTGCATTCTTTCATTCTAGCCCTTCCTTCTTCCTTCTCAAATTTCCAAGTCCCCAGTCCTGCAATTCATTGCGCACCCCCATGGCATTGTAATAAAAATAAGAGAAACAGGATGTCTCATTCAATTCTCTCAAACCTTGTTTTTTAAGAAATAGGTGAGCTTGGGGTTGCAGACATTCCTACGCTAGTTTGTATCCATTTTTGTGAATCTGAAACTGCCATCCAAAAGACTTTCCCCACCTCGGCGCTATTTTCCCTGTTAAAAGTATCTATCGGTTCTGACCTTCTCTCACGGGGAGTTTGGCTTTTCTTTTAATCTAATCCATTTAGAAAATGAGTCGCAATTTATTGAATGAAGAGGAGAAAATTGATAGCTTTTCATTAGGCTGACAAAGTCTTTTTCACTGTTGGCATCGAAAATGTGTTTATTTAAATTTTATTTATTTCAATCTTCTCTAGTGGGAACTAGATTAAAATAGAATGCCTTGTGCTAAATGTGACAACTTTTTTTTCATTACTGTGGAGATTGCCGCCATACTGGCTTTCCCAAACAGCTCTCCAGTGACATTTGCTACCGCTTCTTAATAGTTACAAAAAAACATCAGAATGGGTCAGGTTTTAATATTTTGTGCGTCTTACTTGGGGCAAGAGTGCAGAGCAGTGGCACGCCCAGCCCACACCACACAGGGGCCAACGCCCTGCACCCCTAGTGTCAGCTCTCTGCCCAGCGGCGGCATTCAGCCGGTACGCTGGGTGGGACTTACCTTTGACCGGCAGTCTTTCCCGGGGCGGGCGGGAAAGCGGCGGAATGTGTCATTACGCAACGGGCAGACTGCCGGTCAAAGGTAAGTCCCACCCAGCGTACCGGCTGAATGCCGCCGCTGTCTCCGCCCCTCCCCACTCCCTCCCGCGATGCCAGGATCCATTTTGGAGCCATACGAGAGGTAAAGCATATCAATGCTGCCTTCCTTCCGCACCAGGAATGCCACACCCGGGGAGGGGCCCTGCCTCCCCTTGGTCAATGGTAGGTCCATGACTGGGGCGGACCGTTCTATGGTTCCACCATTTTTTTGTTACTGAAAATTCAAAAGCAGATTTAGAAAGCTTTGCAGAGTCTCACACGTCTCAAGATAAATACTATAACGGGCTAAAAAGCAGACCACTAAAATGGTTGACATACAGTCGGCCCTCATCTTAGGAGCAGTTGACTTACACAAATTCAACTGCATGAAGTTAGCAACACTCGCCTCCCCCCCCCCCAAAGGCGATAAAAACAACGGTTTATATGGTGCAGGCGATTCGGCCTGCCATTTTCTCTTATAAAATACACGCTCCAGAACGGGCGTGAGTTAAGAGAACAAAGCGACTGTTTTGTCAGTTCCTATCTGCCTCTCATAATTTATAGAGGCAGTATGTATATTCTGGCTGAAAGGGATTTCTTGAGTGTATGTGATTTTAGTTTTATAGGCAGACTCTGGAACATAACAATTGTGTCAGACAAGCATTGACTGTATCATAGTTTCCTTCCACAAAGAGCGTCTAGGAAATTGGGGTTTCGTGTACAGGTAGATCACTCCTTATCTGGACATCCAAAATCCAGACTATCCCGAAGTCCAAAAATTTTTGGCCAAGACTTTTTAAAAAGCATCCTGTAATGTGAACACTAGTCAACCTCCACGGAGCTCGCTAGCACTGGTCCTCCGACCAGCGCCCAGGAGCGACCGTCCTCTGCCCTGGCCGAGCTCCTTATGAGCCTCGGCCAAGGCTCCCAAAGTCCCTCCGCCTCCTGCTCCGCCCCTTCCGGCCCGGCCTCTTGTTTTAAGTCTCGCGAGAGCCAGGCCGGGTTTCTTACTCAGGGCACAATCCTAACCTGCACCAGAACAGCATAGGCCTGTGGGCCTGCACTGTATCCAACACAAATTGGGCGCGGCCTGTAGCCTCCATGGGACAAGGGCACGTTCATGCCTTTGCAGGAACGTGCTGGGGTAGACGCCAGCCAGCCATTTTGTAGGCTACTCATATCTGCGCCTGCTGTAAAGGAGGCATAGATCCAAGTTCCCTGTGAGGCTCGAATTGCGGCCATGCGGGGTGGGAATGGGGTTTGGATGCGGCCTAGGCCACATCCAGCCTCCACCTCCTCTCCGGCCCAGCTTTACTCCCAGTCCGAACACTGCCCCATATGTAGTTATGCCACTGTAAATACTATTTGGCCTACTGTATGCAATGAGTTTGACACCCCTGGTCTAGTAGACCATTAACCAGCGATCTGGAAAGAAATACCTTTGTGGATTTTTGGATTGTCTGGAAGGTTGGATTTTTCATCCTAAGAAAATATGACAAGCTTTTCCATTCAATTTATTTTACTTCCTTGGAATGAAAGCCACTGCTTAATTATGCCTAAATGCATAAAAACAGAGAAGGATAAGTGGTACATCATGAAATGATCCAAGTGTTCTCTATCAACCTTTACTTCTTCAAGTGGAAGGAAGATAAACCTCTGCAGTGCGTTCTTCCTGTTTATGGTAGCTGTCCCTGGGTGTAACCAAAACCTGCTGTTGCTGACCTTGTTTGAAAGAGCAAACAAACACTCAAGCTCCACATCAAACCCCAACATTTCCTGTAACCTTTCATCATAAATATTAACTTGCAGTGGACAAAGGATATCACTTCAAACCAAGCCTAACAGCACACAGGATGTGCTTAACCCATTTGCTACCATGGGTATTTTTGCGCAAAAGTCTTTTGCCTTTTGAAACATGTACAGCCACTGCCCTTCTCAGGGCAATTATGTTTTTGGAACCATGTCAAAGTGTTCCCATATACCTGAACTGAAACTGGTGTTTTTGCCCGCCAATGGTACTGAAAGTTTAATGTTTACTGTCCAAAAATGGTGTGCTATCCAAGGTACTGCGTATCAATTTCTATGGACGTGTTGAAAAAAAGCTACCTTTATCCCTGAAAAACTCATTGTTCACTGAGCATACAGCTTGCTTACTTCAGGAATTTCCAGAAGGGGGCCCTAGAGTACAAATCCTGAAGTAAGAAGTTCATTCTTGCAAAACTGAATTTTTTGCAGAGGTTTGAGTGCTACAATTTGGCTAATATAATTAGGTCTTTTGCAGACTTCTGGTACTTGTTTTACACCCCCCTAATGAGATGGAGACAGAAGTCTTCTAAACTTTCCTTGACCCTTCTCTGCCTTATAAACATGTTGGGAAAAACCCTATTTTTTCAGAGCTGGCTTCTGCAGCTTGCAGCTTCAGAACTGATATACTGATATAAGGTCAACCTTTCACCCACCCCAGCCCTAGAACAAGCTGTGGAGAAAAAAAAAATCTTTCTCATTACATTGATTTGTCCTCTAGCAGCTACAGAGGCAAGAAATAACCCTTTAGTTGCTACAAGGATGATTCCTGTGTGAAACAAAGCAAAATCATCAGTCCCATCTCCCAGCATTGGACTGTGTCCAGGTGCTGATTTGGAGGAAGCGTATTTGAATCTTCTTCTGTGTTCTTGCACCATTGACAAGACTGATTGTACAACTAATATAATTTATTACCAGTATGTGTCACTGAGTGTCACTAGCCTGAGGAACTCTGAGGCCTCCTGAGGAACTCTGAGGCAGTGAAGCAACTAAGTGCCCAATCCTGTTCAATTTTTCAGTGCTGAGGCAGCCACAATGAAACCCCAAGGTAAGAGAATAGTTGTACCCTTACCTTGGGGAGACTTCTGTGACTGTCCCCACACTGCAGGATGCAGCACATGCCTCACTGGTACAGCTGGATCACCACTGGAAGGATTGGGCCCTAGGTACTCATGCCAGTGCCTGCAACCTGGGTCATGAGTGCACAGAAGCACCATCATGGTTTTTTTTTTTCCCTTCAGCCAGTAGGTAAATGGTAAAGCTACAGTTTATGACTGAAAGCAAAGATGCATCACAGATTGTGGGGAAATATGGCACAGTAAAGCTATGGCACAGTAAAGTTTCCTGCCATGGTGCAAGAACAGGATGACCCTCACATTGAATAGTGATTACATTGAAAAGCAGATTTTTCTAAATGTCAATTGTCAATGGCAATTCTCAGTCATTACAAAATGAATGGAAAGCTAGTGTTTTTCTAGGAAGAGCATTTGCAGCTTTCTGGCCTATTGTCTTCAACTAGATATCTCATCACAAGCCTGTCTTTCACAATAAATGATGTGAATCCTTGTGGAGTATAAAAAAAACATTTTCTCTGTTGCCACATGCAATAATTTATTCTGTCTCTGAAGACATCAGAACAGTAGAAATAACACAGGAAAATTAGGAGATATGTGTCTCCTCTATATTTTCACCTAACTTGTCCCCCAAAATAAAAAGATAGTTAGCCTCTATAAAGAAACCCCATGTTAGCCCAGAGTTTGAATGGAAGTACCCGCGTTCCCTACCATCGGCGGATTTGCGCGCCAATTATTTAAAAAATTATTACAGGTGCTAATTGTACCTGAAAGCTTTAAAGTAGACTCAGTGAGAAAGGTTAGCCCCTGCCCTAACACAGGAAGCTAAAATGGCAACTTTCATTTCAGATTTGGGGGGGGGGGGCCCAATCAGATTCAGAAACGGCACCCCATAAAACAAAAAAACCCAAATTCTGCCCCTGTTTTTTAAATGATGACATGGGTGGACAGTCAAAACAACTGTACCTCTAAAAAGGTCTATCCTTACACTGTTTACAGAGCAAGTTTCAGGTAATTTGGTGCAGCCACTTTTTGAAAATCTCTAAAACATTAATTGAAATTAATTGGCGGGTGAATTCACCAATGGTAGTAAATGGCTTTGGAAGGCTTAGCAAGGCCACAGACTAATTCTGTGAACCAACTAGGGCTGACAGGTGGCAATATTATCAGTAGATACTGTATAAAAGCAAAATGAGCCATTGGAAAACAACATAGTCTGGATCTGCCTAATTCCTAGCAGCTGAATTCTATGCTTGCTGGTGGCTATTTATTGACATTATCTGTTTGAGGGCACAATCCTAACCAACTTTCCAACACTGATGTAGCTGTGCCAGGGGGCATGTGCTGTGCCCTGCAATGGGGGGGGGAAGTGATGGAGGCCTCCTCAAGGTAAGGGAATGTTTGTTCCCTTACCACAGAGTTGCATTGCCCTTATCCCAGTAATGGAAGTTGGTTAGGATTGTGCCCTGCAACATATTTAAAGGCAATAGGAAACAGAGGGCGCAATCCTAACCAACTTCCCAGCACTGACATAGCTGTGCCAATGGGGCATGAGCTGCATGCTGCAGTGGAATAGTAGTCACGGAGGCCTCCTTAGGGTAAATGAATATTTGTTCCCTTAACTCAGAGCTACATTACCCTTACCCCAGTGTGGGAAAATTGGTTAGGGTTGCACCCTCAGCCACCATTGGCTGGATTCAAAATCCACAATCACATCTCATTTTTCTACAACTCAATATGCAGGGATGGTTTTGTTTTTGTTGTTGTTTTTGGTGATCAACACAGAATACTAAATAACGAGAATGTCTACTGAAAATGCTACATAAAATGAAATTTAGGTCAAAATGCGATAAAACACTGCTTTTACTTATTTTTGACAGACTTTGACACACAGATCAATTTCACAAAATAGCACCACTTGTTTATTTTTGACACGATTTTAAGGAATCCACAAATAGTTTTCAGTAAGGGATCAGGAGGAGGAGGAAGAGTGGCAGAAACAGGAGGAAGTTTGCTTAAACTTGCATGAACACGCATGTTCATTGTTCACAGTGCATGCTGGGATGGCATTAATAGAATGAGGAAGTTGTAAGTAGCCGTTTCTTGATGCTCCAGGCAGGAATCAGAGTGCAGCTTGTGAAATTTTGAGCAGGTTGTTTCGGGCTGGGGTGTGTGCGCCAGTGTTTGCTTACCTTTGTAGGGCCATTCGCCCTTATTCATTGCACTGCCGGGCTCGGTGAGGACGCCTGGCCCAGCCATGGTGCTCTTGCTGGTGGAGGTAGGGCCGCATGCACTGCTGCTCCTCCGTGCTGCCCTGCTGCCACCCCAAGCTGCCTCCAGCCCAGCCGAGGTCCTGGCAGCCAGCCGGGCAAGGTGCAAGCCTCCCGGCAGCTCCGCAGAGGCCCCCACGGCCACCCCGACTCCCCAGGTAAGGGACGTGCGGAGCAGGGCTGCCGGTGACAGTTTCAAAAGAACACAGAGTTCCTGCAAGCGAACCCTCTTGGCAGTCGTCCATTTTTAATGTACCTCACTAGAACTTCAGTGACCAAAAGGGAAAAAAAAGGCAGTAAAATTGGAATTACATTGGGGAAAAGGCAGCCTCTCCCTTGAAGCCAGTCTTGGAGGGTTTCCATTCCCAGTGATTTAGGATGTGCACTGCAAAACAAGGAATATTATATGGCCTTGGAGGCAGACTGCCCCATCAAAACAAATGAATGAATTTGATGGGTAGCTTTGTGTTGTACTCATGGACACATTTCCCATGCATTTGAGTTCAGTGCCCCTTGTACAGAGACAGGGCACCAGCTACCTTCTGATGATATTTAAAAATCTTGTTCACATTTCAAATATTGTATCTCATTTCCCTGCAGCTTGATGGGGATTGCAGTCTCCAGTAAAACCAGAAAAGCAATTAAAAGAAATGGTTGCATATACCGGAGAAAACCATAAAGTATGCTCTGAAATCAACACTCAGGTGTTTTCCAGAAGAGTGTTTTTCAAACTTGGAGGTGGGCGGCACTCCAATGGGGTCGTGAAGCCTCAGTTGTGGGTGCCGGCCAGGAGGGGGGGAAGAAGGAGGGCGGGAGAGCAGGTGGGACTAGGTGGTGGGGTGGGGATTAGATGCCTCCAAGGATCCGTCCCCAGGCCGTGTGGCGTCCTCAGCTCTGTGCCTGCTGTTTTGGATGCCTAATACGCGCCCTGGCATTTTGGAGCAGCAAAATGAAATGGACATTCTCTACAGCAGATGCAGCCCCAAGGAGTGCCCAGGGGAGGTTCCAAAGCTGTGTCGGATACAGCACAGGGCCGCCGGCCTTGCTGTGCCAGCGCAGTTCAGGATTGTGCCCTAAGTCCTGTCCTGGGGGTCTTCCTGAAGACTTCTGACTGGCGCTTCCCGTTTTGCCCCACACCTGTGCAAAATTGATGATCCGCAGAAATCGGTACCCACAGGATGGTCCTGGAACAGATCCCTGACAGATCTCACCGAGGGCGCACTGTAGTCACCTGGTGGTCGAAGGCGACAGCAGGAGAGATCATTGATTCTTTGTCTGTTCTCTTTTAGCATCAATAGTCATCGGGAAATGGTGGTGTGAGATGGAGCCCTGCCTAGAGGGAGAGGAATGCAAGACATTACCTGACAATTCAGGCTGGATGTGTGCAACTGGCAATAAAGTCAAGACCACCAGAGTAAGTCCTTTTTTTCCGCTTTGACTCTTTGGTGGATGCAAACTTTTATTTTTCTGCCTCCTGACCTTTTGCAGACTTGAGCCCCTCGAAACCAGCTAGCGAGCTCCTTGCTCGCTCAGTCACCACGGCCCTTCCCTCCTGCCTGCCTGCCTAAGTCAGCAGTGAGTCCTCAGCTGAACTCCAAAGAGGCCGCCGAGCTGCACTGAATCACCCTGTCACTTCCTTAAAGTCATTTTGCCCCCCAAGGGATAAAGTAACAACCTGTCAGCAGGACCACTTCGGATTGGTAAAGATTTCACTTCCTGTATTTCTTACCATGGGATGGTAAAGCAGTCATTTGAGCCATTGGTGGCTCAGACAGGGCACCGAGCACATTCAGGCGGCTGGATTGGATATTTGATGGGCAAAAAGGGGAAAGCCCTGCCATGCCTTCCCTACTCAGTACATGAAGACATTTCCAACTTTCGCTTCTTCCAGTTGTCCCATGCAAATTCAAGGCATACGGCCAGTGGTGTCATTCACATGATTTAGGAACAGGAACTCACTTTTGATTGGCACTTGTCAGGAACCCGGAACCAGCCACGGAGCCCATTAGGATCCGGAACGCCTGTTCTGGTCCATTCCCCCTGAATGACATCACTGCATATGGCTTGGAGATGATTTTGGGAGGACCCAAGTACCAGGTCAACATTTCCCTGCTTCAGTTTCGGAGCAATATTTGCAGGCTACAAAGGAGGGGTGTTTCGGTGATTAACGGCCAAAGGGATGTAAAATAGTGCCCTTATTCCCAGCAGTATTTTCTCCCAAGAAAGCTCCTAGACAGTGCTATGGGAGGAGCAGTGCTGTTGCCCCTCCAAAATGAACAATAGGAGCCACAATGAAGAAGTATGCCAATTCTGCCCAGCCACACAAGCCACCCCACAAATTCCCTGAAATTCAAGCCAAGGTTGAGGATGCAATTCTAACCAGCTTTCCAGCCCTGCACAATTCAGCTCTGAGATACGGGAACAAACCTGCACTTACCTTGAGGGGGCCTCCGTGACTACTACCCAACTGCAGGATGAAGGGTGTGCCCCATTGGCACAGTTAGGTTAGTGCTGGAAAGTTGGTTAGGATTGTGTCCTGAGTTTTCCCTGACTCAGGAATTCCAGGGAGATAGCTGTAGTCAGAAGACACCAAATATACTGTTCTAGCACAATTCAGAACCACCAAACGAAATCTGCATTCTGAAGTTGTGAAAACTCCATTGACATTTAAGGTGTAAACAGGACTCCATTCGACTTTGGATTAATTAAAAGAATTCAGTGCTGGTTCAAATGAAAAGTGTGGGCCAGCGGATCTATGTCCTGCAAAATAGACAGGTGACTAGTCTGTCCCTTTGTTCTCTGAGCAGGCACGCAGCACCAAGTACATGGGCTTAGATACATATGGGTGCCTGAATGAAAGGAAATAAAAAGACAGAAATAAAATATTGATCATGTAACAGAGCATTGTCTTCTTCAACTGACAGCAGCTCAACAGGGTCTGCCTCATTCTATCTCGAGATCCTGCTAGGTGGAGACATTATTTATTTATTTATTTATTTATTTATTTATTTATTTATTTATTTATTTATTTGGCTTACGTGAGCAGGCCAGTCTAAACCACCATTTTTTTCCAATGGGATTTTTACAAATATACAGTATTCTTCTGATCCACCAATCCTCAGTCCCCGGTGTAGCCTTCACAGTGTGGTTCTCTCCTTTGGCTGCATGCGATCAAGCCTCAGCAGGCAATCACAAGTCAAGCCTGGACAGGTCCTCAAGGTCGTATTCCGTTCTTTTGCCGGCTGGCTTTCTCACACACTCCACCGCAGCTCTCACTTGCGGTGAGCTAATCAGCTCCACAGCGACTCTGTTCTACCACCACAGCTTGTCACAACCTGGCATCCGTCTCCCATCCAAAAACAAACCACAGATTCTCCTTCTTAGCTTCAGGCAGTGCCAGTAGCTCAGCCATCAGTACTAGGTCTTGGGACTGGAGCCTTTTGCAGGTAACGTGCATATCTAGTCCTGACTCAGGAGCTCTCTCTGCTTCAGCCCAGAGACTTAGTATGTGCTGTCAGTGTAGCCCAGTGGCTCACAAACTGTAAGCTGTGGTTCCCCAAAGTGCCATGGAAACCAGCCAGGGGTGTCACGGAATCCTCACAAAAACCCCGCCTCCCTATACAATGATATTGTATGATATGATATTGTAGCCCTAATGAGAAGCCGCGGGCAACAGAAGGGAGATGCCAGTAGAAAATATTTGGGAAACAGTGAGTGTAGGCCATTCTCCATGCCTCCAGAGCAAATACCTGTTCAGCAAGTTCTTTGCAGAGAGCAGCCAGTGGGTCAGCCTTGCTTCTCCTTGTAAGGCTCTCCATTTTATTCTGTGCAGGACTGCAACATGAGACCATATCTCTCCTGTGCACCCTCTGCGCGTTGCACTGCATGGCATTTGGCACTCAAAAAGAAACATGTAGGGGCTCTTTTCACTAGATTTGCATCTTTTCTGCTCCACACAGCATCTTAAGTACCAGATGTGAGTTAATATTCAGTGTCTAGAAATTGTTGCGAGGCATTTAGGAGCTTCATTAATATTCAGATGTACGACTCAAATCTATTCTGTATGGATTATTGTAATTCATTTCAATTAGGCCTATGGATGCAAATGTTTGGAAATAAAACAACCCCGCCCTCCCTCCACCTTATTTTTCTAACGTTGCCCTACGGGAATAATTTTAATTAGCTTGTATGGGGCACCTTGTGGTACGGCTACCTGTAACATTTTGCTTTGTGACTTGAAAAGATTACAGTACACAACTCGCGATGGTGCATTGCTCAGATGAGCTTAATGACTGTCCCTTGAATCAACTCTGTGGAATTTATGTGCCGAGTTTGGTTTTTGTTGAAAATTTGCAAGCAGCTGTTGGAGAACCTGGAGGGGATTGGGGAGGCGCTGTCAAACTAAAAAACAGAGATTTTAATTTTTTGTGTGTTTCTGTATGGAGAAACGAAACAGAATGCCAGAGAGTGTGGCACTGCGTGTCTCAGCTACAAGGAAAGGTAGCTGAGGTCACACATGGGCCCCAGAACCAAGACTGAATAGGGGCCTATCTGGCTGACCCCTGAAGCCCCTGCCTTTCAACAGCATCCCATCCTTCTGCTGCTGCCTTTCCCATCACTCACTGGGCTCTTGTGATGGTGAACAGCAACTGAAGCTTCTCTCAGCAGCAGTGACATTCTTCCCAGCGTAGCTTCTTTTCTAAGGGAAGATGTTGACCAGTGATTCTTCTGCTTTTTCAAAGACTGTGAACCTTTTGGTGATGGGAAAGAATTTATTTAGTTTAGTTGTCCCCAAACTGTGGGTTAGGACCCACCAGTGGGTCACAAGCCAATTTCAGGTGGGCCACGAAGCACCTAGAGCAGCCCTATTGAAAATATGGGAAGATAGGATGCTGGAAAGGGGGAGGGCTGTGTGGTTGTTTTTCCTTGTGTCAAGGTTGTCAATAGGCTTTTTTTCTTTCTGATTCACTTTGCTATTGGAAAATGGCTGAGAAATACCCCAACTGATTGCTGCATTCTCAGGAAAGCAGCAGGCTCTGGCGTCACAATGACGGTACTTCCATTCATGACATCACTTCTGGTGGGTCCTGGACAGATTGTGTGGGTCTGGGCAAAGGCTTGAGAACCACTGATTCTAACCTGGAGTTAGGCTCACACAGTTAGACCAGCAAAGTTTGGCTAGCACAAGGGCCACTGTAAAGCACGTTTGGACTACTCTTGGAGTCGGGGGAATGGCGTGTGTCTGTGTGCTGGCCTCTCTGACTCCAAGAGTGGTCCAAACATTGCTAGCCTAACTAGGCTGGGCTTATGCTGGGCAAGAGCCTGGATTGCACTCTTGGTTAGTTTGCTGTGTAAGCCACTTGTGCATGTGTTTTATTAAAAAGCGGTAAATGATTTTTTTTTACAATAATAATGGCCTTGCCCCCTGACACAGGGATGGACTCAACAGCAAACCTTACCAGGAAGATTCTCTTCCTTCAGCACCTTCTCTGCTATTGCACTAAAAAGTGGCTCTTTGCACGAAAATCTGCTCTCTGGTTAGCTTTCCTAGCATCATTGCGCACAATGAGATGTCATTGTTGAACTCTGGAGTGCCAAGAGACAAGCTCTGTGGAACTTCAGTTCCATCCGCACAGCCACGTAGGTTAGGGAATGCTGCAAGTTCCTATGACCCTCAAGAACATCCAAGCAACCCTTGTTTGTGTCACAACTTCTGGTTTTGGAACCACTGGTCTAGAGTGCCTCAAATTGTGGGAGTCGGGAAGTGACAATGGAGGAGAGGTGCTACAGTGGCATGCTTAACATGCATGCAAGAGTAGCAACTCACCAAAGCATCTGAGAGCACAGTCCTATACTACGCTCTTGTGCCGGTCCAGCGCTGTTGCAAATTTGCCGTCAAGCGCATCTGCACCGGCAAGTCGGGCGCTGGACATTCGCCAAGGGTGTTCCAGTGTCATGCGGGGGCATAACGGGGTGGCGCATTGGGCAGCGACGAGGGCGGTGACACATGATGGCCATAATGCTGCATCCTAAACCCCTGATTTGGGCCGCTGCTGTACACATTCTCCTGCATCTGCAAAACAGCAGGTGCAGATCCGAACAGACCCATAGGGCTGGCTGGGGCTTACCTAGGTGCAAGGGGCAAACCTCCCCTTGCCTTGTGCTGAGCTGCTGCTGCCCTCTATTGGGCTTAGGATGCAGCCCTGCTATGCCAGCCATACAATGTTGGCACTGCTTAGGATTGGGCTGTCAGGCTTGGGGGTGGAGGGATGCCTGGACATAGGTCTCTGGTTTTCTTCTCCTGAACCAGGAGCATTCATTCAAAGGCAAAATGAGCAACCTGGAGGAGAAGCTGCAGTGGGGCCATCTGGGTGCCCTCACTAAGCTGCTGAACTCTGACTTGTTACTTGCCACCTCGAAGACGTGCTGAAAAGAACCATGAATACCTGTGAACACCGCAGGCTGCCTTTGCTACCCATTTGGTGCATCAGTCCAGGTCCTGTGCAAGGCAGAGGCTCCTGGTTAAGCAAAATGCCAGGAGACCGCAAAGCTAAGGCCCCATCCTGGACCACGGCTCTGAATCATGCCTTGACCTAGTTTATTTTATTTGTATTAAAAAAAATTTTTAAAGGAGAGCTATTTGGAGCTCATTCTTGCTGTCAAAGGAAAGGCGGAATCAATAAAAAAGCATCAGCTCACCTCCTGGAAGTCTTTCATGTGAACATGGTGTACTGCAAGAGGCAAGTGTCAAAGTTCAGGCTTTTATGCTTGGAAGTGGGAAGCTGAAATGAAAGACCTCATTCTCAGTTTCCCAGGGACGTGCTGTTTCACCATCCTCCAGCCCAACAGAATCTCTGCAGCTGTTATCCCCTTCACTTTATTCACCAACCCTCTGTTTACTGGGGCAGGGGATGATGTTGAACTGAGGGAAGGTTTCGATTGCACATCATTCCTTTGGGAAGAGCCTCTTGACATACATTTCTAAAGATCAGGAGACATTGTCTAATGTCCATTCAATGCAGGGTGAATCGGAGTGGGTGATTCCCAAATTCTCTCCACAAATCAAGGAGACGCTTCTTGCTTACTCCTCATGTTAACTCTATCAGGACGCAATCCTAACCTGGAGTTAGGCTGGCACTGTTAGGCCAGCAAAGTTTTGGCCAGCACAAGGGCCATGGTAAAACACTTTTGGACCACTCTTGGAGTCAGAGAGGCCAGCACACAGACGTGCACCATCCTTCCTGACTTTGAGAGTGACCAAACGCTCTTTACGGTGTCCTTTGTACTGACCGAACTTTGCTGACCTAACTGCACTGGTCTAACTCCAGGTTAGGATTGCACCCTCAGTTAATGCAGTGTTTCTCAAACTGTGGGTCTTGACCTGATGTCAGGTGGGTTGAAGAAAGCTAGGAGCAGGAATCTTGGAAGCAGCAGACCTTACTTTGTTAAATTCCTTTTATGAGTGTTTGAATTGTCAAGTGATGGTTTTTTTAAAAAAATTAATTGTTTTTAGTTCAGTGCTTTAACATAATATTTTGTCATCTTGCTTTCTGTCAGTGATGTTTCATACTTGATGATGTCACTTCCGGCTGTGACATCACTTCCAAATTAATGACATCGCTTCCAGTGTGTCCTGATATGAATGCCATTCTAAAAAGTGGACCCTGGTCTAAAATGTTTGAGAACCACTGAGTTTATGTAAGGTTTAATTTTGGTCCTTCATATACCCAACGTAATTTTTTCTCCTGCATCTTGTCTTTACAGATTCACCCGAGAACCTAACAGAGAGTCTTCTGACAGCAGGCCGGTGATGGGTCCCCTGACATACAGAGGACCTGCAAAGTTTAAACCATCTCCATCTTTTACAAGCCAATGGAATTTTTTTTTTCATTTAAATCTGTACCAGAGGAAAGTACAGCAGCTTTATTTGCGTGGAGTCAAACATCCTAGGAAAACAATGCAACAAATTTGACCACAGAAAAGATGCAGCAAAAAAAGGGGGGGAGAAAACAGCAGATCCTCAAAAGAAAATCTCACGATTCTGAAATACAAACAGATGTCCCCTAGTGTGGAGTTTCAGTTGTCTTTGTACTCTTTAAAAGCATATAAATATATAAGGTGTTTTGAAATAAAGCCTGACTCGGAGAAACTGAGCAGAACCGCATTTTGCTGCAACTGTGTTGTAACCTTTAAAAACAAATAAATAGGAAGGAAGATCCTTACAAGTTTTGGAGATCAAGGAGATGGTGAAAAGAGAATACAAATGAAGATGACTACTGAGAACAGAACTGGAATGTTGCTTCGTTTTATGATTATTATTTCAACTGGACATTCAAGGGAATCAATCACATTATTCCATTTTCTTGTGTTCTGGAAACTTTTCTTCTTCTTCTTCTTCTTCTTCTTCTTCTTCTTCTTCTTCTTCTTCTTCTTCTCTCTCTCTCTCTCTCAATCTCTCTCTCTCTCGTGCAACTCTAGCATGCCAGCTTTGCTTACATTAACCATACTTTACACTTAATTGATATGTAATACCAGTTCTATCTTCTTCCAAGGACATATTTTTCGGGCACTTGGCTGTCCACAAAGAAGAGAAAGATGACTCTCGGCATTTAAAAGACCCCGGCTACGTTCAGAAGCTTGTTTTGCAGACTTTCCATAGACTGCGGGCCACCTCCTTATTAAAGACACATTGTACAGATAATTGTCTACAGACTTTGTATAGCTGGTATAGACAACCCTAGTAAAACAAAAACTGATTGCTAACTTGTGGTGTTTGCTTGGCCACTTGTGAGATCCTTTTTATTATGTCCGATTAGGTCTGATTGAAATGACCATTACATCATTTTGGGGGTTTTCTGTTATTTCCTAGCCCCGATGATTGCAATTGTTGTAAAAATCCAGTGCAACCCGTGACATAATGACAGATTTAGAGATGAAGCAAAGAGCTTGGCAAGAGGGAGGCAAGACTGACAGCAAGGTCTTCTCTTAGACTTTCTCAAGATTAAATTGCTAAAAAGTAATGCATTTTAAGGTGATTTTGTGGTCTTCAAGTCCAGGGGTAGGCTTGCGATGTAATTTTGCCTTCTAAAATATAGGTGAAATGACCCCCCTGCTCTCTCTATGCTTTATTTTGATTTATTTATTTCTGTCCTGACTTTCTTTACATTGTCCCAAGGCAGCTGATGACACCGCTGTCACCATTGTCTATTGATGGCCGTAGACTTGTTTCCATCAATTTGAGCAGGTGTGTTCATTCAACAATGTATAGGAAGGCAATGCAGGGGCGGAGGAAGGGTGTCGCAAGGGGTTGACATGGGCAATGGGCGCCAGCAGTGGCGGGGTGCCGGCAGTGGCGGGGCGCCATTGCGCGGACAAACTCGTGTGCTGTTTGGCCTGTCTGCCCTCCCTGGCATCCGTTTCACTCCGAAATGGAGCTATTCCGGGTGCAGGGAGGTGTGGCTGGGCGATGCACGGGGGCAGGGCGACATGCTGGGGGCACGGTTTCATCACCCTGCCATGGGCGCGCTCGGAGCTCCGTTCGTCCCTGAGACAATGCACTCATTTAGACTTGAGACCTTAAGTTAGCCATCTTTTTATATATACTGTATATAAAATTTTTATTATTTTTCAAATAAACAGGTAGTGGGTAAGGGTAAAAGGATAAAGAATGGTATAGGAAAATACAAAGATCAGGAAAACACAATGGGTATACACGTTGAATTACATTTGTTCTTTTTTCCCTTTTGTACATAATTTATCTAACTCATCAACTTCCTGAGTTTACTTAAGCCATTATATCATCTATTTATTATATTCTAGTTTAATAGTTAATGATTATAATTCTAATCTTCTCTAATCACATTAACTTTGTTTCTCTATCCAGTCATAAAAAGGTTTCCAGTATAACGTAATTTTCTCTAAATTTCCATCTTTCAATCAATACATCCATTTCTGTAGTCTCATAAACTTTTTCAATAAATTGTTCTATCCCCAGTTGTTGTTGTTCAGTCGCTAAGTCATGTCCGACTCTTCGCAACCCCATGGACCACAGCACGCCAGGCCTCCCTGTCCTCCACTAGCTTCCGGAGTTTGCCCAATTTCATGTTCATCACTTCGGTGACACTGTCTAACCATCTCATCCTCTGCCACCCCTTTCTCCTTTTGCCTTCCATCTTTCCCAGCATGAGGGTCTTTTCTGAAGAGTCCTCTCTCTGTCCCCCATACAGCCGCACTTTTCCAATTCTGCACAAAAAAGAATCCTAGCTTGTTGTTATATTTTTTGAGATGATGGAGGAAATAATATAAATATGAATATGCTGCTTCTCCTCCTGCATAGTGGTTTACTCAGAGCTCGAACACCGATGATTACTGACAAGAAATAACTCAGAGACTTCTTTAACAAAACTTCTGTATTATTGTAGTTAATCTTCTTTACATCTGTTTCAGCAACTTCAGCAAACTCTGTACATAGCTTCCATAAATCAATGTTCAGCTCTCATCCAAAAGACTTCTCTCAAGCACACACACTTCAAACTCTCTGTAACTGACAGTTAAACACTTGACAGTTAAACCTCTAAACTCTCCAAAACTAAATGGTAACTTGTATCCCTGGTCTTTATATATTCTCTAGTCATCATGATCACATGACCTTATCACCAGGCAAACTCTCCGCTGTCTCTGGGCAAATTCACATGTTACCATTTTAACTCTTATCTCCGGGCAGAATCTCATGTTGCCATTCGGGCTCCATGTCTCCAGGCAGAAACCTACCATACAAGTCTGTAAATTTCCTCTGCCCCATTTCAATATCCCAACATAGCTGCTGTTACAATATGTACAATAATATGTTTCATTTTTACATCTAGCATACCAGGTAGTATATTTAGGAGGAACATTTCTGGCTTGAAGGGAATCACACATTCTAAAATTTCTTGTAACAGTACATGTATTCTTTCCCAATATTTCTTTGCTTTTGGACAAGTCCACCAAATATGTTAGTGAGTCCCTTCTGCTACATCACATTTCCAGCACTTATTGGACATTCCTTCATACATTTTAGCTAATTTTTCAGGTGTTAAATGCCATCTGTAAAACATTTTATATAAGTTATCTTTAAATGATGTAGCTTTCATTAGTTTAATATTGGTTGCCCATATTTTTTCACAACTCTCTAAAGGCATTTATACCCAAAGTTTTTATCCCATTGAACCATTGATTCTTTAACTCTTTTGTCTTCTGTTTTTTTTAAGAAGATAGCCATATATCTTTTTTAATATACTGTCCTTTGCCTTCTATAAATATTTTATCAAAGTCTGTTTCTTTTTCATAGATCCCTGTCTTTTTGTCTTCTTTTAATCTTGATCTTATTTGTAGTTCTGCCCGCCAGTCTAGGAATATACCTTTATCTTCCAGTTCTTTCTTATTCAGCATCTTGCCTTGTTCATCCAACAATTCAGAATATGTTCTGTTCTGAGCTTCTCTAAACCATTCCAGTTTAGTCCCTATTTCTAGCAGTTTAATCCATCTTGGTATTTTAACATAAATCCAATATGTTATTTGATCCCATACCTGAAAAAGAGATCTTCTTAAAATGTGTTGTTTAAAGTTTCTATAATATTTTGCCTTGTCATATATTAAAAATGTATGTAAACCGATTTGCAGATCACAAGTCTCTAATTTGATTATCCTTTGATTTGTGGGCTTTACCCATTCTTTAATCCAACTTAATGCTGCCACTTGATAGTATAGTTCCCGGTCTGGTAGACCAAAGCCTGCTCTTTCTCTAAAATCTTGCAGCAGTTTCATCCTTATTCTGGGTTTCTTTCCTTGCCAGACCAACTTTTTAGTCATCTTGTTTAACTCCACAAAAAAGTTCTTTTTTAATATGATAGGAATTGTCTGGAATAAAAACATAAACTTTGGCAACATGGTCATCTTAATTGCAGCTATTTTGCCCATAAATGATAGCTGTAGTCTACTCCATTTATCAAAGTCGCTTTGTATCTCTTTTAATATCTTGAGATAATAGTCTTCCATTAATGTATTTGTTCTATTTGTTATCATTACCCATGTATTTCATTTTGGTAGTCACTTGCAGCCCGATGTTTCTTAACTCTTGACTTTCTGATTCTTTTACATTTTTCATAGGAGTTTTGTCTTAAGTTAGCCATCTTGAATCCCCTTCAGTGTTGGGGATAAAATCCAGCAAATAAAATAAATGAAGTTGGGATTTATGAGGGGAAAAACTGGTAGGAGGCCTGAGGCCTCCCAGAACACAATCCTAACTTAGAGTTAGGCCAGCCCAGTTAGCCCAGCAAAGTTTGGCTGGCACAAGGGACACAGTAAAATATGTTTGGACAACTCTCGGAGTCAGAGAGGTCAACACATAGACGTGTGCCATCCTTCCTGACTCCGAGAGTGGTCCAAACACATTTTATGGTGGCCCTTGTGCCAACTAAACTGTGCTGGCCTAACTGTGCTGGCCTAAATCCAGGTTAGGATTGAGCCCCCAACTATGTGTGACTTATGCCAGACATGGTATCTCTGCTACTACTTCTTCTTCGTCAGCCCTGGAAATAACCAATCCAGGTGCATAGTATAGAAGTGCAGGGGGTTGGTGCAATTGCACTGGGCAACAAGCTTTAGGGGGCAACAAGTTGAGCTTGACACTAGTGGCCAAACCTGGGAAAACCTTGGTAAGTACGAATAATACCATCATGTTATATACCATTTGATGTGGGATTTAATGCAGAATGCAATGAAACAAATTAGAGTGTAATGTCTTTATCAAACATTATGGCCAAAAACCCAGAAAACAAAAATATGACTGTCATGTAAAAATTGTGGTTTGTTAAAAACACGTTTTTTAGGAATCGTTCATGTTATATATCAATCGATGTGGAACTTTGTGCAGAATGCAGTGAAACAAATCGGACATTCATTTCATTTTATCAAAAGTTATGGCCAAAAAAGCAAGAAAATGAAAATGCAACTGTGATGTCAATTGTTGTTGTGACATCACTTCCAGAGCATCATTTTATCCTCTGCATCGGGCTACACTATCATTAGCTACGCCAGTGAACCAAGCTGCTCTTAGAAGCTTAGAATTGTATTCAGAGGTTTCTGTACATAAAGAACAGTTCCTTAAACTCAAAAGGCTTCAAAAGGGCTGTTTGAGCACTGGGCATGAGAACTTTTTAAAAATAAAATGCAAAAGAGATTCCTGCATGATTCCCTTTAAAAATTCTTAGGTATCAAGAGTCAAATATTCAAACCCTTTTTTAACTGGGCAGCAGGCATTCAAAGAAATTCTGTAGGACCAGGTCATAAATGAGAACTGCAGCAGTTCAGGAAGATATTGAAAGCATGATACTTGCCACGTGAGTGATCCATAAGCTATAGGTAGGGTGAGTGACAAGTGACATTCAGCCCTGCGTCCTGCCCTCCCAGGACAGGATGGTAACAAAGCAAAGAGGCTGCTGCTGCTCCCGAGACCTTGGATCAGTGACTCTTCTCCTTTCTGGCCAATGGGCTTTCTTCCACCTGCCCCAGAGTTATCACAGAGGCCTAGGAGAAAGCACACTGGCCAGTGCGAAGGGCAATAAAAGAAGTCCTCAGTCACTTGGCATGTCTTCCTTCTCCCTTGTTTTCTGCATCCGTTCATTGGGTGTTTTGTTTTGTTTTGTTTTGTTTTGTTTTGTTTTGTTTTGTTTTGTTTTGTTTTGTTTTGTTTTGTTTTGTTTTGTT